>CM065594.1:265566849-266241253 GCA_033119425.1 Bufotes viridis
AACGGTGAAATAGTGTAGTGCGGAATTGTAAAAAGTGGTCTGGTCATTAAGGGTGTTTAAGCTAGGGGGGCTGAGGTGGTTAATGATAATCGCCTGCTGCATTGGTGAGTGACATGATGCCTGTTTTGCTGTTATGGGACCTTTCTCCTCTGTCTAGGTGCCAGGGACCTACATTAACGATAATCGCCTGCTGCATTGCTGGATGACATGATGCCTGTTTTGCTGTTATGGGACCTCTCTCCTCTGTCTGGGTGCTAGGGCCTAAATTTCTGAAAGTGGCCTGTTCCATTGCTGGGTAACATGATGCCTGTTTTGCTGTTATGGGACCGCTCACCTCTTTCTGGGTGCTAGGGCCTACTTAAATGATAATGGCCTGCTCCATTGCAGGTTGACCTGAGGCCTGTGTTGCTGTTACGGGACTGCTCTCCTCTTTGCGGGAGCCATGGGCCTTAATGAGTGATTGTTACCTGTGGCACTGCTGTGTGAAATCAATACTGTTTTGGCGTGATTTGAACTCTCCTATTTGTGAGTGCCAGGGGCCTGAGTCTGTGCATGAGGCCTGTGACACTGCAGGCAGGCATGAATCCTTTTTGGCTGTGATGACAACTTCTCCAACTCCCATGTATGGTTGTCTTGGGCTTTAATCTGTGAATGTGGCCTGTGGCACTGCTGGCAAACATGAATCCTTTTTGGCTGTGATAAGAATTTCTCCAACTCCCTTGTATGGTTGCCATGGGCCTGAAGCTGTGAATGAGGCCTGTGGTGCTGCAGGCAGACATAAATCCTTTATGGCTGTGAGGAGAACTTCAATTAACATAGCATTCCCACCTGACGCCACCCCAACCTCCTATTCCACCTCCTCCTCCAAGTTGCCAATTAATATTGGTTAATTTTTATTTATTTTATTTTAAGTAATTTTTTTGCAGGGGATTTACCTACATTTTGCTGCCTTTTGCAGCCCTCTAGCCCTTTCCAGGGCTATTTTACATCCATTTTAGTGCCTACATGTTTGGTTCTCCATTGACTTCAATGGGGTTCGGGTTCCGGGTCAAGTTCGGATCCCGAACCCAAACATTTTCGTGAAGTTTGGCCAAACTTTTCGAACCCGAACATCCAGGTGTCCGCTCAACTCTAGTGATCAGCCGCACTCCAAGGAGGAACCTAACAGCAAGGGCTTCATTCCCCTGAAGCACCTCCACAGTATAGTTTACAGTATAGTTATTCTCTACTATGGTTACTTGATAGGAATCTTAATGAGGGTCCCTTCTCTATTAAACCAAAGTGCTCTGAAAGGAAATTTGAAATAGTTTTCTACAGCCAGTGGCGTACATAGAGAAGTAAGCAAGGATCAAACCAGGCCCCCCTCACAGGACAGAAGGGTTTCTGTCTAAATCCTTTCAATGACCCTTGGGCCATTTTTCCACTGCCTCATTTGTTAAAAGTTGTTACTTTAGAGCAGGGGCTGGGAATCTCCGGTACGAGGGCCGTATGAGACCGCTGGATCATTTCATCTGGCCCCCGACCCCCTGCCAGAACATATTGTGAAAATGCTAATGACCACTTCCATGATGAAAGCGGTCATTAGCATTAGAGATGTCACAAACATAAAATTTTCCGTTCGCGAAAGCGAATTTCTGCAAATGTTCACGAATGGGCGAACCGCCATAGACTTCAATAGTTAGGCGAATTTTAAAACCCACAGGGACTCTTTCTGGCCACAATAGTGATGGAAAAGTTGTTTCAAGGGGACTAACACCTGGACTGTGGCATGCCGGAGGGGGATCCATGGCAAAACTCCCATGGAAAATTACGTAGTTGACGAGTTGACGAGTCAGGTTTTAATCCATAAAGGGCATAAATCACCTAACATTCACCAGTGTGTGTATACGATCAGGTATGATGTTGTATCGATCAGGTAGTGTAAGGGTTACGCCCGCTTCACAGTGACAGACCAAACTCTGACAGACTCCCCGTTTAACGCAGGTTGGATACCAAGCTAGCCATGTTACGTTCCTTGTCCTCACTGACGTCATTGAAGGTCTCTTCCTCGCGCAATGTACTGTGCCACCCTATATGAGTGGTGTGTTCAGTAATCAGTAGTACTATTTTTATCAGTTTAATCCCTGTTACGTCCCCTATCAGGGGACGTGTATCGACTAGATTTTAGGAACCGGGAGATGGAAAAAGAAGCTTGGTTGTTCCTCTTACTTCTAATTTGGGCAGAGTGCGTGCGCCGTGCAATGTACTGTGCAACTTGAGAGGTGCCCGAAGCTGAGCTGGAGGAGGATGGTGCATCAAGGTTCCGAGCGGAAGCTGTAGAAGATTGGGTGTCCTGTGTAAGCCAGTCAACTATGTCCTCAGAATTTTTTGAGTTCAGGGTATGTGGCCTCTGAACACTGGGCATTATTCTAAGGCCAAAGGAAATCGCAGCACCACGACGGCCCCTGAGTCTGTGTGCTGCTCTCTGCCTGTCATTTTTTTTTTGATTAGTGGTACTATGTGTGCAAGGTACTGTGCCACCCTATATGAGTGGTGGGCACTGGCAGTGGGCACAGTACAGTCTGTGGGCCTGACACACACTGGCAGGCAACTGAAATTATCGGCAACCTACTGTGCCACACGGTATGAGTGGTACGCACTGGCAGTGGGCACACTACAGTCTGTGGGCCTGACACACACTGGCAGCAGGCAGGCAACTGAAATTAGATTAAAGTGTAAAAATGAAATGCCTTTTTTTTAATGCAAAGTCCTGTGCCACACGGTATAAGTGGTGGACACTGGCAGTGGGCATACTACAGTCTGTGGGCCTGCAGCCTCTCACACACGGGCAGGCCATGCAACTGCAATATAATATATATATAAAAAAAAAAAAGCAGACTGATGTACCAGCCCTAAAAAGGGCTTTTTAGGCTAACGCTTTCCCTATGAATTCCAGCAGCTGCACTCTCGCTGCTCTCACTAACACACTGCAGCTTCTAAAATGGCTGCCGTTTTTATAGGAGGTGGCAGGCTGTGGGAGGGAGGGTGCTAATTGGCTGAAATGTGTCTGCTGACTGTGAGGTATAGCGTCAAAGTTTGCTCAATGATGATGTATAGGGGGCGGACCGAACATCGCATGTGTTCGCCCGCCGCGGTGAACGCGAACAAGCTATGTTCACCGGGAACTGTTCGCCGGCGAATAGTTCGGGACATCTCTAATTAGCATGTGGGAGGCACAAGAAGGTGAGAATTGCTCTGGCTGTCCTCACCTTTCATGGTCTTTTTCCAGCCCTGTACTTTGTCCTGACACATACAGTGTCCAGGATGGCAGTCTTGCCCCTTGCTGTGTCAAGGCTAGAGGTCTAGTCTGAGGCTAGTGGGGGTCTGATAGGGGGTCTGAGTCCCGAGGCTGAGGGGTTTTTATCTGAAGAGGCTGAGGGCCTATTAGGGGAACTGATCTGAAGGCTGTCTCTGGGGTCTGATGGGGGGCTGGTAGCTGAGGATGCGGAGAGGGATCTGATTGAGGGTCTGGTCTGCAGGCCTGGGGGCCATAGGGGTTTGATCTGATGCTGGGGGGGTCTGATGGGTTCTGATCTGAGGCTGGGGAGCGTCTGATGAGGGTCTGATCTCAGGCTGGGGGGTATGATGGGGGCTTATCTGAAGCTGGGGGTCTGATGGGGCTGATCTGAGGCTAGGGGGTCTGATGGGTGCTGATATGAGGCTGGGAGGTCTGCTGGGCGCTGATCTAAGGCTAGGGATGGTCTGATGGGGGGCTGATCTGAGGCTAAGAATGGTCTGATAGGGTCTGATCTGAGGCTGGGAGGTCTGATGGGCTCAAATTTGAGGCTGGGGGGTCTGATCTAAGGCTGGGGAGGGTCTGATGAGGATCTGATCTGGGGCTGGAGGGTCTAATATAAGGCTGGGGAGGCTCTGATGAGGATCTGATCTGGGTCTGATCTGAGTCTGGGGGTCCTATGGAGGTCTGATGGGAGTCTGATCTGGAGCTAGAGAGGGTCTAATTGGGGTCTAATCTGAGGCTGGGAGGTCTGATAGGAGTCTAGGCTGATGATTTTAGGCTGATGGAGGTTAGGGGCAGATCTGAAGCTGAGAAAGGGACAAAGGCAGAGACTGTTGCGAAGAAAGAAGCAGGGAGAGTGAAACCTGGGTGAATCCCTCTCTGGACCCCACTGGAATGAGCTTCCTGCCATTAATGCCAAATAAAGAATTAAATATGTAACGTTCTGAACTTAAAAATTAGACTGCTATGTGTGGTCAAAATGTCACTTGTACCATATGTAATATATATAGTGCATGTGCCATTTTGTGCTGCAAAAATACAACGCTCTAGATTTTTTTAAATTGAAGCGCAATTTCTGTAACTTACCCCAAAGTCAATTATATGTTTGACCAAATATAGCAGTCAAATTTTTAAGTTGAGAATTTTGTATGGCCTGCAAATGATGTTACAAATATCCAAATGGCCCTCGGCATCAAAAATGTTCCCCACCCCACTTTAGAGGGTAGAGTCCTCCAGTAGAAGAGGGGATGATCCCAACTGGGCCCCCTCTTGCCCTGGGCCCCATAGCAGTTGCATGGTCTGCGGCAATTGGTAGTTACGCCCCTGTCTACAGCATACACCTCCACGTCCAGGTTCTCCTCAAGAAAGTTGCTTGGTGAGCTGTAGATGCAATTACTCCATCATGGTTTTCAAAACGACTGAAATCAGTTGGGCACATAGAAGAGTGGGGGCGTGACAGCAAACTTTGTCCTCCTTACAATGACAGGTTTTGCTACCCAGGACAGAAGTGTCTATTGTTTGCTTACCACTTCCACTTCTTTCCTCCAACAGCGACCTTGCTGTACCTCTGGGGAGGAGCACCCTGCACAGGTTCCTCACAAGCTATATCTATAGTATGTATATGTCACGGATAGTGGGGAAGGGGAAAACACCAGATACACACAAAAGGAATTGACAACAGTCTAGGCCTTTAAAAGCTAAGGACGAGAGATGGTGACCTCCTAGTAATCCCTAGGCCTTTTCCTAACTCCTGCCAGTATGAGCAGATCCTGATGGTGGAAATGCTCATACGCCGGATACCTAGGCCCTGCTGAAACTGACCAACTCTAGGATAGGTAGCAGAAGATGAGACAGCTGGTTCCTTCCCAGATGAAGGAACCTGCGTCTCCCTGAGGCCTAGAAATAAAACACACCAGAGAACAACAAACAGAAAAAGCAACTAGTACTTAGCTTTGAGGAGTATGGAGAAGCAGGAGATCCAAAACAAACAAGCTCTAGCAACTCCAACAGGAAATATCAACCGCATGGTCAGCAGTGTAAGGCAGGCCTAAATAAAGCCTCATCACTGATAACGTACCTCAGAACCTGAGGAGAGGTAATATCCTGCCAAACAACAACATACTAAGAGGAAAACAGAGAGACGTGTCAGACAGCCTTACGTGCACCAGGTCTATTCGATCTTCTCACCTCTGTCACAGGAGGGACCATGATAGTACCCCCCCCCCCCTTCTACGGATGATCTTCGGACACCGACACTCAGGACCGACCTTAACAGGATGTGCCCTGTGAAAGGCCTTCACAAGGCGACTGGCATTCATGTCGGACCAGGGTCCTCTGAATCTCCGCCCCCCCCCCCTGCTTTGACATTTTATATTTCCAGGGCGATAAGTGACAATGAAAATAAATGTAGTAAAAAACAACTACCATCGGGCCTGACTTGGGTTCAGACGTTTAGCCGACTCCAGGTAAGCCAGATTTTTGTGATCAGTAAATCCCGTAATGGGATGAATAGCTCCTTCCAACCAATGACGCCATTCCTCAAAAGCCAACTTAATGGCCAGCAACTCTCTATTACCTACATTATAATTTCTTTAGGGAGTGGAGAGTTCTTTCCTCTGGACCGTAACCCTTCCAGTGCACGAGGTACTGAAGAAATCCACAAAGAATACGTGAGTTCACTATCCTGGCAATCTGAAATTCAAGATTACCATCCACCATGACAGGACAGGGTGGCAGGGAGGATGGTTCAGTAGGTTCGACATATCTTTTCAGCAATGACTTGTGAAACACATTATGCATTTTCAAAGCTTGCGGAAGTTCTTGGCAGAGATCTTGTATGGGCCAATAAACCTTGGCCACAACTTCCAAGAGGGTACCTTTAACTTAGTGTTTCTTGTGGACAGCCACTCAGAATCACCCACTTCCAGGTCCAGACCACGCATACGTCTCTTGTCAGCCATACGTTTATACTTTTTGCCCATTTTTTAAAAAATTGTTTTGAATCTTGAATCTTTCGCCAAATAGATGACGACGAACAGGAGAATCTTTCCTCTTTAGGTATACCAGAAGTCTCAGTACCAGAAAATGTGCCAAACTGCGGATGGAACCCATGTGCACCAAAAAATGGCGACTTATCAGTGGACTCCTGTCTACGGTTATTTATGGCAAACTCGGCCAACGACAAAAATGAAGACCACTCTTCCTGATTCTCAGAGACAAAACATCTCAAGTAAGTCTCCATATTCTGGTTAGTGCGCTCAATCTGTCTGTTCGACTGAGGATGAAAGGCCGAAGAGAAGGCCCCCAGACGAGTACAGAACGCCTTCCAGAATCTGGCAACAAATTGAGTCCCTCTATCAGACACCACATCAGAGGGAATGCCGTGTAGTTTCATGATGTTATTGACAAACACTTGAGCGAGTGTTTTGGCATTAGGTAAACCTGATAATGCTATAAAGTGCGCCATCTTGCTGAAGCGGTCAACAACCACCAGAATCACAGTTTTCCCTGAGGAATTAGGCAAATCTGTGATAAAGCCCATGGACAAATGAGTCCAGGGTTGGAATGAATGGGATAGACAAGGGAAGTAGAGATCCTGAAGGCCGAGTATGAGTCACCTTGGCATGCGCACAAGTCTCACAAGCTGCCGCATAGCCCTCAACACATTTACGTAACCCTGGCCACCAGAATCTCCGGGAAATGAGATTCAAAGTGGATCTGCTCCCAGGGTGTACCGTAAGAACAGTACCGTGATGTTCCTTAAACACCTTCTCTGGAGGACAGGAATCAGGTGCCTCTCCCTGGGCCTCCACCACCTCTGCCTCAAGTTCTGGATAAAGGGTGGATACAACCACCCCATCAGCCAATATCGGACCAGGATCCTCTGAATCACCCCCCGCCTCCTTCCAACCGATGATGCCATTCCTGAAAAGCCAACTTAATGGCCTGCAATTCTCTATTACCTACATCATAATTTCTTTTGGCAGGGGAGAGTTTTTTAGAGAAAAAAAGCAAAAGGGCGCCATTTGCTAGGAGAAAAACTCTGCAACAAGAGTGCTCCAACCCCTACCTCTGATGCGTCAACTTCCATAATGAATGGTTGTGACACATCAGGTTGCACAAGAATAGGAGCAAAAGCAAAACATTCCTTGATCGCTGAAAAAGCATGTTATGCTTCTTCAGACCAGACTTAGAAATCTGCATCTTTCTTAGTCATATCAGTTAATGGTTTAACAACAGTTGAGTAATTCAAGATAAATTTACGGTAGTAGTTGGTGAACCCCAAAAATCGCATGAGTGCCTTAAGATCTTCGGGTCAATCACAGTCCAATATAGCACGGACATTTTCCGGATTCATACGGAAACCCGAAAATGAGAGTAGGTACCCCAGGAATTGCACTTCCGGGACCGCAAACACACACTTCTCCATCTTGGCATACAATTTATTCTTTCTTAGGATCTGTAACACCTGTCTCATGGGATCCTCATGCGTCTCCATATCAGGGGAATAAATTAAAATATCATCCAGATAAACCACCACAAACCTGCCCACTAGATGATGAAAGATGTCATTGATGAAGTGTTGAAAACCAGCAGGAGCATTGGTCAAACCAAAAGGCATGACCAGATTTTCAAAATGACCCTCAAGAGTATTAAAGGCCGTTTTCCATTCGTCCCCTTCCTTGATTCTTATCAGATTATATGCCCCCTTCAAATGCAATTTAGAGAACACCTTGGCGCCGACAATCTGATTGAATAAATCTGGGATCAAAGGAATGGGATAAGGATCACGACAGTGATGCGATTAAGCTCATAGAAGTCCAAACATGGCCTAAGAGTTTCATCCTTTTTTTTTTTAACAAAGAGGAACCCTGCAGCCACTGGTTATTTGGATGGTCTAATATGACCTTTAGCCAAACTCTCGGTGATATACTTTCGCATAGCTACTCTTTTGGATTCAGAAAGATTCTACAACCGAGACTTTGGCAATCTAGCTCCGGGAATAATGTTGACGGGGCAAACATACTCCCGGTGAGCAGGCAACTCCTGGTCTCCACTCTCAGAATACATCAGAAAAATTCGAAAGAAAAGAAGGTAACGTTTTAGTAGTTACAACAGAAAGCGACGTGCTGAGACAGTTGTCAATGCAGTAATCACTTGCCAATCGATGGTAGGGTTAGGTTTGGTTAACCATGTTAAACCTAGAAACAGAAAAGCAGGCAAGCCCTCCAGCACAAAACATTAAATGGATTCAATATGAGAATCACCCACCTTTGAGCAAATGTCCTGCACCATTTGAGACAGACACTTTTGAGAGAGAGGGGCGGAATCAATCGCAAACACAGAAATATCTTTGTCTAATGCGATTGTTGTCAATCCATGCATACGGACAAACTGGCCATCCACTAGGTTAACCCCTGCCCCACTGTCAATAAATACTTCCATTTCCACAGTTTTGAAGTCTAGCGCCACCTTGGCAGGCAGGAGAAATCGGGTACTACCGGTAAATGACAAAAGTACATTCTCAGATTCCCCACTCACACTACCAAGAGTGAGAAGAGGACTAAACACATTCGTTTTTTCTTTTTTTTTCTTTTTACCTTTATGTTTAACATAAGGACATATGTTAACAAAATGTCCTCCTTTACCACAGAAAAAGCAAAGTCTTTTCTTAACATTAACGTTTTTATCACCTGGTCCAGGAGTGACCTGCCCCAATTGCATTGGCTCATCACCAGACACAAGCTCGAGTGTCTCTTTACCCAGAGTGTCAGAAAAGACCGCTTCCCCATAGTACGTCCCGGGCAAGAGGAACTTTAGATCTCTCCCTCAGACGTCTCTCATACGTACAGCTAGAGACATGGCCGCCTCCAATGATTCTGGATTTTTCGTGAAATGCCAAGGCGTCCTTCAGGTTCTCAGACAGAACACTATCCAGCAAACTACATAATCTCTACACTAAGGCCGTGAACAAGGTCTTGTATGACCGAAACGTTGGCCAGTATAAAATTTATTATAATCCTGGATGGACGAAAATAAATGCAATTATCAAAGAAAACTCTAATTAACGAGTGCCGTGGTCTTTTCCATAGCTATATGATTTATTATTACCACTAAGCACCGTATCTATCACTAGGAGTGCCGTCCAAACCTCACCATATCTCAGACAGCCCATGACCGAATTGACTACGGAGAGCTGGGTCATTCCACTCCATATCAGTTGCCCACCTACTAAATTTAAAGCAATAGGACTCTGCAGAACGCTCTCCCTGCCTATTCTGACTCCGATTTATCCCTAGTAAGACCTCTATGCCTGGCCTGTATAAGCAGATATAATCACTGCGGACAATCCTTATCAGATAGCTTGAACTTACCAACACTGTGTTTATCCGTGTAAGTTGCTTTATTCTGTAAGTCAGACAACAGAGTACCGCAAAACAGATGGATTCTGGTATTGTGCGGTCAAAAGATGATGGTTTCATTAGCGTACATAAGAATACATGTGTCCCTGTTACATGAGGCTGAAGAAGCATGGAAGATACAGGAAGTGAAGGACTCCAGAAGAAGGGTGGAGCATTGACAGGATATGAATCATAGATGTAAAAGAAGAACACATAGAAAAACCAAGTGCATTACCAAAAACGGCCACTAGGTGGGAGCATATAACCAAAGAATATCATATGAAATGATTTAATGAATTAAACTATATACATTCCATATAAATGTTAACTGTGGAGCAGCACACTGCCGCAAGCCATGCAACTTCGATTCGGCCAGGGAAACCCGATCTGGGTCATAGTAGATAAGCCCCAGAGCTCTGAAAAATTTATCTACCGGCCAGAGGGATTGTGATCCGGTCGGCAAAGAGAAAGCTCAAGACTGAGCGTCACCTTTCAGTAATGAAATAATAATCCCCACTTTGAATCTTGTCCCCAAAAGAGTTAGGACGTAGTCTAAAACATAATTTGCACGACTCCCTAAACCGAACAAAGTTGTCACTTCCCCCGGAAAACCTATGTTGGAGAACGAGCCACCTCCAAAGACAGCTGCTGCATACGATCGACTAGTGCAGAAACAGTATCCATAGCTTCACTGACAAAACAAAGGATAACGGTTCACAGCGGTTGATAATGTCACGGATAGTGGGAAAGGGGAAAACACCAGATACACACAAAAATAATTGACAACAGTCTAGGCCTCAAAAGCTAAGAAAGAGGGATGGTGACCTCCTAGTAATCCCTAGGCCTTTACCTACCTCCTGCCAGTATGAGCAGATCCTGATGGTGGAAATGCTCATACGCCGGATACCTAGGCCCTGCTGAAACTGACCAACTCTAGGATAGGTAGCAGGAGACGAGACAGCTGGTTCCTTCCCAGATGAAGGAACCTGTGTCTACCTGAGGCCTAGAAACAAAACACACCAGAGAACAACAAACAGAAAAGGCAACTAGATAGCAAGGTGAGCTTCAACAACTGTTAACATGGTGCGGTGCTGGGTGGCGGCCGTTGTTGCTGTGGCGCTGTGCTAGTGGGTTAGTGGGGCCCGGTGCCAGGGTGGCATAGCCAGACAGCAGGGGTGCTGTTTGGCGGCTGAATCCCGACGCCTTCTGGTGCGGGGCTGTAGCGCCGGCGCTCGCCAGGCAGTGTTGCGCCAAATTTAAGGGTGCAGGAGGCCAGTGGACCGCCCTCTTTTCTTCGGCACCTCATCGCAGATATGGCCACAGAACAGGAGCTCACAATCAGAGCGAAGAGATGGCTTTTCTGTCTCGCCTGCTGGCGGGATTACAAGCCCCAGCTCCGTCACTACCTCCCCCATCCACCTCCGGTAATTATATGGAATGAGCGGGTGGTAGGGGTCCGCCCGTAACACCCGCCCACCCACTCGCTTTAGTCCTCCCCCTCCACGCTTACCTGCTCGCTCCTCCGGGCGATCAAATAGACGGGAAAGCCCAAGTACCGATGCACCGGCCAGGCGAGCCTCAGCGCTTCCGGCCGCGCGTACTGAAGCCACGCCCCCCGTACCAGCAACTGCCGCGCCTGTAAGTGAAAAGAACGGCAGCAGACAAGTGCCCCATTACATGCCCTCTACATTTAACATGGGCAATAGAGCAAGTTAGCACTCCTCTGCAGAGGAGGCTCATCCTAATGTGGTCTCCACTGCAGCCTTAGACTCTCCTGACCCGCCAGCTCCACCCCAATTTAACCCCCTCATGGCTTTACAGCCAGAGCAGCCTGATGCTGGAGAGCCCCAGATGATTATAATGGGGCGGCCTCCTAGTGGCCCCCTTGTACAGCCTCCTAGCCGCCCCTCTCACACCAGGTCGCGGTCACATGTTGATGTTCCCGACCGCTGAGATAGGCGCAGGTCGGAATCCCGTCGCTTACGCTGTTCACGCCACGCGTCCAGACGTTCCAGACCGAGCCGGAGATCTACCCGTTCAAGGTCTTCAGGGTGGCGGTCACCTTCCTCATCGGAGTTGAGCTCCTGTGGATCTAGTACCGGCAGGTCAAGAACCCAGGCAGCTGTCCAGCAGGGCGTCACGCGGGGCTGAGCCTGGCCAGTGCAGTTCCGGACGTAGCTTCTCAGAACACTTTAGTGCCTCCCGCGCTTTCATCTACGCCTGGTAAGTTTATTTTACGGAGGCATGGGGTGCAGACACAGTAGCGAAAGGGATAGTGCCCACCCTTAAGGGATTGTTAGCGCAGTTAAATCCTAGTCCTGCTCTCCTTGCACCCCCTGCCCCAGCTTCATAGTCCGTTAAGACCCGAGCTAGTGATCATAAAGAATCCCTGTTTTGTGGTCTTAGCCCCTTAGGCGCTCACTTAGATGAGAAGACGAAAAATAAAATTTGGGCTAACCAGTACGTAGATATCTAGTCTTTGGTCACAGTGGATCAGTATTAAATAGATAAAGAGAGGAGACCCAATTCCGATAGGTTCATAGATTGAAGACCGAAAGTTGCCCATACGATTGGCAATTGGCTACAAGCCTGTTCCGTATTAGGTTACACAATGGCTCTCCACAACCCGGAACGGTCGGCGGAGCTCTTCGTCTATATGGATTCCATTTATAGCGCATTTAAGTCTCACGGAGGTTCAGCATGGTGGTGCTATGATGAAGAGTTCCGCCACCGTTTGGCGCTACATCTAGAAATAGGTTGGGGCGTTATGGCCACGGACCTATGGCTCCGCCTTATGATGGCGCAAAAAGCAAACCCCTTTCCTTCTGCGGCCGCTGGCTCCTCAGCTAACATGCAGGGGCCAGTGGCCATGTGAAGACCTGGAGCATGCTGGCTGTACAATGAAGGACATTGCAAATTTTTCAACCTTTGCAAGTACAGGAATAAGCGTTCCGCTTGCGAAGGGCCCCACGCCGTTACCCGTTGCTCGCGTAACCCCCCCCCCCTTGCAAAAATCATCAACCCCCGCTGGTGGGAAAGACCCCAGTGAGCGTGTCCGCGATGTCCCACTGGCTAGACCGGTACCCCAATAAAGAAGCGGCGGCCCAAATTCGTTTTGGATTTTCCTTTGTTTTTTTTTTTTATTCCCTTCTATTTTTCCCGTTTACCTACGTTCTCTGGCAATTTAAAGTCGTCAAAAGACAAACCTGACCTATTGCGGGACAAAATTTCTAAAAAGGTAGCATTAGGTATGATAATGGGCCCATTTTCTTCTCCTCCCTTTACTAACATCCGTATCTCACCATTAGGCCTAATCCCCAAACGGGAACCGGGTAAATATCGGCTGATCCACCACTTGTCCTTTCCAAAGGGCACATCCGTTAATGATGGTATTTCCAAGGAGGACACCTCTCACCATTAGGCCTAATCCCCAAATGGGAACCGGGTAAATATCGGCTGATCCACCACTTGTCCTTTCCAAAGGGCACATCCGTTAATGATGGTATTTCCAAGGAGGATGCCTCGGTGTCTTATGTGCCTTTTGATAGGGCAGTGGTCCTGGTCAGAGAGGCAGGCCAAGGTGCGTTATTGGCCAAGTCGGACATTGAAGCGGCCTTTCGCTTTCTTCCAGTGCACCCCGATTGTTACCACCTTCTGGGTTGTATGATGGATGGCTCGTATTATGATGACACTTGCCTGCCTATGGGTTGCTCCATCTCGTGTCATTTTTTTTAGCACCTTCTTGGAATGGTTTATTCGTTACGAAACAGGTTTACGTTCAATAATCCATTAGCTGGATGATTTCCTCTTCGTGTCCCCGGGGAATTCTCAGCAATGCCAATTCCTTCTCAACACATTCAGTTTTTTCATGTCGCGTTTCGGTGTTCCTCTGTCAGAAGACATTTGTCCCCACGACGACTATCACATTCTTAGGCATTGAAATAGATACCATACTGATGGTTTTCCGTCTTCAGGAGAAGTTGCAAAAACTGTCAGACTTGATAGGAGGTTTCCGTTTTGTTAAATCGGTCACATTGCGGCAAATGCAGGCCCTGCTTGGCCTTTTAGTATTTGCTTGCTGCATCATGCACATAGGCCGTGTTTTTTCCCGCCGCCTGTATATGTCAACCCACGGCGTGTTAAAACCTGACCACCATATCCGTTTGACCAAACATCTTATGCTCGATTTACAAATCTGGAGCGAATTTTTGCACCAATATAACGGCCACACTTGCTACCAAGGCCCGGAACTATCAACGGAGGACCTGTCACTGTTTACTAATGCAGCGGGGTCTACCGGCTTTGGTGCTATATTCGGCTGCAAGTGGTGTGCTTCCCCATGGCCAGAAAGGTGGCGCGAGGCCGGCTTATGCTCAAACATTACTCTCCTTGAACTGTTTGCCATCATTGTCGCCATTAATTTATGGGGGCATCAATTTAAAAATCACTGTATATGTTTCTGGACAGATAATATGGCGGTGGTCTATTGTATTAATAAATTTACCTCTTTGTCTCCTCCGGTGCTGGCTCTATTCCGACATTTAGTCCTTCGCTGTTTAGAACTCAACATCTGGTTCCGCGCTCGTCACATACCGGGTGTCCACAACTCTGCTGCTGATGCTCCTTCCCGTTTTTGTTGGCAGGAATTCCGGAACAATTTACCGGGGGCTGTTAAGGAAGGTCAGCCCTGCCCACAGTCACTATGGGATTTTCTGATCAAAGCATGATGGCTCTGGTGAGAACTTCAGTGACGCCAGCAACTTGGTCTGGACATGGTAAGGCATGGGCTGAATAGTGGGCGGTGGCAGGTGACGCAGGGGTCGAGGACTTACCAGCTCCTAGCCTGGAGGGGACAATCGCATACCTATTATGCTTGAGAGAGCGAGGGGTTTTGGCTGTTGTCGCGCAGCTGTCTGGAGTAGGCTTTTACCTAAAAGGGCTTCTGTCACCCCCCAAAAGCATTTTTTTTTTTCCCTCACTAAAAAGCTTATAGGGCGATTATTCTAAACAAATTCTTGTTAACCGTTTTAGCAGGTTAATTTTGCTATAAAACGTTATTTTATATTATGCAAATTACCTTGCTACCAGCAAGTAGGGCGTTTACTTGCTGGTAGCCGCTGCATCCCGCTTGTAAAAAAACTCCCCTCCTGTGGTTGATTGACAGGGCCAGCGAGCGCTCTCCTCCTCCAGCTGGCCCTGTCTCTGTTTAAAATCTCGCGCCTGCGCCATGCCGTTCTTCAGTCGGCGCAGGCGCACTGAGAGGAGTACTCTCGCTCAGCCGCTCCTTCCTCAGTGCGCCAACGACATCACAGCTGCACCCGGAAGAAAAGACGCAGGCGCACTGAGGAAGGAGCGGCCGAGCGAGAGTACTCCTCTCAGTGCGCCTGCGCCGACTGAAGAACGGTATGGCGCAGGCGCGAGATTTTAAACGGAGACAGCAGGAGGAGGAGAGCGCTCGCTGGCCCTGTCAATCAACCACAGGAGGGGCGTTTTTTTACAAGCGGGATGCAGCGGCTACCAGCAAGTAAACGCCCTACTTGCTGGTAGCAAGGTAATTTGCATAATATAAAATAACGTTTTATAGCAAAATTAACCTGCTAAAACGGTTAACAAGAATTTGTTTAGAATAATCGCCCTATAAGCTTTTTAGTGAGGGAAAAATAAAAAATGCTTTTGGGGGGTGACAGAAGCCCTTTAAGTTGCGGGGTTGGCCAGACGTGACTAAACATTTCATAATTCGTCAAGCCATTAAGGGCTGGCGTAAAGAACATGTTCGTTGCGAGTGTAGACACCCCATGTCTTATTCCCTTTTAACGAGCCTATATACTGTGCTTCCCACAGTTTGCTCCTCACCCTATGAAACTACGCTGTTTAGGGCAGCCTTTTGTTTGGCATTTTTTGTGGCCCTGCGGATCGGGGAGCTGGTGTCCCAATCGCGCTCTTGCCCGGGCGGTCTATGCGCTGGCGACGTCGTACTCACTGAATCCTCGCTCCGCGTGTTCATACGCCGCTCAAAAACCGATGTATTCGTGCGTGGCACTTGGCTCCCTCTGCAAAAGGTACACGGCCCATTATGCCCTCATGCGGCAGTGTCAGAGTTATTGTCTGCACACGCTCAGGGTGTCCCTCTCATACACGCTGACGGTAGTCCACTTACGCGCTTTCAGTTAAAATCCGTTTGCCGCCGTTGCCTTTTTGCGCTAGGCTTCCCCGCTGCAGACTTTGGTACACACTACTTTCATATAGGAGCCGCCACAGAAGCGGCCCGGGCAGGTTTGCCCAAGTCGGAGGTACAGCGAATTGGCAGATAGATGTCTGCATGTTTTGCTTCCTATGTCCGCCCACACTTATTGCTTTGATTTCTTATTTCAGATTCTATTCAGCCTACCATCTGCTTCATCGGACATTCCTACATTTTCTGAGAGGCCAACGAGCGGAAACCCGTCTGGGCGGCCGCAGCCTCAGCTTTCAGAACCTGCAGGTCATGTGGCGAGGTGTCGGGGGCCTGTGCTGGTCCCAGGTCCTGCCAGTGGTAGTTGAGCTCAGCAAAACTATTCGCTCCCCCGGTTATTTTGGTCATACATGCAGGGGGCAATGACCTCTGCTTGTTAAAAATAGCAGAGCTGATTACCTTGATTACAGCGGATTTAGAGCAGCTGCCCTCCTTCTTTTATGAGGTAGTAATAGTTTGGTCCGAAATCATCCCTAGGGTTACGTGGCAAGGGGCCAGAGATTCCCAGGCGATAGAGAGGACTAGGAGAACGGTCAACGCCCGGATGTCCCGATTTGTCCGTTCAAGGGCGGGGGTGATAGTCCGTCACCGCCAGCTGGAAGATGATAATATGCGGCTCATGCGGCCAGATGGCGTTCACCTCAATGACATTGGGTTTGATATCTTCTTGTCAGGTCTGCAAGATGGTGTGGAGCAGGCATAGTTTCTATTGGGTAGGGGTTGGATCGCCGTGTAGGGGTACACGGGCTCCTCAGTGGAAGTCGGTGCGAATTAAACGAAGATGGATAAGAAGGCAGACTTGCCCACGGAGAGATTCCGTGGGGCATACTGCTTCTTGACACTCCGATTTTCCCCAGGTTTTGATATTACAAAGTTGGTGTTTTGAGTAAATGATTAATAAAGCTGTGACCGACTCTCATCCAACAAAGGTGTCCTGGTGTTTCTTATTCCTAGCTGTAAGCGTTTAAAGATTGTGGGTTAAGGGTGATAATTCTCGGCAGTCCATGATGTGGCCCCTTGGGTAATAAAGTCTCGGTGGTCCCCCTTGTGGCATTTTGCACGGCGCTTACAACAATTAAACTGCATGTATTATAGATTAAATACCTTACACAGAGCATGCTACATAGCGGATATATGTGAATCAGTCCTTATGTGCTATTATTTTCTACCCTGTGTTTCAGTCCCTCAGGTCTACCCACAGATATGTGCCCCCTCACAGTTGATTTGCCAAGATATGTGCCCCCTCACAGTTGATGTGCCAAGATATGTGCCCGCTCACAGTAGATATGCCAAGATATGTGCCCCCTCACAGTACATATGCCAAGATATGTGCCCCTTCACAGTAGATATCCCAAAATATGTGCCCCCTCACAGTTGATATGCCAAGATATGTGCCCCTTCACAGTAGATATGCCAAGATATGTGCCCTCTTACGGTGGATATGCCAAGATATGTGCCCAGTGCCCCCTTCACAGTGGTTATGCCCAGATGTGCCCTCTTCACAGGAAGTGAAAAAAACAAACAATAAATACTCCTGGCCTCAGTCACCCGGCTTCTCCCATGATCTGCGCTCCCCATCAGCAGCAGGATACTGTGACACATGGCGCTGCTGTGTAGAAGGAGCAGAGGCTGATTCCCAGCCTGCCTCACTCCTCCTCCTACACAGATCAGCAGGACCATGTGAGAGGACATCGTGCTGCTGCTGTGGAGCGCCGGTGGCTCAATAGTGGAGTGGGGAGTGTTTGGCACCTGGGGCGGGTCCTTTTTCTGGCACCCCGTCCCCCCAATACTTTAAAAAAAAATTGCACCCCCTCACAGTAGTATTGCCCTCATTGTACAACCTTCACAGTAGTGTTGTACAGAAGTATGCCCCCTCACAGTAGTTATGCCCACATTGTTCACTCACACAGTAGTTATGCCCTCTCTGTGCCCCTTTCACAGTTGTAATGCCCTATCTATGCCCCCTTCACAGTAATAATCCCCATTGTGCCCCTTTCACAGTAATAATCCCCATTTAGCCCCCTTCATAGTAATAATCCCCATTGGGCCTTCATAGTAATAATCCCCATTGTTCCCCCTTCATAGTAGAAATCCCCATTGTGCCCCCTTCACAGTAATAATGCCCACTGTGCCCCTTTTATTGTAGTAATGCCCTCTGGCTCTGTGCTCCCTCCATAGTAGAAATGCCCATTGTGCCCCCTTCACATTAGTAATGTCCTCTGTTCCCCCTCCATAGTAGAAATGCTCTCTGTGCCTCTTCCATAGTAATAAAGACCTCTGTGCGCCCTCCATAGTAATAAAGTCCTCTGTGCCCCCTGCATAGTAATAAAGTCCTCTGTGCCCCCTCCATAGTAATAAAGTCCTCTGTGCCCCCTCCATATTAATAAAGTCCTCTGCGCCCTCTCCATAGTAATAAAGTCCTCTGTGCCCCCTCCATAGTAATAAAGTCCTCTGTGACCCCTCTGTATTAAAAAAAAAACACAGTTACTACTCACCTTGTCCCGTTCCTGAAGCTCACAGTCCTCTCTTCCCTGCAGGCACAGATCGCTCTGCAGCACTATGTGGGCGGAGCTTATGCAAATTTCTGGGCTTAAGGATCCGCCCACAGCGGCCGGCAGCCCGATCAGTGCCTGCAGGCTGAATGGTGGAGTGGGGAGAAGTCTTTCTGCTTCACCATTCAGAGCACGGCTGGCCTGAAGGAGGGGAGGAACGCAGGGAGCTGAGCGATGAGTGACAAGAGTGCAGCTCCCAGCGCTCCAGCAATGAGCGCTTCCATCTGTATTGATGGAAGCGCTCATTGCTTCTGGCCTCTGGCAGCTGTGCTGTGGGCCCCCGCAGGAGCTGTGGGCCCCGGCACTTGCCCGGGTATGTCGGGTGCTGACGCCAGCCTTGGTCAGTACAGTTCATTTATCTGGTAAAGCAATAATATAAATATTGGCTCAGCTGTATTCCTTGGCTTGGAAATGGTAATTTGAGGAGTTCTCCTTTCTTTCTATATCTACAGTTGTGTTCAAAATGATTCAACCCCCAGTGAAATTGAGTGTTTTGGTCAGTTTGACATTGATTTTGATCATTTCAGTCATCTTGTTTACAATTAAATCAAAGAGGCACTTGTAAGTCAGACAAATATAACATAACATTTCTAATGAAATAACCACAAATGTCTTTTCTGTGCTCACATCATTATCAGTTTTATTCAACCCCCAAGTGACATTCAATCTTAGTACTTAGTACAACATCCTTTTCCAGTTATAACAGCTTTTACACGTGAAGCATAGCTTGACACAAGTGTCTTGCAGCGATGTACGGGTATCTTCACCCATTCTTCATGGGCAAAAGCCTCCAGTTCAGTCACATTCTTAGGCTTGCGCGCTGCAACTGCTTTCTTTAAGTCCCACCAGAGGTTCTCAATCGGATTTAAGTCTGGTGACTGCGATGGCCACTTCAAAATGTTCCAGCCTTTTAATCTGCAACCATGCGCTCGTGACTTGGAGGTATGCTTGAGATCATTGTCCTGTTGAAAGGTCCAACGCCTCCCAAGCCTCAGGTTTGTGACGGACTGCATCACATTTTCATCCAATATCTCCTGGTACTGAAGAGAATTCATGGTACCTTGCACACGCTGAAGCTTCCCTATACCTGTAGAAGCAAAACAGCCCCAAAGCATGATTGACCCCCCGCCATGCTTCACAGTAGGCAAGGTGTTCTTTTCTTCCTAGGCCTTGTTCTTCCTCCTCCAAACATAGCGTTGATCCATAGGCCCAAACAGTTCTAATTTTGTTTCATCAGTCCACAGAACACTATCCCAAAACTTTTGTGGTTTGTCCACATGACTTTTGGCATACTGAAGTCGACTCTTCTTATTCTTTGGAGACAGCAAGGGGGTGCGCCTGGGAGTTCTGGCATGGAGGCCTTCATTACGCAGTATGCGCCTTATTGTCTGAGCTGAAACTTCAGTACCCGCATCTGACAAATCTTTTTTCAGTTCCTCAGCAGTCACACGGGGACTTTTCTCCACTTTGCTCTTCAGGTAGCGCACAGCAGTCGAAGTCAGCATCTTCTTTCTGCCACGACCAGGTAGCGTTTCAACAGTGCCCTTTGCCTTGAATTTGCGAATGATGCTTCCTATGGTGTCTCTTGGTATGTTTAACATCTTTGCAATCTTCTTATAGCCATTGCCCTTCCTGTGAAGAGAAATCACCTCTTCTCTTGTCTTCCT
Source organism: Bufotes viridis (assembly GCA_033119425.1). Taxonomy (NCBI): domain Eukaryota; kingdom Metazoa; phylum Chordata; class Amphibia; order Anura; family Bufonidae; genus Bufotes; species Bufotes viridis. Next base: position 265,586,979 of record CM065594.1, read on the forward strand.
GGACCATTCTCTTGACTTCACCATGTCTGTAAACACACCAGTAAATGTCTAGAAGGAGCTGAGTATCACAGTCCTTTTACATCTGCCTAATTGGTGCTTATTCTGCTTGATTGCTGCTCCTTGACATCCACCGGGGTTTTCATTACCTGATCGAAAACACTTGAATGAACCTCTGTTCTTAAGAGTGGTCGTCTTTAAGGGGTTGAATAATTGTGTCAATGAAGAAATCACAAAAAAAACATTTATTACTGTATTACAAAAACAATTGATGTCATTTTAGTTGCATTTGGTTCTTTAAAAAGTCCTTGTAAGATTTCATTCTGAACACAATTACAAATGTACACTAAATTCCCTAAAACCCTTTACAGCATTGGGGGTTGGATAATTTTGAACACAACTGTACCTACACTGGGTCCACATTCTAGCACTCAGGTACTGGATATAATAACTCTTACTGGTCAGTAGCAATTCACAGGGCGGCTCCCTAACGGCAGGCATCAGCCTTCTGCTCCATTCTTTGGAAAGGATGCTCACTGAAGAATTACAGTCCACTATGTCCATAGAGGCATGTGGTAAAATAAAGGATAATTGTGCGCATTAATCATCCGTCAGGTACCTTTAGGTTCCTCCTGGTCACTGGTGCTTGTGAAATCCATTGGCTAATTTAGCTCCAACCCCCTCTAGACTTTCTCCATACCCAGACATATTGCCAGCACCACCTAGGGGCGAATGGATGAAATACCACCTAACAGCCTGTTAATAGGAATTACAGGTATATACAGAAAATACGTTTGATAACTAAATAGAAACGTTTAAAGTGCCCACAACCATCACTGAGTGGAACACTGCACTGGGTTCTCTAGTTTCCTAATGCATGAAGGGCAACAGGTACCCATCATCATAGGTTTGAGGGAAGCAGGCAACAGGAAGGCAGATGTGGAAAATGTATTTTCCTAGTCCTGTATATGTTAAAATATAGAAACATAGAAGGTTGACGGCAGAAAAAGACCACCTGGTCCATCAAATCTGCCGTTATATTTTTTCTTTTTTATCTTAGAATAGACATTCTAGCTCAGCCCTTTGAATCTAGAGGAAAAAATATAGGCTGGTTCTGAGAACTCCATTTAAGGCCTCATGCACACGACCGTTGTTTGTTTCCGTGTCCGTTGCTCCGTTTTTCGTGATTTTCTGCGGACCCATTGGTTTTCAATGGGTCCGTGGAAAACTCGGAAAATGAACCATTTGTCCTCCGCGTCCGTGGTCCGTGATTCCAGTCCATCAAAAAAATATAACCTGTCCTATTCTTGTCCGCGTAAAACGGTTCACGGACCCATTCAAGTCAATGGGACCGTGAAAAAAAGCGGAGGCACATCCGATTGTCATCCGCGTCCGCGTCCGTGTCCGTTTTATTTCTATCTTTTGTTATGGCAAAACTGTCTGCAAGAACTTGTGCCAATAAAATGTGAAAAAAAATGATATACAGGAAGTTTAAGGTCACAGGTTATGCTAATTGCTAGCCACCTGTGGGGAAAATCGGTAGTGTGGTGTGGCAGTCTGTGCCTTGTGATTTATCAGGAAAATGGCAAGATGGTATGTTGAAAAACTGATAAATTTGGTGCAGGAGAGGCCTGAACTGTGGGACAGCCGGTCCAAATCATATCAGGACCGAATACGAAAGGATGCGGCCTGGGAACAAGTGGCCTGTAGCATGAGGTGGTCCAAATGGGCCAAAGCAGATGGCCGAGGCCGGGCAGAATTAGGTAAGTGCTAGCAATGTCGTTGTACTGTCCTTGCCCTGTCTATCCCAAAATGATGTAGCTATAAATTCCATGAGGTCACAATACAGTATATTTTGTGGGCCCGCATCCTTTGGCATAAAGCATGTACATGTTTTTTTAATGCGTCGTGCACTAAATCCCATACCCCATCATTTTTAACTTTAAATGGCTGTCCCTCCCTTTGCTACAGCATACAGTAGTCGTGTCTAATAACCAGTTCCCTTTTTATTTGGTGACACATGTGTCCCTGTTGGAATTGAGCATCTTATAGTTGTCACCATCACATATTGTAAAGTATTTACCTAAGTACAAATGCCTTGCACGACTAATCTCCTCCTTCCTGAACTTCTACATTAGTATCCACACACCTGCAGTACTGTACCATGTACTGTATAATCTGGCCAATTTAGACATTTATGAGATTTGGCTACTTGATCTTGGTTTACATTTTCTCTTTGTTATTTGTCCCGATTTTATTTAATCAGTTTTGTTTAATTTAATTTTAAGTCATTTGTATAGTTGTGTAGAACACAAGGTAAAGTTGTGTAGAACAACACAAGCTTGAATTACCAAGGTAGCATTCTCCGGATCCATCTGTATGGATGACAAACACACCCTCCACTTGCTAGAAAGTATCCCGAAAGTGCACTCAACATACCGACGGGCACGAGTCAACCGATAGTTGAAAATACGCCTCCTGACATCTAAACCACGCTTTGGGAAGGGCCGCATAACATGGGGAGTCAATGCAAACCCTTCATCCGCCACGATGACAAATGGAGCCGGTGGACCTGCATATCCGGGCAGTCTTCTGGACTCAGGGAGGGCAAGCTGGTTGGCACAAAGCCGCTCACCCATTCTAGAAGCACTAAAGATGCGAGCATCCGCTGTGCTTCCATAGGCCCCAATATCAACCATTATAAACCGGTAGTTACTGTCAGCAACAGCCATAAGCACTACCGAAAAATACTATTTATAATTGAAGAATCGGGACCCTGAGTGAGGAGGCTTCTTCAAACGGATGTGCTTGCCATCCATTGCCCCGATGCAGTTGGGAAACTGCGCCAAAATATTGAACCCCTCAGCGATCCGAACCCAATCGTCCGCCTTGGGCTGTGGCATCACCGTCTCTTGGAGTTGCTGCCAGATGACATGGCAAGTGTGATGTACAATCCGCGAAATCGTCGAGGTTCCTAAAAGAAACTTAAAATGCAGGGATGCAAAAGAGTTCCCAGTTGCAAGGAATCTGTAGAAAAAAAGGAAAATAAATACATTTCAGTATAAGCAGCAAATCAAAAAAGGGAACATCCAAAACATGATTCGCCTATAATGTTGGATACAAGACATGTTTTTAAACAAACGATATACATTGATCGACTAAACCCACACAAAAAAAAAGGATTTTGTGTCTATGAACAAAACACTACCAGCAATTGGGGTGTAGGCAGTACTAACACAAGTTACAACTACTGTGTGGAGGCCAGTAACATGCAGAAGGTTAGGGCGACTTAAGATTGATATGAACACTCTGCATGAAGATGACGTTAGCTGAACACAAATTTGAAAAATGTTTTAAAGAAATAACGACCTTTAATCTTGCCATGTTATGTGTCAGGGATGCAAGTTAAAACAAAAAAGGAGATTACAATGTTCACCAAACATTATGGGCAAAGAAAGGTTACATCAGCAAACACTAGCACATATCTAACAGCAGCCATTTCCAGAAACATGTTCCTCCGAACAGAAGCAGTGCACATTACTGTTTAAACTATAAAAGTCAAATATTGCTTACCTCAACGTGACGATGAGCCTTTCCGCAGGAGAAATGCTGCGCCTCATATTGGTGTCCATGAAGGTAAGGACAGTACGTAGAGACGACAGCAAACAATCAAATGTAGACACTGACATCCGACAGAAGGAAAAAACTTCTCTGGATGCTGGCGAAGATCTTGGTAGAGGGTATGAAAGTGTCCTTTCCGGTAGCGTTGGAAACAATCGGATGGACCCAACATCGACGCCTTCTACTAGGTTCCTCATCCAACAAAAGGGTGCGTTGTCCCCATCGCCGAGAAACAAGCCAATGCAGTACGACCTCTTCCTCGGAGTCATCCGCCATGGTCAAACAGCAAAGACAAGCAACCAAAAGAACCTCTGTACCCTGTAAAGACTACAGAAAATGGCCACCAAACCAAACTCAGGTGACCTGCATATATACCAGTATCCTGGGTGGAGATATTCAAATTACACTTTTTTATCCCCTTCCTTGATTTCTGACGGTCCGCCAAAAAAAACGGAAGACACACGGAAACACAATGGAACCAAAAACAGACACGGATCACGGAACAACGGAACCCCTTTTTGCGGACAGCATAAAAAAACGGTCGTGTGCATGAGGCCTAAAGCAGACATATAACGCGAGTTTGATCGGCGTGTGTTTGATTAAGGCCCTATTCACACGTCAGCAATGTCGTCCGCATGTATTCCGCAATTCTGCGGAATACATGCGGACCCATTGACTGTGAATGGGGCACGGAACGATGCGGACAGCACACACTGTGCTCTCCGCATCAGTTTTTGCGGAGCGTGCAGCCGATCTTATGGCCGCAGCTCCGCAAAAAAGTAGAGCATGTCCTATTCTTGTCCGCAATTGCGGACAAGAATAGACATTTCTATGGGGCTGCCGGCCGGGTGTGTTTATGGATCCGCAATTTGCGGATCCATAAACACAACGGACGTGTGAATAGGGCCTAACTGTGTGTTTGTATAAGTGTGTGACTTAAGATTAACCACTTGAGCCCCCCTAGCTTAAACACCCTTAATGACCAGGCCACTTTTTACAATTCCGCACTACACTACTTTCACCGTTTATTGCTCCGTCATACAACTTTCCACCCAAATGAATTTTACCTCCTTTTCTTCTCACTAATAGAGCTTTCATTTGGTGCTATTTCATTGCTGCTGACATTTATACTTTTTTGATATTAATGAAAAATTACCGAAATTTTTGCAAAAAAATGTAATTTTTCACTTTCTGTTGTAAATTTTTTTTAAAACTACATTTCTATATACATTTTTCTCTAAATTTATTGTTCTGTTATAGCGTTTACAAACTATGGTGCAAGAATTGCAGAATAGATGCGGACCCATTCAGTGTGAATGGGGCCGGCGGTGATGCGGAGAGCACACTATGTGCTCTCCGCATCAGCATTTGTGGAACTGCGGCCGCGAACTTCCGGGTTTTGGCCCCGAAACATCCGGCCGCAGCTCCGCAAAAAATAGAGCATGTCCCATTCTTGTCCGCAATTGCGGACAAGAAAAGGCATTTTCTATATAGTTCTGGCAATGTGCGGATCCGCAAAATGCGGAAAGCACATTGCCGGCCTCCATTCAGACGTCCATTGCCGGCCTCCATTCAGACGTCTGTGGATCCGCAAAACACATACGGACGTCTGAATGGAGCCTTACAGGGGGGTGATCAATGACATGGGGGTGACAGGGGGTGATCAGGGAGTTAATATGGGGTGATAAGGGGTTAATAAGGGGTTAATAAGTGACGGGGGGGGGGTTGGGGGTTGGTGTGTGGTGATTGGTGCACTTACATAGGTGCCTGTGTCCTCTGGTGGTCCCAAGCAAAAGGGACCACCAGAGGAGCAGGCAGCAGGCATATCAGACGCTGTTTACAAAACAGCATCTGATATGCGATTCAGATGCCGTTTTTTTAACATCTACAGCTGGCCAGCGTTAAACTTCCTCCCGACGCGATCCTGTGAGCGCGCGTTCACAGGAAATGTCGCCTCTCGCGAGATAACGCGCCGACGCGTCAAGGAGGAATAGCCCGGCCGCCGATATCACGTAATTCTGCGTGAGGCGATCCGGAGCTGGTTAAGTGACTTCAGAGTCAGGGACTTCAGTGGTGGACTGCAATTAGTTTTTTATTACTACATTATATTTTTGGCTTTTCTGTAGAGATGAGCGAACACCTGGATGTTCGGGTTCGAGAAGTTCGGCCGAACTTCCCGAAAATGTTCGGGTTCGGGATCCGAACTCGACCCGAACTTTATCCCGAACCCGAACCCAATTGAAGTCAATGGGGACCCGAACTTTTAGGCACTAAAAAGGCTGTAAAATAGTCCAGGAACGGGCTAGAGGGCTGCCAAAGGCAGCAAAATGTAGGTAAATCCCTGCAAACAAATGTGGATAGGGAAATGAATTAAAATAAAATAAAATAAATAAAATTTAACCAATATCAATTGGAGACAGGTCCCACTGCAAGGAATCATGCGTCATATCACTCAACACTGGAGAAGGCCACTTTCAGTTATTTCGCCCCAGCACCCAGACAGAGGAGAGAGGTCCCACAGCAAGGAATCATGCGTCATATCAACCACCACCGGAGAAGGCCACTCTCAGTTATTTCGGCCCAGCACCCAGACAGAGGAGAGAGGTCCCACAGCAAGGAATCATGCGTCATATCAACCACCACCAGAGAAGGCCACTCTCAGTTATTTCAGCCCAGCACCCAGACAGAGGAGAGAGGTCCCACAGCAAGGAATCATGCGTCATATCAACCACCACCGGAGAAGGCCACTTTCAGTTATTTCGGCCCCAGCACCCAGACAGAGGAGAGAGGTCCCACAGCAAGGAATCATGCGTCATATCAACCACCACCGGAGAAGGCCACTCTCAGTTATTTCGGCCCAGCACCCAGACAGAGGAGAGAGGTCCCACAGCAAGGAATCATGCGTCATATCAACCACCACTGGAGAAGGCCACTTTCAGTTATTTCGGCCCCACCACCCAGACAGAGGAGAGAGGTCCCACAGCAAGGAATCATGCGTCATATCAACCACCACCGGAGAAGGCCACTCTCAGTTATTTCAGCCCAGCACCCAGACAGAGGAGAGAGGTCCCACAGCAAGGAATCATGCGTCATATCAACCACCACTGGAGAAGGCCACTTTCAGTTATTTCGGCCCAGCACCCAGACAGAGGAGAGAGGTCCCACAGCAAGGAATCATGCGTCATATCACCCACCACCGGAGAAGGCCACTTTCAGTTATTTTCAGCCCAGCACCCAGACAGAGGAGAGAGGTCCCACAGCAAGGAATCATGCGCCATATCAACCACCACCGGAGAAGGCCACTTTCAGTTATTTCGGCCCAGCACCCAGACAGAGGAGAGAGGTCCCACAGCAAGGAATCATGCGTCATATCAACCACCACCGGAGAAGGCCACTCTCAGTTATTTCGGCCCAGCACCCAGACAGAGGAGAGAGGTCCCACAGCAAGGAATCATGCGCCATTTCACCCACCACCGGAGAAGGCCACTTTCAGTTATTTCGGCCCAGCACCCAGACAGAGGAGAGAGGTCCCACAGCAAGGAATCATGCGTCATATCAACCACCACCGGAGAAGGCCACTCTCAGTTATTTCGGCCCCACCACCCAGACAGAGGAGAGGTTCATTCAACTTTGGGTTGCACCGCAAGATCATGGTAAAGTTAAAAAATGAGGATTCAATAAAGAAGTGCCCCGGAGTACAAGAATACATGGTTGAGGGGAGGCAGTTATAAATGTCTATTCTGCACAAGGGAGGGACAGGTCCTGTGGGATCCATGCCTGGTTCATTTTTATGAACGCCAGCTTGTCCACGTTGGCTGTGGACAGGCGGCTGCGCTTGTCAGTAATGACGCCCCTGCCGTGCTGAATACACGTTCAGACAAAACGCTGGCCGCCGGGCAGGCCAGCACCTCCAAGGCATAAAATGCTAACTCTGGCCACGTGGACAATTTGGAGACCCAGAAGTTGAATGGGGCCGAACCATCAGTCAGTACGTGGAGGGGTGTGCAGACGTACTGTTCAACCATGTTAGTGAAATGCTGCCTCCTGCTAACACGCTCCGTATCAGGTGGTGGTGCAGTTAGCTGTGGCGTGGAGACAAAACTTTTCCACATTTCTGCCATGCTAACCCTGCCCTCAGAGGAGCTGGCCGTGACACAGCTGCGTTGGCGACCTCTTGCTCCTCCTCTGCCTTCGCCTTGGGCTTCCACCTGTTCCCCTGTGACATTTGGGAATGCTCTCAGGAGCGCTCTACCAGCGTGCGCTTGTACTCGCAAGCATCTTCCTATCACGCTCCAGTGCAGGAAGTAAGGTGGGCACATTGTCTTTGTACCGGGGATCCAGCAGGGTGGCAACCCAGTAGTCCGCACACGTTAAAATGTGGGCAACTCTGCTGTCGTTGCGCAGGCACTGCAGCATGTAGTCGCTCATGTGTGCCAGGCTCCCCAGAGGTAAGGACAAGCTGTCCTCTGTGGGAGGCGATCGTCATCGCCCTCCGTATCCCCCCAGCCACGCACCAGTGATGGGCCTGAGCTGTGTCGGGTGCCACCCCGCTGTGAACCTGCTTCATCCTCATCCTCCTCCACCTCCTCCTCATCCTCCTCGTCCTCCAGTAGTGGGCCCTGGCTGGCCACATTTGTACCTGGCCTCTGCTGTTGCAAAAACCTCCCTCTGAGCCACTTCTAACAGACTGGCCTGAAAGTGCTAAAATGACCCCTCATCCTCCTCCTCCTCCTGGGCCACCTCCTCTTCCATCATCGCCCTAAGCGCTTTCTCAAGGAGACATAGAAGTGGTATTGTAACGCTGATAACGGTGTCATCGCCACTGGCCATGTTGGTGGAGTACTCAAACAGCGCAACAGGGCACACAGGTCTCGCATGGAGGCCCAATCATTGGTGGTGAAGTGGTGCTGTTCCGCAGTGCGACTGACGCGTGCGTGCTGCAGCTGAAACTCCACTATGGCCTGCTGCTGCTCGCACAGTCTCTCCAGCATGTGCAAGGTGGAGTTCCACCTGGTGGGCACGCCGCATATGAGGCGGTGAGCGGGAAGGCCGAGTTCCGCTGTAGCGCAGACAGGCGAGCAGCGGCAGGATGTGAACGCCGGAAGCGCGCACAGACGGCCCTCACTTTATGCAGCAGCTCTGACATGTCGGGGTAGTTGTGAATGAACTTCTGCACCACCAAATTCAGCACATGCGCCAGGCAAGGGATGTGCGCCAAACCGGCTAGTCCCAGAGCTGCGACGAGATTTCGCCCATTATCGCACACCACCAGGCCGGGCTTGAGGCCCACCGGCAGAAACCACTGGCCGGTCTGTTGTTCAATACCCCGCCACAACTCCTGCGCGGTGTGGGGCCTGTCCCCAAACATATGAGTTTCAGAATGGCCTGCTGACGCTTACCCCGGGCTGTGCTGAAGTTGGTGGTGAAGGTGTGTGGCTGACTGGATGAGCTGGTGGAAGCAGAGGAGGAGGAAGCCGAGTAGGAGGAGGAGGCTACAGGAGGCAAAGAATGATGCCCTGCGATCCTTGGCGGCGGAAGGACGTGCGCCAAGGAACTCTCCGCCTGCGGCCCAGCCGCCACTACATTTACCCAGTGTGCAGTTAGGGAGATATAGCTGCCCTGGCCGTGCTTACTGGTCCACGTATCTGTGGTTAGGTGGACCTTGCCACAGATGGCGCTGCGCAGTGCACACTTGATTTTATCGGATACTTGGTTGTGCAGGGAAGGCACGGCTGTCTTGGAGAAGTAGTGGCGGCTGGGAACAACATACTGTGGGACAGCCATGGACATCAGCTGTTTGAAGCTGTTCAGGTCCACTCAGCCTGAATGACAGCATTTCAAAGGCCAGTAGTTTAGAAATGCTGGCATTCAGGCCCAGGGCCTCGAGGGTGGCTAGGTGGGAATTTACGCTTCTCTCCAAGGTTTGTGAGATGGAGAGCTGAACGCTGCCGTGTGACATGGTGGAGATGCTTGGTGACGCAGGTGGTGTTGTCGGTGGCACATCCTCTGTTTGGTGGGCGGCAGGTGCCAACATTCCTCCCGAGGCGGAGGAAGAGGCCGAGGCAGCAGCAGAAGAGGGAGCAGGGGGAGCCAGAGTGAGTTCCTTGCTTTTAAGGTGTTTACTCCACTGCAGTTCATGCTTTGCATGTAGATGCCTGGTCATGCAGGTTGTGCTAAGGTTCAGAACGTTAATGCCTCGCTTCAGGATCTGATGGCACAGCGTGCAAACCACTCGGGTCTTGTCGTCAGCACATTGTTTAAAGAAGTGCCATGCCAGGGAACTCCTTGAAGCTGCCTTTGGGGTGCTCGGTCCCTGGTGGCGGTGGCCAGTAGCAGGCGTAACTCTCTTGGCGGCGGCTGGTCTGCTTTTGCCCCCTGCTCCTCTTTTTGCTACGCTGTTGGCTCGGTCTCACCACTGCCTCTTCCTCTGAACTATGAAAGTCAGTGGCACGACCTTCATTCCATGTGGGGTCTAGGACCTCATCGTCCCCTGCATCGCCTTCCACACAGTCTTCCTCCCTGACCTCCTGTTCGGTCTGCACACTGCAGAAAGACGCAGCAGTTGGCACCTGTGTTTCGTCATCATCAGAGACGTGCGGACTCCGATGAGGTGGTATTCCCATGTCCTCATCATCAGGAAACATCAGTGGTTGTGCATCAGTGCATTCTATGTCTTCCACCACTGGGGAAGGGCTAGGTGGATTTCCTTGGGAAACCCTGCCAGCAGAGTCTTCAAACAGCATAAGAGACTGCTGCATAACTTGAGGCTCTGACAGTTTCCCTGATATGCATGGGGGTGATGTGACAGACTGATGGGCTTGGTTTTCAGGTGCCACCTGTGCGCTTTCTGCAGAAGACTGGGTGGGAGATAATGTTGTGAACATGCTGGATCCACTGTCGGCCACCCAATTGACTAGCGCCTGTACCTGCTCAGGCCTTACCATCCTTAGAACGGCATTGGGCCCCACCAAATATCGCTGTAAATTCTGGCGGGTACTGGAACCTGAGGTAGTTGGTTCACTAGGACGTGTGGCTGTGGCAGAATGGCCACGTCCCTCTCCCAGCACCAGAGGGTACACTAACACCACCACGACCACGGCCCGCGTCCCTTACTAGATGTTTTCCTCATTGTTACCGCTCACCAAGCACCACAATAAGGAAAAAAATATTTGGCCCAATGTATTGATTTCAAATTCAGGCCTTTTTTTACAGGCACCTAACACTATCTGCCTATTTGTTTATGTAGCGTATTACACTAATCCATGCACAGCAGTAACCACTGATTTAGGGGAATATCTCTTTTAGGGCTAGTATTTAGGCCCTGGATGAAAGGTATCCTTTATGGACAGATTTACACTTGGCCTGCAACAGCTGGGACAACAGATTCAGGGTATTGCTATTTTGGCAATTGAATGTCACCCCAGAACAAAATATATGTTTTGCAGGACACTATTATATCTTGGCCAGCCACAGCTGGGACCACTAGATTTAGGGTATTGCTATTTTGGCAATTGAATTTCACCCCAGAACAAAATATATGTTTTTGCAGGACACTATGAATCCTGGCCTGCAACAGCTGGGACACCAGATTCAGGGTATTGCTATTTTGGCAATTGAATTTCACCCCAGAACAAAATATATGTTTTGACGGACACTATGAATCCTGGCCTGCAACAGCTGGGACACCAGATTCAGGGTATTGCTATTTTGGCAATTGAATGTCACCCCAGAACAAAATATATGTTTTGACGGACACTATGAAATCCTGGCCTGCAACAGCTGGGACACCAGATTCAGGGTATTGCTATTTTGGCAATTGAATTTCACCCCAGAACAAAATATATGTTTTGACGGACACTATGAAATCCTGGCCTGCAACAGCTGGGACACCAGATTCAGGGTATTGCTATTTTGGCAATTGAATGTCACCCCAGAACAAAATATATGTTTTGACAGACACTATGAAATCTGGCCTGCAACAGCTGGGACACCAGATTCAGGGTATTGCTATTTTGGCAGATTGAATTTCACCCCAGAACAAAATATATGTTTTGGCGGACACTATGATATCTTGGCCTGCAACAGCTGGGACCACTAGATTCAGGGTATTGCTATTTTGGCAATTGAATTTCACCCCAGAACAAAATATATGTTTTGACAGACACTATGAAATCTGGCCTGCAACAGCTGGGACACCAGATTCAGGGTATTGCTATTTTGGCAGATTAATTTCACCCCAGAACAAAATATATGTTTTGGCGGACACTATGAAATCTGGCCTGCAACAGCTGGGACACTAGATTCAGGGTATTGCTATTTTGGCAGATTGAATTTCACCCCAGAACAAAATATATGTTTTGGCGGACACTATGAAATCTGGCCTGCAACAGCTGGGACACCAGATTCAGGGTATTGCTATTTTGGCAGATTAATTTCACCCCAGAACAAAATATATGTTTTGGCGGACACTATGAAATCTGGCCTGCAAACAGCTGGGACACCAGATTCAGGGTATTGCTATTTTGGCAGATTGAATTTCACCCCAGAACAAAATATATGTTTTGGCAGACACTATGAAATCTGGCCTGCAACAGCTGGGACACCAGATTCAGGGTATTGCTATTTTGGCAGATTGAATTTCACCCCAGAACAAAATATATGTTTTGACGGACACTATGAATCCTGGCCTGCAACAGCTGGGACACCAGATTCAGGGTATTGCTATTTTGGCAATTGAATTTCACCCCAGAACAAAATATATGTTTTGACGGACACTATGAAATCTGGCCTGCAACAGCTGGGACACCAGATTCAGGGTATTGCTATTTTGGCAGATTAATTTCACCCCAGAACAAAATATATGTTTTGGCGGACACTATGAAATCTGGCCTGCAACAGCTGGGACACCAGATTCAGGGTATTGCTATTTTGGCAGATTGAATTTCACCCCAGAACAAAATATATGTTTTAGCGGACACTATGAAATCTGGCCTGCAACAGCTGGGACACCAGATTCAGGGTATTGCTATTTTGGCAGATTGAATTTCACCCCAGAACAAAATATATGTTTTGGCGGACACTATGAAATCTGGCCTGCAACAGCTGGGACACCAGATTCAGGGTATTGCTATTTTGGCAGATTAATTTCACCCCAGAACAAAATATATGTTTTAGCGACACTATGAAATCTGGCCTGCAACAGCTGGGACACCAGATTCAGGGTATTGCTATTTTGGCAGATTAATTTCACCCCAGAACAAAATATATGTTTTGGCGGACACTATGAAATCTGGCCTGCAACAGCTGGGACACCAGATTCAGGGTATTGCTATTTTGGCAGATTAATTTCACCCCAGAACAAAATATATGTTTTGACGGACACTATGAAATCTGGCCTGCAACAGCTGGGACACCAGATTCAGGGTATTGCTATTTTGGCAGATTAATTTCACCCCAGAACAAAATATATGTTTTGGCGGACACTATTCTATTTTGCCAGCCACAGCTGAAACCACTGATTTATGGTATTGCTATTTTGGCAATTGAATTTCACCACAGAAAATAATCTATCCTTTGCCAGACAGCAGACAGTATTATACTTGTTCAGCCAAAGCTGGAACACCAGATTTAGGGGATTGGTATTTGGGCAATTGTATTTAACCCCTTAATAAAATATAGAAATTGCTATCCTGAGTTTCTAGGGGTGACAATTAGCACAGCCAAGCCCCTGATGTAGGATATAGCAAAAAAAACTAGTATTGATGGATTGATGGACTTGGTGGCAGCTTCTTCTGGTGCACCACAAGTCACAAAATGGCCGCCGATCAACCCAGAAAATAAGTGACAGAAAACGCTCTGTGCAGCCTAAAAACCAGTGAGCAAGTAACTAGCAGAAGTTCAATCATTCACAGCTGTAGATCGATCCGCTCATTAGGTGCTGTTGCTGACTTTATCCCTGCCTAATCTCGCCCTGACAGAAGCTGCGTCCTCTCCCTACACTAATCAGAGCAGTGTGACGTGCGGCGCCACGTGACTCCAGCTTAAATAGAGGCTGGGTCACATGCTGCACTTGGCAAATCACAGCCATGCCATTAGTAGGCATGGCTGTGATGGGCTCTTAGGGCAAGAAGTAAAACGCTAGCTGATTGGCTGCTGTGCAGCCCTTCAGAAAGCGGGAAGAAATCACCGAACAACGGACCCGAACCCGAACTTTTTGGAAAATGTCCGGGTTCAGGTCCGTGTTCCGGACACCCCAAAATTCGGTACGAACCCGAACGATGCTCGAACTGTTCGCTCAACACTACTTTTCTGTAATCCCCATTTAGTATGTGTTGCACAATTGACAACGCCGTCCAGTGCACATCTTGTCTGATGTATGCAGGCCTGGAACAGCCGTTCGAGGGTGTATACAGTATGTCTGTTCAAAATGTGAGCAAATTACCCATTTGGAATCGCAAATCAAGTCTCTAAACAGGCGAGTGGCAACACTGAGAGGCATTGAGATTTTGCAAAAGAGTTTGCTTCTCACCGAGCAAGCACTTCTGGGGGTAGATGAGGGGGAGAGTGACAGTGGGGAGGCTGAGGAGAGTGAGGTAGCTAGCTGGGTAACAGTAAGAAAGCGGGGTAGAGGGAAGAGTGCCAGGGAGGCTAGCCCTGATCTGACACACCTCAACAAGCTTTGCACGCTCGGTGATGAGGGGGCGATCAGTTCAGGGACAGCACTGCTGCAGCAGGACACTCTCGCCAGTCAGGTAACGTCAGCCCCAGTAAGCAGGGGACCAGGAGAGCAGGGCAGGCCAGACAGGTGCTGGTAGTGGGAGACTCTATTATTAGGGGAACGTGATAGGGCGATCTGTCACAAAAGACCGTGATCGCCGAACAGTGTGCTGTCTTCCCGGCGCTAGAGCTCGACACATCGCGGATCGGGTTGACAGATTACTGGGAGGGGCTGGAAAAGATCCAGCGGTCATGGTCAATATCGGAACTAATGACAAAGTTAGAGGTAGGTGGAGCGTCCTTAAACAGAGAGTACCCCCATAATCAGTACTGAATAGAGAGTGCCCCCATAATCAATACTGAACATAGAGTGCCCCCTAAATCAGTCCTGAATAGAGAGTGCCCCCATAATCAGTACCAAATAGAGAGTGCCCCCATAATCAGTACTGAACAGAGTACCCCCATAATTAGTACTGAACAGAGAGTGCCCCCATAACTAGTACTGAACAGAGAGTACCCCATACTCAATACTGAACAGAGAGTGCCCCCATAATCAGTACTGAACAAAGAGTGCCCCCATACTCAATACTGAACAGAGAGTGCCCCCATAATCAGTACTAAACAAAGAGTGCCCCCATAATCAGTACTGACCAGAGAGTGCCCCCATAATCAATACTGAACAGAGAGTGCCCCCATAATCAGTACTGAACAAAGAGTGCCCCCATAATCAGTACTGACCAGAGATTGCCCCCATAATCAATACTGAACAAAGAGTGCCCCCATAATCAGTACTGAACAGAGAGTGCCCCCATAATCAATACTGACCAGAGAGTGACCCCATAATCAATACTGAACAGAGACTCTTTATGAAAGCACTAATCAGTACCAGTCAGAGAGACCCTCCCCTCCATAATCAGTGTTGGTCAGAGTGTATTCATAATCAGTACTAGTCAGAGAGTTCCCCCATAATCAATACCACTTACAGTGCTCCTATGAAGAGTATCATTCAGATATAAACCCATATAATTGTTACCAGTCAGAGAGTGTCCTCTATAAACAGACAGTACTCCCATACCCAGTACCGGTGAGAGAGTGCTGCCATGATCAGTAAAATTTGAGAGTGACACATCCCAGAACTAAGGGTTACATAGCATCATAAATCAATATAATGCTATGTGATCCCTGGCAGCGCTGGGAGGTCAGGCCGGGAGCTCCGTTGCGGACTCACTCCGGGAGGAACGCTCGTCTGCAAGGGGCCTTAAACTTTACTGGTCAGAGAGTGCCCCCATAATCAGTACCAGTTATAGAAAGTGTGCCCTTATAGACAATACCGGTCAGAGACTGCCCCCACAATCAGTATTGATGGTTACAGTCACAATAGTTACAAAGCTTGATTGTTAAGTCACAATAAATACAACTGTCACATCGGAGTGTGAGAGGGAAACACCACACCGAACATAGGAGGGAAATGGGTGAGGGAATAAGGCTCGGAAACTAGGGAACGGAGATGGACACCTCCTAGAGAAAACCCTAATCAAAGTCCTGACTAACTACCAGTATGAACAGACCCCAGAGGTAGGTGAGTTCATACACCGGAATACCTAATGTCCTAACTCACCCTATAGGACGGTGGTACTAATGTCAGGACTGAGACAACCTGTTCCTCCAAAAGGAAGGACAAGCAGGAGTCTCCCTCAAGCCTTAATACAAATGACAGGGAAATGCAACACACAAAATAATAACCCAAACAAAATACAAAAGGGAAAGAAAACACTTAACTTCAAGTGGCTATGGCAGCACCACGAACAGCTATCACACCAGCTATCCACAACTCCAAAGTAAGCAATAAACCGCATAGCATAGTGGGAGAAACAACAATAAATAGAGAAGGTTAAATGACCACAATAACCACAACTGGGGAAAGAAGGTGTGGCAAGCACCAGAAACAACACAGACGTCATTTGATCTAAATGGAAAACATGTCAGATCAAACCACGTGTTACCATCTCATCGACCTCCTGCCACCTGTCACGGGAACGTCCGTGACAACAATGCTCTATGGTTACAGTCACTATAGATATAAAGCTTGATGGTTGCAGTCACAATAGGTACAATGCTTGATGGCTACAGTCACAATAGATATAAAGCTTGATGGTTACAGTCACAATAGGTGAATGCTTGATGGTTACAGTCACAATATGTATAAAGCTTGATGGTTACAGTCACAATAGGTACAATGCTTGATGGATACAGTCACAATACATATAAAGCTTGATGGTTGCAGTCACAATAGGTACAATGCTTGATGGCTACAGTCACAATAGATATAAAGCTTGATGGTTACAGTCACAATAGGTACAATGCTTGATGGTTACAGTCACAATATGTATAAAGCTTGATGGTTACAGTCACAATAGGTACAATGCTTGATGGATACAGTCACAATATATATATATAAAGCTTGATGGTTACAGTCACAATAGGTACAATGTTTGATGGCTACAGTCACAATAGATATAAAGCTTGATGGTTACAGTCACAATATGTACAATGCTTGATGGCTACAGTCACAATAGATATAAAGCTTGATGGTTACAGTTACAATAGGTACAATGCTTTATGGTTACAGTCACAATAGATATAAAGCTTGATGGTTGCAGTCACAATAGGTACAATGCTTTGATGGCTACAGTCACAATAGATATAAAGCTTGATGGTTACAGTCACAATAGGTGCAATGCTTGATGGTTACAGTCACAATATGTATAAAGCTTGATGGTTACAGTCACAATAGATATAAAGCTTGATGGTTGCAGTCACAATAGGTACAATGCTTGATGGCTACAGTCACAATAGATATAAAGCTTGATGGTTACAGTCACAATAGGTACAATGCTTGATGGCTACAGTCACAATAGATATAAAGCTTGATGGTTACAGTCACAATAGGTGCAATGCTTGATGGTTACAGTCACAATAGATATAAAGCTTGATGGTTACAGTCACAATAGGTGCAATGCTTGATAGTTACAGTCACAATATGTATAAAGCTTGATGGTTACAGTCACAATAGGTACAATGCTTGATGGCTACAGTCACAATACATATAAAGCTTGATGGTTACAGTCACAATAGGTACAATGCTTTATGGTTACAGTCACAATAGATATAAAGCTTGATGGTTGCAGCCACAATAGGTACAATGCTTGATGGCTACAGTCACAATAGATATAAAGCTTGATGGTTACAGTCACAATACGTGCAATGCTTGATGGTTACAGTCACAATATGTATAAAGCTTGATGGTTACAGTCACAATAGGTACAATGCTTGATGGCTACAGTCACAATAGATATAAAGCTTGATGGTTACAGTCACAATAGGTACAATGCTTGATGGCTACAGTCACAATAGATATAAAGCTTGATGGTTACAGTCACAATAGGTACAATGCTTGATGGCTACAGTCACAATAGATATAAAGCTTGATGGTTACAGTCACAATAGGTACAATGCTTGATGGCTACAGTCACAATAGATATAAAGCTTGATGGTTGCTGTCACAATAGGTACAAGGCTTGATGGTTACAGTCACAATATGTACAATGCTTAATGGTTACAGTCACAATAGGTACAATACTTGATGGCTACAGTCACAATAGTTACAATGCTCTATCATTACAGTCACAATACATATAAAACTTGATGGTTGCAGTCACAATATGTACAAGGCTTGATGGTTACAGTAAAAATAACTAGATAGCTTGGTGGTTACAAGTCTTTGAAAGGCACAGAGCTAGGTGGTTATTAATGATAACAGTTTTCTCAGACATGGCAGTCCCAGTGAGATCACAAAGAAAAGGAGAGGAACCAAGTATAGAGGATTAGGGACGAGCTCTGGGAGCAATCAGAATCCCTATACAGCCAGCTCCTGTGCCAGTCTTACCACCAGCTTCTTCACCATCCACTACATCTTGGGTAGGGACAGAGTAGGTTTTATAACTTCTTATTTCATTTTAAAGATTCATTTTATCTACATTCCGGGTAGATATTGATTGGAATAGAATGACTGATAGGACATCCAGAATCTTTCCTGTGCCTATGACCACTATGTCAACTATCTTCTCTGCTCCTTTTAACATCATAGTTGGGTCTAGCGCTGTTATAAGGGGGTTATAAAGGGGTACTCTGTGCTTACTGTCCTTCCATAATGACTCAATCCTCACTAAACCTTACAGCATCCTGCATGGACCTAGATATGACAGCCTTCTCCATTTGGTTGTCCTGACAACAGTCCCTGCCTGAAACACCTACTGTACCTAGTCATTACGAAGGTCACCAAAAAAGTGGACAACACAGACACCATCATGAGAGAGCAGCGAATACTCCTGAAAGCGAGAGACTGCCCATTCCCATACCACTTCTGTGCCGTAGTCTCAGGAGCGGCCGTATTTCATCACAAATTATCTCTTCTGGTGGAAGCCTAGGAGCTTTGTTTGGAATGTGCCGTTACCTGAACGTCGGCAAGGTAAGGTAAGAAAAAGGATAATACGCAGAATAAAGAACCGAGGGGTGTGTAAAATGACTTCTGAAGTCAGGGGTGTAGTTAGAAGAGGGTAGATACAGGGCTAGAGCACTGAATTGAACTTTCATTCTGCCAGGTTCTGCTCTTGCAAGTGCCCAGGAGGTGGAGCTTCCCTGTGAAGTGCTCTCTGCATTGAACTTCTTCACAGCCCCTCCCCTCTACCCTGAGTAATAGCTGTGGTGGATGCTACATGTGTCACTTAGTCTTGATGGGAGGAGCAGTAAGGCCGCTCAACGCAGAGAGCACTTCATAGTGAAGCTCCGCCTCCTGGAAACTTCAGAATCAAAGTTCATATTCACATTACTTTTGATAATCAAAGCTCTGCAAAAGGTATGTTTTTCCTGCTCACCCAGCCCCTAGCCAACATACCTTGACCAAAATATGGTCAAAACTCCTGCCAGACTCCCTTTGAAAGGTGTTGTACATGAATTACTGCTATTGCCTATCCACAGGACAGGTAATAAATGTATGATCGATCTGAGCAGTGATAACGGCATGGATCACAAGAAACGAGTTATTGCTATTAGCTATTGCTCCATTTACTTCATTTAATTTTCATTTACTTCACTTTACAATGAATCTCCACTTCCTGGACACTTAAAGGAACAGAACCTGTCAGAATGAAAGTTCATATTCACACTACTCCTGATAATAAAACTCCACAAAAGGTGTGTTTGCCCTGCTCTTCCCAGCCCCTACCTAGTGCTATCAGCAGTCTAACATGATCAAAATTGCTGACGGGCTCCCTAAATTCCCAAATCTACACTGGTGGGTTACTGGCTTACAAGAGGTACACAGAAATTGAGAAAATCCCCTGGAAAGTCAAGTTATGACAGCAGCTACATTTTTCTGCTCTATTATGGACTATTTGGGCTATTGTGGAACTGTGTTGATGTACAGTTATTTCATATGTAAGGAACAGCGATGGGGGCAACGTTCACCCCATAAAATGGCAATTTATTTCTGGCCTTCTATGGATGACATGAGATCAAGGCTTGTGTCTTTCACTTTGTCTTAATGGCAATGTGGTGAATGTGACCTTAACCGATATTTTGATTATGCAATACAAAAGGCTGTGGTCTGAACACAATTGTTACCCACATTTAATTCCAACCTGGTATCCACATTGTACAAGGCATAACATTATTCTGCATACCACGGTCTGGTTAACAAGTCGGTAGAGCACTTGGATTATGCCACGTGGCAGCGGGCTCCTGATTGGAGCTTGGATGTCACGTGCACTCCTTACGTTTATATTAATGGCTGTCAGCTCATAAAATAGTTTAGTGCGGAAACTCATTTGTTGACTCGTCAGGTGCACTTGGGTCAAGGTAAATATGTTTATAATACTTACCCACAAACTCTACTGACTCACTACACCTAGAAAAGCAGCGAACGGAATTGAGTTTTGAGGAAGCGGTGAGCCGATGTTCTGTCTCCGGTTCCAGTCCGTACTACCTGTGGTGTAGCTATAGGGTTTGTTATAGATTGCAACCAGGTTTGCGAAATAATGGGGGTGCAGGCTTCAGTCAGCAGAGTTAGTAACTTGGAACCGTGTAGTTTTGCTAGTTTTTTCACCTGGGTTCCTAAGGTTGTCACTCAGCTTTCTCTAACACCAACATTTTAAAACCTGATTAATGTAAAAAATATAAACCAGGCATCATGTAGGACAGGACAATCTCTTTGTATGATGTAGATACTTGTAATGGCATTGCTGGGTTTGTCAATAGGGCAGATTACAGTGCTGGCTATTTCCAGTGGTCCCAAAGAGAATAAATGGAGCAGCAGGGCATATGTGTGGCCTGCCACACCATCAAAAAGGGGGAACAGGACCCGTTCCTGGGATCAGTGGGGGTCGCAGAATTGGACGCCACTAATCATATGATTATGCCCCAGGGTGTGGAGAGGATAACTTGAAAACCTGGACAATCCCTTTAAATCCTCCACCACTCCACCACCAGTATCTCTTTACATGGCAGCAGTGATGCCTGTAAATACGGAATATCATCACTACCGCCATGTAAACCATACGTGTCAATACTGGAGAATGTGACGCACTGGGCAGAATTTTTCAGTCATAAGTACAACCCTCTTTGCAGGTTATAACCTTTAACAAAACCCAAGCAAAGTTGCCAGAGGAGAAATGTGAGCAAAGGGCACAAACAGAGGGTCATAACTGAAACAGAGACATTAGGGTCACCTGAGGCAGGGTAATAGTGGGGATCCTGGAGCAGACGTATTAGGGGGTGCAACTAGAATAGAGGCAATATTAGGGTTACATTTAGAGTGGAGGCATTGGGGGGCATCTGGAGCTGTGGCACTAATGGGGGTGCACCTAAAGCAGAGGCATGGGGGCACCTAG
Organism: Bufotes viridis; assembly: GCA_033119425.1. Taxonomy (NCBI): domain Eukaryota; kingdom Metazoa; phylum Chordata; class Amphibia; order Anura; family Bufonidae; genus Bufotes; species Bufotes viridis. The sequence goes on from CM065594.1 coordinate 265,608,260, forward strand.
GGCAGAGTACACCAGTAGGAGGCTGCATCACTGTGTGATACTGCCCCCTAGTGGCTACAATAATTTTCTCTCCTGAGAAACAAGATAAATAATTACTTCTCCGTCTTTTCTCTGGGTGCAGGAGACTGGGGGCCTACCGAGGAATTCCCCGTCTCCCCGGTGGGCCAGTCCAAGCCTGCATGTAGTTGCCCCTGAGTACACTTGTCTGAACACGTACTGTAAGGAATTGACACGCTAATGTAAGTAGACTTGCTTCCATCCAGGATGCATTTAGCTCCTTCTGTAGAAGACACCTTCAGAACCGATCTCCTGACTGCAATGTTCAAGCCTGCTCTGCTTTACGCCTACGCTCTGCACTGTGCATTGGCCTCAATATGCGGCACAGGTAAGTGCCAGATATGACGTGAATTTACTTCAGCAATAAAACGAGTAACGATGGGTTATACAACAGGCTCAGCTTCCACCTGCATGGGGTGGTTAGATTAATTCCTGACTGTAACGGTTGAAGAGTAGATTTCATTTTCTTCAGAACAGTGGTACAAAATAATCCTTGATGGTTGCACACATGGTGTGGTGCGATAAACTTGGTGGTTGCAGGTTACTCTTGGTGGTACCAAACACTTGAACGTTGCAGCACTTAACGCTCTTGAACTATTTTTAGTAGTCCAGATGATAGTCCACCAAGAGTCATCTAGCACCCAAAATGGTTGATAGCATTTGCCTGTCCTCATGCCACAGTGAATTTATGGGTGGCTACCCCTTGCCATAGCCTGTCCAGCCTAGGCAATTTTCTCAGGGTCACACCAACCACTTTGTATAGATGTTCTTCTATGGGTTCCTGTGACTGCTAAGTCAATATCTTTCACAGAACTTACTCCCAACCACTCGTGGTGAGAGGGCAAGCATGCCTTCTGATATGATAATGACTATCGAACGGAAGATAGATTGTTGACTTAACTTTGTGGCTAGGGTTGTTGCTCTGTGAACCATCATTACAATCCAAGTTCCAGAGAAAGTATCACCAAGGAACTGCCTATACTTTGCTCCTTACATCCTGCCCTCAGTCCTGACTAGTTTTCCAGTTACCGCACCAGTAAAACATGGTTTCATCAGACCACAGAATCTTGTTTTTTGTGATTTGAGAGTCCTCAAAGTGGCTTTCTTCCAGAAATCTTGGCAGACCCGGCCCTGGGTTGGGTCTGGTATTGCAGTATTTATGTGAATGGGGTGTATGGATTCACTACTTATCTGGACAATATATCTGATGTGTATCTGAATACTGTAGTCACTATTTATCTGTACATGATGAGACAGTATATCTCTCAATACTTTACCCATTACCTTTCTGGACAGTCTATGTAATCTTTTTCTGGACGCTATATGGCAATAGCTCTGAATTCTGTAATGTATGCATATCCGGATAATCTACAGTGCCTTGAAAATGTACTCATACCCCTCGAACTTTTGCACATTTTTTCACATTACACCCACAAACTTCATTGCATTTTATTGGGATTTACATGGTAGACCAACACAACGTAGTAAGTATGTTTGAAGTGAAAAGAAAATGATACATGGTTTTCAAAAATTGTAATAAAAATCTGCAAAGTGGAGTGTGCATTTGTATTCAGCCCCCTGTACTCTGATACCCCTAAATAAAATCCATTGTGACCAATTCTCTTCAGAAGTTACTTAATTAGTTAATAGAGCCCACCGATGTGTAATTTATTCTCAGTATAATTACAGCTGTTCTGTGAAGGCCTCAGAGGCTTGTTAGAGAACATTAGTGATCAAACAGCATCATGAAAACCAAGGAACACACCAGACAGGTCAGGGATAAAGTTGTGGAGAAGTGTAAAGCAGGGTTAGGTTATAAAAAAAACAATATCCCAAGCTCTGAACATCTCATGGAGCATTGTTCAATCCATCATCTGAAAATGGAAGGAGTTTGGCCTAACTGCAAACCTACCAAGACATGGTTGTCCACCTAAACTGAGAGCACTAATTATAGAAGCAGCCAAGAGGCTCATGGTCACTCTGGAGGAGCTACAGAGATATACGGCTCAGGTGGGAGAATCTGTCCACAGGACAACTATTAGTTGTGTGCTCCACAAATCTTCTGATAAGAGGTCCCGTTTGCAGATGTGGAAGAAGGTGCTCTGGTTAGATGAGACCAAAGTTGAACTTTTTGGCCTAAATGCAAAACGCAATCTGAAACATGGTGGTGGGAGCATCATGCTGTGCAGATGCTTTTCTTCAGCAGGGACAGGGACATAACGGATCCGTTATTGTGGCCATAGACTTCTAATATGACGGAATGCCTCTTATAGGCTTCCGTGGCGCATGCCGGAATCCGTAACGGAACTTACATAACCCGAAGCGGAACTTGCTAATTGCAAGTTCTCTCATCCCGATTTACCTATACCCCTCATTTACAATCCAGGCGTATATGTGTCGCGCGATGGTCTACATCCAAATCCTATTTATCGACCTAATTGTAGTTTGCGCGTTCTGAGTCACGTCTTTCATTAACCCCATTAGGAGCAAGCCATTTTTCACCTTTGTGACCAGGCCTAATTTTGCAAATCTGACATGTGTCACTCTATGTGCTAAAAACTATGGAATGCTTTTAGTTATCCCAGTGCCGCTGTGATGGCTAACCTCCGGCACTCCAGCTGTGGTAAAACTATGGCTCCCAAGATGTACACTTCCTTGGTTGTTCTCAGAACTCCATAGAAAGGAATGGAGCATGCTGGGAGTTGTAGTCTCACCACAGCTGGAGTGCCGGAGGTTCGCCATCACTCAATCCAATCTGACATTGTTTTCTTGTGACATCTCATACTTAATGTTAGGGTTAAATTTGTACACAAAGGCCTTATTAGGCAAAACCTATACTATCTCCCAAAATCAAAATTAAAAAACTTTTGTATTGTTCATAACCTTTATTAAATACTGAAAATAATGAGCGACACACATTAAAAACCTAGTGATGTCTCGCTTGGCTGAATAAATGCTGCCCGTTTCCCCTGAAGAAGCCATGTAATGGCGAAACATGTCGGGGGGCAGTTAGTGTTTTAAAGCTATTAGTGTAGGTCTCTCTTGAAGTAATAGCAATCGTACAGCATCTTGCGATAAGAGATTAGCGATGTGAGGGAGCAATATGTAATAGTTTGGCTAGGCAGTGATTCAAGTACACACGTGTGTGATTCAGCATTCGAACAAATAGGGTGTTATATAGCACAGTGAGTTGATCAGCAATGACTCAAAACTAGTGCTGCATATAGCCAAGACGCCAGCAGGGTGTCTCCCTACACGCCTCTAGTATACCATTTTGGGAGTTAGTGCACAACCCCCCATATGGTTACCCCATAGGCTTGACTAATTCAGCCAAGCGAGACATCACTAGGTTTTTAATGTGTGTCGCTCATTATTTTCAGTATTTAATAAAGGTTATGAACAATACAAAAGTTTTTTAATTTTGATTTTGGGAGATAGTATAGGTTTTGCCTAATAAGGCCTTTGTGTAAAAATAGTAATACCTAATCCCCCAAAAATTAGTCCGTAGTTTTTAGGGTTAAATTTGGGTCGATATGTTTTTCCTTTGTATTATAAAAAATTTAAAATTGACAGAAAATTCGGAAAAAAGTGCAATTTTATAATTTCTGCACACTAACCCTTTCTACCCCGGAAGTTTCTTTTCTATTTTCGTTTTGCGCTCCCTGCCTTTCCAGAGCCATGACTTTTTCATTTTTCCGTTCACATGGCCGAACGAGGGCTTGTTTTTTGTGGGACAGGACAGTAAAGATCCGGTGATACCACATATATGTAAGATTATTTTTTATTGCATTTTTATACTGAAAAACAAACAAAGAAACAATTGGAGCACACTCAAAAAATCTAGAGAAAATATACTTTATTCAAAAAACAATTGTAACAATATACTAAAAAATTACATTAAAAAGACAAGGGGGACAGAGGAAAAAGGCACCACCCTGCCGGGGCCCTCAATTTCATTACAATGCATAAATATGTATCAATACCCCATTCAAATAAAAACTGTAAGGGTATACAACAAATATGCGGATCATAAAAATAGCAAGCAACACAATCGATGCACTATAGAGGGTGGGGTATATAATTCAAAAAATATCAGAGCAATAATATATACACATCAAGACGGAATTCCCAGACACTATGATGTTAAATGCAAAACTACATCGCACTCTGCTAAAAATCTAGTATTAGTATCATTATTATAAATAACATGAAAATGTCAGTAAAGTATTTCACAGAAAAACAGCCAAGGCTGCAAATAACAGTCACCTGGTTCTGTGGTATACAAAGTACAAGAGCAGGTGCATAAAAAACTATACAAAAGCTTACCGACTGGTGTGTAAATCAATGGGGCACAGGCAGGGATGGGGTATTGATACATATTTATGCATTGTAATGAAATTGAGGGCCCCGGCAGGGTGGTATCGTATACACCGTATCAATACACTGGCAGAGGGCAGTCAGGCTACAGGTGGAAGCGTATCATGGCTTGTATCTCACCGTATATTGTGAATTTGCTCCACCGCAGCGCTACCTTTATCTTTTCTTCGACTGCCACCAAGTAGGTCATCTTCGTTTATTCTATCTCCTATTTATCCACTGGGAGATTTGAAATTCCTATTTACATGTCTTTTTCCCCATGTCCGAGTATGTGACAAGTATAATCCACTCAATAATCAGGATTTACGACAATCTCCTCCTGATGAACCCGTGAAGGGTGAAACGCGTCGGGGATGGTTTTTTTTTTTTTTTTTTTTTTTGTGGGGATTTGTCAATCATTGATCACTTCTGAACCTATGAAGTGACTGATGTATATGTGATATTTATCTCTTTATCAGTGACCGATCTAGGGTGAGCCCAGGGTTTGGTAGGCTAGGTACGGGGACAGGGCAATTCCACCTTAAGGGATTGTCCCTGGGCTGAGGCCTAGACAGTTTGTACTAGGGCCAGCAAGTCCCTTCCCGGTTATCAAGTACCTTTGCACCCCTGACTCTGCCCCCTAGTTTGCTCTGCCGATTACTAGGCTATATGTTGTTGGTGTATTGTGTATCACATCTATTTTACACGCTATGGTGTAAATTTTATTGTATATATCGAGTAAAGGTTACATTTTAAAGGGTCCACTGTTCCATTTGTGACAACCCCGGCAGGGTGGTGCCTTTTTCCTCTGTCCCCCTTGTCTTTTTAATGTAATTTTTTAGTATATTGTTACAATTGTTTTTTGAATAAAGTATATTTTCTCTATATTTTTTGAGTGTGCTCCAATTGTTTCTTTGTAGTTTCTCCTTTGGTTAGGGAGTACACACTCTTTATGATTTAGTCTTACAGGCCCTAAAAGTTGAGTCATTATGACACATTACCACTTTTGATTATGAAGGGCTTTTTGCATATTGGTTATTTGTTTATTCATGAAAAACCAACAAACCTGGAAACATTTTTTTTCTTTTAGTCGCCATATATTGACCCCTGTAACTTTTTTGCATTTATGTACACGGAGCTGAGTGAAGGGTCCTTTTTTGCGGGGCAATCTGTACTTAAAATTTATGCCATTTAGGGGTGTGTGGGATGACTTTTTGATCACTTTTGATTGAATTTTTTTAGAAGGTGAAGTGGGCAATTTTGTCAGTGTTTTTAATTTTTATTTTTTATGGGGTTCTCTATGTGGATAGGATAATTTTATTCTGTGGGTTGATATAATTGTGGCAATAGCAAATTTGTATTGTTTGTTTTCATGTTGTATTACTTTTATATTATAAAGTCACTTTTTATCAAAAAGCTTTTTTTTTGTGCATTGACATATCTAAGACCCATAACTTTTTTTTATTTTTTTGTCAACATAGTTGTATGAGGGCTTATTTTTTGTGGCATGGGCTGTAGATTATTTTGGGATACATATGACCTTTTGATCACTTTTTCTTATTTTTTCTTTTGGCAGGTGAGGAGAAAATAAAAGCAATTCCGCCATTGTTTTTAATTATTTTTTTAACAACGTTCACCACGCAGATTATTTCCATGATCAATTTATAGATTAGGTCATTACAGACTCGGCAATAACAATGATGTGTATTTTTTTTATTTTTTTCAATTTTAAATTCTTACAAATGAACTGATATGGGAAAAGGCAATTTGTTTTATAAATTTTTTTTTTTTTAAATTTGTTATTTTTTTTAAATTTGGTATTACTTTATTTATTTGGTATTTCATTTTAATTTTTACTTTTTTTTTTAACAAGTTCCACTTGGATCTTTAAGATCCAGTGGGGCTGATGGCTGTGCTATACTCTGCAATGCTCTTGTATTGCAGAGTATAATGCTGTCATTTCGACATTACTACACGGTAAACCTGGACGTCTTTGCGAGGCGTCCGGTTACCATGGCAACCCAAGCTTCCATCGCAGGGTGACGGTCTGATGGGGGAGAGAGGGAGCCCAATGCAGCAGAGTGTCAGCTGTTACCAGGGGCTGATTGGCCATAGACCTTACAGGGAAATTTCCCGATGGGACGATGCCCTGAGGACCGTCTGAGCCCTCCTGACGGCTGGCCAGTGGAAGTTTTCGGGGATGTATTTTGTGCTGCTGGCGGCAGTATTTTGTGATGGACTGCAGTATTTGGCTCTGTTGGGGTGGTCTAATGTGCCGCTATATGGTATTGCTAGCCTTGCCTTCCATCACTTTTAGTTTTTTTTTTTCCAGGGCCACTTTAAGTTCCCAGTCCGCCCTGGCTGTTACAGCGTTTGCTTCTGATGGGGGCGGCTCAGTAACAGCCCTGCCGCATCAGATACAGGGGGGCCACACGGGGGTCATCAGGAGGCACGGCAGCATCGGGGGAACTGGGCACAGGGGGCACCAGGCTGCACGGGGCACAGCGGGCAGTACAGGCTCTGATTTGCAGTCCGTAACACTTGTATGTTATTGTTTGCTATTAGCGGGTCGCTGCATCTCCTGGACCTATAGGTCTATTTTATGACAGACTGCTAGCTGGCGTGACATGTGCCATTATTTTTAAACTAGACCCAACACAGGTCTAAACCCGGATTGCAGTTCTAAGTGTAGAATTCTTGAACTCGTGTACTAAAGCTCAGGTTGTGTTAATAATGTCGCAAAAGAAACCGCTAATAAAAGATGCGCCAAACCAGGTACACAAATACAACAAAAATAACAAACAAAGAATAATAAATGACCCCCGTACTTGCTTCTTTGTGTTAGTCTATCACATAAGATCCAAATAAAAATACATTTGAGCTTCTCGGTATAACATGAAAAAATTGGGAAACATTCAAGGGGTATGAATACTTTTTGAAGGCGCTGGGGCATGGGGGGGGGGGGGGTCATTACAGTTTTCGCCTCAGGCAGCAGTAAGTCTAGTTGCACCCCTGGTTTGGGTTATAATCAGGGGTGCACCTAGCCTTTCTGCTGACTGAGGCAAAAACTGAAATGACGCCCTCTCCCCCATGCCAAATTCTCAACCTAACCCCTTCCCTCCAGCCCTACTGTTAAGGCATACTTGGAAAACATTACATACAGGTCTACAAATTATGCTGGTTAATATAACGATACAGTTGAATATGCATATATGAAAGCGCTCATTGCCCAAGGCCTTTCCGCTGCCCCCCACTTGTCCCTACCTGGTGCTGCCTGAGGCCTCACCTCGCCTCATTGGCGGTGCGCCCCTGGATATAATAAGGCAGTAATGTGCAGATAACAAGGGGTACAGCTCATGTTTCTATAACTGAATGAACAGCTATTCCCCATAGTCTCACCAAATCGATGACTTTCGGTCCTGACTAGCAGGAAGAGCAGCTCTGGAGGACATACTGTTCCCCTCACAGATATAGTGATGCAGTGAAGAACATAGAAATGCTGCGCAGTACGTGGAGACGAAATGCAATAACCGTTTTGTTCCTCTTTTAGGTGACAATACAGATATTGAAATTTCCCAGCATCCCTTGGAGGTGGAGGCTAAGTATGGCGATAATGTCACCTTTACTTGTATCATACCTAAGAGGTACAATGTCAGCATCATATTTGTCATAAAGGATTCCATTACCATGATGATAAGAAACGGATCGCTCCTTCTTTATGGAGAGAACAACATCTTCTTCAGTGGAACAAATCATAATTTTACGGTAACAGTCTCAGTAAGAAATCAATCGGACTCAAATACTTACTACTGTGACGCCAGCGTGCAAGGACTGGCCTCGGAGGTCTGTGGAGCTGGGACATTTGTCAAGATCCTAGTCACAGGTATGTGCCCTTAACAGCTCAGGATCCTTTAAGAGCCATGGAAACCTTCAGGGACTATTTATTTTATGATTGAATTTTACTCATTTTGGTTTAAATTTTTTTTTTTCAATTGGTCTTTATTAAAAATGTTCAGCCATTTTCGAGATAAAAGGTTTACAAAAATCAGACTCTTTGCAGAGTATCACTTGTCAGTTGATATGAATATTGCTTAAATGAGTGTTTTTAAGGCAGCGGATCGGCCTGGAGGGAAGGGGTTAGGTCAAGAATTTGGCATTGGGGCGGGGTGCTGCCGTTTCAATTTTTGCCCCAGACAGAAGGAAGGCTGTGTGCTTCCCTGCCACTTGCCACAAAGCAATGAAATCTTGCACCAAGGGCCCATGAGCCTTTAGCTACGCCCCTGGAGTAGTGATACTATGCAAACAGACTGATTTTTTAACCCTTGTAACTCAAAAACAGCTGCACATTTTTAATAAAGACCAGTTGAAAACATTATTATTTTTTTGCCTAAAATGCCTAAAATGCAATCATTAAAAATTGCCTCAAATGAGTCCATAGCCTTTAAGCCATTTTATTGTCAGTTTGATACAGATGGAGCTGTCAGAGCAGCTCCCTGACGGGTGTTCTGTAACACAGAATGAAATGGTCTCCGGATATGCTGAAAGTGAAGTTTTTTTAAATAAAAAACAATTAAAATAATGATTTTAAGCACCTCAGAGGTGTCTATAGCTTTTAAAGGACAGGTGATAAGTGTCTAATTGCTGGAGATCCCACAGTTGGGACCCCAGCCGATCGCGAGAACGGGAGACCCTAGTGCCCTATTTGAATGGGGCGGCAGTCACACGTGCCTAGTCTCTTCATTCAATCTTTGATGTGCCATAGACTCTGAGTGGAACGGCAGTGCGCATGTGTGACAATCCGGCCCTCACTTCTTGAGATTGGTCGGAGTCCCAGCGGTCCGACACCTGACAATCAGACACCTATCACCTACAAATTACCGATGTGGCCGAGTTGAGTTTGCTGATCTTGACCATCGATGTCATTTATGATGATATTATTCAAACCTACTAACATCTTAAAAGAGCACTCCAGCTAAAATGGACGCACTGTGTTATGCTGAGAGCAGGACCGAAGGGGCGGAGCCAGTGGCGTAACTAGAAATGTCTGGGCCCCACAGCAAATTTTTGAACGCTCCCCCCGCCCCCAGCAACTTCTTCGCGAACCCTTCCTTCCATGAAACCCCCACTTCTGTGGCTAGTCAAGATCGCTCTCTTAGATGAGGCCCGGCAGCCGCTCCGTCCTTTTCCTTCAGTGTCACACTATATAATGTAATTGTATAATACTGTTGAGAGGCCCTGACAATAAAATATTTTAGTCCTCTTCTCGGGTGGGCCCCTTCTGAGTTTGGGCCCCAAAGCAGCCTCTTCCTCTGCTTCCCCTATAGCTATGCCCCTGGGCGGAGCTTGACAACCATATTCTGTCTCTGTCCTTTCAAACTTTGTGTCATGCTCCACCCCCTGCACTAGGCAAACAGGCTATCAGATTAACAGAGTTAAGAGGATCCATTTTTGCTCAGAATATTCTTTTAAAAAGTTCTACTGTTGTTTTTTTCATTAACCCCTTAACATTCACATTAAATTTGGAAGAAAAACCTCAGTTTGGGGAATAGAAACCATTTAAGGTACTCTATTGAATAACTTTTATTCATTTTTTGGAGGGACTGGGCAGAAATAGAAAAAGCAATATTGCCTTTTTATTTTAATTTTTATTTTATAGTATTTACCATGTAATAATTGGGTATTAATTTTCTAGTACAGGCTGTTATGGATATTACATCTTTATATTTTTTCAAATAATAAAAAGAAGAGGATTTAAAGAAAAAAAATGTTTTATACTTTGGAAGTTTTTTCAATTTTCCTGTACATTTTATTTTACTTTTTACATTTTTTTTTGTTCCAAGTAGGAAGGCGAAAACAGGAGTTAAAGGAGGACATATGTCATGGAGCAGGGGGTGGAAGAGGACAGGTCACATCAAGATCACTGTGCCGAAGATTTTTTAAAACTTCATTTAACCTCCCAAGTTGCAGGGTTATTATTTACTGGCATCCCCTGCGCCATCCATATGAGAGTGGCTGTGCCTCGTACTGCAGCTCTGCCCATTCAACTGACTGTGGCTCAGTCGGACTGGGCTGCAGTACCAGGCTCATCCACACTGGAGCGCTGTGGCACCGTCTCACAGAAGTCAGCCCACCACTGGTCATATGTCCTATCCTAGAGGATAAGAGTTGTCCTGCAGTCCCATATAACACCTCATAATACTACATACAGCACAATATATAGTAAATATATGTTCTTTATGTTTCTAGTATTTGATCTATTAACTTTTATTCTTATGTCTCTTGGCAGCAAATGGATCCTTATTTAAAGGGCATGGCATTCTAATAACTCTAGGAATTATGGTTTCGTTTGTTCGCTTGTAGGCCTATCTGTACACTGCATATTAGTGAGTATGCGAAGACTCGAGCTTCACCGTGCACTGAATGTATACATACTCTATACATATAGTTTAGTGTACACAGAGAAAGCCATAGAGAAGCCCCTAACATGAAACTATGTGGATTAGGTGCTGCCCGCCGCTATCAGCTCCCTGCTAGTACAGATCAGCTCTGTCTGCAGCTCCAATCTGTCACAGCCTGTATTCGGAGCCTCCACTGCAGACTCTGTCACATTTTACAGCTACAAAGCAAAGCTGGAGCTAGTGAGGTGAGTAAAGCGCTGGACACCACGTATAAAGCATGACCCCTACTCTACCCTAGATCACCAGGGATGCTGATAATAAACCCTTCTCTTCCCTAGATGACCAGGGATCCTGGACTTAGAATTCTAACAGTGGTGTAACCTGAGTCTTCTAGGCCCTAATGCAAAGTCTGTAACAGGGCCACCTACCTACCATATTATATTTTTACTGGTATCTTCTGAAAGAGGGACTGTGTGCTGCCTATAGCTATAGCTACGCCTCTGACTTCCATGGATGCTGAACAGGTCCTTTCTTACCCTAAAGAACCAGCTGATGCAGAGAATAACCACTTCTCTGTCCTAGACCCCTGGGCTGTTACCATACGTTCTGTAGGCAACCAGGGGTGTTGGCATTTATCCTTTTGATACCTTAAAGGGAACCTGTCACCTGTAAAACACATATTAAACCGACCACAGTACCCTATAGTATCCCCCAGTGTGTTCCTAATCGTGTTTCTTTCCTCGTTCTGTTCCTCCATACTTGTTAAAAACATAGTTTTAATGTCCGCTGGTGCTGTCTTCTGAGTCAGGCTTGAAGTCAAGGGGGCAGCGGCCTCCTTGCTTCAAGTCAAGCTAAGCCCGTCCCTTACCCCTTCTCTCTAAAATTTTATGGACAGAATAAAATCGACGGCCAGGCGCACACGCGCAATAGAACTGCCCGGTGCATGCGCAGTGAGCCAATTGCAGGCGGGTGAATGGGGGTGAATGCTTTTGATCATCTGCTGGTGTCTCTACATCTGGACCTGACCTTCATGGACACGAGTATGAGGCGCAGCATCTCTGCAGAGCAAAGGCTTATAGTTATGTTGAGGTAAGAACTATTAAAAATGTATATTTTGTATTGTGTACAAAAATATATATATATACTCATTATTTTTATTTTTCTTCCCATAGATTCCTTGCAACTGGAAACTCCTTTGCATCGCTGCACTTCGAGTTTCTGCTTGGGATCTCAACTATCTCTGGGATCGTCCATCATACCTGTAAAGTCATCTGGCAGCGACTTAGAGAAGCGGTGATGCCCACCACCAAGGCGGAAGATTGGCTTCGTATCGCCGAGGGATTTTACCAATCAGCGCAGTTTCCAAACTGCATTGGGGCACTGGATGGCAAACATATTCGTGTAAAGAAGCCGCCTTACTCAGGGTCGCGGTACTTCAATTACAAGCAGTATTTTTCTGCAGTGCTGATGGCCTTGGCTGACAGTAATTACAGGTTTGTAATTGTGGATATCGGGGCCTACGGGAGCACTTCAGACGCCCGCATCTTTAGTGCTTCCAGAATGGGTGAACGGCTTCACGCAAACCAGCTTGCCCTGCCAGAGCCAAGAAGACTTCCTGGATCTGCAGGTCTGCCAACTCCATTTGTGAACGTGGCAGATGAAGGATCCGCATTGTCACCCCACCTGATGCGGCCCTTCCCTAGACGCGATCTGGATGACCGGAAGCGCATCTTCAACTATCAATTGACTCGCGCCCGTCGGTATGTGGAGCGCACTTTCGGAATACTGTCCACAAAGTGGAGAGTGTTCATGTCATCCATGAATCCGGACAATGCCACCCTGGTGATAGAGGCCTGTGAACTCCTACACAACTTCACCAGGATACATGATGCCTTCGCAGATGCAGATATAGGTCAAAATATGACATCTTATGTCATTTTTGACCTGAGCCGACCTGGAACGGTTGGACTAGCTGTTCGGGAACTCTATGCCAACTTTTTCTGCAGTCCAGAGGGGGCATTTATCGTGGCAGTTGGAAGCCATCTGTGGAAGTCGTTGATTTCAGCTTGATTCTGGATTGTAAATTACTATACATTTTTATTTTCTTAGTTAGGTCCCCTGTTGTTAGTTTAGATTAGGGACTGGCAAGAGAATGAGGACCCTTGATGTGGGCTTGCAGGCTGAGGTATTTAGTAATTTACCAATTCCACTATCAATTTACACTTATTATATTGATAGTGATTAATATTTTTAGATCTTTTTAATAACTGTTTTAGAATTTGGTTTTAATACCTTCTAATACCTCATTTTTTCACATGGACTTGAATTCAATGGGGCCGTATGCTGTCCGTAAAATATGGCCCGAACTAATACTGTATTTAACGTTTGCGTGAGCCCTTACTAAGTGAACCATAGGGTTGTCATTCTGTCATTCCAATCTTATATGTAATACTATCCTATGTGTATGTAGGGCCTCCCAACCTTCCCTTTGTGATATTGGGGAGACGTCAGATTAATTATTTTGAATTTGGTCATGCTTGATACTATCTTCCCCTTTGTCTGATAGCATCTTACACTCCTCTCCACATGAGCATGCTGGAGTCAGGAGGCATTTGGCTGAACAAGCGTTTGGTTGACAAGTATTTATGTTGTTTGAGCACCTTCTTTAATCCATTTGTGCTGATTTCAAAGAAGTACATTACATGTTTAATTGTATAATTATATAATACTGCCAAATTAAAAATAATAACTTTTACTTCAAAGATAAGCTAATCAAAACCATGCTCAAATAAAGTGGTGAGAAAAATAAAGAAAAATATGCATAAAATATAAAATATTCTCTCATATGTGCCTCAAAAATTACTGCCTGGAAAACGATTGGAAAGGTCTTACCCAACCTAGGTTTTGATTATCTCATCTTTGATAACAAGTAAAAGTTATGTTTTAATAATTAAGTTCAAGTCTTCTAGAGGTAATGTGATATTGTATGGTGGGAGACTCAGATACCCATACATTTTTCATCATTTTTTGTATTGGGTACCAGTGTTTTTGATTTAGCTAATTTCTTAAAGATTTGGCAGGTTTTCTCAGTACGGGCTTCAATTCAGACAACTGGCTTACTGAAGCTGAGGAGGTTTTTTCTGATAAAATCTTTTCTCAGAAAAAATATACACCATCCTTTAAGACGGCCTTCAAAGAATTGACCAAAATTTACAAGGAACAGATTGCTTCTTGGTGGGAAGTACCTAGTACCATAATATAGTCCCTAGAGGTTTAAGAATTGCGTTAACTCCAGCAGCAAGATGTATAAATGCTTCACTTATGAGTAAGCGGGAGCAGGAGGCGAAAAATAGTTCACTGTGTCTTTTGCATATTCTGCTAGAGCAAGAACGTATCACACTAGATGAGTTAAATAATACTGGAACGTTTCCAGTATCATCTTAAAGAAAGGAAACATAAGCAATTTATACGGGATCTAGCGGATTTTAGGGAAAATAAGGTTTACACTTTAATCAGTGAACAAGGCAGAACTCCTGTCCAGGACACGGACTGATCAGTCAGACTCAGAAAAGGAACACAACACTGGTACGAGTAGAAACCCAGTAAGCGGCAGAGGTAGAGGTAGGAGAAATTATAGAGGCAATTCACAAGGTAGAGGAAATCAAGGTTTTTTAAACCAGACTCCATCATATCCTCTACGGCAGGCATCCTCAAACTGCGGCCCTCCAGCTGTTGCAAAACTACAACTCCCAGCATGCCCAAACAGCCTACAGGTATCAGCCTATTGCAGGGCATTGTGGGAGTTGTAGTTTTACAACAGCTGGAGGGCCGCAGTTTGAGGATGCCTGCTCTACGGAATCGTCCACAACAATATATAGGGACAATTCTGGCCCTAAAATAAATAACCTATCCAAGCGTCCCCTCACTGCCTCTGAATCGAGCATTTTAGAAAAGGGACTTTCCTTTGTTTCGACAGCTTTCAATTTATTTAGAACTATTGTTGATATTAATATATTTGCACGAAAATTAAGGTGGTTTAAACATTTTTGTAACCTAGATAGAAAACAACGTTTTGAAGTAGGTGTTCCAATGGAAATGCCTGATGATGTTAAACTACTACATGGATTGTCCTCATGTGATGGACCCTTAGAGGGGGAAGGCCCTTTTACATCTTTAAAGAAAAAAGGTACCAAAACTCCACCTTCGGGTAATACTAACTGCATTGATGTGTTCCTTAATCTAGTCAGCAGTGATCTTGATTCGAGTTGTTTCAATACCAAAATTTTTATTCGGTTTCGGTACCATAAAAAAGTATTGCGATACTCGATGCCATTTCGATACCACGCGGAAAAAATTAAACGCCAAAAAAAAGCCGCGTGCATTACACATTTTATGGAACGGCCGGCCCATAGTAGAACAGTCCTATCCTATTTTTTGGGGGCACAAGGTGACTAAAAAAAATAGAAAAAAAAAGGCAAATCGTGCAGTTTTTTTTTATTACAGCGTTCACCGCATAAGAGATTTTGTTTTATATTTTAATAGTTTGGACTTTTCGGGTGCGGCAATATGTAGTGTTTTATTTATTTATTGTTTATATATTTTATATGTAAAATTGGGAAAGGGGGTGATTTATACTTAATATTTTGGTGTACTTTTTTTTTCTTTTTTTTTTTTACAGTTTATTTATTAACTATTTCCCCCTTAGGGGTAGAACCTGGGATCTTTTACTCCCTAGAGCTCTATTAGGGTGAATAGGACTTTACACTCTCCCTGCTGCCCTGTGCATAGTGCACACAGCAGCAGGGAGCTGACTATGGCAGCCAAGGCTTCAGTAGCGTCCTGGCTGCCATGGTAACCGATCGGAGCCCCAGCATTACACTGCTGGGGCTCCAATCAGAAGAGAGGAGGTGAAGGGACCCTGTGGCCACTGCCACCAATGATTTTAATACTGAGGGGGGAGGGAGGAAGGGGTATGGGGTGCGGGGTTAATTGCCGCGAATCGCAGTGCTCTGTCAGAGGCAAGGTCCTGGCAATGTGTTTCTGCTGCCTGCATTATATATAATATGTAATATATGAAACGTTACTCATCATTGGTGGCCAGGGCGCCCGCCCCTCCTCCGGTGGCAGCGGCAGCACAGGGGGGAGGGGCAGTGTCGGACTGGGGTACCTAGGGCCCACCAGTAAAATTTATTTTGGGGGCCCACCATACAGATACATTCAAATATAATAGATAATATAACAAGTTTTTATATGAACATAGGCTGGTTGAGGTTCTGTACATTGAATATATGTATGTAGTCAGGGCGGCTCCAGCCTCAGGGCGCTCCAGCCTCAGGGCGCAGGCAGGGGCCGGCCAGAGGGAGAGGGACTGACAGGGGGGAACCGCTCAGCACTCCCTCCTGTCATTCCCTGATTGTAGCGTGACCGAGCTTTGTCCGGTCCGCAGGTACAGAGAGCATCAGTCTCCTGTACCCGGCCGGACTGACAGGAAGTGCGCACACAGTTTGCACTTCCAGTCAGTCGGCTCGGTACAGGAGACAAAAGCTCCTTCTCCTGTACCCGCGGAGGCGCAGACCATGCAGAGCTCGGCCACACTACAGCAAAGGTAGGAGGAGAGGAGGGGGAGAAGAAGGAGCATGACAACATTGGGGGCAGAATGCATGACAACATGGGGGGAGAAAGAGCATGACAACATGGGGGGCAGAAAGCATGACAACATGGGGGAGAAGAAAGAGCATGACAACATGGGAGGGGTATAAAGAGCATGAAAAGATGGGGGGAATGACAGGGGGCAGAGAGAGCATGACAAGAAGAGGGGATTATGACAAGAGGGGGGAGAATGACAAGAGGGGAGAGCATGACAAATTACTTTGTGGGGCACTGCTGTGTGGTTGAGGGGGTGTGGCGGACATTACTGTGTGGGGGCAGTGTGGGGACATTACTGTGTGGGGGGCAGTGTGGCGGACATTACTGTGTGGGGGCAGTGTGGCGGATATTACTGTGTGGGGGCAGTGTGGTGGACATTACTGTGTGGGACAGTGTGGGGGTAGTGTGGCGGACATTACTGTGTGGGGGCAGTGTGGCGGACATTACTGTGTGGGGGCAGTGTGGCGGACATTACTGTGTGGGGGCAGTGTGACGGACATTACTGTGTGGGGGGCAGTGTGGCGGACATTACTGTGTGGGGGCAGTGTGGCGGATATTACTGTGTGGGGGGCAGTGTGGTGGACATTACTGTGTGGGACAGTGTGGCGGACATTACTGTGTGGGGGGCAGTGTGGCGGACATTACTGTGTGGGGGACACTACAGTGTGGGGTGGCATTATATAAAAGCTCTGCAGATGCAACTCCCATATATTGGGTCACCACAATTTGGGTGGTCATTCACTAAATGAACCCTGTTATGGGGAGAATCTGTGGATGACACATATTTTTTTATAACAGTGTCATCCATCACAGATCCCCCATAGCAGTGTCATCCACAAGTTGGAGGGAGGGGGGCGCACTTGGGCAGCTCAGCCTCTGTTGGTGGTGGACCTTGTCCCAGGCCTGTATGTAGTGCAGTAAGTCTACTGTGTTATGTGCCACTTGTGCAGGGGGTGGGTGTCTAGGGGCCCACTTTGCTCAGGGGCCCACCGGGGAATTCCCCTGTACCCCTGTGGGCCAGTCCGAGCCTGGGGAGGGGGTGCTTCCTTCTCCCTGTGCTGCTGTGGAGATCCTGGCTGTACTGAGAGCAGCGCGGCCACGTTCTATGATACTGGGCTGTGCAGTAGCACAACCTGGTATCGATAAAAGACAAATCCCGGTATCATATCGATACCGGGCTAAAAGTATCGATTGGGTATCGAAAGTTCGATACCCGAAACAACCCTAATCTTGAGTCTATGCCCTTACAATCTACTGCATCTAACTGTACTAAGGAAGGATTGCAAACCCTAAGCAATTTAGAACAGGATAAAAATATAACCATTAAACCGTCTGATAAGGGCGGCAATACGGTCATCCTTGATTCCTCCATGTACAGATCTATGTGTGAGTCCTTATTGGCACCAATCGATTGCTATGAGATACTGAGGGGAGATCCAACTGATCATTATAAACAGGAACTTAAGATCATCCTTGATAATGCAAAAGCTAACAAATTGGCAAGGATGAGCTTGATTTCCTTTTCCCTCAGTTTCCTCAAACAACCATATTTTATTGTCTCCCGAAAATACACAATGGGTGCGCTCCTTTAAAAGGGCGAACCATTGTATCGGGTGTTGACAGCCTGTGTCAAAATTTGTGAATTTACATAAATAGGATAGTATCACCTTTTGTAACAGTTTTGCCCTCATACAGTATGTACGAGACACAGAATATCTGATTAAGCAATTGGAAGGCATACATCTGGATGACGATTGTATTTTAGTAAGCATCGAAGTAGAGGCATTGTACTCGTCTATTCCCCATGAACTAGGTTTACACGCTGCTGCACATTTTCTTTCTACACGTGGACGGCAATATACTCTACATAACCAATTTGTTCTCCAGCTTCTTGAATTTTTCCTCATTAGAATTTTTTTTCTCTTTAATGGTAGGTTCTACCACCAGCTCAGGGGCACTGCGATGGGAAGCCCTTGTGCCCCCTTGTATGAAAATTTGTTCCTGGGCTGGTGGGAGGGGACCTGCATCTTCAAAGATGAGATATCATTTGAGACTCAGAATATTTACATGTGGGTACGATTCATTGACGATGTCTTTGTCATTTGGAAAGGTAGCCCTGAGACATTCACTAGATGGGCAAATGGGCTGAATAGTAATGATATCGGCCTTAAGTTTATTTCTGAGACTAATACCACAAAACTCCCTTTCTTGGACATCTGTATTATTAAAAATCCTAATGGTACCTTAGATACCTCTATTTTCAGTAAGCCCAGCTCTACTCATTACCTCTTATGGTGGGAGAGTAGCCATCCCTTTAGGGAATCCCCTGCGTATTAGGAGAAATTGCTCACAACACTCTGATTTTCTTAAACAGGCAACAGATCTAAGGAATAGATTCCTAGACCATTGGTACCCCCTTAGCGCCCTGAAACCAGCCTTTCAATCAGCGCTCTCACGCGGTCGCACATCCCTCCTTACAAATAATAAGGGAAACATGCATGTGAGCAGTGAGAGCAACAGAAGCTCCAAAGAGATTTGCCTTATCGGTACTTTTGACTAAGCTGCTTCCAATGTGCGAGATATTATATCCAAACACTGGCACATTTTGCGGATGGATTCAGACATCTGTAGCACCATTATGTAGCACCATCAGCAATTAAGACATGGCTCAATAAACCTGTCAGGGTGCTTTAGATGTGGGGGATGTGGCAGGCGCAGCATAATGAAGTGCCTTTTTGCGCTGTGGCATTAGAAGAATTATGATATCTCTGACTTTTAGTCTAAGCAGACTATCACTCTGTAATTCCTCTGACGCCGTTCTATGGAAGCAGTAAATTTAAAGAGCACACCAAATGCATGAAATAACTTCTTTAATAACTTCAACTGTTCTTAATAAAACACTGCTGCTTCTGCAGCAGGTAGTCCATGTACAAAACACGTCATGAATAAAGTATCACAAAATGGCGGTTCAACTGTTCAGTCTTGTCAGTTAACATAAAATGGTGGATTTATTTCTGTCTTTGACTCTATACAATTGCTCATTTGATTTGCCGTATGCTGTTTGATAGCAGTTTGTTCTTATGCATTTGCTTCTTACATTTGGACTTTATATTTGCTTATTGCATACTGTTCATTTGGTGGAACTGCAAGTAAACACATAAATGGTTTAGTATACAGTCTCAATGACACTATTAAACAATAGGAACATTTATAACTGTGTTAACTACCTATTTTGGCCTCTTCAACTTCAATAAAACATTGCTCTGGCTGGAACTCTGTCTGTTTACCTCTCTGTCTCTGGTGAATAATGATTCTGGAAGAATCTGCTAGGGGGGACTTCCCACACAGGCTCAGTGTGTAACTGGCTGTGATTGGCTAAGACTCTTGGACAGTGTGAGGCTGGCTGTGATTGGCTTACTTTTCCAGTCAAGAGAAACACCAAAAACAAAACCACAGATATCTAAAACGCCAAGAAGAATAAGATGAAAACAAATACAGACCGCACAGTCCTGCTACCACCGCCGATACCCGATGTATGTTTTGCCTATTCAGCTTCTTCCAAGGGGCATGACATGAGTATACAAACGCCAGGTTTAAATACTCATAAAATTACCATAAAAAACCGGCCACCTTGTTTAATTGATCACCAGATGCACAATAAGATCATTTCCGGGACCGAGGGGACAAATCCCATCCCTCTAAGAAAAGACGTACACTAGGCGTGAAGAGTGTACCTCCGGAAACTGGAAGTACACCTCCCGCCATCTTAAAGAAGGGCAGCAAGTACCTTATACGGCAGACCGGGAAATACCTATTCCACCAGGGGAGGGGAGTTCCCGCATGTTTCTTGTTACGGTATAACCCGGTATAGTGAGGGTTAATACCGTTCGGGCTATTCCCCTGGAGAAGAGCACAGCAACCCACAACCGCTGGAATCCACCGAACTGGAACCATACGAAGTCCTCCTTTCCTGGAACAGGCAAGAGAACGTTCTGACGTAGCAATTCCCCCCAAGTACGAGACGAGGCTCCGTATTAATGGTTAAACAGGAATTCTAACTTTATTGAGGGCTACCTGCCCGGTATTTATGCAGGTCTCCCCCCTGGTGGACACTCCCCTAGGGGACCAGAAGGAAGACTGCGACACAGGGGATACAGCAGCCAATCACACACAATGGGACAATACAGACACCCCCAGCATATCCCTCCCCTCTGCCTGTGATACAATTACCCTACACGGGTTAATGTAATCATCACAGGCAGGAGAATACACAATGTCTTCTGTCCTGGAGACAACCGAGGAGTCATTCAATTATCTCTCAGGACAAAGGGAAATCACCAATACACACGTGGGGACAATAGGACAGACATCATTATTCAATATACAATGTCCCACCCTTTACAGGACACAGACATTTAACATATCCCCAGATGGCTTGGATCTGAGCGCTCAATATATCCAAACAGCGCTCAGATGCCACAAACACAGTCAAATCGCCATGGGGTTTAAGTTTAGCATGGGCTGATGAGAGGGCCCATAATCCTGGGGCAAGAGGCTGGCAATCTGTCCCCTCCAAAACCCAGTGGCGCGGTTGGTTTCGCCACATTTCTGTTGGGGTAATTTGCTTCCCTCATTTGGAAATACTGAAGAGAAAAAAAACCTGAGTATCAATTGCCCAAATAAATTAACTTTATTGAATACAAATATTAAAATACATATACATAATGCACAGGAAGGTGGCAATGGAAAAGCGCCACCCTGGACTACAGCGCCATCGTATACAGAGTTATTGCATAAGAACCCCTATGTAATTGTTCTAAGTATAAACATGCGAGACTAATGATTGCCACTGCCTTGTCCGCATATCCAAGTGACCATCTCCGACCTGCACCCCTACATATGGGGGACAATCATACAAGCATGGACAAAGATCAGGGGAATAAACAGTCTTACCGAGTGACGGATGGAGCCAAGAGAGACCAGGGTGGCGCTACCCCGACGCGCGTTTCGGCGATCCTTCGTCTGGGGGTAGCGCCATTCCTGTGGATCGTGGTTAAAAAAAACCCCTCCCTCCAATCAGCAGAGCCGTAATCGGTGGCGTCAGCACGTATCTCTGACGTCATGCGTCAGCTGGCTCATCATGTGATCTCTCTTGCTCCGGTCATATGACCCGGCAACGGATAGAGAAACTAAGTATAAATAAAATATTCAGAACGGAGTACATCAGATGCAAAACAGGGTTTCACCTATATTAACCAATTATAATCCCTAGTATGATTACATTCATAAGAAAGGATGACATAAATAAAACCATCGACTTCATTACACCCATATGTGTATGACCCATCACATGTATCAATATTATTGCGGACATGCATATCTAGAGGTAAGTGAGGAAGGAATGTGGGAGTGGTGAAAGTGAGGAAGGGAGAGTGCGACAGTGAGGAATGGTGCTAAGGACCGTAATGCATATCCCAATATATAATGATACATGAGAACACAAAGTGTGATAAAACTTGAAAATATAAAACGTGAATTAATAATGATAATAACAATGGTAAAAGTATCCACAAAAATTCATAATATAAATTCATGTTAGTTCATAATAAAAAAATTCATAATATAAATTCATGATAGTTCATAAAAAATAGATATAAAAATGAATATATTAAGACCCAAGGGGATGATGTGCTCAAAATCTCCCAATATGTGAACAAATTGCATGTAAACATATAAAGATTATATGTATATCAATTAATATGTGACATAAAATGCATATATCCAAAATGTTATATATATAGTGATGGTCCGAAGAATCATCGCTTCCTTTCTACAGGGTTCCTCCGTCCTCAACTTCATGTACCAACAACCACCGAATAAACCACTATCTGCAATGATGTGTAGAGAGAGAAATAAATGTTAAAAAATGTACATATCATTAAAACCAACGAACCCACAGCTGTGATCCCTATGAGGGAAGAAAGGCAGAAAAACCCAATGTTTCATTAAGTCCCTGCGGACGTAAAGTCCCCAGGGTCCATATCCATCTGCTCTCCATTTGTGCTAATTTTTGGGAGACCTTGCCTCCCCTCAAATCCATTTTCAAACAATCAATAGCCCTCACCTTGAGAAGATGGGGCTTGCAGTCATGAAACTCTTTGAAATGCTTGGGAATAGGTTTTAAATCCTTCCAATTCTTGATCTCTTTGGCTGCTAATATATCACGAACATGTTCCCGGACACGGACCTTCAACTCCCTGGTGGTCAAACCAACATAGATTTTAGGACATGGACATACTGCATAGTATACCACCCTTAAGCTGGAACATGTCAATGTGTGTTTGATCTTGTATGTTCTTGTCCCAGATGCATCAACAAAATCATTGCATCTCTGCATATTGGGACATGCTACACACATCCCGCATGGTTTAAAACCCCATTTGGGTCCAGTATGGGTAAGTATACCTTGTGCAGGAATCGGATCCAGATAGCTTCTCACCAGGGTATCACGTAATGTGTTAGCTCTTCTTGCCGTCACAGCCGGTTGTGGTGGTAATATTTGTTTCAACACCGGATCTGTCAATAAAATAGGCCAATGTTTAGCCAGTGTTCCATGCATTTCCTTCCACCTTGAATGGTATGTAGTCACATACCTGGTTATATTGTCTGAGGGCTTCCCTTCTTTGGGCCTAGTAAATCCATTTGTTTGTTCCTCTTGGCTCTCCAATATGCTTTTTAATGGAGCGATGGCTATAGCCCCTATTTAAGAAACGTTCTTTCAATAAAGATGCTTGTCTTTCAAAGGTTTCATCGTCAGAACAAATGCGTCTGATCCTTAAAAATTGGCCTACTGGGATCGCGTTGATGGTACTCCTGGGGTGGAGAGAAGATGCATGGAGATATGCATTGACAGATGTATCTTTTCTATAGAGATCAGTCCCCAGATGTCCATCTTTCAGTTTCATGATAGATACATCCAGGAAATCAATTTTTTGTTTATTACAACTATATGTCAATTTGATATTCATTGTGTTGTTATTTAAAATCTCAAAGAATTGCCTCAACTCCTCCTCCGTACCCTGCCAGATCAGGAAGACGTCGTCAATGTACCGCGCCCAATAAAGGGCGCGGTCCATGACGACGTGTCCGTCTGACATGAATAGGTCCCTCTCCCACAGCCCCAGGAACAGATTGGCGTACGCCGGCGCGCAGGCCGCCCCCATCGCTGTACCCTGGAGCTGTAGGAAGAAGGACCCATTAAAGGTGAAGAAATTATGAGTGAGGACAAACTCTAATAACTGGATTATAAAATCTGTCATATCCTGTGGGGTGTTGTTGCTTTCCAAATAAAATCGCACCGCCCTCAGACCATCCTGGTGCCTAATATTAGTGTAAAGTGACTCCACGTCACATGTCACTAATATGATGTCATCATCAAGGCATATCCCTTGTATTTTCTGTAGGAGGTCCGAGGTGTCCCTAATATAAGAGGGCAACAACTCCACCAGGGGTTTCAAGTGATGATCTATGTATTTGCACACATTATCAATCAAACTGCCTCTGCCCGATATTATTGGCCTACCTGGTGGTACTGTGGCATGTTTGTGAACTTTCGGTAGTAAATATAAGGTTGCAATTGTCGGTTCCGGGGTTGTAAGGGATTCAAGAAGTGTTTTGGATATAATTTGTTTCTCATGTGCAGTGTTCAAAATCTTTTCCAGTTCACATCTGTATGTCAACAAAGGGTTAAAGGTTAGTTTCCTATAGCAGGTCTTATTCCTTAAATGTCTCTGTGCCTCCGCCAAGTACATTTGTCGAGGCCACACCACCAGATTACCACCTTTATCAGCTGGCTTATATATTACATCCGACAAAGATTTTAGTTTGCGGATGCTATTTCTCTGTTGGCGTGTAAGGTTGTCTCTACATATCATCTGGGGTATTTCTTCAAAATCCTTGCTCACTAATTTAACAAATAAATCTACCGCTGTACATAAAGATAGTGGTGGAAATTTCTGAGATTTCCTACACAAATTCTGTGGAACATCGCTCCTGCTCCCTGTTTGTTCCTGTTCTATCAATAGATTCTGCAGGATCCGTAGAGCGGACTGTTCAGCCACTGTACCAAAATTTTCCAAGTCTTGATCCCTATGGTGCCACCGTTTCATCATCAAGGACCTACCAAATAAATGTAGGTCCTTGATGGCAACAAAGGGATCAAATGTGGAGCTTGGTGCAAAGGATAACCCCTTTTCTAATATTGAAGTATCAATATCAGACAGCTCATGTGTAGACAAATTAATTACCTTGAGATCTTTGTCCTTCGGTTTGAATGTCCTTTTATCTTGGGACTTCTTGTTCACAGGACCTTGTCCATCATCAAGTTTTCTTTTATCACGCCGAAATCGAGTTGTGTACCCAGAAGTGGTTTGTTGGTCATTGTTGGAGGTTATTGACGAAATTGAGGACGACCTGCTCATCGATCTCTCCCCTTGTTTGTTTCTCCATCTATATACATGCTTGGTTATAGCGTCATTATTGTCTCGTGTGAACTTTTTGATCTTCACCGCCTGTATTTCCTTCTCCCAATTCATATATTTCGCCTCCATTTTGTCCTGGAAGGTTTTCATGGTCTCAGGGCTGCTATCTTTGGTAAGCTTGTCTAGTAGATTCTCAATTTCACTATCCAGCCCTTCCAATCTTTTTTTGTTGTGATTTACCAGAAGTTCCATGAATTTAATTGAACTTGTGTTACATATTTCTTCCCACTGTGTAGTAAAATTATCATCATCTATTGGAAATGAGGGGAACACTTGGATCCTCAGACCTCGGGGGATGAGGCCCCTCTGGAGATACTTCTCCAAAAATGCCCCATTCCACCACAGTCTAATCCGTTTGTGAAACAATTGTTGGAGAGTATTTTGGGTTTCTCTGACCGATCCCCCATCACAGGGACCACCCACTGCTCCTCCTTCCTGGAACACAGCATCAAGTTGAGACAGCCAGGATTGTTCCCTGGCTTTGTGATCCATATCGGACACTAGGTACACTATATCTGTGAAAAAACACAGGAAAATCAGTAAACATAAACCATAACCTAGGAGAGAGACCCTGCCCTCATTTAAATAAAGGCCAAACAGACCGGGGCTACATGTCATGGCTCTCTACTACATAGTAAATGGCAATACCTCAGAAAAAATACAAATACTGAAGAGAAAAAAAACCTGAGTATCAATTGCCCAAATAAATTAACTTTATTGAATACAAATATTAAAATACATATACATAATGCACAGGAAGGTGGCAATGGAAAAGCGCCACCCTGGACTACAGCGCCATCGTATACAGAGTTATTGCATAAGAACCCCTATGTGATTGTTCTAAGTATAAACATGCGAGACTAATGATTGCCACTGCCTTGTCCGCATATCCAAGTGACCATCTCCGACCTGCACCCCTACATATGGGGGACAATCATACAAGCATGGACAAAGATCAGGGGAATAAACAGTCTTACCGAGTGACGGATGGAGCCAAGAGAGACCAGGGTGGCGCTACCCCGACGCGCGTTTCGGCGATCCTTCGTCTGGGGGTAGCGCCATTCCTGTGGATCGTGGTTAAAAAACCCCCTCCCTCCAATCAGCAGAGCCGTAATCGGTGGCGTCAGCACGTATCTCTGACGTCATGCGTCAGCAAATTTGGAGTATGATGATATGACCTGCCGTGTTAGTATTCCACCGTCCTCTGTCACTTTGGGATCCAATTTTATTTAGCGTTTGTTAATTAGTGTATGGATATTTATGTGTTAATAAAGAAATATATACTTTTTATTGGTACCTTTGTATAGCGTGGTTTTGTTTTTGGGGTTTCTCTTGTTGGCCAGCAACCACAGTTTGGAGGTTAGCCTAACAGGTAACATTGTTGGTGTAGTATTACTTTTCCAGTCTGCTCCTGTAAACACAATACATGTATAACTGTTATATGACATTCAGAAACATAAATCACAGTACTAACTCTGCTTTTGGCTTTAACATACAAACATATGAACTGTATTAACATTATTAGCAGGTCTAGCTATATATATGTGTGAGCCATATTAGGAATCTAGGAAAGGTCTTAGCTGGTCATCTACACTCCTACCAAAATTACCTATAATTCTACGTTCTAAGTAGTAGGACTTGAACATGAATTTGGAGAACTTTTCATCAGGTTCTCCTCTCTCAAGCGTCTTTTATCACTCTTAAGTAGAACAACTAACTTCTGTATAGGACGTTCTAACTTGAGTGGAGTAGTGAGACGTTTTCCTTTTATTGTCAAGTTTTGAGTCTCCTATTTGTAATAACATTCTTCTTACTAGTCTGTCTTCATCCTTTTGAACTTCTAGGACTTTGGCCAATTTTCATTGACTTCTAGGTAAATCTTCTTCTTTTACTAACACTATGTCACCAACTTGGACATTTCTTCTTCCTAATATGTGTGAGCCATATTAGGAATCTAGGAAAGGTCTTAGCTGGTCATCTACACTCCTACCAAAATTACCTATAATTCTACGTTCTAAGTAGTAGGACTTGAACATAAATTTGGAGAACTTTTCATCAGGTTCTCCTCTCTCAAGCGTCTTTTATCACTCTTAAGTAGAACAACTAACTTCTGTATAGGACGTTCTAACTTGAGTGGAGTAGTGAGACGTTTTCCTTTTATTGTCAAGTTTTGAGTCTCCTATTTGTAATAACATTCTTCTTACTAGTCTGTCTTCATCCTTTTGAACTTCTAGGACTTTGGCCAATTTTCATTGACTTCTAGGTAAATCTTCTTCTTTTACTAACACTATGTCACCAACTTGGACATTTCTTCTGGGTGTTTGCCATGTACTTCTTAGCGTAAGATTGGCTAAGTACTCTTTCCTCCATCTATTCCCAAACTATTCTGATAGATATTAAACTCTTCGCCATCTCTTTTTGGCATATAGATCCTCTTTGGTTAATATGCCAGACGGTGGCTGTATGTAATCAGACTTAAGTTGAAGTAGATGGTTGGGAGTTAAAGGTTCCAAACTTGTTGGGTCGTTGATGTTGTCGACTGTAAGTGGACGACTCTTAACAATAGACATTACTTCATAGAACAGGGTCCTAAGAAAAGCATCATCTATTCTTCCGGCGTTCCTTTTCAACAATGAACTTAACACATTTCTTACAGTTCTGATTTATCTCTCCCAAACTCCTCCTATATGGTTTGCATTTGGAGCATTTATGTGAAAATCACACTGTTTCTCTAACAAATACTCAGTTACATTTTCTTTATCGATCTCCTTTAGAACCTTTTTCAATTCGTTCCTTGCTCCGACAAAATGAGATCCTTGGTCAGATCTAAGCTCTCTGACAGTACCTCTAATGGCTATGAAACATCTTAAAGCGTTGATGAATGCGTCAGTTGACATATCTTCTAACATTTCCAGGTGAATTGCTCTGGAGCTCAGACATGTAAATATTAGTCCATATCTCTTGTACTCCTTGCTGTTCTGTTTGGTAATGAATGGGCCAAAACAATCCATTCCGCTATAAAGAAATGGTGGTGATGGGTTTACACGATCTGCCGGTAAATCTGCCATTCTTTGTTCTTCAGTAGGTCTACATGCTTTTCTGCAGATTACACATTTACTTATGTATTTTGCTATAACTTTGCTTCCCTTCACTATCCAGTAATCACCTTCTCTCAAACAGCTTTGGGCAAAGCTTCTTCCTTGATGCAGGGATTTGTTGTGGTAGTGATCAATAATCAACCTTGTGAAGGTAGAATTTTTGGGGTAGAATTGCTGGATGCTTAACTCTGCTAGGTAATGATGCATTTTCCAGTCTCCCTTCCACTTGCAGTATACCATCCTGCAGAACAAGATTAAGCTTGTACAATGGGTGGTTGTTTGGAAGCCTTTTAGGTTCTTGACTAAGTCTCTTCACCTCTTCACTGTAGAATCTCTGTTGAATGAGTCTTATGACTGTTTCTTCAGCTTTCATTCTTTCTTCTACATTCAATGATTCCTTCTTTCTGATTCCTTTTGACAAACGTTGAATTCGAGCTACTACGTTTATGATTGTATTCCATTTTGAACATCTGGCTAGTCTTTCAAGTATGTCATCTTGAGACTTGGCAGCAGTTCTCAATGTTTGAACAACCTTTACTTCTGGATCACCCATAGACAATTCTGTATGAACTTTACTGGGTATAATTTTCTTTTCCCGAAGGAACTCTGGCATTCGAATTTACCCGGGAACACCAAGCACCACGCGGGATGCCCCGTGCAACGCCATCAGGACCTAACGCTCACTCCAGAGCAGGACAACTCTTCACAGCACGGAGGAAAGTTCTGTACCAGAGATCATCTTAAGGAAACTGCACGCAGTCATCCGAACCGGAGCGGTAAAGTAGCCAGTGCGGCACCCACTCTCTTTACAGAACAACGTATATCCAGGTACAACCCCGGATAATTTGATACATTGATTTAACAAGTAACTTTACCTGGCTGCTTATAAAGTGCTTATAAATAACTTAATCAACTTTACTGCCCATGCACTTTAATCTTCAGATCTGCCATTTTTCTAACTGGACATATCACTGCAATCTCCAGATAGAAAATCACAGACACACTGTGAAATCAAAAAAATAATTATTAAGTGACATTGCCATACCGGACAAGAACTGTATACAACATTGATTCTGCAGAGTGCCATTTTTCTTTTCAGTGGAAGGACAACCATTAACCATATAAATCCCAGACCATTGCTGTGAACACTTTTTGACACCTTCTACAAGGTTTTATGGTCAATAGTTTTTTAGTGCTATTGCTATACTATTTTTACTTCTTACATTTTATTCAACCAGTATCTCTCGTTAAGATATCTTATCTCCATCTGATACATATCCATTTTATTGTGATCTAAACGTTTATTTTTTAATATTTATTATCTTTTATACACAACCAAATAAATGCATTTTTAAGGGTACTTTCACACTAGCGTTGGTGCGGATCCGTCTGTTTATTTGCACAGACGGATCCGCACCTCCTAATGCAAACGTTTGTATCCGTTCAGAACGGACCTGTTTGCATTAGCTTTAAAGAAAAATGACAAAGTCCAAAACGGATCCGTTTTGACTTACATTGAAAGTCAATGGGGAACGGATCCGTTTTCAAATGCACCATATTGTGTCACTGACAACGGATCCGTCCCCATTGACTTACATTGTTAAAAAAACGGATCCGTTAGGCTCTGCCTCTTCAGACGGACACCACAATGCTGCATGCTGCGTTTTGGTGTCCGCCTCCAAAACGGAATAGAGGCGGAACGGAGCCGAACTTATGCATTCTGAGCGGATCCTTATCCATTCAGAATGCATTGGGGCTGAACTGATCCGTTTTGGACCGTTTGTGAGATCCCTGAAACGGATCTCACAAACGGAATCCAAAACGCTAGTGTGAAAGTACCCTAACTTGAAAAAAAACAGTATTGCCACTATTTGATTCCAGATACAGGAGTGCCCTCCCCTCACAACCAGTAACCACTACTAGCGATATATATGTGTGAGCCATATTAGCAACCTAGGACAGGTCTTAGCTGGCTAGCTACAGGGGATGCGTCGCCTGTAAATATATAAGATGCGGAAAAAAGTTCAAAAGTAATGTCACTAACAGAACATATGAGATCAGACGTCTGATCAATTGTAAATCTAAGGGGGCTATCTACAAGATAACATATAGTTGTGAAAAGGAATACATTGGCAAAACGACAAGGGAGTTGAGACGGAGAATTGGAGAACATAGTGGTGACATCACAAATCAAAGAGACACATCTGTGTCACGTCATGTCAGAAATGAACATGAAGGGAAAACGGAGTGCCTCAGCCTCATTGATTTGGTCAAACAGACAGGAAGAAGGGGTAACTGGGATACAAGAATCCTACAATGTGAAGCCAAAGCGATTTTTTATTTGAAGACTGTATACCCTAGTGGCATCAATGAACAACAAAATTATAGCTGCTTTTTATAAGCAGTTTTTTATAGTCCATGTAGGGTTTTGTATTTATTTTCTTTTGTTTTTGTATATATTTGTAGTCTCATGTACAAGCGGCGCCTAAATGAATTGAATATCTCATATTGAGTCCTGCCCAAATCTGTTTTTGAAGCTACATAGCTTATTAATGTGAACAGCTATCTAGCATCTGCGATAGCTCAGGAGCAGTGACGTCTGACGTTGCGTCGTTACTAAGCGGCACGATATGCCGAGATGTCACATGGATTCCTCTGGCTGTCTGATCGTCCATGTGACTTCCCCTTCCTGTCCGCGGAGGACCGCACGATTCTGGCGTGCGTACCACCTGCGTGTCAACTCTGACATGGAGGAGGCGGGGCGCTATGAGGGCATGTAAACCAGGAGGTTTAAAAGAGAGACGGGCGCTGGGCATCCTGCTCCCCTCCTTTGATCTAATTCTCGGCGGTGAGACGAGGGCTTGGTGGGGGCACTTCCCCATGCCCATTCTGGCACAGACCACTGTCTTATTTGTGCCCCACATATATTTTACAAGGAGACCTGGCAGTTTTTTGATCTTTTGCTCCCAATATTCCTCATCTTTAATTGTAAGTAGCCTTTCCAGTCTCCAGTAGACAACCTGTGGAGATTTTTTCCCCTTTTTTAGTTTATATGTATTCTTTTCACTTAGGTATCCCCTGATGAGTCCCCCAGGTAGGGGATGAAACATGGCATGTAGGGATTTAAGTGAGGGACATTATTAGGGAATAGGCCCCAATTAGGGACAGGTTCTACCCAGGGGCGTAACTACCATAGCGGCAGACCATGTGACAGCTATGGGGCCCAGGGCAAGAGGGGGCCCAGTCGTAGTTGGGATCATCTCTATTTCGACTGGAGGTTAAACTTGGTCAGGACTCTTTCCTCTAAAGCAGTGGTGCACAACCTATTCTGGTCGGGGGCCACATTGTCAGCCTGAACTAATTCCAAGGGCCGAAAATAAAACTTAAAGGGGTATTACCAACTAAAATACTGTATTTTTGTCATATTAAACATACAGTATATAACATTAATGTCTGGTTACAGTTCTAGGACTCCCATCTAATAGGAGAATACATAAGATACATGTAAGAAGCCATAAGACATAGACCTACATGTCTTTTACCAGATGTTTGGGGGCCACACAGAATGGTATGGAGGGCCGCATGTGGCCCCCTGGGCTGCAGGTTGTGCACCCCTGCTCTAAAGGAACAACTTTTAGCAAATGAGGCCGTGTAAAAATGGCCCAAGGGTCATAGAAAAGGGTTTAGGCGGAAACCCTTCTGTCCTGTATGGGGGGCCTGGTTTGATCCTTGCTATGGGGCCCTTACTTCTCTATGTACGCCACTGGTTCTACCATGTTCACCATATAACTGGATCCTCGTAATAGTGCACGCTGCAGAGAGCTCAAGCGAGCAAAAAAATGTTATGATCTGTTGAATCACATTTAGGTGTTCTTCTCCGGAGCAAGAGGTGGGAAGTGGCTTTAGAGCATTTGTCACATCTGACACTTAAAGCTCTGTCTCAGACACAATGGTGTGCTCGTGTTTTATGTCAAGTTTTTATCTAATTAACTTATAGAAAGCATGCATCTTTTTTAAGGTTTATTTTTAGGCTCATTTATGGTACATTTTGTTTGATGTTATATTTTATCTGAGAGAGTTCTCAATAAATAAATTAAGGCTATCCAAGTTTCAGTAGTCGTTCAGATGAAGTGCGCCTATCTACCATTATATCAGCTTCTTTTAATATTTTCCGTGACGGGGTGAAGTCACAAAGATAGAGCACCTTATCCAGGGTAACCAGAGGGTGAGCCGCTTTTTTCTATATATTTTATACGATGGTCTGCTCGCCTTGAATCAGTGAAAGCTATTCTGTTACAGTTTCCACAACTTGTTGATGCTTTAGAATTTTTTTTTACATGGTACCCAATATTCCAGTGACACATACAGTGAGGCAAAGATTTTATTGGATTCCATATGGACATACCCCTTTGTTGTCTCTTTATGCCTATGGTATGACATGCTTCTCCAGGTCAACCAAATTAGCCTGGCTGTACAAACAAAAACCATTAATGTGGTGTCGTGCGTTATAAGCGCAAAATGCTTTATATAAAAAAAATGGATCAAAGGAAAAAATATCAAAATTTATTGATCCGCAAGGTGGACATAACACCTTGAGCTCTTGACCGAGAGTGCAATCAGCAAAACAGGGACAGGCGTTTATGCAAAATATATAAATAATTTTATTATACAATAATTTTAGAGCAATAACATCAATGAAAATATCTATGTAAGGAAAAAAAATAATAGTGCAAACACTAGAACCAACACACCATAAATCTACCAACACTCTTTAGTTTCACAACCAAATATGAAAACTATGCAAGCAACTGATATATGCACAGAAAATCAATAAGGGAAACGATTATATATGAACCCTTTTTGCTCTGCTATAATTATGACCAAATTTTTCAGTATATGGCGGTGTTACACCAAATATAAATTCTTTAGCTCGGAAGGAGGCTAGGCAATATAAACTCCCAAGGGACTGGGTCTTAATGTCTGATCTTATTGGCAATGTGCATCTTTTCCAAGAGAAAGAACATTATTGACCAGGCGTCTGAAACTATGTATCCACACAATACGGGGATATTTGGCTAGATACCGGGCTAAGTAATTTATCAATACTACAGGCAACCAATGATATATACGTTACCAAGGGTCAAATGATGAGCAGAGCCATCAAGGGACAGTCAGCTCTCAAGAGGTTTTTTTCGGTGATCCCAGATAAAATCCATAGCTTTGCTTCTCCTGGCCACGTATCTGTTGTGCCTCTTTTTTTTTCTTCCGTTTCACCTTTTTTTTTTGTACGTGGTTTCTTAACCACAAGTTTATCAGAAGATTTGGAGTTCTCCAATCAATTTTGGACAGGCGTATACATTGATAAGGAATGTGACAAATGCATTTGGGCTACTGATGTAGTGTCATCTACTTATACCTATGTGGCACTATTGTATAAGCGGTTAGCAGAATACCATTACGCGTTAACTTACACACGCCTAACATTTTCACACCATACACTTCTGACATCTGGTGACCTTGTCTTCGAGCAGAAGAACAGACTTCGATACAAAAAGTATCGTGTGAGGAACATCGAGACGCTTCTCACGCTGTGGAATACATGTTCAGAGATGAATAATACAATGAGGTCTCAACTAAATACAGGTGTCTTGTATCTTCTACTGTTTAAATGTATCTTTGATTAATACAATAACAC
The DNA here is from genome assembly GCA_033119425.1 of Bufotes viridis. NCBI lineage: Eukaryota > Metazoa > Chordata > Amphibia > Anura > Bufonidae > Bufotes > Bufotes viridis. Next base: position 265,642,050 of record CM065594.1, read on the forward strand.
TAGCTTCTTTGAGTTTCACTAGCTAAAGCTCATGATTAAATCCTTCTACAACATGAGTATGAACAAGCATTGCTCTTAAAGGCAATGAATATCCATTATAACTAATGCAAGTAGACATCCATATAACCCTTGGGGGCACACTGGAAATTATCTGGTCACCACTCAATGATCCCAAATGACGGTATAAAATTAAGCTCAATTTATTAATCTTCACAAAATACATAAAATCCTTACTAAAACCTTCAAATATCCAATGGTAATCTTCTCTATCAGATCTGATATTCACCTGTATTGCCACCTAACTCCGCAAAAAATGACCAGCTGTTGTTTCCGATATCAGCTGAAACACCGAACACCGCTGAAATTAGTGTTTCTGTCACTACTTAGTGCTGCCCTCAGTGAGGTTAAGGGTGCTTTCACACTAGCGTCAAAGTTTTCCGGTATTGAGTTCCGTCCCCGGGGCTCAATAACGGAAAAAACTGATCAGTTTTATCTTAATGCCTTCTAAATGGAAAGCAATCCGTTCAGTTTGCATCAGTTTGTCTTCAGTTCAGTCCTTTCACGTTTTTTGGACGCAGATAAAAGCGCAGCATGTTGTATTTTTATCTCCGTCTAAGAATGTGGAAAAACTTGACGGAATGACGGATCCGCCATTAATTCCCATTGAAATGTATTAAGGGCAGATCCGACATTGAAAATTGACGCATTTACGGATCCGTTCTTCCACTCTGCTCATGCGCAGACCTTTAAAAATGGTAAAATAATAAATAACGGATCAGTTTTTACGAATGACAACGGAAAGACAGATCCGTTATTTCAATACAATTGTCAAATGGATCTGCAAACGGATCCGTTTGCAAATGAAATCCGTTTTTAAACGTTTTAACGGATCCGTTGGGCAGTTCTGTTGACGGAACTGCCTGACGGAATCCTTCAACGCAAGTGTGAAAGTACCCTAACATAAAGTTAATGACAGGTTCCTTTTAACTGTGCCCGTTTCAGTTGCGTCTGCTGAAAGGAGCTTCAGTAAACTGAAGCTAATTAAAAACTACCAAATGTTGTGTGTTCTTTCAATCGAATCTCAAGAAGCAGAATGTGTAGATGTTAATGAGGTAATACTTTTTTTTGCAGCTGAAAAAACTTGTAGAAAAGTGTTTTAACTGATTTACACAAGCTTCTTATTTCGGTAAATTTCAGTACCTTTTTTACATGAAAAGAATAGTTTTTGTGGTTTCAGAGAACATCCTTTCTGCTTTTTGGTTAGTGGTGATATTTGTTTCTTATAACTTATGTGGAGGTGGCAAAAAAATTGAATGAAATTAAAATACACAAAACTCTCAGCAGAGGGCTGAGGCTGTCACTGCAGTACCACTAGTGTCTACAGAATACCGGGAGGTGCACTACGATGCTGTATATATTTTAGTACTATTGTTCTATGTTCACATTTTTTCAAAGCATGTCTGGCAGAAGGTCGGGTAGGGGAGGTCACAATAGGGCTTTGGTGGGTCTAGTTTCCCAGCAATCACATCTCCAATAGAGGCAGCAACGTTCAAGATTAGAGATGAGCGAATTTCAGGTTATGAAATTTGTTCAAGCTTCATTTACTGGTATAAGCTGAATTGCGTTATGGATTCCGTTACCACGGACCATAACGCAATTCTAACACTGAGGGGCAGTGCTTGAGGGAGTTGGTTTTAGCACAGAAGTTAAGCCTTAGGTCTGGAATGTGATACTATATAAGTGATAGGAGGGGAATATACTGGAAGAGTCTGCAGCCGGCGCGTGGCTGCCAGCCTCCAGTTACACTTAAATAGCACCTTACTACCAGGGTGAATGATAAAATACTAACAGAAAAGGCAGCACGACTGGTAGTTTTGATATAGTTTAATGGTCAGTAAGCAGGCTTATAATAAGTAACATTATAAGTTTTATGGGAAATAAGACATATGTCAAGAGAAGGCTATTAAAGGGTTTTTCCCATCTCAGACAATGGGGGCATATCACTAGGATATGCCCCCATTGTCTGATAGGTGCGGGTCCCACCTACAATGAGAACGGAGCGGAGAAATGAATGGAGGGCACACTGCGCATGCGCAGCTGCCCTCCATTCATTTCTATGGGGCAGCCGAAAATACCCGAGCGCTTTTATGGGAGAGGCGGGGAGCAGCGCTTGGTGGTGGACGGACCCCGGGAAATCCCGTTCTCGTTGTAGGTGGGACCCGCACCTATCAGACAATGCGGGCCTATCCTAGCGCTATGCCCCCATTGTCTGAGATGGGAAAACCCCTTTAATAGTCTGATTGACTAACTGTAAATAAAGGTTAAAAGTGCCTTTACATATGTCTGGGTCAAACTTTCAGTTTGTTATTTCTAATACCACAGACATTGGACCAGGTGGCACACAGTTACCTTGGTTGGTACAGCATCAGTCCCCAGGTAGTGCACCCCTCTGATTCTGTCCCCAGGCAGTGCACCCCTCTGATTCTGTCCCCAGGTAGTGCACCCCTCTGATTCTGTCCCCAGGTAGTGCACCTCTCTGATTCTGTCCCCAGGTAGTGCACCCCTCTGATTCTGTCCCCAGTAGTGTACACCCCTGATTCTGTCCCCAGCTAGTGCACACCCCTGATTCTGTCCCCAGGTAGTGTACCCCTCGGATTCTGTCCCCAGGTAGTGCACCCCTCTGATTCTGTCCCCAGTAGTGCAACCCTCTGATTTTGTCCCCAGTAGTGCACCGCTCTGATTCTGTCCCCAGGTAGTGCACCCCCCTGATTCTGTCCCCAGGTAGTGCACCCCTCTGATTCTGTCCCCAGGTAGTGCACCCCTCTGATTCTGTCCCCAGGTAGTGCACCCCTCTGATTCTGTCCCCAGGTAGTGCACCCTCTGATTCTGTCCCCAGTAGTGCACCCCTCTGATTCTGTCCCCAGTAGTGTACACCCCTCTGATTCTGTCCCCAGGTAGTGCACCCCTCTGATTCTGTCCCCAGGTAGTGCACCCCTCTGATTCTGTCCCCAGTAGTGTACACCCCTCTGATTCTGTCCCCAGGTAGTGCACCCCTCTGATTCTGTCCCCAGGTAACGCACCCCTCTGATTCTGTCCCCAGGTAGTGCACCCCTCTGATTCTGTCCCCAGGTAGTGCACCTCTCTAATTCTGTCCCCAGGTAGTGCATTCCTCTAATTCTGTCCCCAGTAGTGTACCCCTCTGATTCTGTCCCCAGTTTGCATCAGTTTGTCTTCAGTTCAGTCCTTTCACGGTTTTTGGACGCAGATAAAAGCGCAGCATGTTGTATTTTTATCTCCGTCTAAAAATGCGGAAACACTTGACGGAATGACAGATCCGCCATTAATTCCCATTGAAATGTATTAAGGGCGGATCCGACATTGAAAATTCACGCATTTACGGATCTGTTCTTCCACTCTGCTCATGCGCAGACCTTTAAAAATGGTAAAATAATAAATAACGGATTCATTTTTACGGATGACAACGGAAAGACACATCCGTTATTTCAATGCAATTGTCAAATGGATCTGCAAACGGATCCGTTTGCAAATGAAATCCGTTTTTAAACATTTTAACGGATCCGTCGGGCAGTTCTGTTGACGGAACTGCCTGACGGAATCCTTCAACGCAAGTGTGAAAGTAGCCTAACATAAAGTTATTGACAGGTTCCTTTTAACTGTGCCTGTTTCAGTTGCGTCTGCTGAAAGGAGCTTCAGTAAATTGAAGCTAATTAAAAACTACCAAATGTTGTCGGTTCTTTCAATCGAATCTCAAGAAGCAGAATGTGTAGATGTTAATGAGGTAATACATTTTTTTTGCAGCTGAAAAAACTTGTAGAAAAGTGTTTTAACTGATTTACATAAGATACCACTTTTGTGTTCTGCCAAAAAGTTCTGGACCATCAATGCATGGACTCCAAGAAGACATTTCATAGTGTTCTGCATTTACTTCCTTTTGTACTTTTTCAAATGTTTTATGTCTTTACAGTATGTCCAAATAAAATATTTTCATATTCAATGTCTGTTTCCCGGAAAAAACGGAATACTGTGAGTAGACCTGACGGATTAAAACACTGGGAAGATAAAAAAAAAAGTAGGGACATAAGGATTGATTCACATATATCCACACTGCAGCGTGTTCTGTCTATTGTATTTGGCACCTTATATAATACATGCTGTTTTATTGCCTCGTGTGTTGTGCAAAATTCCACAAGTTGCTTCTTATTTCATTACATTTCACATGTGAAGAATTCTTTCTGTTGTTTCACAGGACATCCTTCTACAATGCTCTTTGGTTAGTGGTTATATTTGTCTCTCATAACTTATGTGGAGGTGGCAAAAATATTGAATGAAATTAAAATACATAAAACTCTCAGCAGAGGGCTGAGGCTGTCACTGCAGTACCACTAGTGTCTACAGAATACCGGGAGGTGCACTACGATGCCGTATACTCTGCTGTATTTTTATAGCTCTCAGCTATTACTAGTGACATCGTGCACATCAGGTAGGTAAAAATTTTTTTCTTATTGTTTCATATTATCTTTATATTCCCCAAATGAAAGGAGGGACCCGTTCTGTACAGAACAACTGAATGCCGGCCTCATCTGTACACAGCCGAGGAGGCTTTTAGGATGTCAATTTTTTTTTTAAAAGAATTGAATTTTCCATATAGAATTTCTGTTTGTGTTTTATAGGCGTTTTGATTTTTAGTGCTATTTTAGTACTATTGTTCTATGTTCACATTTTTTCAAAGCATGTCTGGCAGAAGGTCGGGTAGGGGAGGTCACAATAGGGCTTTGGTGGGTCTAGTTTCCCAGCAATCACATCTCCAATAGAGGCAGCAACGTTCAAGATTAGAGATGAGCGAATTTCGGGTTATGAAATTCGTTCAAGCTTCATTTACTGGTATAAGCTGAATTGCGTTATGGATTCCGTTACCACGGACCATAACGCAATTCTAACACTGAGGGGCAGTGCTTGAGGGAGTTGGTTTTAGCACAGAAGTGAAGCCTTAGGTCTAGAATGTGATACTATATAAGTGATAGGAGGGGAATATACTGGAAGAGTCTGGAGCCGGCGCGTGGCTGCCAGCCTCCAGTTACACTTAAATAGCACCTTACTACCAGGGTGAATGATAAAATACTAACAAAAAAGGCAGCACGACTGGTAGTTTTGATATAGTTTAATGGTCAGTAAGCAAGCTTATAATAAGTAACATTAAAAGTTTTATGGGAAATAAGTCAAGAGAAGGCAATTAAAGGGGTTTTCCCATCTCAGACAATGGGGGCTGTAAGGGATAAGCTCTGGTCTCGAGGATCGTTCACACACAGATTGTCGTCCACCGCAGCTTTAGGGGCCAAACATTGCTTTATTGTCCCAGCATCAACATAAATAAATCAAAACAAACACCTGCCCGGCTGGGCTCTAACTCAACATAGTGTATCCCTGACTCACCTAAGTCACCGTTCACACACACGGAACCCATGCGGCTTTCCCAGCGTAATGTCCATCAGCCTCCTGGCTGTTACCTCACCGGTGTCTTTTGGAGGATTGTGGTCTAGTCGTCCATGCGACCCTCATCCCTAGGCGTCGCGGAACCCCCCAAACTTCAGGCTAATCCCAGCCTCGTGGTCTCTCAGCGCTCCCAGCTCAGACCACACACACCACTCCAGGCTTCTGTACCACACAAGACACCCCCATCTCACTGTGAGGACAGCTTTATGCTCCGTTGATTGTGGCACCTGTTGCTGCCTCAGGCCTGCCCACTGATGGGAAAGAGATGGATAATCCTGCCATTCCTCTCTTCTATCAGCCATGAGGCCTGTCACTGCCTCACAGGGCATATCACTAGGATATGCCCCCATTGTCTAATAGGTGCGGGTCCCACTGGGACCCGCACCTACAATGAGACCGGAGCGTAGAAATAAATGGAGGGCACACTGCGCATGCGCAGCTGCCTTCCATTCATTTCTATCGGGCAGCCAAAAATACCTGAGCGCTTTTATGGGAGAGGCGGGGAGCAGCGCTTGGTGGTGGAAGGACCCCGGGAAATCCCGTTCTCGTTGTAGGTGCGGGTCCCAGCGGGTCCTAGCGATATGCCCCCATTGTCTGAGATGGGAAAACCCCTTTAATAGTCTGATTGACTAACTGTAAATAAAGGTTAAAAGTGCCTTTACATATGTCTGGGTCAAACTTTCAGTTTGTTATTTCTAATACCACAGACATTGGACCAGGTGGCACACAGTTACCTTGGTTGGTACAGCATCAGTCCCAAGGTAGTGCACCCCTCTGATTCTGTCCCCAGGCAGTGCACCCCTCTGATTCTGTCCCCAGTAGTGCACCCCTCTGATTCTGTCCCCAGGTAGTGCACCCCTCTGATTCTGTCCCCAGTAGTGCACCCCTCTGATTCTGTCCCCAGGCAGTGCACCTCTCTGATTCTGTCCCCAGGCAGTGCACCCCTCTGATTCTGTCTCCAGGTAGTGCACCACTCTGATTCTGTCCCCAGTAGTGCACCACTCTGATTCTGTCCCCATTAGTGCACCCCTCTGATTCTGTCTCCAGGTCATGCACCCCTCTGATTCTGTCCCCAGTAGTGCACCACTCTGATTCTGTCCCCATTAGTGCACCCCTCTGATTCTGTCCCCATTAGTGCACCCCTCTGATTCTGTTCCCAGGTAGTGCACCCTCCTGATTTTGTCCCCAGGTAGTGAACCCCTCTGATTCTGTCCCCAGTAGTGCACCACTCTGATTCTGTCCCCAGTAGTGCACCACTCTGATTCTGTCCCCAGTAGTGCACCACTCTGATTCAGTCCCCATTAGTGCACCCCTCTGATTCTGTCCCCAGGTAGTGTGCCCCTCTGATTCTGTCCGCAGGCAGTGCACCCCTCTGATTCTGTCCCCAGGCAGTGCACCCCTCTGATTCTGTCTCCAGGTAGTGCACCACTCTGATTCTGTCCCCAGTAGTGCACCACTCTGATTCTGTCCCCATTAGTGCACCCCTCTGATTCTGTCTCCAGGTCATGCACCCCTCTGATTCTGTCCCCAGGTAGTGAACCCCTCTGATTCTGTCCCCAGTAGTGCACCCCTCTGATTCTGTCCCCAGCAGTGCACCCCTCTGATTCTGTCCGCAGGCAGTGCACCCCTCTGATTCTGTCTCCAGGTAGTGCGCCCCTCTGATTCTAAAGGGGAATATCAGGCTCCTACCGCACCACATGACCCACAGCTGTGAGCTAGGAAAACACTCAGGTTGTAGTGAAGGATCCCACTGCCAACCTACCATTCACTCCATAAAAAGCAGGCCCATAACGGACTTTACAAAACCGTCTATAAATTAGCACTTTCCTGCTTTCCATGTCTGTTTCAGCCAGCTCACGGGTGGAGACAGACAAATCCTATTAATTTACCACATAAATTCACGGCCACTTGTTTTAGATGACAGAATTATGCTAAATTGCTAAGAACAGAATAAAAGCTTACTGATGTACCGCAGGGATATCCTGGCTGTGGGGACAGCTGGAAATACGGGCAGTCACTCCAATCAAGATATAGATCCCAAAATTGCTGACTTCACCCTGCTATCCCTGGTCATTAATCAGGGCTTTAATAAACCAAGGGATATACACAGCGGCGTGGCTAACAGCTCATGGGCCCTGGTGCAAGAGTTCAACTTGGGCCCCCCTTCCCTCAGTGCTTTGTATGTCTTCTTATGCGGCACAAGGGTCTTTGGGCCCCCTCAGGCTCCTGGGCCCGGTAGCGACTGCTACCTCTGCGCCTCCTATAGCTACGCCCATGGATATACACCACAAAACCACAATACATTTTATCAAAAAACTTCTTCCCCATAAAATGCAACCAACTGTGGTCACATTTCTGTCCTCTGGTAGAGACCCTGTTTGTCAGGAAGTACTCACTGTATAATATTGCATTTGTCTCGCACCTCTTCCTGTTTATGGTCTATGATCAGAAAGTCAATCTAGATATGACTCATACAAAGTGATGACCAAGGCACAAAAAACCTGGTCATAGTTAGTTGTATTTTGAAATATTGCGGTGTATATGTATGTGCTACTTGGCTTTCAAACTAGTTTTGGAAATTCCCTATCTAATTACCAATAAGTTCCTTTAGTTTTTTTACTTGTGTTATTAATATTCGGGCACTTCTTGACATACAGATGAAATTCGAAAAATTAGAATATCGTGCAAAGTTCATTTATTTCAGTAATGCAACATAAAAGGTGAAACTAATATATGAGATAGACTCATTACATGCAAAGCGAGATATTTCAAGCCTTTATTTGTTATAATTTGGATGAGTATGGCTTACAGCTCATGAAACCCCAAAGTCACAATTTCAAGGTACCCTTTGCTCAGGGGGTATGGATTAATTAGCTGAATAGAGTGTGACACTTTGAGCCTAAAATAGTGAACCTTTTCACAAAATTTTAATTTTAAGATGCCTTAACCCCTTAAGGACCCATGACGGGGGGGGGGGGGGGCCCTGTGGACCGCGCGGGAGGCAGTCGTGATCCCCCGCCCGCCTGCTCTAATGTTTCCCTGGTGGTCTAGTGGGTATATAGCAGAGTGTCAGCACATTGCTGACACTCTGCTATAAACGGCTGACATCTGTTCTGTGATGTCAGCCGTTAAACCCCTTCCATGCCGTGGTCCGTACGGACCGCTGTATGGAAGGGGTTAACAGGGAGGGCGCTCCCTTCCTCTCCCATCAGGGGCTGCTGTGCCCTTGCAGTCCCCGATTCTTGATGGGATCGCAGAGGGAGGGAGCCCACCTCCCTCCCCATCACCCGCTGCTGTGTTCTGGCAGCGGGTGATGGTTACCATGGCAGCAGGACTCTTTCAGAGGCATCCTGCTTGCCATGGTAATGTAAGTCTGATCTGACTTCTGCTAAAGGCAGAAGTCTGATCAGACTATGTAAAGTAAAAAAAATACAGTACAGTACACTATATAGTGTACTGTACTGTATTATACTGACATCAGACCCACTGGATCTTCAAGAACCAAGTGGGTCTGGGTAAAAAAAAATGTAAAAAAAAGTGAAATAAAGTAAAAAGTAAATACCGTAAAAAACAAAAAAATGGTGTAAAAAAAGCCATTTTTTGTCACCTTACATCACAAAAAGTGTAATACCAAGCGATCAAAAAGGCGTATGCCTCCCAAAATAGTACCACTCAAACCGCCATCTCATCCCGCAAAGAATGAGCCCCTACATAGGACAATCACCCCAAAAAACAAAAAATAATGGCTCTCAGACTATGGAGACACTAAAATTTTTTTTTCTAAAATGCAGTTATTGTGTTAAAGTTAAATAAATGAAAAAACAGTATACATATTAGGTATCGCCCCATCCGTAAAAACCTGCTCTATAAAAATATAACATGATCTAACCCCTCAGGTAAATACCGTAATTTTTTTAAAATAAAAACACATTTAAAAAAAAAACATTTTTGTCACCTCACATTACAAAAACTGTAATAGCAAGCGATCAAAAAGTTATATGCTCTCAAAAATAGTGCCAATCTAATCTCATCCCGCAAAAAATGATACCCCACATAGGACAATCGCCCCAAAAAATAAAAAAAATATGGCTCTCAGACTATGGAGACATGGACATTAAAACATGATTTTTTTTTTGTTTCAAAAATGATATTATTGTGTAAAACTTAAATAAATAAATAAAAAGTATACATATTAAGTATCACCGCGTCCGTAACAACCTTCTCTATAAAACTAACACATGATCTAACCCCTCAGGTGAACACAGCAAAAAAAATCATATAAATACCGTATTAAAAGCCATTTTTGTCACCTTACATCACAAAAAGTGTAATAGCAAGCGACCAAAATGTCATATGCACCCCAAGATAGTGCCAATCCAACCGTCATCTCATCCTGCAAAGAATGAGCCCCGCCCCCTACATAAGATAGTCGCCAAAAAAATAAAAAAAAATATGGCTTTTATAATGTAGAGACACTAAAAAAAAAATCATTTTTTCAAAAATGCTTTCTTATGAAAAACTGAAACAAAAAACCCCAAAAAGTAGTCAGATTTGGTATTGTCGCGTCCGCAACAACCTGCTCTATAGAAATAGCACTCGATCTAACCTGTCAGATCAACTATGCATATTTATCCAATTTAATCCATTTTTCCATTAACAAAGCAAGGGTTAACAGCTAAACAAAACTCAATATTTATTACCCTGATTCTGTAGTTTGCAGAAACACCCCATATGTGGTCGTAAACTGCTGTATGGCCAAATGGCAGGGCGCAGAAGGAAGGGAACGCCATAAGGGAACGCTGGACTGTTTTTTTGACACTATGCCCCATTTGAAGCCCCCCTGATGCACCCCTACAGTAGAAACTCAAAAAAAAGTGACCCCATTTTGGAAACTACGGGATAAAGTGGCAGTTTTGTTGGTACTATTTTAGGGTAAATATGATTTTTAGTTGCTCTACATTACACTTTTTTTGAGGCAAGGTAACAAAAAATAGAAATTCTGAAATTTCATTTCCATTTCCCAATAACTCTTGTGGAACACCTAAAGGGTTAACAAAGTTTGTAAAATCGGTTTTGATTACCTTGAGGGGTGTAGTTTCTTAGATGGAGTCACTTTTATGGAGTTTCTACTCTAGGGGTGCATCGGGGGGCTTCAAATGGGACATGGTGTCAAAAATCTAGTCCAGCAAAACCCGCCTTCCAAAAACCATATGGCGTTCCCTGCCATACAGCACATATGGGGTGTTTCTGCAGAATCAGGGCAATAAAATATGGAGTTTTTTGGCTATTAACCCTTGCTTTGTTACTGGAAAAAATGGATTAAAATGGCAAATTTCAAAAAAAAAAAAAAATAGATTAACTCTTGTGGAAAACCTAAAGGGTTAACGACATTTTGAAAATCAGTTTTGAATACCTTGAGGGGTGTAGTTTCTAGAATGGGGTCATTTTTGGGTGGTTTCTATTATGTAAGCCTCACAAAGTGACTTCAGACCTGAACTGGTCCCTAAAAAGTGGGTTTTTGAAAATTTCAGAAAAATTTCAAGATTTGCTTCTAAACTTCTAAGCCTTGTAACGTTCCCAAAAAATGAAATGGCTTTCCCAAAATGATCGATACATGAAATAGACATATGGGGAATGTAAATCAATAACTTTTTTTTTTGAGGTATTACTATGTATTATAGAAGTAGAGAAATTGAAACTTGGAAAATTGCAAATTTTCCAAAATTTTTGGTAAATTTGGTATTTTTTTTATAAATAAAAATGAAATTTTTCGACTCCATTTTACCACTGTCATGAAGTACAATATGTGACGAAAAAGCATTCTCAGAATGGCCTACATAAGTAAAAGCGTTTAAAAGTTATCACCACAGAAAGTGACACTGGTCAGATTTCCAAAAAATGCCCGGGTCCTTAAGGGGAAATAGGGCTGAGTCCTTAAGGGGTTAATGCAATTCCTTTTAATTTGCATTACTGAAATAAATAGACTTTTGCACGATATTCTAATTTTTCGAGTTTGTGTATTATGTTGTGATGTTATATATAAGCATACTGTCACGGACGTTCCCGTAGCAGGTTCCAGGAAATCTGAGAGACTGGCATCACGTGGGTTAAATTGACAAGTTCCTTGTGGATCTTATTGTGTCTGTGTTTTGGTGAATACCACACCCCTTGCTTCAGGTGTTGCTTGTTGGTAATGTACCTTGCCCATAAGTAGCCGCTTCTTACTCTTGGAGGTGCGGTTTATAGATTTTCTTCCTGCCTTCAGACTAGCTGCTCGGTTGTACTCTGTGGTGCCTCTGGAGTTGCCCGTTTTCTACTTTTAAGCTAAGTCTTGTCTTTCCCTATTGTATTGTGTTTGTTATATTCCCTGTTGTTTGTATCTGGGCCTGAGACAGAGACTTCCAATCGTCCATCTGGGGAGGAATGGGTGGTCTCTGGTCCTGTTAAGGGACATATTAGTTATTAATATTTTGGGTAATATCAATAATTAATATTCATAAATAGACGTGAGTCGTCTATTGATGACTCCGCCTATTTATACCTTAAATACAATCTATCTGAATGCACTTACTCTACACTGAACTACATGCGGCTTACTGCTACAATAAAAGACTATACACTATATGTTATGAATAAAGAAATATTTATTACACAATACAAATACAGTCTATTACGCTATATCTATATATATCTATATATCAATGGTTATAGATATATATACATATAGACGCACGCAGCTTAGTATAGTAAAAACACTATAACACAGCCATAAACACCATATAATAATACGCCTAAACTACGCTAACACAATCCCAAGTCCTACAAATACTGTTACACACACACACTCATAAATAGCAGCCCACCCCAACCTGGCTATACTCTTTCCCTACAGGGCATAAAGGGTTACAAAAGAGGCACAGGGATCGCTGTAACTGCTGTTGGGATTCAGCAATGAAGGGGTTAAATGCTGATGGATACAGCAGCGGATCTCAAGAGAAATACAGCTGGGGATCGTTGGTGGGATAGGGTAATAAGGGGTTAATTGCAGGGGAAATAAGGGGTTAATTGCAGGTCTGGGGTACAGGGACTCTACAGATCAGCCCAGCCAGGGGTTAAATTATAGGGCACAAGGGGTAGCAGCAGTGCAGAGACTTCAGCAGCAGGGGAAAGGGTTCAGGGAAGAATGGGGTTAAATAAGGGTATGTGGCCCTGCAATGCAGGAGGGAAAGGGTTACTCAGCCATCTCCATGAGCACGTGAGGCTGCTCTGTCTCTATTTATGGCCTCTCTTCCTTCATGGAGCTGTTCGGTCCATGTATGTCTCTGATTGTCATCGAAAATATTGTGAGAATGACCCCAAAAATACAGCGATCCCTTATAATTGGTGGAGGATGCGGGCAAGTTGTCTATGAGAGAAAGGAAACAGTCTGTTGCTACGGACAGCGACAAGAGAGCAGGTGCTGCTGAATCCTGCTGCTGTGGAGTTAAAGGGGCGGAGGTTTTTTTTTGTCCAGTGGAGCGGGTGCTGCTCATAAGAGTGTGGACTATTTTGCTGTGGAGCAAGTAAAACTGCAGTGAATTTAAAGGGCCAGAAGCACAGTAAAAGAAACTGACTTGTGAAAATGTCTGCAAGATAGTTAAGCCCGTGGGAAAAGTCGTGCCAGCTGGTGGTCGGGGGAATCCCACTCGGGGTTGTCCTAGACTCCCACCAGAAGGTGTCTCGGGTCATGCCCGAAGTACTGGACTTTCTAGAGAGGGGGCCAGAGACAGATGCCACCATGTCTCTGACCTTTGTAACAGAATATGGCTCTGTGCAATGGGAGCTCTTAAAATGTGAGACCCTGGAAGTGAAACTTGTGCTTGGCAAGGACTTTCCGTTATTTGGGCAGTTGTGGAGCGGAGTTCCGGATGAACAGCAGAAGTATGCCATTGCCAAGGGCAACCGTCGGGAAGACAAAGAGGTGGAGAGTGGTGAGGTTCTCAGGAGTACATATCTTCCCTGTGACTGTGCACAGAATCCTAAAGGGTGCGGCTGGAGTGACCGTCCGGAAAAAGACAGGAGACAAGTCCAAGGAGTCTCCTGTGGCAACTACTGCACTGAGGAGAAGGGTGATGACCGTGCTGGAGATATACCTGGACTACCCTTATCTTCTGTGAGTGCTGAGTCAGTGATGACAGTCGGTAAGACTGTTCCTGTTGATAATTTTGTGACAGACCCAGTGACAGTGAGCCGGCGGCAGTTGCTACCTGCCGGGCCGGTGAGTGATAAAGCGCTACGGCGAGAAAATGTCTAAAAAATGAGTGACTATGGGAATGTCCTTTAGCCAGCAGCTAATGCTTGAAGAAGACAGAAGAGATCGGCAACTACGTGATCAAGTGGCTAAGGTGAGTTAATTTTTTTATTTTTAACCCCTTAATCCACATTTTACAAAGCATTCTGTATTGAGAATTGTTATAGTAATTTCCTTACCCCATGCTCACAAGCACGTTTATCAGCTCCTTTTGTGTAAGGAAAGGCCGCACTATTCCAGTAATCAGATAAGATGCTTCATGGTTGAGATCTGGTGAGAACTGCCCTCTCCTCCAGACTGCTTCTTTATTTACATAGATAAAAGGGATAACAATAGGAAGGGGCACGCCCAACACCTGATCACTCCCTTCATGTACAGTCATACAGGAAGTGATGACACACAACATTTCTCTCAATCACCACTAGGGGGAATCTTGTTCAGCACCGATCAGTGATCAAGGCTCACCAGGATTCTTATGTGGGCCTACTTAGAGGAACAGCGTCACCACCTCCAGCGGTTGATCAGGCGCACTGGAAATAACGAATGCACGTTCCTTTCCGTATATTGATCTCTTAATAAATGCATCCACACCAAGCCAATAAATCCGCTCTTTGGGCGAGGGCCCTAGCTGGCGCACATACATTTCCCAAGACAACACTGCTCTGCAGCGCATCAGTCTCCCCCTGGCCCACAGCCCAGTGCATAGCACATAGACTGTTTGCCAGCGGAGACCTCTGCGCCCGGCAGCTGATTGTTCTCTACATCCACAGTAAGATATCCACTCCAATGGTTTACACACTAAGAGACATAATGACAATACATGACATATTAAAAACACATCCTAATAAAATGTCCACAACAGAATGCTATTATTTTCCCTTATAACCATGTTATAAGGGAAAATAATAGAGATCGGGTCCCGTCTCTTAGCAACCAAGCGGGAAAATCGCACTGCATCCGCACTTGCTTGCGGATGCTTGTGATTTTCCCGCAGCCCCATTCACTTCTATGGGGCCTGCGTTGCGTGAAAAATGCACAATATAGAGCATGCTGCGATTTTCACGCAACACAGAAGTGATGCGTGAAAATCACCGCTCATGTGCACAGCCCCATAGAAATGAATGGGTCAGGATTCAGTGCGGGTGCAATGCGTTCACCTCACGCATTGCACCCGCGCAGAAAACTCGCCTGTGTGAAAGGTGCCTAAAACATTTGTCAGCGAGAATATTGTGAAAATGACCCCCAAAAGTACAGCGATCCCTTTACTATATATATAAAAGAGAAAAAGCAGAGCAGCAGCAATGAGTAGTAGAAAAAGGAGGATGCTTATTCACCCTGAAGTGACGCGATGTTTCGGCTCCAACATAAAGCCCAACTGTTCTCCGGTAATATGCCTAGTTATGTGCCCCCAGTAATATGCCCAGTTATGTGCCCCCAGTAACATGCCCAGCTGTGCCCACAGTAATATGCCCAGTTATGTGCCCCCATCCCAACCAGTCCCCTTAATGCCCCACATAGTAGTTTTTTCCCCGTCATGCCACCACACAGTATTTATGCCCACATTGTGCCCCCTCACAGAATTATGCCCAACTGTGCCCCCAGTAATATGCCCAGTTATGTGCCCCCTTATGAAATTATGCCCAGCTGTGCCCCCAATAATATGCCCAGTTATGTGCCGCCTCACTGAATTATGCCCAGATGTCACCCTAGTAATATGCCAAGTTATGTGCCCCAAGTAATATGCCCAGCTGTGCCCCTAGTAATATGCCCAGTTATGTGCCCCCAGTAATATGCCCAGCTTTGCCCCCAGTAATATGCCCTGTTATGTGTCCCTCACAGAAAGTAAAAAAAATAAACTTCACATACTTACCTAGTTCCTAGCAGCAGCAGCAGCAGGACATCGGCTGCTCTGGTCTGTAGAGGAGGCGGAGCCGAGGCTGACTGCCGTCCGGCCCCCTCCGCGACACAGACCAGAGGTGTGGAGAGCTGGCAGGGGTAAGGAATGATCAAGCAGGGAGCCGATGCCGGCTCTCTGCTTCATCATTACAAGCAACTGTCTCTGCTTCTTATAGAAGCTTCCTAACTGGGCCTGGAAACTAGGGAAGGAACAGGTCACCTCCTAGACAACCCTAATCCGGGCCCTAACTACCAATCAATATGAGTAGACCTTGAAGGTAGGAATATTCATATTCTGTATACCTAGGCCCTTATTTCCCTATAAGGCCCTGGAATAAGGTTTGTAGAGGGAAGGGTTGGATTTAAATACATATGTATATATGCCTATATATATATATATATATATATATATATATATAAAAACAAAAGCACGCCAGCAGCACAGCGATGATGGATAGGGGTGCAATTCCTCCAGCCGCTGGTCGGGCGGTCCCCAATTGTAGATTTTCAAAGATGAGGCAGCACACCCAGTTAGGTGCAAGTAAAAGATCCACTTTATTTTCCCATGCAACATTTCAGCCGCTCCTTGCAGCTCCATGCTTGATAATGGCTTTGAAAATCTTTGAAAATCTATAAATATATATATATATATATATATATATAAGCTGGGCATATTACTGGGAGCACATAACTGGGCATATTACTAGAGGCACAGCTGGGCATAATTCCGTGAGGCGGCACATAACTGGGCATATTATTGGGGGCACAGCTGGGCATAATTTCATAAGGGGGCACATAACTGGGCATATTACTGGGGGCACAGTTGGGCATAATTCTGTGAGGGGGCACAATGTGGGCATAAATACTGTGCGGTGGCATGACGGGGAAAAAACTACTATATGGGGCATTAAGGGGACTGGTTGGGATGGGGGCACATAACTGGGCATGTTACTGTGGGCACAGCTGGGCATGTTACTGGGGGCACATAACTGGGCATATTACTGGGGGCACATAACTGGGCATATTACCGGAGGAACAGTTGGGCATAGTTCTGTGAGGGGTCACAATGTGGCCATAAATACTGTGCAGTGGCATGAAGGTGGAATAACTACTATGTGGGGGCATTAACCGCTTGCCGACCGCCTAACGCACGGATGCGTCCAGGCGGCGGCAAGTTTGTTCCTCCTGGACGCATCCGTGCGTCATCTCGCGAGAGCCGAGATCTGCTGTGAACGCGGCTCTGCAGTTGTACTACAGCCTGCCAGCGATGATCAATCGCTGGCAGGCTGTAAATGTAAAATAAATGAGATCAAAGTGGTATATCAGACGCTGTGTTGTTAACAGCGTCTGATATACCTAATACCTGGTCCTCTGGTCCCATTTACTGGGATCGACCACCAGAGGACCAGGTAACAATGTAAAGTTGCACCAAACACTACACTAACCCCACCCCCACCCCCTCACTTTATAACCACTATTAACCCCTTGTTAACCCCTGATCACCCCATATAGACTCCCTGATCACCCCCTGTCACTGATCACCCCCTGTAAGGCTCTATTCACATGTCCATATGTGTTTTGCGGTTCGGCAGATCCACAGATCCGTGCCACGGATCCGCGGCGCGGATCCGCAAAACACGGACACCGTCAATGTGCTTTCCGCATTTTGCAGATCCGCACATTGCCAGAACTATATAGAAAATGCTTTTTCTTGTCCGCAATTGCGGACAAGAAAAGGGCATGTTCTATATTTTTGCGGAATGGAAATGCAGACCGTAAGTGCGGATCCGCAATTCCGGATCCGAGCGGGACAAAGTCTGTCCCCATAGAAATGAATGGGTCCGCAATTCCGTTCCGCAAACAGAATTTCGGACGTGTGAATGGGGCATAAGGGTCCCTTATCACCGCCAGTTAGTTAGCTACTTGTTAGGTAGCTAGCGCCCCCCGCACCGCACCGCAGTCACTAATTTTGGCAGAGATTTTTTCATCCACATTGATCGATGCGAATGAAAAAATCTGTGCCGTTCATTTTTTATTTATTTTTTTCAGCCCAGAGGCTGAACGGAAAAAAAAAAATCTCATTACCCGTATGCTCAATATACGGAGAATCGCAGAAACTCCTAATGCTGGCCATAAGTGTAATGATTGCGGAGACCCTCAAATGCCAGGGCAGTACAAAAACCTCACATGTGACCCCATTTTGGAAAGAAGACACCCCAAGGTATTCCGTGTGGGGTATGGTGAGTTCATGTAAAATTTTATTTTTTGTCACAAGTTAGTGGAATATGAGACTTTGTAAAAAAAAAAAAAAATATCAATTTCCGCTAACTTGTGCCAAAAAATTTTTTTTCTGTGAACTCGCCATACCCCTCACAGAATACCTTGGGGTGTCTTCTTTCCACAATGGGGTCACTTGTGGGGTTTTTATACTGCCCTGGCATTTTAGGGGTCCTAAAGCGTGAGAATCCAAATGCGTAAAAATGCCCTGTGAAATACTAAAGGTACTCATTGGTTTAGGGCCCCTTTGCGCATCTTGGCTGCAAAAAGTGGCACACATGTGGTATCGTCGTACTCAGGAGAAGTAGAGCAATGTGTTTTAGGGTGTATTTTTACATATACCCATGCTGGGTGAGAGAAATATCTCTGTAAATGACAACTTTTAAAAATTTTTATACAAAGTTGTCAATTTACAGCGATATTTCTCACACAAAGTATGGGTATATGTAAAAATACACCCTAAAACACATTGCCCTACTTCTCCTGAGTACGGCGATACCACATGAGTGACACTTTTTGCAGCCTGAGTGCGCAAAGGGCCCAAATTCCAACGAGTACCTTTAGCTTTACATGGCTGCTCACAATTTAGCCCCGCCTAAAATGCCAGAACAGTACAAACACCCCACATGTGACCCCATTTTGGAAAGAAGACACCCCAAGGTATTCGCTGAGGGGCATAGTGAGTCCATGAAAAATTTAACTTTTGTCAAAAGTTAGCAGAAAGGAGACTTTTGAGAAAAACAATAAAAATCAATTTCCGCTAACTTGTGCAAAAAAAAATCTTCTGTGAACTCGCCATGCCCCTCATGGAATACCTTGGGGTGTCTTCTTTCCAAATGGGGTCACATGTGGGTATTTATACTGCCCTGGCATTTTAGGAGACCTAAAGCGTGAGAAGAAAATGCATAAAAATGCCCTCCTAAAGGTACTCATTGGATTTGGGCCCTTTGCGCATCTTGGCTGCAAAAGTGCCACACATGTGGTATCGCCGTACTCAGGAGAAGTAGGGCAATGTGTTTTGGGTGTATTTTTACATATGCCCATACTGGGTGAGAGAAATATCGCTGTAAATTGACAACTTTGTATAAATTTTTTAAAAAGTTGTCATTTACAGAGATATTTCTCACACCCAGTATGGGTATATGTAAAAATACACCCCAAAGCACATTGCCCTACTTCTCCTGAGTACGGCGATACCACATGTGTGCCACTTTTGCAGCCAAGATGCTAAGGGCCCAAATTCAATGAGTACCTTTAGGATTTCACAGGGCATTTTTACTCATTTTGATTCTCACGCTTTAGGGCCCCTAAAATGCCAGGGCAGTATAAATACCCCACAAGTGACCCCATTGTGGAAAGAAGACACCCCAAGGTATTCTGTGAGGGGCATGGCAAGTTCACAGAAATTTTTTCTTTTGGCACAAGTTAGCAGAAATTGATATATTTTTTTTTTTTTTTTTACAAAGTCTCATATTTCACTAACTTGTGACAAAAATAAAATTTTACATAAACTCACCATACCCCTCACAGAATACCTTGGGGTGTCTTCTTTCTAAAATGGGGTCACATCTGGGGTATTTATACTGTCCTGGCATTTTAGGGGCCCCTAAAGCGTGAGAAGAAGTCTGGAATCCAAATGCGTAAAAATGCCCTGTGAAATCCTAAAGGTACTCATTAGTTTGGGCCCTTGCACTCAGGCTGCAAAAAGTGTCACTCATGAGTATCGCCGTACTCAGGAGAAGTAGGGCAATGTGTTTAGGGTGTATTTTATATATACCCATACTTTGTGTGAGAAATATCGCTGTAATCGACAACTTTTAAATTTTTTTAAACAAAGTTGTCAGTTTACAGAGATATTTCTCTCACCCAACATGGGTATATGTAAAAATACACCCTAAAACACATTGCCCTACTTCTCCTGAGTACGGCAATACCACATGAGTGACACTTTTGCAGCCTGAGTGCAAAGGCCCAAATTCCAACGAGTACCTTTAGCTTTTACATGGCTGCTCACAATTTAGCCCCGCCCAAAATGCCAGAACAGTAAACACACCTCACAAGTGACCCCATTTCGGAAAGTAGACACCCCAAGGTATTCACTGAGGGGCATAGTGAGTCCGTGGGAGATTTCATTTTTTTTTGCCAGAAGTTAGCAGAAATGGAAACTTTATTATTTTTATTTTTTTCCTCAGAAAGTGTCATTTTCCACTAACTTGTGAAAAAAAATGAAATGATACATGAACTCACCATGCCCCTCCGCGAATACTTTGGGGTGTCTTCTTTCTAAAATGGTGTGATTTGGGGGGTATTTATACTTTCCTGACATTCTAGCACCTGAAGAAAATGACAGGTGCTCAGAAAGTCAGAGCTGCTTCAAAATCCAGAAATTCACTTTTTTGCACCATAGTTTGTAAACGCTATAACTTTTACCCAAACCAATAAATATACACTTATTGGACTTTTTTTTATCAAAGACATGTAGAACAATAAATTTAGAGAAAAATTTATATAGAAATGTAGTTTTTTTTGAAAAATTTTACAACAGAAAGTGAAAAATGTCATTTTTTTGCAAAAATGTCGTTAAATTTTTATTAATAGCAAAAAAAGTAAAAATGTCAGCAACAATGAAATACCACCAAATGAAAGCTCTATTAGTGAGAAGAAAAGGAGGTAAAATTCATTTGGGTGGTAAGTTGCATGACGGAGCAATAAACGGTGAAAGTAGTGTAGTGCAGAATTGTAAAAAGTGGCCTGGTCATTAAGGGTGTTTAAGCTAGGGGGGCTTAAGTGGTTAAGGGGACTGGGTGGGATTAGGTGCATAGTTATGTTTTGGGCGGAGTTAGAGGCATGGACTAGTGTGGAAAAAAATTGCCAATGTGTCCCTCTTTGTTCATTTAGAAAGTTAGGAAGTATGTATACAAGACTTAAAATTTTGGCAATTCTTTGAAAGGAATATGTGTATAAAATCTCTATTTTTGATGTCAATAAACATTATAATTTTATATATGTTTTGAAAAATCTAATCTCCTCCTGCCAGGCACCCATACAACTACCAACATCAAGGGCATCCCAAACTACTATCAGGCAGGAGCCCCGACTAAAGGGAGTGCCCTGAGGGAAGAAAGGGTGCACCCTCCTCTCACTGCACCTGCTTAGGAAGTAATGGCCTGAGAGAAATCATTGTGACACATCCTATAGTCAGAGCCACTACCATTCCCATCCTCCGCTTCGACTTCTCAATGGCTCGCTGAACATTAATAATACTAGAAGTATGGAATGGCTAGTGTGACAACCAGTCTTGTGGGATCAACATTTCCTGGAGTAAAAGGGAGGGCATAGTTTGCATGTTGCACAATCGAGCAATCCTTAAAGGGGTTATCCCATGTTAATGAAAATCAGACATCATACAGTACATGACAATTTCTTTCTAACAAAGCCAGAACCAGCCCTGTACCTCACATGGATCCAGAGATCTCCATTCATTGGTCTGCTACATTTAAATCAAGCTGGCAGCTCAAGGGGAGTGTCTTTTCTGCTGCAGTTAAGGGGGCATATCCATGCTCTCCCTATCACAGCTCAGGAGGCGTGTCTCAGCTCTCCCTATCACAGCTCCGGGGGCGTGTCTCAGCTCTCCCTATCACAGCTCAGGAGGCAGTTGAAGGATGGAAGTGAGCATGTGCGGCCATCTCAGTGAGCAGGGCAAAAAAATAAGAAAAGGAATAAACAGCAGGTGGTGCTATACAGATACATTTTCTTGAATAACTCAGTGGCTGTCTAATTTTTTTAATTATATGCAATTAAAAAATATTTATAGACAGGTGATGGTTTGAAAACTGTAGAATATTTTTTGTGCGACAACCCCTTTAACCTTGTCCAAAGAATGATGAGTCTCTGACTACTTGGACGAGGCTGAGCTAGTCTCAGACGAGTCAAACAAAACCATAGCATGTATGGTATGTATAGAGGACCTGATACTTGTGGGTTCCTTGTCCATGAACAAACAGAGTCCTCTCAGAGAGATCTGGCTTCTCCTCCTCCCCTGACTGAGAGACGCCAAGAGAATGTCACAGACTAGCTACATAGCATTATCCTGAGGAGAAGTCATCAATAGTAAAAAGAGGATAACCCATTTGATGGCATATAGATAACATAGTGTAGGTTCCATCTCTGGGACCTGCTCTTACCTAGAGAATGGGGCCCCTAAGCCGTGTATGCGTTTCCATCCTCCATTCACTGCGATGGGACTTCGGGAGCTCTGCCCATTACATAAAGGCACATAAAGCCTGGTTACTGACAGATCTGTTCTTCTCAAAGTATGAAGCATGCTTCAATGCATACAACTTTCAGAAGACTCTTCAGAGATGTACGAAGCTGTAAAAGGCTACAAATACATTCAAAAGACTTGGGTATACATCAATCCTCAGGTAGAAAAATTAACCACAGGTGCACGAAAAAAAGCAGATCTGCTACTACTCTGCCCAGAAGTTGGAGTCCTGTTGGGGTCATTCCAGAAACACAATAGGTAATCCTGAGGAAGGCAAAGGATCTACAGAAGACATTACATGCTGCAGAAACTTCTGTTTAGGTGTCTCCTAGTAGAAAAACACTGAACAAGGATGGTATTTGTGGAAGGAAATCTTGAAGGAGGCCACTGCTGTCCAGGAAATACATTGCAGTTTATCTGAGGTCATACAGAAGTTCCAGCAAGCTTCTAGAAAAACATTCTACAGATGAGCTAAAAGAGAAACTTCTTGACACAAATGCACAACACTGCACCTCAGTACCAAAACCTCATCCCAACTGTGAAACCTGGAGGTGGCATTGCTTTTGTAGGCATTTTTAAGCTTCTTGTGTCTTCAATTTTATATTTTTATAATTTTTTAACTTTAACACACTGCTCAAAGCCTTGCTAACTTTGCCTACTACTATCCCAAACATAGCCTAACCTTGGACAACCTTAGCCTAACCCTAGCCTTAGCTTTGTCTAACCATTGCCTAACTTTATGCTAATACAAGCCTATCCCCAGCCTTAAAACCTAGGCTACATCTTGCCTAACACTAATTGTTTCTGCCTGGTCTCTTATGCACAATGTTAAATGAAGAGTGAATCATGCTGTTTTTGTAATACTTTCCCTATCTGAACCTTAGTCTAGTTCTGGTTTAACTGCCTAAACATAGGCTACACCAATCTAATCCTAGTCTGACCCCACCATAACAATGACCCTATTCAAATCCTAGTCTAACTCTAGCCTACAACTAACCTAAATTTAGGGTAAGATTAGATTATAGCTAGCCTAAGTTCAGGTTAGTGTTAGGCTAGGGTTAGGCTGGGTAGTCTAGGAATTGAATAGTAATTAGTCGGATAGGGTAAGATTAGATTAGATTAGAGCTAGCCTATCCCATCAATAACTATTCAAATCCTAGACTACCCCAGCCTAACACTAACCTCAACCAAGACTTTCCCGAATCTAATCCTATTTTACCCATAACATTAACCCTATCCAAAACCTATACTACTCCTAGCCTAACTATAGCGTAACTTTACCTAACACTAACCTAAACCTAGTCTTATATAGTATATATATTATATTTTGTTTGAGTAGTCTCCGAGGCATTGCTCCCGGTTAGCCAGAATCCTACTCCACACTGATGAGGGGCAACACCCCAAAACAGCTGTCAGTGGATGGATAACTGGCTTAGGTTTTCCCCGTCACATCCTTAAAGCTTGTAAAAAAGTGGGATCTTGACATAGGGGCCACTTAATATGGTAGATTTGGTGATATCTGTAATGGAGACACCCCTTTGCTCGGTTTTCCTTCCTTTGAGGGATATCTGGCTTTCATTGTGTTGTAGACCAAATACTGGGACTCCACATTTATTTCGCATATTACTGTTTCCCAGGGAGCTTTGCACTTTGGATTGCTGTGTTAAGATAAGCTATTATTTTGTTTGACTAGTCTTATATAGTAACACAGTGTAACGATAGGTAGGTAAGCGAGGAAATAACCGAGCACAGGAAAACAAACAGAACAAATGAATAGGCCCAAAAGCTAGGAAGAAAAGGGTCACCTCCGATCCCTAAAAGTTTACCTAAACTGCGGTGCCCATGTGCATATCCTAATGGTGGATATGCACATGCCCTCGTGCCTAAATCTGTACACCCTGGGCAAACCCTAAGCTGTAGGGAAAAGGCAACCTGCTTCTTCAAATCCGGAGGAAGCAAGCGTCTGCCTAGAGGCCTAGATAAAAGACACAATAAGGAATAACAGAGAGGACTTATCTAGAGCAGAGCTGGAGCAAACGATCCACATCACATCCAGAGCTTATAGGAAAGAACTATAACTCTCACAGGACACTGGGAGAAGGAGGGAGAAATAGCCTCACTAACAATCAAACCCAGTACACCTGAGGGAACGTGGATCCAGCTCAAACCCAAACCAAACAAACAGAGAAGTCAGACATGTGCAGCCAGTGTGACAGAACTCCGCACATCGTGTCTTCAAACAGTGTAGAAACAAGTGCCCAGAATTCAGTATCCAAAAGTACAATACGAGATCTATCTGCCATACGCAATGCAGCGCTCCTCTATCGTGAAAAGTCACTTCCTTTTTATGAGCCATACGCTTGCACAGGGAACTCCCCTACAGTAGTCCACCTAGTGCATTGTGGTGGACTGCATGTTTTCTTCTGTGCTTTATATATTTTTTGTTTTTAAGGCTAGAATTGTGTTTAGGTCCTCGGATGAAATCGGATATAATTACCGAATAGAAACGCTTCGGAACCATTTTGAAATACCCTTGTACACAACACTACCTGAAGAGCTGGTACGATCTGTAACATGGCTGTGATAGGGATCTTTATTTATTTGTTATGGACGGTCCAGAGGGGTCACCTCTTTTGGGACGGGTGCTCTGACTAACTGTTCGAGGAGATTAGTCCAGGCCAAGTAGGGGCACTTCAGGTAACACAACCCAGCTCTGCCCAGACCCAGTCTGTTGACCATTGCTGTCCCTTCTCCTCAAACAAATGATGTATGGTAAGACTGTTCTTTTTTTGTGCACTGGACCATATACACACCTAGGTTTTTTGATTTATAGTGATTTTTTGATTTATATTTGAGCATTCATTTTATAGAACTTATTAAAAACAAAGGGGATCATTTACTATTCTGAAATATGCCTAAATTAGGCATATTCCAGATGCAGATGGCTTGCAAATGTTAGTTGTGCTGCTATCTGCGACTTTACTCCACTTGCGCCAGGTCTAAAACCGTGGGCGCGGCGTGAAAGGGGACGGGCAGGCAGGCCGTCTCATTCTTCATTTTCTACATCTGTTTTAGGTGTTAAAAATGGTCTAAATGTAAGACAGCAAGGAAGGCGGCTTACGTTTAGAACTGGCGCTGGATGCCCCGAAGTTATGTACAGGCCGGCACCTTCTTATGACTTAGGCTACTTTCCTGCAGGCTGTTCGGGCGGGGGCACGGATCCGGCAGGCTGTTCCCCCGCCGGAAAAGGCTACTGCAAGTGTGAAAGTAGCCTTAGATAGATCCATTGCCAGCTATGGGCCTTTATTAAGACTGGCGTCTAAAATGCCTGTCTTAATAAATGTGCCCCAAAGATTTAGATGTCAAGGTACTCCTAGCTTTATTTACCTTTTAGCTCTAATCTTATCTTAGCCTAACCTTACTCTAACATTAACCCTATTCAAATCCTAGACTGCCACTAGTCTAACTCTACACTAAACCTAGCCTAGCATCAACCTAAACCTAGGCTAGCTCAAATCTATTTCTAGCCTAACCGTAGTCTAACACTAACTTTAACCTAGACATACCCCAATCTAATCCTAGCCTACCTTTGCCTAACATCAACCCTAAGCAAAACCTAAACTACTCCTAGCCAAACTGTAGCCTAACTCTAGATAACACTAAGCTAAACATAGGCTAGCCTTTATCTAATTCTAGCCTAACCCTATCCTGGCATCAACCACCTAGACTGCCCCTAGCCAAACTCTAGTCTAATTATAACCTAGCACTAAATTAAACCTAGGCTTGCTCAAATCTATTCCTAACCTAACGCTAGCCTACCAGTAACCCTATACAAACCCTACTGTACCCCTAGCCTAATTTTAGCATAACACTAGACTAACCCTAGGCTACCCCTGCTCTAAACTTTGGCAGCCCTGGCATTTTTTATGATTTTGATACAATATAGTTACAGCAGTATGAATCTCGGTTTCTCTGGATACAATGTAACAAGCATGAGGTGGAGAATTGTTTCCAAAACAAAGTCACTGTGATCGTTGTGATTGGTTTTTACAGCAATCACGTGATCGGAGAGCAACTCTATTAGCTCCCTGTAGTGACCTGATGCCCAAGAAGGTTAGGAATGAGTTGCCCATTGACTTAGGAGTGGGAATCTTCTTCTGAAACACCCTAGACACAAGTTCTCCAAATTGCACTTTTAACGTTGGCCACTAGAGGGGCCCAGTTTCCTTTGTAGAGTTTCAGATTCCTAACAAGCCCATATTCAGGAAATGGTTGGAAAAACAGGATTCTTCCAAACAACTTGAATCCCTGTGTCATCAGAGAAGACTTCTTCACAATATGGCACACCCTAATACTCAGTCAGCCACCATCTCTGCCGGATGGTCCACCATGATGCTGTATACTGTGCTATGCCTTTATATCTTGCAGCTATCGCCGGTGACATCGTGCAAATCAGGTTGGTGATTTTTTTAAATTAGCTTTATATTCCCAGAACTAAAGGAGGATGTTTTGTCCTGACTTGTTTTGCGCAGAACAAAGAGATGCCGAACTTATCTGTATGCTGAGGAGATTCACGTTAGGGTACTTTCACACTAGCGTTTTTCTTTTCTAGCATTGAGTTCCGTCAAAGGGGCTCAATACCGGAAAAAACCTGATCAGTTATATCCTAATGCATTCTGAGTAGAGGGAAATCCGTTCAGGATGCATCAGGATGTCTTCAGTTCAGTCACTGAACGGCGTTTTGGACGGCGGAAAAATCGCAGCATGCTGCGGTGTGCGGTATTAACTTCGTCCAAAATGCCGGATCAAATGCCGGAATGCCGAATGCGGCATTCATTTACGTTAAAATGTTTTAGTGCCGGATCCGGCATTAGAAATACCTGAAGGACGGATCCGTCCTTCCGGTTTGCGCATGCGTAGACCTTTAAAACTGTAAAAAAAAAATACAAGATTGATCCGTGTATCCGCATGACAAGTGGGAGACGGATTTGTTCTTGCAATGCATTTGTGAGACGGATCCGCATCTGGATCCATCTACAAATGCATTCAGTTTACATCCAGATCGACGGATCCGGCAGGCAGTTCCGACGACGGACCTGCTTGCCGGATCTCTCTGCCGCAAGTGTGAAAGTAGCCTTACCGTTTTGGCTATTAGAGAGTCAAAAGTATTATTTAAAAATTGCATTTTTCCATATAAAATTTCTATTTGTGCCCACTGTAGTCTACCGTTTGGTTTGTTAGGGGGTAGGGGGAGATTAGGATTTTTCATCTTTTATGTGCTTTCATTCTTAGTACTATTTTAATGCTATTATTTTATGTTCACATTTTATTAAAAGCAGCATCTAAAGAAAGGGGCGTTCACAATCAGGGCTTAGGTAGATCTAGTTTCCCAACAATCACGTGATCAACAGAGTCAGTGACGGTCATCTTATGTAGGATGTCCATTGTGGTACTTGTAGTCCGTTGCTGGCATCATCCATTGTATGCATTTTTTGCTGGTGATTGCCATTAGCAACGGACTACAAGTGCAGGATGTGCTCCCCTATAGAAATGCACAACTGCATATGGGTATGAGCGCATCCTGCTTTCTTATCACCACATTTTTTGATGGTTTATATATATGTATGGAGGTGTATAAACTCCAATTCAAATGTGCCTGTTTTTTATCTTCAGGTCACATTTGGGTGCACCTGTTAGGCCTTGGACAATATCAGTCAGTCTTGTGTAGGGCTCATAGACACCTCCCACCTCCCATTGCAAGCATGGCCACATGCTGGAGGTAACAGAGGAGATGTTTGTGAGTCGTCCTAATGCTCCTGTAATTGCCCACTGGCCCCTGATATCGCCCATATGGCGCAGGTAGGTGAGTGTTAGGGCCCACGGGCTACTTGAGAGACCTTGACGCTGGTGCCCGAGGCTTAAGACATGTCCTCCTAGTAGGATATGTCGAACTAACTCTCAATTTTTAACATCAGTGTGAGGGTTTAGTATGACGGCAGTGTGCACCTATCTCTGGTTCTGTGTTTGTTCTGAATTCTTGCCACATCCACATAAATTTCATCTTATGTAGGATGTCCATTGTGGTACTTGTAGTCTGTTGCTGGCATCATCCATTGTATGCATTTTTTGCTGGTGATTGCCATTAGCAACGGACTACAAGTGCAGGATGTGCTCCCCTATAGAAATGCACAACTGCATATGGGTATGAGCGCATCCTGCTTTCTTATCACCACATTTTTTGATGGTTTATATATATGTATGGAGGTGTATAAACTCCAATTCAAATGTGCCTGTTTTTTATCTTCAGGTCACATTTGGGTGCACCTGTTAGGCCTTGGACTATATCAGTCAGTCTTGGGTAGGGCTCATAGACACCTCCCACCTCCCATTGCAAGCATGGCCACATGCTGGAGGTAACAGAGGAGATGTTTGTGAGTCGTCCTAATGCTCCTGTAATTGCCCACTGGCCCCTGATATCGCCCATATGGCGCAGGTAGGTGAGTGTTAGGGCCTCGGGCTACTTGAGAGACCTTGACGCTGGTGCCCGAGTCTTAAGACATGTCCTCCTAGTAGGATATGTCGAACTAACTCTCAATTTTTAACATCAGTGTGAGGGTTTAGTATGACGGCAGTGTGCACCTATCTCTGGTTCTGTGTTTGTTCTGAATTCTTGCCACATCCACATAAATTTCATCTTATGTAGGATGTCCATTGTGGTACTTGTAGTCTGTTGCTGGCATCATCCATTGTATGCATTTTTTGCTGGTGATTGCCATTAGCAACGGACTACAAGTGCAGGATGTGCTCCCCTATAGAAATGCACAACTGCATATGGGTATGAGCGCATCCTGCTTTCTTATCACCACATTTTTTGATGGTCAGTGACGGTCACCCTGTCTTAATGGCAGATAGTCATTAGGGGTTAAAGATTAAAAACGGATGTAAAAGTTATTTTTATCAGTAGTATGATTATTTCTAATACTATTAACCCAATCCTGCCCCATGGCTCGGCCACATACGTTGGACTAGGAGCATCAGCAGAAGATCTTGGTTGTAATATATACAGCTGACAACCTGCTGCAATGGCCAGTCTGGTCCTATAAAGCTTATACGGTACTGTCTGTATACTAAGGTTTTTCCCTACGTGCATGAAAATTGTGACAAGTAGCAGACAGAAAAAAATTATAATGATATCCCCTTTAAAAGTGTGACAACCAATCTTGTGGGATGACGTTTTCCTGGGGAGTCTATTAATTTCTTGCCGCACTTTGGTTGCCTGTTGTTGAATTGCAGTGGTTTGCAGCAAAGCTTTTATCATGTCCTCCATAATTGTGACTACAGATACTATAATGTCCGCATCCTCCCCGAATGTGACAACCAGTCTTGCATAATAATGCTTTCTTGGGCTAAAAGGTAGGACATAGCCTGCTTGTTGCATACATTGGAGGCAGAAATACGATTACACCACCTTCCATGCCAGTACTTTTTGGGCTAGCTGTCTTGTCCTCTGTGTATCACTTTCTGCTTTCTTTGGAACGTAACTTGATGGACGCCTCCTCCATTGTGAAGATGTCATGGGACGTCTTGATACAGACGCTCACCACCTCAGTTTGCCCCATGGACACAAACTGCTGCTGTGGGACCTGAATCCATCCATATGGTTGTAGGCTCTTAGTGAAAAATCAGCAACTACTGGATGTAACCTTAGAGGTGGCTCAGCAGGAGGACCAGGATTGCCCAAGGAAACTCTGCTTGGTCCACCTGGACTTGGACTGGTTTATAATGCCACCACTTACTACAAAACATTCTTAGTCCAGATTGAAGACATTTATAAACCACCCAAATATATCCGTTGGGAAATCGGAATCCTTAGACTAAAATTTAGACCCACTTTTATAGGTTTATGTTTGTACTCTGTCAAATTTTTGTATTGGGCCCCTCTACCCGCGCGTTTCGCTCCCCCTCTATAATGTGCCAGCCATATAGCCCCCCTATAATGTGCCAGTAGTCAGCCATATAGCCCCCCCAGCCCCCCTATAATGTGCCAGTAGCCAGCCATATAACCCCCCTATAATGTGCCAGTAGTCAGCCATATAACCCCCCCTATAATGTGCCAGTAGTCAGCCATATAAACCCACCCTATAATGTGCCAGTAGCCAGCCATATAGCACCAGATGCCCCCATAGTGCTCCTCTCCCCATAGTGCCCCTATAATGTGCCAATATCAAGTGCCTCTGTCTTCCCCCATCCCAATATCATAGTGCCATCCTCTCCCCTGCCCCCTAATGTGTGTGCCAATATGAAGTGCCTATCCCCCCATTTGCCAATATCATAGTGCCAATAGCCCCCTCCTCCCCTGTGGCAGTAAAGTAAAAGTCCAGTATTTAAAAAAAAAAAAAAAACAACACATATACTTACCTCCATATTAGGCAAGCCTCATTTATCCTGTCTTTCAGAAAAGTTTGTGAGCAGAATCGAACCTGTGACCATTAGGATGAAAGGCAAGACACTTATCCACAAGACCATATCAACTGCATAGCCAGGTAGCTAAAAAAAAAAAAATAAGACCTCTAGATAAGGAGAACTTTGATAGTGTATCTATACACATTACAGCTGCCCCAACACACCAAGCTCTGCTACATCCATATACAATGTGCTGGTGCAGCTGTAATGTGTATGGATACACTATCAAAGTTCTCCACATCTAGAGGTCTTATTTTTTTTTTTATTTTTTTTTTTTTAGCTATCTGGTTATTCAGCTGATATAGTCTTATGGATAAGTGTCTTGCCTTTGAACCTAATGGTCGCAGGTTAAATCCCCAGGGCAAGCTTTTCTGAAAGAAAGAAAAAATATGTTTTAAATGGGCGAAAGGAAAGGAGTGAGGACATGTGCTGATTACCCAGGGGAGGAGAGAAGTGAGGACAACACGTGCTTGCCGGGCCCCCTGTAAGCCCGGTCCCCGAAGCAGCTGCTTCCCCTGCTTCCCCGGTAGTTACGCCCCTGTACTCTGTCTCGATGCAAGGTCTACCTTCTGTTGGACTTGACGCAAGAGCTGGCCCCTAGAAGAAGTCGTAATAAAGCAGATCTATAGACGTTCATGTGTACCATCCTAATGCGGGGAATTTAGTGTATACTTGCACCTCTTACACCAGTTAAAGCTTGACTCTTTTCTTGCATTCTTTAGCCTGAGGGTATTTGGGGTGGAAGGCAGGCAACGGCATCCCCTCTCTGGAGAACTCAGGTAACAGCCTTGATGGCTAAGTGGGAGTATTCAATAGTGAAAAAAATATGAGTACCATATCTAATATCTAACGAGCCTTACCACAGGGTTGGGACAAAGTGCTAAAATGGCACATAAAAGGCAAATTACTCCTCACCCCTCCCTGTGCAGACAACTCCAGTGCCAGCCACAACGTGCCACTGATAAGGCACCCCAATGTCACCCTGATGTCATCAACAAGGCCCATAGACTACTCTTAGTCCCATAGGACCACACACACACACGTGCACATGTGGTTGCAACAGGTTTTAGGCCCCTCCACCAACTTTAATCTAAACCATCAGGGGTGTAGCTAGAAAATGCTGGGCCCCATGACAACTTTTGAAAGCCTCCCCAGATCACTTTCCAAGTCAGGGGCCTGTCCAGGACCACACTGGTGGGAGTAAAAGCGGAAATCCCTTAACTAAAGGTTAGTTGCACCCATCTAAGGGAGGGAAGGTTAGTGGTTGGATGAGGCCACAGGGCAGGTGCCATTATCCAGCCTTGAAATAGACCTTGAGATGGATCTCAGCTGCTGTTTTTAATGGTAAATTTACACATTTTTGTTTAACATGACTTTTGTGTCCCTTCTAGAAATTCGCCAGGCTCCAGATAAGGTGCTTAATGTCCGCCCAAGAAGTCCGGTCCACTTCACCTGCACCATGGATCGCACATGCGATGTTAGCCTCATATCCGTAGAGGCCTATAATGAGCGCTTGATGATCCGGAACTTACCTGATCACGTCATCTCTCAAAACCAGGACTTGGATTTTCAAGGAAATTTCACTCATTTCCAAATCACTTTGAAGGTCAATTCGTCAACTCATTACTATTGTATGGCAAGAGTGCTGATTAATGGAGTACAAACCAATGTGAAAGCTAATGGGACCCTAGTAGTTGTAGATAAAGGTAATTTTGATCTTTGCTCGTATTTTTGCACATAAACTAGGCCAGTGGGTATAACGGCAGGACATCCCCCAGCTCTCCCAGTCTGATCTCCGGAATTTTGGCCGGAGAAAATACCACAGCATGCTACGGTATTTTCTCAGGCCAAATAGCATAAAAGGGACGGAACGGAAGACATCCTGATGCATACTGAACGGATTGCTTTCCATTCAGAATGCATTAGGACAAAACTGATGCGTTTTTTTTCCGGGTATGAGCCCCTATGACGGAACTCAATACCGGACAACTTTAACGCTAGTGTGAAAGTTTCCTTAGATGTGACTGGAGTAAAAATACGTGATTTCTTGCCGTAGGGATTTTAAAGATGTGCATTATGAATGTTAGAAGTAAGACTGAAATGTATTGACATGAATATGTATTTCTTCCTAGGCGCTGGTCTTACTGTGAATACGTCCCTTCTCGTCCTCGCTCTCCTGTCCCTGGTCTTTATCCGCGTAAGTAGTCTTATCTCAACACGTGCGAGATGATGAGACAATGTCTGGGGGACATGAATAGGAGAACTTAAGAGGAGCTTAAGAGTCCAGTGGGTGGTCTCATTTGCAGAGGTTTAAAGGTTTTTTGGGGAGTTTTCATATTGATGGCCTATGCTCAGTCAGGAAGCATAGGTTATCAATATTAGATCGGAGGGGGTCCAACTCATGATCAGCTTCTTTGGTGCGGGAGTCCTTAGGCCTCTTCCTAGGCCATGTGATGTCACCTTCACCGGTCACATGGCCGAGGCGCAGCTCAGTCCCTTTCAAGTAGGGTTGCCATCAGGCCTGTATCTCACTGGCTGTGGCTCTGCCGGTGCAGGTAATTTTTTTTCGACCGGCAATGTTAATACAAGTACTGCTACTAATGAGCGTTTCCACTGTGGAGCGCTCATTAGTGCAGCCTTTACCTTCCTTCCTGTGTTAATTTTAAAAAAAACACCCCCCTCCTCCATTTGCTCGCGCTGCTGACTGGATGCTCAGAGCAGGACCTGCGAGACGTCATCACGTTGGAAAGCAGATGGAGGAGGTGAGTGCTTTTTTTGTGTGCAAAAGTAGAGAAGGGCGCACTAATGAGGGCATTATTCTAACTGGGGGCACTAATGCGGGCATTATTTTTGTGGGGGTACTAATGGGGGCATTATTTTGTGGGGGGCACTAATGGTGGGCATTATTCCTCCTGGGGGGCAATATTCTTCCTGGGGGTACTAATGGGGGGCATTATTCTTCCCGGCGGGCACTAATAGGGTCATTGTTCTTACTGGGGGCACTAATGGGGGCATTATTCTAACTGGGGGGCACTAATGGAGGCATGATTCTTACTGGGGGCCACTAATGGGGGCATTACTCTTACTGGGGGGCACTAATGGAGGACATTAATTCTGGGGTGCACTAATAGAGGCATTATTATTACTGGGGGGAATTAATGGGGGCATTACTCTTACTAGGGGGCACTGATGGGGGGCATTAATTCTGGGGGGAACTAATGAGGGTATTATTCTTACTGGGGGCACTAATGGGGGCATTATTTTTACTGGGGGCACTAATGGGGCCATTACTCTTACTGGGTCGGCACTAGTGGGGGGCATTAATTCTGGGGTGCACTAATGGGGGCATTGGTATTACTGGGGGGCACTAATGGGGGCATTACTATTACTGGGGGCACTTATGGAGGCATTATTATTACTGGGGGCACTAATGTGGACATTATTAATTATGGGGGGCGCTAATGGGAGGATTATTATTATTGGGAGCAACAGTATGATAGCAACCCCTTTGGGGTGTGGCTTAACTTGACCGATATTTTTTGTCTGGAAAGGTGGCAACCCTACATTCAAGTGAATGGGGCTGAGCTGCCATACCAAGTACAACCACTATCAAATAGAGGGCGCTGCGTTTGGTAGGCTGCACAGAGGCCGCATTGCTCATCAGGGCTCTGGTAAGCGCTGCAGCTTCCTTAAACAGCTGATTGGTGGGATGCCTGAGATTAGGCCAACAATATGAAAATTCTGGAAAACCCCTTTAAATAAATAAATAAGATATTAAATATATTCCAATAAACTATAGGGGAGATTTATCAAACTAGTGTAAAGTAGAGCTGGCTTAATTGCCCATTGGAACCAATCAGATTTCACCTTTCATTTTTCACAGCTCCTTTGGAAAATGAAAAGTGGAATCTGATTGGTTGCTATGAGCAACTAAGCCAGTTCTACTTTACACCAGTTTGATAAATCTCCCCCTATATATTAATATGCTCTGCTCCTGCTGCTGCAACCTTTCACAGGCCTCAGTGGCTCGCGCTTCCGGGCTTCCTACCGATCCCTCATGTGGCCAATTGGGGCATCGGTACTTGCGCTGAACACTTTCATCCTCGCTGATGAAGCTGAAAGTGTTCATGCTGCAATTCTTATTTTGGCCACCAAATAGAAGGCCAGGATAAGAAAATGAGCAAAATTGAGTTTAAATGGCATTTTAAAAATCCCTGATAGACCAAAATTAAAAATTAAAAAACATAATTTATAATAACAATAAATATAAACATCATAGGCATCACCGCGACCAAAAAAGCCCATGCTATTAAAATAGAAAAAAAATTCCAATATGGCGAATGGCATAACGGAAAAAAGGGTCAAAATGGCCGATTTGGCATTTTTTATTTGCTTCTCTTACCCCAAAAAATGTAATAAAATGTGATCGAAAGGTCACACACACTCCAAAAAAAACTACAGATTGTTCCGCAAAAAATAAGCCCCCAAACAGCTCAGTAGACATAAGTATAAAAAAGTTATGGGGTTCAGAATATGGTGATGTAACCAAAAAAAAATTATCAAAGTTTAAATTTATTTTTACACTATTTAGACATAAAAAACCTATACATTTGGGGTATTGTTGTAATCGTACTGACCCAGAGAATGAAGAGCATTAATGAAACGCTGTGGGAATAAAACCCGTAAAACAGTAGAGGAATTGCGTTTTTTCCCAAATCATCCCCATTTGGAATATTTTTATCGCTTCCCACTACATTTTATGCCATAATTAATATATAAAAAAGTTATGGCTCAAGGAAAATAGGGAAGAAAAATGAAAACGAAAAAACGAAAAAAAAAAAAAAAAAAAAACTCCGGTATCCTAAGGGTTAAAAGCCAAACAAACCTGATTTGCAGTATTAGTGTCAATACCACACTAATACCCTATTTCCCTCACGAAACATGTCGGGAGGGTTAGTGCCTGCTTGTTTTTAGACAGGGACCGAATCGGAAGCATACAATTGTATGAATGAATGTGTGGTTGGTAAGCGCTAAACAGCGTGTATCTGCGTGGCTGAGAAAGTTGGTGTGATATGGCTCATAGTAAAGAGGGGTGAGCAGTGGGCGCCCCCTTTACAATAAAATAGGGAAACCATTCCCTGGTAATTTTGTAGGAATCTATTTCCTCTCTCATAAGCCATAGTGTGACAAAGCATGTGTGCACAAACATAGGAATTAGTCAAGCGGTTCCAGCGCCATGAGTGCAGTAGGAGCAAATAGAAATCTGCTCTATTATACAATCACATTGTTGCAACACTGACTCACAATCAGAATCTGATTGCCAAGAAGCCTGACCCTGGGTTCAGACCTGAGCGTTCTAAAAACGCGCGTTTCACGCGCGTTTTTAACGCTCGTATTTCAGCGCGTTTTTGCAAATAGGAAACGCGCGTTCGTACGCGCGTTCTTGTGATTGACTACTGTGGTGTCAATCACAAAACGCGCAACAAACGCCCCAAAAAAAGCTCAAGTACTTGTTTATGCGTCGGGCGTTTTACAGCGCGTTTGAACGCGCTGTAAAACGCTCAAGTGTGAACTTAGGGTCAAAGAGTGAGCAATTGGCTACACATTCCAGTGTTGCAACAAAGTTGTAGGTTGCCATCAAGCACACTTTTGAGCAACGAATGCGCTGTATTCCTGATAGGAATGTAGAAAAACATATGCATTAACCTATGGCAGATGCACACATTATAACACAGCAAAGTGTACTTCCAAGTAAAAGAGGATTACACACATTCAGTATTGAGTGGAATATCTGCCTCCTTCCCTGATAATTTTAATGGGACTGGGTGTATAAATAAATGTATCAGCTTCTATAAAAATATAATAAAGGTTACGTTTTAATATCTAGTGTTGTAACCCCTAAAAGGAGTTAGTGGGTCTATGTGACCTTTTTGTAAATAAATGTTTAATTTTTTAAAACACTTTCTTTGACTTTTTTTTTTCCCACTGTGGGACATCAACTCTTGGGGGGCTGATCCCCTTTACAATACATTACAATACATTGCAGGTCAGTGTAGTGGGGGCTGGGTCTCATAGGCTTCAGTAGCTGGCAGACTCTGATTCCTTTGGAAGTCATTGGGCTGCCATGCTAGCCATCGGGTCCCGTCACTGCACCGAAGCCCCCTCCCTCCGCAAATCCTGTAAATGACGCGGTCAGCATTTACCGTGGCATAGAAAAGGTTCGTGCGCCGGCATCGGATGCAGTTTCTGTTTTCGCCCGATCAGAGAGCCGTACATGTACGGCAGCTCTCAGGACCTCCCCCTCATTGCAGATAGCAGGAGCAGCCCATTCTCACCACAAAGGGAGGAACAGTGTAGCAGTTAGCTGCTAGTACAGTGGGGTACTTTGTAATTTATACTGTGGGATGTTATACTATATACTACAACTGCGGGACGCTATACTATATACTGCATACTGTGTTATACTATATTCTGTGGGGGTGCTATACTATATACTGTATACTATGAGTTTGTTATACTATATATAGTGGGGTCTTATATAACATACTGCATACTGTGGGGTGTTATGTACTGTGAGGGTC
The DNA here is from genome assembly GCA_033119425.1 of Bufotes viridis. Taxonomy (NCBI): domain Eukaryota; kingdom Metazoa; phylum Chordata; class Amphibia; order Anura; family Bufonidae; genus Bufotes; species Bufotes viridis. Next base: position 265,679,332 of record CM065594.1, read on the forward strand.
TTAGGGTGTTATACTATATATGGTGTGGGGCTGGAAGTGTTAAACTACATACTGTGTCTGGCTGTGGGTGTTATACTATATAATGTGAGGGTCTGGGAGTCTTATACTATATACTGTGTGAGGCTGGGGGTGTTAAACCATATGCTCTGAGGGGATGGTGGTGTTATACTATATGCTGTGTGAGGCTGGAGGTTTATGCTATATACTGTGAGGGGCTGTGGGTGTTATAATATATACTGTGTGAGGAAGGGGGTGTTATACTATATACTGTGTGAGGAAGGGGGTGTTATACTATATACTGTGAGGGGCAGGAGGTGTAATACTATTTACTGTGTGGATGTGGGGGTCGTATACTATATACTGTGAGGGGCTGGGAGTGTTAGACTATATACTGTGTGAGGCTGGGGGTGTTATACTATATACTGTGAGGGGCTGGGAGTGTTAGACTATATACTGTGTGAGGCTGGGGGTGTTATACTATATACTGTGTGAGGCTGGGGGTGTTATACTATATACTGTGTGAGGCTGGGGGTGTTATACTATATACTGTGTGAGGCTGGGGGTGTTATACTATATACTCTGAGGGGATGGTGGTGTTATACTATATGCTGTGTGAGGCTGGAGGTTTATACTATATACTGTGAGGGGCTGTGGGTGTTATACTATATACTGTGAGGGGCTGGAGGTGTAAAACTATTTACTGTGTGGATGTGGGGGTCGTATACTATATACTGTGTGAGGCTGGGAGTGTTATAATATATACTGTGTGAGGAAGGGTGTGTTATACTATATACTGTGAGGGGCTGGAGGTGTAAAACTATTTACTGTGTGGATGTGGGGGTCGTATACAATACATTACAATACATTGCAGGTCAGTGTAGTGGGGCTGGGTCTCATAGGCTTCAGTAGCTGGCAGACTCTGATGCCTTTGGAAGTCATTAGGCTGCCATGCTAGCCATCGGGTCCCGTCACTGCACCAGCCTCCCTCCGCAAATCCTGTAAATGACGCGGGTCAGCATTTACCGTGGCATAGAAAAGGTTCGTGCGCCGGCATCGGATGCAGTTTCTGTTTTCGCCCGATCAGAGAGCCGTACATGTACGGCAGCTCTCAGGACCTCCCCCTCATTGCAGATAGCAGGAGCAGCCCATTCTCACCACGAAGGGAGAAACAGTGTAGCAGTTAGCTGCTAGTACAGTGGGGTACTTTGTAATTTATACTGTGGGATGTTATACTATATACTACAACTGCGGGACGCTATACTATATACTGCATACTGTGTTATACTATATTCTGTGGGGGTGCTATACTATATACTGTATACTATGAGTTTGTTATACTATATATAGTGAGGTCTTATATAACATACTGTATACTGTGGGGTGTATTATGTACTGTGAGAGGCTTAGGGTGTTATACTATATATGGTGTGGGGCTGGAAGTGTTAAACTACATACTGTGTGTGGCTGTGGGTGTTATACTATATAATGTGAGGGTCTGGGAGTCTTATACTATATACTGTGTGAGGCTGGGGTGTTATAACTATATGCTCTGAGGGGATGGTGGTGTTATACTATATACTGTGTGAGGCTGGAGGTGTTATACTATATACTGTGAGGGCTGTGGGTGTTATACTATATACTGTGAGGGGCTGGGAGTGTTATAATATATACTGTGTGAGGAAGGGTGTGTTATACTATATACTGTGAGGGGCTGGAGGTGTAATACTATTTACTGTGTGGATGTGGGGGTCGTATACTATATACTGTGAGGGGCTGGGAGTGTTATACTATATACTGTGTGAGGCTAGGGGTGTTATACTATATACTGTGAGGGGCTGGGAGTGTTATACTATATACTGTGTGAGGCTGGGGGTCGTTATACTATATACTGTGAGGCTGGGGGTGTTATACTATATACTGTGTGAGGCTGGAGGTGTTATACTATATACTGTGTGAGGCTGGAGGTGTAATACTATATACTGTGTGGAGGCTGGGGGTGTTATACTATATACTCTGAGGGGATGGTGAGTGTTATAATATATACTGTGTGAGGCTGGAGGTATTATACTATATACTGTGAGGGGCTGGAGGTGAAAAACTATTTACTGTGTGGATGTGGGGGTCGTATACTATATACTGTGAGGGGCTGGGAGTGTTTGACTATATACTGTGTGAGGCTGGGGGTGTTATACTATATACTGTGTGAGGCTGGGGGTGTTATACTATATACTGTGTGAGGCTGGGGGTGTTATACTATATACTGTGAGGGGCTGGGAGTGTTAGACTATATACTGTGTGAGGCTGGGGGTGTTATACTATATACTGTGTGAGGCTGGGGGTGTTATACTATATACAGTGTGGGGCTGGGAGTGTTGTACTACATACTGTGTGAGGCTGGGGGTCTTATACTTTATACAGTGTGCGGCTGGGGGTGTTATACCATATACTGTGTGAAGCTGGAGGTGTTATACTATATACTGTGTGAGGCTGGGAGTATTATACTATATACTGTGAGGGGCTGGGGGTGTTATACTATATACTGTGTGAGGCTGGGAGTCTTATACTATATACAGTGTGGGGCTGGGCGTGTTATACTATATGCTGTGTGAGGCTGGGTGTGTTATACTATATAATGTGTGGGGTTGGGGGTGTTATACTATATACTGTGTGAGGCTGGGGGGTGTTATACTATATACTGTGAGGGGCTGGAGGTGTTATACTATATACTGTGTGGGGCTGCGGGTGTTGTACTATATACTGTGAGGGGCTGGGGTGTTATAGTATATACTATGAGGGGCTGGGAGTGTTGTACTATATACTTTGAGGGGCTGGGGGTGTTATACTATATACTGTGAGGGGCTGGAGGTGTTATACTATATACTGTGTGGGGCTGCTGGTGTTGTACTATATACTGTGAGGGGCTGGGGTGTTATAGTATATACTATAAGGGGCTGGGAGTGTTGTACTATATACTGTGAGGGGCTGGGGATGCTATACTATATACTGTGAGGGGCTGGGGGTGTTTTACTGTATACTGTGAGGGGCTAGGACTGTTATACTATATATTGCGTGGGGCTGGGGTGTTTTGCTATATACTGTGAGGGGCTTAGGGTGTTATACAATATAATGCGAGGGGCTGGGGGTGTTTTACTGTATACTGTGAGGGTCTGGGGCTGTATACTATATATTGCATGGGGCTGGGGTGTTATGCCATATACCGTGAGGGGCTCGAGGTATACTATACTATATACTGTGTGAAGCTGGGAGTGTTATACTAAATTCATTGTGGGGCTGGGGGTGTTTTACTATATATTGTGAGGGGCTGGGGGTGTTATACTATATACTGTGAGGGGCTGGAGGTGTAATACTATATACAGTGTGAGGCTGGGGGTGTTATACTATATACAGTGTGGGGCTGGAGGTGTTATACTATATACTGTATGAGGCTGTGGGTGTCATACTATATACTGTGAGGGGCTGTGGGTGTTATACTATATATTGTGTGGGGCTGGGGGTATTATAGTATATACTGTGAGGGGTGTTATACTATATACTTTGGGAGGCTGGGGGTGTTTTACTGTATACTGTGAGGGCCTGGGGGTGTTATACCATATAGTAATGGGTTAAAAGGAAGGAAATCTGGCACTCAAAATTGATGAAGTCGTAGATTCCTTTATTTGGTCATGCGATATATCAGGTACAGAGGTACAGAATGATTCATAACCAGTGATGCCCTTGTCAGTCTACGCGTTTCAAACTACAACGTTCTTATTCATGACGGAATTTTGAATGCCGGATTTCCTTCCTTTCAACCCATTACAACAAGGCTTCATCCTTTACATTCGTGCACCTAGCAAGAAAAGGCGGGTGAGCTGAAATCAAATTACCTAGAGGTTATACCATATACTGTGAGGGGCTGGAGGTGTTATACTATATACTGTGTGAGGCTGGAGGTATTATACTATATACTGCGTGGGGCTGGGGGTGTTATACCATATACTGTGAGGGGCTGGAGGTGTTATACTATATACTGTGTGAGGCTGGGGGTATTATACTATATACTGTGTGAGGCTGGGGGTGTTATACCATATACTGTGTGAGGCTAGGGGTCTTATACTTTATACTATGTGGGGTATCTTAGGGGTTAAACGTCAGTTGCAGACATTTAACCCCTAAGATGCCATAATCAAATATGACTAAAAAACCAGAGTGTATAATTCCGAATATGCAACAGCTCCCTCTAGTGGCGATCAGAGGAACTGGCTGCTGTTTGCTCAGCCTGAATGATCTGAGGCTGCCACCACAGATATATCCCTATAGAGGCTAAGCCTGTGAATTTTTCATAGACTCCAATGCTAATCTATTGGAGTCCAAGACAGAAGCAATCTAATGACTGCATGTTCAAGTTTTAAAGTCTAAAAAGAAATGTTTTTAAAAATAAAATTTTTTTAAAAAAAAATATAAAAATCACCCCCTTTCCTCAAAATCAAAATAGATAAACAATCAAAAATAAATAAACATCATGGGCATCACCTCGTGCGAAAACACCTCAGCTATTAACCACTTCAGCCCCCCTATCTTAAACACCCTTTATGACCAGGCCACTTTTTACAATTCTGACACTTTCTGAGGAAAAAATAAATAAAAATAAAGTTTCCATTTCTGCTAACTTCTGGCAAAAAAAAAAAAAACTCCCACAGACTCACTATGCCCCTCAGTGAATACCTTGGGGTGTCTACTTTCCGAAATGGGGTCATTTGTGGGGTGTGTTTACTGTTCTGGCATCCCTGTAAAACATAAAGGTACTGGAATTTGGGCCCCTTTGCGCACCCAGGCTGAAAAAAAGGGTCACTCATGTGGTATCGCCGTACTCAGGAGAAGTAGGGCAATGTGTTTTGGGGTGTATTTTTACATATACCCATGTTGGGTGAGAGAAATATCTCTGTAAACTGACAAAAAAAAATTAAAAAGTTGTCATTTACAGAGATATTTCTCACACCCAGCATGGGTATATGTAAAAATACACCCCAAAACACATTGCCCTACTTCTCCTGAGTACGGCGATACCACATAAGTGACACTTTTTTGCTGCCAAGATGCGCAAAGGGGCCCAAATTCCCATGAGTACCTTTAGGATTTTACAGGGCATTTTTACGCATTTAGATTCCAGACTTCTTCTCACGCTTTAGGGGCCCCTAAAATGCCAGGTGAGTATATATACCCCACAAGTGACCCCATTTTAGAAAGAAGACACCCCAAGGTATTCCGTGAGAGGCATGGCGAGTTCATGTAAAATTTTATTTTTTACGCACTTAGGCTGCAAAAAAGTGTCACTCATGTGGTATCGCCTGTATATATACCCCAAAGTGACATTTAGAAAGGCACCGGTATTCCGTGAGAGGCATGTAGTTCATGTAAATTTTATTTTTTACGCACTTAGGCTGCAAAAAAGTGTCACTCATGTGGTATCGCCGTACTCAGGAGAAGTAGGGCAATGTGTTTTGGGGTGTATTTTTTACATCTACCCATGTTGGGTGAGAGAAATATCTCTGTAAATTGACAACTTTGTATAAAAAAAATTTAAAAAGTTGTCATTTACAGCGATATTTCTCACACAAAGTATGGGTATATATAAAAATACATCCCAAAACACATTGCCCTACTTCTCCTGAGTACGGCGATACCACATGTGTGCCACTTTTTTGCTGCCAAGATGCGCAAAGGGGCCCAAATTCCAATGAGTACCTTTAGGATTTCACAGGGCATTTTTACGCATATGGATTCTCACACTTTAGGGCCCCTAAAATGCCAGGGCAGTATAAATACCCCACATGTGACCCCATTGTGGAAAGAAGACACCCCAAGGTATTCTGTGAGGGGCATGGCGAGTTCACAGAATTATTTTTTTTTTTGGCACAAGTTAGCGGAAATTGATATATATATATTTTTTTAATTCTCATATTCCACTAACTTGTGACAAAAAATAAAATTTTACATGAACTCACCATACCCCTCACGGAATACCTTGGGGTGTCTACTTTCTAAAATGGGGTCACATGTGAGGTTTTTCCACTGCTATGGCATTTGAGGGTCTCCGCAATCATTACACGTATGGCCAGCATTAGGAGTTTCTGCGATTCTCCTTATATTGAGCATACGGGTAATGAGATTTTTTTTTGCAGTTCAGCCTCTGGGCTGAAAAAAAAAAAAAATGAACGGCACAGAGTTCTTCATTCGCATCGATCAATGTGGATGAAAAAATCTCTGCCAAAAAATGTGTAAAAAAAAAAAAAAAAGTAAGGCCCCATTCACACGTCCGCAAAAATGTCCGCATCTATTCCGCAATTCTGCGGAATAGATGCAGACCAATTCAGTGTGAATGGGGCCGGCGGTGATGTGGAGAGCACACTATGTGGCCGCGAACTTCGGGGTCCGCATACTTCGGGGTTTCAGCCCCAAACATCCGGCTGCAGCTCCGCAAAAGATAGAGCATGTCCTATTCTTGTCCGCAATTACGGACAAGAAAAGGCATTTTCTATATAGTTCTGGCAATGTGCGGATCCGCAAAATGCGGAAAGCACATTGCCGGTGTCCGTGTTTTGCAAAACACATACGGACGTCTGAATGAGCCTTACAGGGGGGTGATTAGTGACGGGGGGGGGGTGACAGGGGGTGATCAGGGGTTAATCAGGGGTTAATCAGTGACGGGGGGGGGTGGATGGGGGGGTCTGTGTGGTGATTGGTGCACTTACAAAAGTTTCCTTTGGTGGTCCCAAGCAAAAGGGACCACCAGAGGAACGAGCAGCAAGCATATCAGACGATGTTAACAAAACAGCGTCTGATATGAATTTTTTTTTAACTTCTACAGCCTGCCAGCGCATGATCAGCGCTGGCAGGCTGTAGTTAAAGTTCTCCCCGACGCGATCCTGTGAGCGCGCGCGTTCACAGGAAATCTCGCGTCTCGCGAGATGACGCGCGGATGCGTCCAGGAGGAACAAACCTGCCGCCGTCTGGACGCATCTGTGCGTTCGGCGGTCGGGAGGTGGTTAAAGCTGAAATGGAAAAATAAATCAAAATGGCTCAAAAAATGGAACAAAAAGTGATCAAAAAGTTATACACACTCCTAAATAAAAAGTACAGATTGATCTGCAAAAAATGAGCCCCCCACTGCTCCTTAAACACATAACTACAGAAAAGCTCTTAGGGTCAAAAGTTTTTTTTTCAGTATTAAAAGAATAAAGAAAAACTATACAAATGCCGTAATCGTACTGACCTAGAGAATAAAGGTAACAAGTCAGTTTCACCGAATAGTAAACGCCGTAAAAACTGAACCCATAAAGCTGTGGCAGAATTGTGTTTTTTTTTTCAAATTCCACTCCATTTGGAATTTTTTTCCAGCTTCCTACTACATCGCATATAATATTAAATGTTGTCATTAGAAAGTACAACTTGTCCCGTGAAAAACAAAAAAACAAACGGCTAAGTGAATGGAAAAATAACACAGTTATGGCTTCAGGAAAGGAAGGGTGTGAAAAATGAAAAATCCTTAATATCTACCAGGAAAAAAAAATGGAGAGGAAAGAGAAGAGGGGATGGGCGTGACAAATGGAGGGAATGGGCCCAAGATGGGTAAACAGCTCCAGGCCTATAATTCACTTAAAGTGTAACTGTCATTCTTTTTTTTATTTTTGTAATGTATAGGGGCAGCGATACTGATCATTTTTGTAATATAATTTAATTACTGAAATTGTACATTTCTATTAGAAAAATAGCTCTAAAGTGGCCCATTTTGAGCCGTAGCAACGCTCCTCTGTCTTCTGTTTACTCAACAGTCAGTGTTAGCAAGTCTCCCCTGTTATGTAAACAGAAGACAGAAAAGGCCGTTGCTACGGCTCAAAATGGGCCACTTTGGAGCAATTTTTCTAATAGAAAAGTACGGAAAAAAATAAAACAAAACGGACCAGAATAGGACATGTATCTTTTTTGCAGGGCTGCGGAACGGACATACGCATGCGGACAGCACACAACGCACTGTCTGCGTTTTTCGCAGCCACATTGAAATAAATGGGTCTGCATCCGATCGTCACCTGATCGGATGCGGAGAAAAAATACAGTCATGTGAATGGGGCTTTAGCGATAGTACAGCGGACTTCGTGTGTGTAAAATATATAAACTTACCAACCTTTTTTCCTTTTTGTTTTCTTAAAATTTTTTAAAATGTTTGACAAAATTGATGAAAAGAAAAATAGACATTTTTAAAAATAACTTTCAGTTTTTCCTGAAATCTTTTTAAAAATTTTTTTTTTATGTCTGTCATTTAATGGCACAAAAAAAGGGTCTAAGATGTCCTGTGAAAATTAATATCAAATACATGTGGGCTGGCTCAGAAATGAATTTGTTATTTGCAGTTAGGCCCGTTGCTGAAACTAAAAAGTTGGCCTGTTAGGGCTCATGCACACGAATGTAGTTCCTTTCGGTGTCTGTTCCTTTTTTTTGCGGACCATATGCAGAACCATTCATTTTATTGGATCCGCAAAAAAAACACGAAGTTACTACATGTTCATTCTGTTTCCGTATGTCAGTACCACAAAGGATAAAACATGTTCTATTCTTGTCTGTTTTGCGGACAAGGACACGGATTGCTACAATGGATCCGCAAAAAAAACAAAAACAGATGCAACATGGGCGACACACGTCGTGTTTTGCGGACCGCAAAATACATATGATCATGTGCATGAGCCCTAAGGCCCCTTTCACACGAGCGAGTTTTCTGTGCGGACAATGCGTGACATGAACACATTGCACCCGCACTGAATCCGGACGCATTCATTTCAATGGGGCTGTGCACATGAGCGTTGTTTTTCACCCATCACTTTTGCGTTGCGTGAAAATCGCAGCATGTTCTATATTCTGTGTTTTTCACACAGCCCTGGCCCCATAAAAGAGAAGGGGGCTTCAGTGAAAAACGCATTGCATCTGCAAGCAAGTGCGGATGCGTTGCGTTTTCCACTGATGGTTGCTGAGAGATGTTGTTTATAAACCTTCAGTTTTTGATCACACACGGGAAAAACTGCACAACTGAATGCAATCGCAGACAAAACTGACTGGACTTGCTTGCAAAAAGGTGCGAGTTTCCCTGAACGCATCCGGAGCCAATCCGTCACGTTCGTGTGAAAGAGGCCTTAAGGAAAAGGTGCAAACACTCCAGTAATGAAGTGGTTGAAAAACATGATAATAAACAAGCATATTAAATGATAATAGCTAGTAATACTAAAAAAAAAGTTTAAAAGAACTTCATAAAGCCTAAATGCAATTTTAAGGATTTTTTTTTAATTAAAAAGTTATTTTTAAACAGTGTAAACAGTGTTTTTTTTTTTTCCAGCATTCCCTCCCTAAAAAAGTAAGATACAATCTTACTAACCCTAAGGCTATATGCACACGACAGTGTTTTTTCTCGGCTTCCGTTCCGTTTTTTTTGCGGATCCCATTCATTTCTATGGATCTGCAAAAAAAAACTGATGCCATTTCCGTTTCCTGTCCGCGTCCGCATTCCGCATTTCACGTCCGCAAAAAAAATATGGCATGTCCTATTCTTGTCCGCAAAAAACGGTTTGCGGACCCATAGAAGTCAATGGGTCCGCAAAAAAAACGGAAGCCACACTGAAGCCTTCCGTTTTCCATCCGCATCCGTTTTTTTGCGGATGGTTGCTTGGAAACCAGGGCACTTGTACAGGTACTTTAGGAAACTGTTTCAAGCCTTCCGTTTTTTTTGCGGATCTGCAAAAAAAAAAAAACGGAAGCCACACGGAAACCAAACGGAAAGAAATGCACACGGCACGGATGCGGATGAGAAAAAAAACGGAACACGGTAGCCAGTTTTACGGACCGCAAAAAAACACTGTCGTGTGCATATAGCCTAAAACTGTGCAAAAACATACAAATACAAGGCATCATACAGCCAAAATAATGAAAATCTAAAAGGAAAATTGCTTTGGAGGCAAAAACTAAAAATTCTTCACATTTCAGGCAAAGATGGAACAGATGTATGATAATCACTACCATCAGCAGATGATAATACTTTCCGGTTCTGGATTCATTCTTATGGCTCAGTCATACAATCTTTTTAGATCTAAAAAAAATAAAATAAGACCAAAAATGAAGTTTAGACATAAATTCTTTCTTTTCACTCGTAATTAGAGATGAGCGAGTAGAGGACTCCCCTGCATAACGGAAACAGGACGAATCCGTTTTGCAGCTCTGGCTGGGCCATTCCAAAACCTTAATCTTCTCCTGGAAGGCCATTCCTTTGTTGATTTGGATGTATGCTTTGGGTCGTTGTCATGGTGAAAGATGGAGTTCCTCTTCCTGTTCAGCTTTCTAGCAGAAGCCTGAAGGTTTTGGGCCAATATTGACTGGTATTTGGAACTTTTCATAATTCCCTCTATCTTAACTAAGGCCCCAGTTCCAGCTGAAGAAGACCAGCCCCGCAGCCTGACGCTGCCCCCACCATGCTTCACTGTGGGGATGGGGTTCTATGGTGATGGGCAGTGTTGTTTTTGTGCCAAACATATGTTTTGGAATTATGGCCAAAAAGTTCCCCCTTGGTTTCATCAGACCATAACACCTTTTCCCACATGCTTCTGGGAGACTTCAGATGTGTTTTTGCAGTAGCCTGGCTTGGATGTTTTTCTTCGTAAGAAAAGTCTTTCGTCCTGCCCCTCTCCCCCATAGCCCAGACATATGAAGAATACGGGAGATTGTTGTCACATGTACCACACAGCCAGTACTTGCCAGATATTCCTGCAGCTCCTGTAATGTTGCTGTCGGCCTCTTGGTCGCCTCCCAGATATGTTTTCTTGTCGTCCTTTCATCAATTTTGGAGGGAAGTCCAGTTCTTGGTATTGTCACTGTTGTGTCATATTTTCTCCACTTGATGATGACGGTCTTCACTGTGTTCCATGGTATATCTAATGTCTTGGAAATTCTTTTGTACCCTTCTCCTGACCGATACCTTTTAACAGTGAGATCCCTCAGATGCTTTGGAAGCTCTCTGTGGACCATGGCTTTTGCTGTGAGATGCGACTAAGAAAATTTTAGAAAAGACCAACTAGAGCAGCAGAACTTTATTTGGGGTTAATCAGAGGCACTGCAAATGATGGCAGGGGTATGCTGACTCCTACTTAAAGGGAGTCTGTCACCAAAGTTGGACATAATAGACCGCTGACATAGCTTTGTAGCATCACTTTAGATGAATGAAACGGTACCTTTGTTGTCTTCTTCAGAGCTTCACCTGCTTCAAAAACGGACTTTTATTGATATGTAAATGAGGGCTCGCAAGTGCCCAGGGCGGAGTTAAGTTCTTTGGAGCCCAGGCTGCTCATCCTCTTTAGTTCTTATCCCCGCCCCTGTCTCTGTCTCTGCCCGCCCTTCTATTGCCTTTCTTCCTCCTCCTCTGGTAGCGAACTCCTGCGCCTGCGCTCAGCTTTGCCTCGGCGGGGCATGCGCACTGCGATGCCCACTGTGGGAACGGCATCAATGTAGCTACTGCGCATTCCCCGGCTGACGCTACAAACCCAGCTGTAAGCTGGTGGACAGACTCCCTTTAACAGGATTTTGAATGTGATTGCTTAATCCTGAACACAGCTACATCCCCACATTATTATTATTTTTTTTGTTTTCTTCCCTCCTCCTAAAAGATTTCAGTTTGTTTTTCAATTGAGTGGTACAGTTTATAGGTCACATTAAAGGTAGAAAAAGTTCTGAAATGATTTATTTCTGTGCTGATATTTACAGCACAGAAACCTGACATTTTAACAGGGGTGTGTAGACTTTTTATATCCACTGTATATATAGATTATTGTAAGACCTCTTTGCTTTGTTACACAAATGTGTAGCACAGTGATGGCACAGGTTCAAAAGTTGAGCCTGTGCCATCAGCTGTTGTTCAGCTATACATTGCTAAAGCTAGCAGGACTGGAGCATTTAGATGTTTCATGTGAACATAAACACAACGCACATAAAAAGTACCCATACTGTTCTTATAAGGGCTCATGCACACGGCCATAGTCATTTTTGCGGTTGGTGTGCTGTCCGCATCCGACCGGCAAAAAATGTGGATCGGATGCTGACAAAGGACATTTGTGTGCATGAGCCCTTAGGTTAGTGCAAAAATGTTTTGCGATGGGCCCTCATGATTTCTATGTATGTCCCTGTATGGGGCCCTATGAGATCTGTGTACGACCCTGGAGGTAGGTGCTTGATTTTTTTTCATGTGGGCTTCTGCCCACTCACAGAAAGGAAAGAAAGTCATCCAGATATGCAGATAGGTGAGTAAAAGAGAGAGTTTTGAATTCATAGAATAACTTATGTAATGATGTGGCAAAACTTCTAAAAATACCATGGACCATCTAGTGGTAGAAATATGAATTGCAAATTTATTAATTTATTTCTTTTAAACATATCCTAGCGATTAATGACTGGGGATGACTTTCAGTCCTTTGATTGTATGTATATTTATTCTTTTGTAGGTTGGAATATGATTTACCTCCTGAATTTCGCATACTGGAGTTTCAGAGGGATGTATTTTTCTACTAATAAAAACCAGTACTTTTTTTGTTATCTCTTTTTATTTTCTTTGATTTTAGTTTTTGTTTGATCTGTACTTGATTATGAGGGCGGTTGTTTTGTCTTTGATGGTGAAGGTTCAGATTAAGGTCTACTGACTAGATAAGATAAAGGTCTGATCAGATAAAGGTCTACTGTGCCAGTAAGAAGTGCCCCCATAGATGCCCCCAATAATGTGCCAGTAAAAAATGCCCCCAATCATGTGCCAGTAACAAGTGCCCCCCATAGATGCCCCCCAATCACGTGCCAGTAACAAGTGCCCCCCATAGATGCCCCCCCCAATCATGAGGCCTCTTTATGCCCTCCCATCATGTGCCAGTAACAAGTGCCTCTCTATTCCCCCCAATCATATGCCAGTAACAAGTGCCTCTCCATGCCCTCCAATCATGTGCCAGTAACAAGTGCCTCTCCATGCCCCCCAATCATGTGCCAGTAACAAGTGCCTCTCCATGCCCCCCAATCATATGCCAGTAACAAGTGCCTCCCCCCAATCATGTGCCAGTAACAAGTGCCTCTCCATGCCCCCCATGTACCAGTAACAAGTGCCTCTCCATGGCCCCCCATCATGTGCCAGTAACAAGTGCCTCTCCATGCCCCCCCAATCATGTGCTAGTAACAAGTGCCTCTCCATGCCCCCTCCCATGTGCCAGTAACAAATGCCTCTCCATGCCCCCATGTGCCAGTAACAAGTGCCTCTCCATGGCCACCCCCAATCATGTGCCAGTAACAAGTGCCTCTTCCCCCCCCAAATCACATGCCAGTAAGTGCCTCTCCATTGCCCCCCCCCCCACCTATCATGTGCCAGTAACAAGTATAGCCCCGTATAAAAAAAATAAACACTTTACTTACCTCCATGGCAGCGACGCAATGCAGGCCTCTTCCGGCCTGTGTCCCGCACTGTATGGCTGAGGCCTCTGATAGGCTGCGGGCCTTGTGACAGCAGCCTATCAGAGGAACAGGGAAGGGAAACACCTCCCTCCCCTGTCCGGCCACAGCACAGCCATCTGTATCGCTGTCCTGAGGGCGGCGATACAGATGACTATGGAGATAAACGCTTCCACAGTGAAAGCGCTCATCTCCCTGTGCCTTGCCCCTGGCGCCACTGCTGCCAACCTGTCCAGATTCAATTATTGCGGGGGGGTTGCGGGCCCCCTTCACAGCCGGGCCCGCATTACGCCCTTGAGCTCTAGTAAAGCTGCCTAAAACACTGTTCCTCCCAGTCTCCCCATCATATACACACCCAGTTGTGACTAATTCACTGCCAGACACCTCTCTTTTGTGAACAAAAGGATTGGGCATGTTGAAATCTAACAGCCTAATCCTTACTCTCCATGACATCTGCCATTGGGGGAAAGTCAGGACATCCTTACACACACTAAAAGTTTTTTTTAATCTTTGGGGTCCTATTGGGCAGCCCCTTACCTGGTTGGACCTTCAGAGGGAATCATTCTTACCTGCTCCTGACCAATGGGTTCCTGCTTTTTTGCTCCTCTTCCTGCATGTCAATGTGTGATTTGACGGCTACTCTGCAGCGTCCCACATGTGTGTAAAAGGGACATTTTAAATCTCTGTATTCTTCTAATGTACTGAATGTATGGTATTTTCTATTTATCAGGCTGGCAATGTCATTTCACCCATTCACCCCTAGGTGGTGCTGGCGCCACTTATTTATATAGCTTGGGGTGTGCTAGAGCAGGAAGTAGATATACTCAGTGCTTCAGAGTAGAGTGAGGAGGAGCGGAACAGGCCCAAACCAACATGTAGCTTCTTTCCTTTGCTCTGGGCCCTGATCAAGCCTGGAGAAGATAAATACAGCAACCAAGCACCAGACAGTGAGTCTATGTATAAATATGCAGTGTTGCCTGTAAAGTGTCAACCTTAAAAGGAACTCCTCAAATGACAATTGCCTAAACCTGATAAGTGGAATACAATTGAACCTATTTCTGGGTCATCAGTTATGCCATATGAACGAACTGTATCTGTATTGACTGCCTGAAGACAAGTTATTTAGTAAAGTTCAACTGTTTTGTTACTATCGACTCCTCATCATTTCTACTACTACACTTATCATTTGCACTTAATGGTGCTGGCGTCACGTACCAGGGGCCCAGCCACCGAAGCACCTTAAACACCAAGTACCATCAAGGGCACCTCAACCAACATCTGGCTGGTGTTCCCTGCAACTGAGAGTGCCCCGGAGGATTTCCTACTGTCTTCCTCATCACTGCACTGCCTCCCAGGGAGGCACCTGCTAACTGTGAGTACCGAATGAACTACTACCCCCATGGGCTCACCGTGCACTCACGCGTTGCCCCTGTGGACTGGCACATTTTAACTCCAGTAAATCACTGCATCCCCCTTATGTCATGTGACCCATTGACATGCTGCAAGGTGGATGTGTCACCACTCGCGAGGAGTGAAGGAGCTGGATCCCAACGATGAGGAACATGTGATTATGCTGCTTCTGGGGGGGGGGGGGGTTGAAGTCTGTCCCAAAGGAGTCCTGAAGAATGGAAACCCCTTTAAATTGTCATCTGGTCCCACTGAAATCTACTAGCTTGGCTGGCATTTATCTAATGCACTGCCGCTTAACACACCCTTCTCCTCCTCCACTGGGTGATACATGGTGTGTACAGCCATCCAGCCAATTAAAGTCAAGGACGCACCTTGCAGCAATGTTTCTCACTGGCTTCTTCGCCAGTTGTAGTGGGTTGACCCTTGCTTTTGCCTTTGTACTGCTAGCTGCACTGACCTGCTGTATGTCGGCTTGTCTGACATCACTTCCAGCTACTCCACAGTACTGCATGCATGTCCTACCTGACCTCCATTACCTGGCTCTGGATTGTCTGACTACACTTCTGGTTACTCCACAATACCAAATTACTGAAAGGGGTTGTGCCATAAATTACTTTTCACTCTAAAGTTTATTTTTAAGTTCTCTAGCTTTGATTTTTTTTTTTCAATTTTTTTTTTTTTATTCATCTCATTTGCAGTTTTCTCTTATTCCCCATGCTTGAGTCCTACTTTCTGGTTTGTCATGTGTCTGCTGTCCAGAGCAGTGAGATGTGTCCTGTGTAACACTAACCAGTTCTTTTTTTATCTGCACATTGTAACCCTTGTAGATAGGGACAGACACGAACAGTGAGCCCTTACCTGGAACCCAGGCCACTTTCTCTACCTACTTTCAGTTCAAGCCCTAGGTAGCAAGACTGCAACTGGTTGATGGTCCCTATGGTACTGAGGTGCAGAAACAGACAAACACCAAGAGAACAAAAAAAACACAAAGGTATGGTCATACGAAAATGGGTCAGAACCAGGCAAACAACGCAGAACAAAAGAGAGAGACAGAGAGTAGTAAAAAGACAAGCTGAGATCAAATACCAGACTGAACGCACAGTACAAATCAAGTGAGACAGAGAGGGGTCAAAAGACAAGCCAAGGTCAAAAGCACAAGCAAATCCAAGAACCAGGAACATAGCTAGTGAGCCTAAACAAGACTATCACTGGCAAAGGTATATGGCCAGGAAGGGGTTTAAATAGAGCACCAAGAGACTATTTAGAGGTCTACAATTTTAGGGGTCTACTCTGGGGTCTTTATTTAATGTGTCTGGTTTTGGTCTGTATTAAGAGGGTCTGGTCTCGGGACTGTATTTGTTTAGGGGGGCTGTTTATTTGGAGAGTCTGGTCTGGGGGTCTGTGTTTGTTGGTGGTCTTAATTTTTTAGAGCAGCTGTACTGGGGTCTTTATTTAGCAGCCTGGTTTCTATTTAGGGGGTGTACAGTTCTGAGGGGGTCTGGTCTGCAGTCTATTTGTTTTTATGTGTTTGTTTAGGGGGTCTGGTCTAGAGTCTTTATTTTGTGGTCTGGTGTGAATTTAGGGGATCTGTATTTTTGAGAAGGTATGATCTAAGGTCTATTTAGAGGTCTACAATTTTAAGGGGTCTGGCCTGGGGTCTTTATTTGATGTGTCTGGTTTTGGTCTGTATTAAGATGGTCTGGTCTGGGGTCTGTATTTGTTTAGGGGACTGGTCTGAGGTTTGTATTTGTTTTCCTTAGCCACCTCTAGGGGGAGCTCACTCTATATGAATTTCTGCAGCTAGTATTCAACTCAAAGTAACTCATAAATCTAGGTGCAATGAGCTCCCCCTACTGTCATCTGCCAGGATCTGTAAAGGCAGTGTCACTGCGCAGGGCATGCAGTTCAGATTATGGGCCCCATAGCGGATGTAGGTGCACCACTGAGTTGGGCACTCTGCATAGAAATTAATATAATAGAAATATAACAGCAGGGATAATGGCACAAACATATCATGTCTGATCTACAGTACATTGCAATACTTACCAAACCTATTACAATTTAAATAACCATGATGCCAATGCCATGGCAAACGCCGATCCCAGATTGCCAGTGTGACTGCTTTTCCCATGATTCTGAGGAGGACAAAATGTTATATATATATAGTGTTAGATTATAAATTGCAATAATTTATCAGCAGATGATTAGCTAACAGGACTCATGGTCTGTGTTCAAGGTAAATTGCATCATGTGCTGCCAGATAGCGTTGCCTTGTGTTAACAGGAAACACCTGGAGGTCAAAACATGGAAACCATGGGCTTCGAGGGGAAAAATATGAGATTGTGGAGAAAATTATGAATACGAAGAAAAAAATGAAGACATTTTACAGTTTGTATCTCTTATATATCGCCAATTTTGAAGACTAAAAATAGAGAAGGGATTTTATAGCAATGATTAAAGGGCATCTGTCAGCAGTTTTGTCCCTATGACACTGGCTGACCTGTTACATGTGCACTTGGCAGCTGAAGGCATCCGTGTTGGATCCATGTTCCTATGTGCCCGCATTGCTGAGAAAAATGAAGTTTTAATATATGCAAATGAGCCTCTAGGAGCAACAGGGGCGTTGCCATTACTCCTAGAAGCTCTGCTGTCTCTGCAATGCCGCACCCTCTCCACTTTGATTAACAGGGCCAGGCAGTGAAAACATCATCACTCCTGCCTCACCCTGTCAAACAAAGTGGAGAGGACGTGGCAGTTGCAGAGAGAGCAGAGCCTCTAGGTGTAATGGTAACGCCCCCGTTGCTCCTAGAGGCTCATTTGCATATAGTAAAACTTCATTTTTCTCAGCAATGCGGGCACATATGAACATGGGACCAACACAGATGCCTTCAGCTGCCAAGCGCACATGTAACAGGTCAGCCAGTGTCATAGGTGCAGACCTGCTGACAGATGCCCTTTAACCAGTCCCGGACCGCCGTACGCAGGATTGCGTCCTGCGGGCGGCCGGGATCTTCTGAGTGGACGCATCGGCGCGTCCTCTCGCGAGACCCGTGAGTTCCTGTGAACGCGCGCACACGCGCGCGCGCGTTCACAGGGGCGCGCGTCTCGAGAGTTGAACTACAGCCTGCCAGCGATGATCAATCGCTGGCAGGCTGTAGATGCGATATAAATCGCATCAAACATGTATACCAGACGCTGTTTTGTGAACAGCGTCTAGTATACCTGCTACCTAGTCCTCTGGTGGTCCCATTTACTGGGATCGACCACCAGAGGACCAGGTAACACAGTAAAGTTGCACCAAACACTACACTAACCCCCCCCCACCCCCACCTATTAACCCCTTGATCACCCCATCTAGACCCCCTGATCACCCCCCTGTCATTGATCACACCCCTTGTAAGGCTTTATTCAGACGTCCATATATGTTTTGCGGATCCGTGGATTCACGAATAAAAAAAAAAAAAATTTTTAAAAGTTGTCGTTTACAGCGATATTTCTCACACCCAGTATGGGTATATATAAAAATACACCCCAAAACACATTGCCCTACTTCTCCTGAGTACGGCGATACCACATGTGTGACACTTTTTTGCAGCCAAGATGCGCAAAGGGGCCCTAAAACCAATGAGTACCTTTAGGATTTCACAGGCCATTTTTACGCATTTGGATTCTCACGCTTTAGGACCCCTAAAATGCCAGGGCAGTATAAATACCCAACATGTGACCCCATTGTGGAAAGAAGACACCCCAAGGTATTCTGTGAGGGGCATGGCGAGTTCACAGAAAAAAAAAAATTGGCACAAGTTAGCGGAAATTGATTTTTTTTTTTTTTTTTTTTTTACAGTCTCATATTCCACTAACTTGTGACAAAAAATAAAATTTTACATGAACTCACCATACCCCTCACAGAATACCTTGGGGTGTCTTCTTTCCAAAATGGGGTCACATGTGGGGTATTTATACTGCCCTGGCATTTTAGGGGCCCCTAAAGCGTGAGAAGAAGTCTGGAATCCAAATGCGTAAAAATGCCCTGTGAAAGGTACTCATTGGTTTTAGGGCCCCTTTGCGCACCCAGGCTGCAAAAAAGTGGCACACATGTTGTATCGCCGTACTCAGGAGAAGTAGGGCAATGTGTTTTGGGGTGTATTTTTATATATACCCATACTTTGTGTGAAAAATATCTCTGTAAACGACAACTTTTAAAAATTTTTATACAAAGTTGACAATTTACAGAGATATTTCTCTCACCCAACATGGGTATATGTAAAAATACACCCCAAAACACATTGCCCTACTTCTCCTGAGTACTGGCGATACCACATGAGTGACACTTTTGGCAGCCTGGGTGCACAAAGGACCCAAATTCCAACGAGTACCTTTAGGTTTTACATGGCGGCTCACAATTTAGCCCCGCCCAAAATGCCAGAACAGTAAACACACCCCACAAATGACCCCATTTCGGAAAGTAGACACCCTGAGGTATTCACTGAGGGGCATAGTGAGTCCGTCTGAGATTTTATTTATTTTTGCCAGAAGTTATCAGAAATTGAAACCTTTTTTTTTTTCTCAGAAAGTGTCATTTTCCGCTAACTTGTGAAAAAAATGAAATGATACATGAACTCACCATGCCCCTCCGCGAATACTTTGGGGTGTCTTCTTTCTAAAATGGTGTCATTTGGGGGGTATTTATACTTTCCTGACATTCTAGCACCTGAAGAAACATGACAGGTGCTCAGAAAGTCAGAGCTGCTTCAAAATGCCGAAATTCACTTTTTTGCACCATAGTTTGTAAACACTATAACTTTTACCCAAACCAATAAATATACACTTATTGGACTTTTTTTTTATCAAAGACATGTAGAACAATAAATTTAGAGAAAAATTTATATAGAAATGTAGTTTTTTTTGAAAAATTTTACAACAGAAAGTGAAAAATGTCATTTTTTGGCAAAAATGTTGTTAAATTTGTATTAATGGCAAAAAAAGTAAAAATGTTAGCAACAATGAAACACCACCAAATGAAAGCTCTATTAGTGAGAAGAAAAGGAGGTAAAATTCATTTGGGTGGTAAGTTGTATGACGGAGCAATAAACGGTGAAAGTAGTGTAGTGCAGAATTGTAAAAAGTGGCCTGGTCATTAAGGGTGTTTAAGCTAGGGGGGCTGAAGCGGTTAAATTGGGTCAGATCAACAGGGCTCCATCAGTCCCATTGAAGTGAATGGATTGGTGGACTGATATGTACACCACCGCTCCTTTCAGAGAAGGGACATGTAGACCTCTCATTTTCACAGGGGATGGAGGAGGGTGGTCCTGGCCATCTGTAATTTATCACCAATCTTGGCTATAACCCCATCAAACACAATGATAAAGTTGTCAATGGCAGTGTGGTACTTACCTTCACATAAAGAATAGTAGGGTGTCCTTGTAGGCTGTCTTCTGCTATGTCCTTTGCACTTCCTTTGCATTGGTATGAATCAATATCTCTTATATTCACATTCTTTAGCGTCAGGGTGAGAGCCAAAATAGTACCAGAGATATCTAATCGACTGCGGTACTCTCCGGGGATCACAGAAAGAGATGCAATTTTCTTGCTTCCGTTATTAAGAAACACGTAGTTTGAGGATTCATCCGGAGAAGGGCAGTCAATCTGGTTTGTTTTATGAACTCCCTCTAGAACAGAAATAAAGTACTTCATTAAAATAAAATAAAAAATAAAATTACATTTATAGAAGTGGTCTGCACCCTGTGGCTCACCAGCTCATGCCAGGGCATGCTGGGAGTTCTAGCTTTGCAACAGCTGGAGTGGTTAGTCACCACCAAATTATATCAATGCAGAGTAGCTTTACAAATACTGGATTGATCTTGAAATGCGTGAAATGCTCCCCCCTTCCCAATGCCAATTTCTTAACCTAACGCTTCCCTTTAGCCCATGGCCCTTCCGTTGCCCCCCTCTTACCCCTACCTGGTGTTGCCTGAGGCGATCGCCGAGCCTCATTGGTGGTGCACCCCTGGATCAGCAATACTGTAGTGCAGAACATAATATCACCCAAGCACAACCAAATACTACAGTGTTGCACAAAATACGCCACAGTATGAAACTGTATTATCGTCCTGAGGATGGTAATACAGTTGACTTCAGGAGGGCACCTATGGCCGCTGACCAGGTGCATAAGGGTCTGATGCTCCCACATTAATTAATGCTGAGGGCATCCCATTTTTATGTACCAGGATGGTGGCCATGAGGAGGGCTTGGGTGGCCACCTGGGCATTGGCCCACTAGGAGATTTCCCTGTAGGGTCTATGGCCAGTCCGCCCTTGCCCGAAGCTGTCATACTGTGTGACCAGCACCTGACCACAACCATCTCTTAGGTGAGCTCTGACTGGATGGATAACAATAGAATATTTACTATAGTCGCTGAAAATCTCTTTGTCCTACGTACCTGAGGGCTTCAAGGTGTTCATTTCTGAAAAAAGCAGAAAAGAATTAGTGCATTTCATAGTCTGCCCATTACAATACCTCCAACTCTCTCTAATCTACAACAGTCAATTCTAAAGGTAAATTCCTACCCTGTATATACTATGTTATGTGCTGCCTGGCTGGCTCGCCAACATTATAGTATGTTCTTTAAGGAGGATGGACAGTGTTCTAGAGCAAATGTCTAATGGGATCATTTCTCGGGTTGGCTCTTATTATCGCACGCCGAGAGTAGCTGATACTTTTTTACCCACCTACTACTACTGTTACTCCTCATCCCATGTAATAGAGAAAGTAGAGGAAATAGAGACTCCTCTACAGTTTTTTACCTCTTTGTATACTTATAATGCAGAACCTGTGAACAAGGATAGCCAGGTTCTAGTTTCTCTACCTATTGATGACATCAGAGCTGGACCCCAATGATTTTTGTATACAAGGCAGCTTCATGGCTGCCTCCACTGTATGTATGGCCTAGGCCAGTGATGGCGAACCTTTTAGAGACAGAGTGCCCAAACTGCAACTCAAAACCCGCTTATTTATTGCAAAGTGCCAACACGGCGAATTTAACCTGAATACTGAAAAATATCGGCCAAGTTAAGCTGTGGAGGCGTGGCTTTATACAGACCCCAGTAAAATGAATGCCCCCGTTGGTGCCCCTAGTATTAAAAATGCCCCATTAGTGGCCACCTGTATTAATAATGCCTCAGTTGTGGCCCCCAGTATTAAAACGGCCCCAGTAATGGCCCCCCAGTATTAATAAGGCCCCCAGTAGTGGCCGCCAGTATTAATAAGGCCCCAGTAATGGCTCCCAGTATTAATAAGCCCCCCCCCATAAGTGGCCCCTAGTAATAATAAGGGCCTCATTAGTGTCCCTCAGTATTAATAATGCCCCAGTAGTGTCCCTCAGTATTATGAAGGCCCCATTAGTAGCCCCCAGTATTAATAAGGCCCCCATTTTGAACACTTGCGGGGAAAACTCGCTGCTGACTGGAAGCTCAGCGCAGGACCTGCGCTCCAGCGTGATGATGTTTTGCAGGTCCTGTTGCTTCCAGTCAATGCTGTGAAACGTCATCATGCTGGAGCGCAGGTTCTGTCCTGCGCATCCAATGAGCAGCGAGCGTTCCCCGTGTCATGATCAAATGGATGAGGTGAGTTTTATTTTTTTTCCAAAAATAGGAATAAATCTGGATCGCACATCCTCATACTATGCTTTGATCTAATACCTGCTTCTCAGCAGAATTAACATTGCTTTACAGCGAAATTGATAGTATACTGCCCCCTATGTTGCATGCTATACATGAGGTATTAGTATACATTTTGATCACAAAGCATAGGCCCACTCACCACGACAAGGTTGCCTCCTTGAGTGGGAACCTACTCAAAATTTTGTGCAGCGCTGCACAGCGACCACCGGCACCGCAGAACCACACCAGCAGGCGGCGGGACCCAGCATCCAAACAGCACCCCCACTGGCGACCTGGCACTGGGCCCCGTCAACCCACTAGCACAGCACCGAAGCAACAACGGCCACCACGTAGCACCGCACCATGTGAACAGTTGTCAAAGCTCACCTTATGATATGCTCTCAGGAACTCCAACTGAGAGCTGGTAGCAATTTGTGAACCCTTATGCAAACTCCCGCTATTTACCGTATTCTTATATTGGGATATATTTTTGTAGAATCTGTCCCTTTTTTCCTTACTCTGGTATCAGCACTCCTCCCCATTCGGCCCAGGTGATTGTAATTAGCATGCAACATAGGGGGCGGTATCCTATCAATTGAGCTGAGAAGCGATGCTAATTATGCTGAGAAGCAGTTATTAGATCAAAGCATAGTATGCGGATGTGCGATCCAGATTCATTCTTATTTTTTGATTTTATTTTTATTTTTTTAACACAAGCACGGTCCACTCCACACAGAACCGCATGAGAGGGCTCCGAGTGCCATAGATTTGCCACCACTTCCCTAGGCATGTGGCTAGTTACATACAATATATTCTCTCCCCAATGGTAAAGATCAGAAAAAGATCCAATCTCCTACGTCACCTGGCAAATATCAGCTCTGTCTTAGTGAAACACATCTGATGACATCACCCAACATTGCTTGTCCAACCACTCCGTTATGAAGAAGTTGATCCAGAAGAGACGGTGAGAATTCATTTTTTTCCCTAGACACCCACCATTGTCTTTAAATTTTGGTGGTGGAGGCAGAGTCACTGTCTAGTTAGGAGACTGGGCAGATGTTTAAGCATCAGGGGGGTCTCTGGGCAACTATCTGATTGAGGTCGCCATGCCACTTCTGGGGCCAAGATCCCGCCTGTCCACTCTTATAGCCACATATACTGTAAGTAGTGACTGGAAATATATATCTGGACCTCTCCACTGCCATCTATAGAAGGTGCAAAGATGGCTGAACCAGCAACCCCCTTAGACTTCAATGGAGAACACCTCTGCATCTCTCCTTGACTTCATAGTATCACCAGATGACCATAAGGAGACCCCCATTTTCCTTGAAAGGTGTGGTTCCCAGAGGTGACCAGTATATACAGTACATGACCCATATAAAGAGCGAATACCAGGCCTGCATGGAAAGAGTACACATGGTAGGCCAGGAACTAGAATTAGCCTGTGGTCTACACGGCACTATATATGACAGGGTAGGGAACCACCAGTTTTCCTGACCTGGGTTTGATTTTAACAAATGGTTAGGAAAAACTCGCCTGTGTGAGTGGTGAAGGTCCCAGAGATCCTCAAGGTCGTGGGGGTCCCTGCTTTTATCACAAAATATAAAATCTCCCAATAAACATTTATATCCGTTCTTTTACCTGTCTTGGCAGTACATATATATGAACCCGTATGTCCTCCATCATCTAAAATCCATTTGAATTCGCCAAAGGTGCCAGAAAATCTCATCTTGGAGGAAATCTCACTTGTCTGTATTGTCAAATTGAGAAGATTTTCCCTGTTCTTCCAAAACTGCATTTCTCTGATGTCAATTTTCTGTTCAATGGAGCACGTGATGGTAGCAGACTGTCCGGCTTCCAGGGTTATTTCACTTGGCGTTTGTGTTAGGAATGTATCTGACGTCACTGCAATATCAATCAGATAAGAGAATTCTATGAGAACTGTGCAATACCTCATTTCTCCTGTAGTGGTGCTCTAGGGAACACTTCAACTACAGCTGATTGATCGGCACCCTAGGACACCTTGGGATCAACCAACCTTTCAAATTTAAAGCGACTTTTTGAAAACTTAGTTCAGGAAGAGCGGAGTGAATAGTGCAAACTTTTTGGATGTAGGTCATACCCCATTTTTAAAGGACATTCCTCTTATTTCACCCCCTTATGCAGTTTCTCTAACTTCCACTCACCTGGCATGCTGCACCAATCAGTTACTGCAAGACTGAGCACTGCTATCTCCTAGTTATTGGCTCACTACAGTGCCAGTAAGCGTGACCATCGAGCAGTGGGATGCTCTACAGCCACGGAGAAGCTCCTCCACAGCAACAGGATGCAAACTCGTGATGACAAGAGTGCTCGTCACAGAGCGTTGCAGTGCTGCATCACTGCATTTGGCATGTCACTAGGTGCCCATCAAAAAAAGTGCCAGACAGGAGGTCAAATGGAGTCCAAAGTCCCTCACATTCCTGAATATATGTACCGTTTTTGGGTATTGAAACATATACCTAACACAGACCCCCACCGAAGGGCAATCAAAGAGGAGGCCCTGTAAAGGGCGAGGGAACTACAAATAACCGCATGTCCAGGCTGTTATTATGGACCCTCAGAGGATATTACAGAGAGGAATGTAGGGGGAGGGAACTGCAACTCCCAGCATTTACTTGGCTACTAGCTCTCACATTGAATGAATCAATTCCCCGTGGATGTTCCATGACCATCATCACGGGTCCTTCAGCCACTCTCCCCAGGGGAGCTCCACTCCCTAATGTCACATGACCAACATTACAGGTCCTTCAGCCACTTTCCAGAGGTGGGCTCCACCCCCTAATTTTACATGCCCAACATTACAGGTCTTTTAGCCAATCTCCACAGCTGAGCTCTTCCCCCTCACATGAGCAACATGACAGGTCCTCCAGCCACTCTCTCCAGGTGGGCTCCCCACCTGTCACATGACCAGCATTTCAGGTCCTTCAGCCACTCTCACACAGCTGAGCATTTCTCCATCACATGACCAACAGTACAGGTCCTCCACCTGCTGTCACATTATAAGCATTACAGGTACTTCAGCCACTCTCACACAGCTGAGCTCCGCCCTTGATATCACATGACCATCATACAGGTCCTTCAGCTGTCACTTCTTCTTATTCTCTGCACTGCAGTGAGCTATATTGGGTACCTGGGAGACTTGCTGGTACCTCCTGGACTCTGGGAGGTCTCCCCATTTTTCAGGAACCTCCTAGAAAATTTGGGAGAATTGGCAAGTATTATTTAAAGGGAGGGAAACACAGTGGTGTTTGTATGCTTAGAAGAAATTGTATTACAGTGCACAATAGACACGTGGGGGAGATTAATAAAAAATGGCATAAAGGCAAACTGACTTAGTTACCTATGGCAACCAATCAAATTTCACCTTTCATTTTCCAAAGAAGCTCTGAAAAATGAAATCTGATTGGTCGCTTTGGGCAACAAAACCAGTTTTCCTTTACACCAGTTTGTCGTAACTTCCCTAATTGTTCTTGTAGCATAAGCGATGATATTAGCCACAATGGGAACCAAAGGGTGTAACGGACCGTTGCTGCAGACAAGGGGTAAAAACCGTTTAGGCGATCGGCCCCCTTTACAGAGATATAGGCACAGCTACTGCAGAACACCAAACTCCCGAACTGGATACAAAATAGCACTCCAACTCCCGTACTGGAACCTCCCAAATAGCTGCTAGCAGACGAACAGGAAAAGCAGACAATCAGCTTACACTCCTGGCAATCAGTCTCTAACAGCATACAGTGAATCCCCCCAAGAACGAGACGAGGCTCCGTATTGATGGTAAACAGGAATTCTATATTTTATTAAGGGCTACCTGCCCGGTATTTATCCAGAGCTCCCACCTGGTGGACACTCCCCTAGAGGACCAGAAGGAAGACTGCGACACGGGATACAGCAGCCAATCACACACATTGGGACAATACAGACACCCCCAGCATATCCCTCCCCTCTGCCTGTGATACCATCACCCTACATGGGTAATGCAATCATCACAGGCAGACGAATACACAATGTCTTCTGTCCTGGAGACAATTGAGGAGTCATTCAATTATCTCTCAGGACAAAGGAAATCGCCAATACACATGTGGGGACAATAGGACAGACATCACTATTCAATACACAATGTCCCACCCTTTACAATACACACAGACATTTCAGAGACAAGACTCCATTATGCACATGGGGACACAGAACAAGCATTACTGTTAAAATACACCAGGTAAGACACATTACATTAAAACTATACATTTAACATATCCCCAGATAGCTCAGGTCTGAGCGCACATTATTAAGTGAATGGCGCTCAGACCACATGAATACAGTTTAATCGCCATGGAGCCAAAGTCTTTACAGTCAGTTTCATACGAATGGGCTCCATGGGATTCCTATCTGGGGTATAACACATTCAACCAAAACTACCGAACCCCAGGCAGAAAAGCACGAATTAAGCTTTTCTGCAGGTAAAAGATGTCTTTTAACAGGGGCCATAGTCCAAAGGCAGCAGGCGAGCAACCAGGTTTCTCCAATGCAATGTGGCGAGATTGGTCTCGTCACATCTCTCCCCTTTTCCAAACAGACTAACAGGGTATCTGACCTCCTGCCGGTCAGTGCCCTTGTTAGTCCAGCAGCCACCCACAAAACACAATCAACAGCACAGCCCACCCACAATAAATAGTTACTGCAACTGGGTAGAGGAGAAGCTTGTCCATGTCCAGGTGCCTCACCACGGCTGTGCTGGAGTGCGAGGTGCGCTGACTTGGTGGGGTGCTGCATGGGCAGAGACCCGCGTCACTCTGCCCTGTTGCCAGCGCTACTGGGAGGGTAGCCTGGTTGAAGCCTGGTTGTTGGAGGGGAGACCGACTGTCTCCCCTTTAGATATACAGTCCTGCTGCTGGAGACCGACTGTCTCCCCTTTGGTTACACAGCTCTGCTGCTGGGGAAAGGAGACTGAGCTCTCTATTCCCTGCCCATTAATGATCCGCCGCTGGGGAGAGGTGGTAGTAAGCTCCTCTCCCATACATTCCTTCCTCCTCAGTGGAGGAGACCGACTATCTCTCCTCCCAATACAGAGTCCTGCTGCTGGAGAAAGGAGACTGGGCTCTCTGTTCCCTGCTGGTTACTCTGCCGCTGGGGACTGGAGACCGGGCTCCCAATTCCCAACAAATAATACTGCCACTGGGGAATGGAGGCCGGGCTCCCAATTCCCGAAAAATCACGCTGCTGCTGTGGGGCAGGAACAACTACCTCTGCCCCCTGTAGCTCAGCCTGCCACTGGGGAATGGAGCTCAGGCTCCCAATTCCCTGTAATATCTCCCGCTGGGGAATGGAGCTCAGGCTCCCAATTCCCTGCAATATCTCCCGCTGGGGAATGGAGCTCAGGCTCCCAATTCCCTGCAATATCTCCAGCTGGGGAATGGAGCTCAGGCTCCCAATTCCCTGCAATATCTCCCGCTGGGGAATGGAGCTCAGGCTCCCAATTCCCTGCAATACCGGTGGAGAGACCTCGGTCCCATCTCCACCTGCCGCCTGAGGTTCCTCCCAGTAAATTTCAATAATATCTTCCCAGCGGAATGGGTCTGGAACTGGATCTGTCACCTTGCTGTCCTGCTGAGCCTTCCCAATGGAGTGGAAGAGATCTCGGTAGTCCTGCTCCAGTTCCCACTCCAGGGTTGCTAGGTGAGCCAGGTCTTGCTCTACCTCATGGGGGTCATCCCCGTCATGCCTAGCCTCCCTCTCGTAGAAAATGTCCTGAAGTCTGTTCTGCGCAGGACTCCCGAAGTCAGGCTCTGCAAAGGACTCCCATAACAAGCCAGAACCATCAAACTCCTCTCCCTCTGGCTTGTCATGCTCGGCTGTCCAGGGTATATACTGTGCCATATACCACCAGAGCGCCTGGTAGGCATCCTCCAGCCATAGCTCCTGCCATACCCGGTGCTCTAGTTCCTTCACCCATTCATCCAGGGGCTGCTCTCCCAGAAAGGGCAGCCGCAGGACCACTTGCTTCTGCCACCGCTGCTCTTCACTGGGGAGACTCTCACCCCGCTGGTATTGTACATTGTCCAGGGCCTGGTACCAGATGCCTTTCCTTAATGCATCCCGGCCATCCAGGTCCTCCTCCTCGTATGACACTGCTGGTTCCATTCTGGTGCTTTTAGGATCGCTGTACTGGGACATGCGTTGCCCCCACTTGTAAATCCAAGGAAATGGTGTCTCCTGTAGCTGTCCTTCTGGCTGTAGGAACGATCCGCTGCTCGCCACCAATTGTAACAGACCGTTTCTGCAGACAAGGGGTAAAAACCGTTTAGGCGATCGGCCCCTTTACAGAGATATAGGCACAGCTACTGCAGAACACCAAACTCCCGAACTGGATACAAAATAGCACTCCAACTCCCGTACTGGAACCTCCCAAATAGCTGCTAGCAGGCGAACAGGAAAAGCAGACAATCAGCTTACACTCCTGGCAATCAGTCTCTAACAGCATACAGTGAATCCCCCAAGAGCGAGACGAGGCTCCGTATTGATGGTAAACAGGAATTCTATATTTTATTAAGGGCTACCTGCCCGGTATTTATCAGAGCTCCCACCTGGTGGACACTCCCCTAGAGGACCAGAAGGAAGACTGCGACACGGGATACAGCAGCCAATCACACACATTGGGACAATACAGACACCCCAGCATATCCCTCCCCTCTGCCTGTGATACCATCACCCTACATGGGTAATGCAATCATCACAGGCAGACAGAATACACAATGTCTTCTGTCCTGGAGACAATTGAGGAGTCATTCAATTATCTCTCAGGACAAAGGAAATCGCCAATACACATGTGGGGACAATAGGACAGACATCACTATTCAATACACAATGTCCCACCCTTTACAATACACACAGACATTTCAGAGACAAGACTCCATTATGCACATGGGGACACAGAACAAGCATTACTGTTAAAATACACCAGGTAAGACACATTACATTAAAACTATACATTTAACATATCCCCAGATAGCTCAGGTCTGGCGCACATTATTAAGTGAATGGCGCTCAGACCACATGAATACAGTTTAATCGCCATGGAGCCAAAGTCTTTACAGTCAGTTTCATACGAATGGGCTCCATGGGATTCCTATCTGGGGTATAACACATTCAACCAAAACTACCGAACCCCAGGCAGAAAAGCACGAATTAAGCTTTTCTGCAGGTAAAAAAGATGTCTTTTAACAGGGGGCCATAGTCCAAAGGCAGCAGGCGAGCAACCAGGTTTCTCCAATGCAATGTGGCGAGATTGGTCTCGTCACAAAGGGCTTTCCTTACGGCAAGTGAAAAGACTATTATTATCCGTGATGGAGGCCTGCCCCTGGTTTTACTTTGTGGCACTTTAAATATTACAGCAGTCACATGTGCCTCTGTTTAATTCAAGTGTATTTTCACTTTCCACCACAATGTGGTGCACTTTCCCAGGTGCTAGATCACGAGTGTTACTTCCTGTGTACTTGAATTTTCATTTTCATTTCTGGCTTGTATGCATTTTGTATTTTGGTGGTGTAGACCTGTCCACAAGAGTGTACACAGGAATCATTGGGACCCTGTAGAAAAGATTAGAATAGGTCTTATACCGACTGAGAGTTCCGACTAATGTGCTATGCCTGAATTAAAGTTTATGCCCCCCTTTCAATTTTAGGTCCAATATGCTATGCTGATTTATTTCATGATATATTTTCAAGGGCGGACTGGGAACTTAATGTGGCCCTGGAAAAAAGCTAAAAGTGGCCCATGTTGTAAGTAGGTCCAAATTGACAGTGGATGTGGCAACACAAGTAGGGGGGTCAGCAATACAATAACACAAAATCCCAGCAGAACCAAATACCACAGTGTAGTGCAATATATTGCCCCAAAAGCTGTTCCTCTGTGGTGTCCATCAGTAGGTATCAATGTTTGTCCTCCTCCTCCAGTTGTTTCTGTTTAAGATACTGGACAGGGGGCTTAGGCCCCTTTCACACGGGCGAGTTTTCCGCGCAGGTGCAATGCGTGAGGAGGACGCATTGCACCCGCACTGAATCCGGACCCATTCATTTCTATGGGGCTGTGCACATAAGCAGTGATTTTTACGCAACGCAACATGCTCTATATTGTGCGTTTTTCACGCAACGTAGGCCCCATAGAAGTGAATGGGGCTGCGGGAAAATCGCAAGCATCCGCAAGCAAGTGCGGATGCGTTGCGATTTTCCCGCATGGTTGCTTAGCAACGGGCCCCGATCTCTATTATTTCCCCTTATAACATGGTTAATAAAAGTTAACTTACCTTAGCCACTTGATCGCGTAGTCGCGATCTCTCCTCTCTTTCCCTGCAGCATCTAAGATCTAAAGGACCTGTGATGACGTCACATCACATGGTCCAATCACATGGTCCATCACCATGGTAAGATGGACCATGTGATTGGACCATGTGATATGACGTCATCACAGGTCCTGTAGATCTTATAAGATGCAGGGAAAGAGAGGAGAGATCGCGACTACGCGATGAAGTGGCTAAGGTAAGTTAACTTTTATTATTTTTAACCCCTCCCTCTTCATTTAACAATGCATTCTTTATTAAGAATGCTATTATTTCCCCTTATAACCATGTTATAAGGGAAAATAATCAATTCTCCAGAAGACCCGAAACCGGACTTCAGTCATGAAGTCAGGCTTCGGGTCTGGGTACCAAACATGGCGTTTTTTCTCACGCGCGTGCAAAACGTGTTACAAACATTTGCACCCCCGCGGGAAAAACGCGCATATTCCCGCAACGCACCCGCCTCTTATCCGTCAAACATGACGCCCGTGTGAAAAAGGCCTTAGGAGGTGAGATGCAGGCCACAGCAGTTGAATTCAGGAGGCCATGTGTGGTTGTTCGCTTGGTACATGAGTACCTCAATTCTCACAGTGTTAATTACCGCTGAAAGCTCATTATGTACCCTGTCAGCGGCAGAGTGTATGGCTTGGGTGGCTCCCTGGGCATTGGCCCACTGGGAAATTTCCCTGTAAGGTCTATGGCCAATCTGCCACTGTATATTTCTTTAGGGGGTTCTTTTTTTCCTACAGTGTCGAATATGGGTTCATACAACCACACCATCTGCCCCTCAGTTTGTGACTCCTAAGTACACACAGAAGAGGGGCATCATTGTATCAATGACCTGTAAGGGGTATAAGTCGAATAATGGCAGTCAATAAGACAATATTGACTTGGGGATACTAATGTAATTACTGTTGCACTGCTGTCATCTAGTGGCGAAACTTTGCAATAACTTTTACATAATGGGTAAAGAGCAATCCTGGGATGTGCAGTACCCCAGTACAGGGAGTATCTGCAAATCATGGTTTGTAATGTTATGTTATGTAATGTCATTTAATGTAATGTATGACCTGGTATGGTTGACAGGGACAGGGTTAACTTCCCTGTCCCTCCCGGCCGGTAACTCACTGAGTTCCTATATGGACTGTTACTAATGAGCACTTCTATTGTGGAGCGCTCATTAATACAGCCTTTCACTCCGAAATCCCCCCCCCCCCTAATGTGTTAAGAAAAAAAAACTCACCTCATCCATTTAATGGCGCCGGGGTCAGGATCTGCTCTCCAGAATGATGACGTTTCACAGCATTGACTGGAAGTAGCAGGACCTGAGAAACATCATCATGCTGGAGCGCAGGTCCTGTGCTAAGCTTCCAGTGAGCAGCGAGTGTTCACCGCGGCGCGAGCAATTGGAGGAGGTACGTTTTTTTTTTTTGCACAAGCAGGGAGGAAGGTATTATTCAAATTGGGGGTCACTAATGGAGGCATTAATAATTCTGGAGGGCACTAATGGGGTCTCGACAGCTGAAGTCGACTATTGGAAGATTTTTTCTGACTGTGATCAAGAAAAAGATCTTTGCGAAGACTCAACTAGGAACCCCGACGACG
The DNA here is from genome assembly GCA_033119425.1 of Bufotes viridis. Lineage (NCBI taxonomy): Eukaryota > Metazoa > Chordata > Amphibia > Anura > Bufonidae > Bufotes > Bufotes viridis. The sequence goes on from CM065594.1 coordinate 265,711,888, forward strand.
AGGACTGAAGACTACGGTCTGAATACTTTGGCACTGGCGAATCCCGACGAGGAAAAAAAGCTTGGCGAAGACCTTCCCTGGAAGCAGCTCGACCAGCAAGGAAAAGATCTGCATAGCCCTGCCCCCTATGGCAAAAGGAACACTTTGCGAAGATTCTCCAGGGAGAGGAAGGCAGGAAGAAGGAAGAAGCCATGGCCTCATCCTCAACCTCCAAGCCTCCCAAAACCAACAAGAACAAGAAGAATAACACAGATCAAGAATGAGGAAAAGCCACGGAGGAAACCCACCAGGACACTTCAGCCTCCATGTCTCAAGCAACAGGCAGGCAAGAAGCCTGGCTCCCTACTTCTGGAGCCATGGATGAGGCAGACGGTCGTCCTGAAGCTAAAGGAAGTTGATGGGAAAGTGCCAGACATGAGTCAAGATGTGTGTCCAGAAGGAAGAGAGGAGAGTGACTGTGTCTATGCAGAACCCACACATCCCAGGCAAAGACATAGTCATCTACCTGAAATGCTTCTGCACTGTGGTGAGGGAACCCACCCACATCTTGGACGAAAATGGCTTCTGGATCGGCAAGTGGTCTGTCATCGTCCGCCTGAACAAGGATTCTTCAGACCCGGATGGCGTATAGCACCTGCCACAGTCATTCTCTTTTGGCAATTTCTTGGCACTCATCTACTACCCGGACATGCCGTAGACCTGCAGGAAATGTGGAAAAAAGGGCCACAAGCTCAAGAACTGCATGAAGGATCCTTGCCAAATTTGCCGGGTCACAGGCCACGAGACCAAGGACTGCCCCAAGAAGATGGTATGCAACCTGTGCGGTCTGTCTGACTATATCTACCAGGACTGGGAACGCACATGGGCAGCCGTCTCAGCCAGAGCTCCGGGCAACGGGAACCTCACCCAAGCCTCAACTCCGATGGTGACAGAACCCAAGGTGAAGCCATCAAAGAAGAAGGAGGGTAAGCAGACACCTGCCCCTGGCCACAATCCCGTGTCCTCCCTTTCTCGGCCCCCTCCTGCTCCGTCATCGCCACCACTGAGGAGATCCAAATACCCATTATCGCAGTGGCGCCTTCCACCACCTCCAGCCCAACCCTCCCCATTACCACCACTGCAGTAGCATTAACCGCTCCTCCAGCTGCAGCCTCCTACGAGGAGGAATATCCCGCTCTCTCGTCCCCAGGTGTCAACCAAAGAAAGGGGAAGAGCAAGGAGAGAGACAGGCCCGCTGACCACAAAAAAAGATTATCGAGGCGGTGGAAGATCCCTGTCTGACAAAGAAGAAGAAATGGAGCAGCAGGCGGAGGAACAGGTGGTCGCTAACGAGGCCCCCGTTCAGAAAACCCCCCAGTCCACCGAAACCCTCGACGAGACCGATGTAGAAGAAGTAGTGGCCAGTGGGGCAACCACCGATTCGCAAAAACTCCAGAAAACCATAGCGAAGATCGAAGCCCAGTTCCAGCTGTTGCAGAGGCCACTCACAGACAGCAGGCAAGAAGAAGAGAAGCCGCCGGACGTCCGGAGCGGTAACTAAACTGTATCGTTTCCGCTAACCTATTTCTTTCTCTTACATGATGGCAAATCCTTACCTTTTTTCCATCAATGTTAGGAGCATTAGGGATGGGACTAGGTGTCAGACGGTACTAACTTTCCTTGCCTCTCAGGTCGCCGACATGTATATGTTGCAGGAGTTTGCTTTGCCCTCCTCTATGTCTCACAACCATCTGTCCAGGCAGTGGTCCCATGGCCCATCCTACTGGTCCAGTGATGGAGACTGTAAGTTGGCTGGGGTTGCCATCCTCCTCAGGGGAAGTGCTTTTACACTTGACTCCATTCAGGAGCTTGTCTGCGGCAGGCTTCTTGTTGTAGACGGCTCCTGGGCGGGAGAGCCGGTGAGGCTCATCAATATGTATGCTTCCCCTGACAAGGGTGAGCGACTGGAGCTATTGCAGGCCATATAACTATAGCTCGCTACCACCAGGGCCGTAGTGATGGCAGGGGACTTCAACTGCCCGATCGAGGAGGACGGATGCAGCTCTGGTACTTCAAGCAAGCTGGACGTCACTTCCAAACTGCTTATTGAGAAGGTGACCAAAGCGTCCTTGCAGTATGTTGTGGGCTCCATGGGGAAAGGCTTCATTAATGTGGAGCCAACCCGATGGCTCACTCCGTTCTAGGATATAATTTGTGTTTACCTCTCGGGCAGTCAGGCGGTGTGGGCACCTGCTTCTTCTCCGATTACAGAGCCATTAAGGTCCAGTGTGTCCTTGTCAACAGGTTCGGCCTGGCCCTGGATCCTGAAAACTGAACTGTGCTCTGTTGAATCGTGAGGACATGCTTGTTGAGCTTAGAGAGGTCTACATAGCTTGGAGGAATGACAAATGCTTGTTTGAACGGACTAGTGACTGGTGGGAGTATGTTAAAGTCCGGTTTCGTTGTTTCTTTCAGGCCAAGCAACAACAACAGGTGTGTAAGAAGAAGGCCTTCAGAGAGCTGCAGCGTGAACTGCGATCCCTGCAGGACGTTTATCGGTGAGGCTGGAGCGTTAGAGAGGAGTTGGAGGAGACCAAAAGGAGCCTGAAATTATGCTTTGAAGAGGAATCCAAACGAATCATCTTCCGCTCCAAAGTAGAGAATCTGGAGAAGGCTGAGAAATGTACCTCGTTCTTTTTCAGGAAACTCCATGCTTGCAACACGCCCCTGAATGAACTCCGAGATAAGGATGGCAACATGCGATCAGGGAAGGAGGAAGTGATGGAAGTCGTCACAGACTACTACAGCGACCTCTAGTTCCTCAAGACAGCCTCCGATAAATTCCTGTCAGGTATCACTAACCATCTTGAGCCTGTAGGTGCGAAGGCAATGGATGACTCTGACGGTGGGGGAGGTGCTCTCTGCTGCTAGATCCTTTAGTCTGGTAGGACCCAGGCAGTGATGCTCTTCCAGCAGAGCGCTGGGGGACTTGATTTGTCTGAACCTGCTGGAACTCTATGAGGAGATGGTGTGGAGGGTAGAATGCCCCCATTGTTGAGGGAAGGAATGATCACGAACCTGTATAAGCAGAAGGGGGAGAGATGTGATCTGAGATATTGGCGTCCCATCTCTCTCCTGAACGTGGACTACAAGATCCTCGCCAAGGTACTGGCCAACCGGCTAAAGGTTGTCATCGGCAGGATTATCCACCCAGACCAGACCTGCGACATTACCGGCTGCAGGAATGCACACAGTCTCGCTCTTGTAAGAGAGACGGTGCAATATATCCAAGGCCGCTGTGTACATGCCGCCCTGGTCATTCTTGACCAGGAGAAGGCCTTTGACTGGGTCTCTCATGAATTCATGGGCAAGGATTTGCGCAGGCTGGGTCTAGGCAGTCTAGGCAGGAGGTTCTGTTTGTTTGTTAACCTGATATACCTTAATATTTGCAGCACGATGATGGTGAACGGCTGGAAGACTGACCCCTTCCCGGTGCTCTTTGGGGTGAGACAAGGCTGCACTCTTTCACCTCTCGTTTTTGTTTGTGTTATAGAACTCTTTTCGGAGTCTATCCGGCAGAATGGAGAGATCAGAGGGATCACCGCACCAGGATAACAAGAGCTCAAGTGCTCAATGTACATAGACGACGTGACCATCTTCTGCGCTGATCGGCATTCGGTAACTGCACTTGTCCAAACCTGCGAGTTCGGACAAGCTTCAGGGGCCAAAGTCAACTGTGTGAAGTCGGAAGCCATGCTCTTCGGGGACTGGCAACTGTCTTTTTCTGCCCCCTTCCCATTTTCCGTTAAACCAGACTTCATCAGAATCCTTGGAGTCTGGGTCGTGAAGGAAGTTGCAGCCCTCAAGTCTTGGGAAGAACATTTGGCTGAAGTCATCCAAAGGATCAGACTATGGAGCCTCAGACAGCTCACTATCGAGGGCAAAGCACTCGTCCTACGTAACAAAGTTCTGCCTATGCTACAATACACCGCACAGGCATGGCCTCCTCTTGCTACCGTTTCCAGGGCCATTACCAGGACAGTGTTTCGCTTTGTTTAGGGATCCAAGATGGACAGAGTGAAGCGAGCAATCATGTACAAAGAGCCCCGCAAGGGCGGAAAGGGCATTCCGGACCTGCCCATTTTATTGCGGATCGTCTTTATGACAGCCTTCACCGGACTCTGAGAACTGCAAAAGGCTCTGCGGGCAAGTCTATGTCTCGCTTCTTCCTCCTGCCTCTCTGGAGGGGCCTTGGCTGGGACAAGTGGGACAGCTCCATCCCCTACAACTGGCATGCTCAGTGGTATTATGGAAAGGTAGTCAGGTTTGTGAGGGAACATCAACTGGAGAGCCTCAAGCCTGACTTGTGGAAACCAAAGACTATCCACAAGCTAATCAGAGCAAAGGACACGTTAGAGTCAATTCCAGGGATCCATGACAACACCGTAGAGACAGTTTGTACTAATGTGTGACAAGGACTTGTCATGGATGGCCATCCATGCAGGACTGCCAATTAGGTCATTCATGCACGCCCACAACCTGTGCAACACCCGATACTGCCCCAGGTGCCCCTTAGTGGAGGAAACATCGTATCACCAGTTTTGGGAGTGCCCCTTTGCACAGGGCCTGTTGGATGCCCTGGAACATGAACTCAAAGACTGTGTGCCCAGGAACAGCCTGCAATACACATCGGTGTTGTATGGTCTATTTCCTGGGATTCATACTGTTGGGGCTATCCAGAAGGCCTGGCGCCTTATGAACTGTTTTAAGGACGCTATATGGCTTGCCAGGAACCGGCTCATACTCAAGAGGGAGAACACTTATATTACGTCCTGGACTGCTGCAGACTTATCCATAGTCTGTTGTGAGATTACAACATCTTGGACATCGACGACGAAGAAGAGAACGAAACCCCTATCCCCCTGTTTGTTTCTGTCTTCTCAATAAAGCTTCGGGCATGTGATATTTGTTATTATCATGTCCTGGTGGTGTCCAGACCACCAAGATGTAGAACAGAGAACCACATGGAGGGCCCTATGATATATGCTTTTGGCCATTAGTGCCATCTGGTAGGTGACCAAGGGCATTGGGATCAGATGAGATGTTTAAAAAACCGGGGTGCTGGAGTGCCCCAGGAGTGGTGACCCTGGGGTGTCTAAGCTCACTGCGGATGGCACATTTGCACGCACTTCACTTTCACACATTTTAAGCGGACTCTTTGCCTGGCTTTATGGCCTAGCGTAAGAAGAGTAATTTTTATAATTCTGGTCGAATGTCCGTGCCATGACATTCACTTATTTATTTTTTGTGTTCACTGTTTGTTTTTGACACCAGGATTGTTCAGGGTTGTAGTGCACTTATAGGTACCCCTTACTGAGGTCTGGGGGTGTCATCTGGTTCCTCAACCCCCTTTCTCACCCCCGGGGAGAGGCCAGACCTAGACTTTGGCTCTTGGCCAACACCTGCGGTGGCAGTCAGGTGGAAGCCAGAGCAAGACTGGTGCTTCTGCAGCTTTGGCTGAAGGATCGCCACTGGTCCTGGTGCCTGGCAGGTGCCTTCTGTCTTGGAGGGATAGGGATTGGTTAATGGGGAGCCCTTCTATTATGGAAAGGGTCTGCAATGGACCGTGACCCGGTGCAGTTTTTGTGTATCTCGGACTTTCCTAAAAAAAAAAAAGGAACACCCAAGGCAGATAGCAAGTATGATATGTTATAAATAAGGCCTTTTTTTAGATGTACACTTACCTTTACTAGGAATCAGGGTGAAGATAAGGTAGACTGGGGCCAATGAACTCAAAAATATTTTCATTTTTTCTGCCTGTAGACGACCTGAAAGAGCTCATGGTTAGTGATAATAAAGATATTCAACATGTTTGCCCAATACATTAGCCTCTATATTTCTAGATCAAAAAGATGCTCTCAGGAAGTTCAATCTTGGTTTCATTAGACCAGAGAATCTTGTTTCTCACAGTCTTGGAGTCCTTTAGTTTTTTTTTTTTCACAAGCTTCATGTGTCTTTGACTGAGGAGAAGCTTCTTTCTGGCCAATCTGCCATAATGCCCATATTAGTGGAGTGCTGGGGTGATGGTTGACTATGGAAGTTTCACCCATCTACACACAGGATCTTTGGAGCCCAGCCAGAGGGATCATTAGTGACATTTCTTACCAAGCACCTCTCCCCCCAATTACTTAGTTTAGAGGGGTGGCTAGCTCTAGGAAGAGTCCTAGTTATTCCGAACTTCTTCCATTTAATAATTATCATGGCTAGTATGCTCCTGGGAACTTTTTGTGGAGCAGAATCCACACAATTCTGTCTCTGAGCTCTACAGTTAGTTTGTCGCTCATCATGGCCTGGTTTTTGCTCCCATATGCGTTGTCAGCTGTGAGACCTTATATAGAAAGGGCTGTGTCTTTCCAAATCATGTCCAATCAACTGAATTTACCACAGGTGACACCAATAAAAGTGTAGAAACATCTCAAAAATGAACAAGAGAAATGGAAGGCCACCAGAGTTAAAATTTCAAGTGTGACTTATGTCCATGCAAAATTTTTGTTTTTCCTTTCTAATAAATTTGCAAACATTTCTAAAAAATTATGTTCTTTTTTTATTATGGGGTATTGAGTGCAGAATAATGGGGGAAAACTTTTTTTTATTTTAGCACAAGGAGCAACATAACAAAATTTAAAAAAAGAGAAAGGGTCTGAAGACTTTCCAAATGCACTGTATGATTACATATATGGCTGGTATTGCTATAGATATTGCCAATATTGCCAATAATAAACATCAGTCCTGGTCTATACGTATTTATTTTCATAATTCCTAAAACTTTAGTTTAATTAATCACTTTTGATTGTTAAAATTGCAAAGACTAGGTAAATGCGTCTACTAAAGATCGAACCCCTGTAGCCACTTTGTCCCTTAAAATACCCCCTTGACACTCTACCATTATACACTACTCACAAAAAGTTAGGGATATTTGGCTTGTGGGTGAAATTTCAGGATGAACCTAAAATGCACTCTCTCTAACCTTTACAGGTGAACTTAATGTGACCTTCTCTGAACTTTTGAATGCACATGTCCAACTGTTCAATGTTTTAGTACTTTTTGCACAACTTGCTGTTCTCTAACAAGGAGCTTAATGGCAAAATTCACAACAAGTGTTTGATTCATGAATTGCCCAATACATTTACTGGTTCAATTAGAATTGGTATTTAAACAGTCCTCCTCATCATGCTGTTCACATTTCGACATCATGAGACCAAGATGACACCTAACAATTGATCAACACTACCTCGTTATTGCGAGGCCTAAAGCAGGATTTTTTCAGATGGAAGTGGCCACTGAGCTTAGAGTGTCACAGAGTGTCATCAGCAGGTCGTAACAGAGATGGAGAGAGACTGGAAGAGTCACAGAAAGGCATAGAAGTGGACGTCCTTTGGCCATATGTCACACTAATGATATTGTAGACAATGCCCTGCGGCACAGGATGATCAATGCCACACAACTCCAGGCACATTTAAGGAAGGTGAAAGGCCGCCAAGTGTCATGTCAGACCATTCGAAACCATTTATATCAGAATGGTCTGCATGCTAGACGACCTGCAAGGGTACCTCACCACAGGCGTCATTGTCTTGCATGGGCCAGGGAGCATCTACGTTGGATGAGGAACCAGTGGGCCTCAGTGCTGTTCACTGATGAAAGTCGATTCTCACTGAGCATAAATTATGTTGGAGACGTCAAGAAAAGCGCTATGCATCAGCCACTGTTGTCACCAGAAGAGCCTTCGGTGGTGGTGGTGGTGGTGGTGTTATAGTGCAGGCAGGTGTGTCTAGTCAATACAGAACTGCCCTACACTTTGTGAATGGTGCAGTGACAGCCCATACTACTTGAATAGCATAATTAACCCCTTCAGGTGACAGCCAGTTCGGACCAAATTTCTGAGCCCCATTTTTCAAATCTGACATGTTGGTTTATGTGGTAATATCTCAGAATGTTTTTACTGACCCAAGCCATTCTGAGATTGATTTCTTGTGACACATCATACTTCATATTAGTTGTGAATTTGAGTTGATACATTTTACCTTTATGCATAATAAAACCCCCACATTTGGAGAAAATTTTAAAGAAATTCACTATTTTGAAACTTTAAATTTCTCCGCTTTTAAGACAGATAGTGATACTTCATAAAATAGTTATTACTTTACATTCCCAATATGTATACTTTATGTTGGCATCATTTTGTAAATGTCATTTTATTTTTTAGGACGTTAGAAGGCTTAGAAGTTTAGAAGCAAATTTAAAATTTTTAAGAACTCACTTTTTTAAGGAGCAGGTCAGTTATGATGTCACTTTGTGGGGCCTACATAGTAGAAACCACCCATAAATGACCCCATTTTAGAAACTACACCCCTCAAGTTATTCAAAAATAATTTTACAAACTTTGTTAAAATCCACAAGAATCTAAGCAAAATGGAGGGGAAATTTAATATTTTTTTTTTTGTGCAGATTTTCCCTTTTAATATTTTGTTTCCTGTAACACAGCAAGAGTTAACAGCCAAACAAACCTTAATATCTATTACCCAGATTCTGCAGTTTACAGAAACACCCCATATGTGGTCGGAACCTGCAGTATAGGTGCATGGCAGGGTGCAGAAGAAAAGGAGGGCCATATTAACAGAGGGCAGATGTTGCTGGAATGGTTTTCAGGTGCATTTCATATTTAAAGAGACCCTGAGGAACCCCTAGAATAATAATAAAACCCCCAAAAGTGACCCCATTTTGCAAACTACACCCCTCAAGGAATCTATCTAGGGGCGAAGTGAATGCTTCTATAAAACAAGTGTTTTATAGAATTTAGAAACACATGGCTGTGAAAATGAAAAATTAACTTTTATTTCCAATATAATGTTGCTTTAGCCCCATTTTATTTATTTTCACAAGGGCTAACAGGAGAAAAGGTACCCCACAATTTGTTATGCATTTTTTCCTGAATACGGCAACACTTTGTATGTGGTCGTAAACTGCTGTTTGGGGACATGGCAACATTCAGAAGGGAAGAAGCGGCATCAGGATTTTCTAATATGTAATTTGCTGAAATTGTTTTTAGGGGACATAACATTTTTATTTTTTCACCAATGTAGCTGTGCGAGAGCTTCTTTTTTTTGTGGGAGGGGCTGTAGTTTTTATTGGTATCATTTTGGGGTACATGTCTTTTTGATCACTTTTTATAGCATTTTTTTGGAGGTGAAGTGGTTAAAAATGGCAATTCTGTCAGTGTTTTTTATTTTTATTTTTTAGGGGATTCTTCTTGCGGTAAATATGATATTATAATTTTATTCTGTGGGTTGATACGGTTATGATGATACCAAATTTAGGCTACATTTACACGACAGTAGTGTATTACGGCAATACACCAAGCCGCACCCCACATAGAAATGCCTATTCTTGTCCGCAGGCTGCGGACAAGAATAGGACATGTTCTATCTTTTGCGGAGCCGCGGACCGGAAGTTTGGGGCCGCGCTCCGCAAATGCGGAAGCGGAGTGCACATAGTGTGCTCTCCGCACCTCGTCCGGCCCCATAGACAGTGAATGGGTCCGTACCCGTTCCGCAGAATTGCAGAACGGATGCGGACACATTCACGGTCGTGTGAATGTAGCCTTATATAGTTTTTTATGTTTTACTACTTTTTCGGCATAAAATCACTTTTGCAAATAATGTAAAAAAACAAGGTGCGCACTCCTTCTAGTTTTGCATACAGGACAAAATTGTTTATTAATACAAAATGAATAAAGATAATAAAGAATAAAATATATAAATATACACTCCCAAAAAGTTATAAAAATATGAGAACAAAAATTCATGATTCCACTATCAATTGCAATGCATGGTTATGTAGAAGTCATTAGCAATATCGCTGGTATTTGCTGATAAACCATGCAGAGCACTGTCATACAATATTAATACATAATGAGTTCATATCAGTGATTTCATACCACAATTCATATATATTAAAAAACAGTATTTGGTTATAAGGAGATTGTATGTATGAGGAGTAGTGATTAGCGGCAGGGGCAATATTCAAATTTGCGATATTTCTCGAATATTCGTTAGAATATTCGTCATATATTCGCGAATATTCGTATTCGAGATTATTCTCTTGATTGCGAAAAATCGGCACTGTAAAAATCGCATAATGCAAATTCGTAACTCGAAATACAGGCGTGGGTCACTTTGGCTACATTTTTCAAGTTGCTAGAAGTTTCCTGAGTTTATCCTGACTGAATTAGAATATTCTTCATTATTTAGTTTATTTTAGCTTATGCGAAAAATCAGCAATGTAATATGCGCGTTGATCGAGTAAGGGCGGGTTATAAGCAACTTTCCTATTGGGTTGGCTTGCTAGAATTTGCGAATATGTAGAATATAGTGTGATATATATTCGTAAAAACGAATATTGGTCTTATATTACATTTACTACTCTAATGGGTTCAGATAAAAAAAAACAACGAATATTCATTTTTGAGAATATATATCACACTATATTCTACATATTCGTGAATTCTAGCAAGCCAACCCAATAGGAAAGTTGCCTATAACCCGCCCTGACTCGATTAAATGTGCATATTACATTGCCAATTTTTTGCATAAGAAGAAATAAATTAAATAATGAAGAATATTCTAATTCACTAGACATTGCAGCCTTCTCACATTGGCCCACAAGCAAGAAACAGGCAGGTAATGGGTTCAGATGAAAAAAAATAGACGAATATTCGTTTCTACAAATATATATCACTATATTCGAAATATTCGTAAATTCTCGAAGCGGCGATATTCACGATTTAAATTCGCTGCTCTAATATTAGCGCTCAACACTAATGAGGATATTAGAGCTGTTATAAACCAAAAATCCCGATTAGTCCATAAAAAATATATAAATGTGCCTTTGCAATTAGTCCGTAGTCCTTATTTGGAGATTTTTTTGAAAACAAAATGATCACTCCACAGTATCCAGTAAAAAGGCTGACTACTTGTTATCTGCAAGCCAAGCGCTTACTGGTCTTAGGGTCCATTCACGCGTCCGTAAGTGTTTTGCGGATCCGCAAAATACGGAACGCACATGGCCGGCACTCTCATCCCAGCGATATTGCTAATGACTTCTACATAATCACGCATTGCAATTGATAGTGGGATCATGTACTTATGAATTTTTGTTCTCATATTTTAATAACTTTTTGGGAGTGTATATGTACAGGTGACAACATGGGCTGTGTTACAACAGCTAAAGTACGCTTTTTCCTCCTCCACACTAAATTATTAAAACTTCACCTTTATTAATTTACCATTAATACCTAAATCTAACAATTTAATGAGAACCTAAGTGTTTAAAACTATCAGGGTGAGCTAGTGATTCAGCACCATATGTGCTTATGATTCTCTGACACGGTTTCTCTATACACTTAAGTGGCATCTGTGGCTGTGCGCTGCCACCGTCACTTCTATTCTTATTCGCTCTCCTATATATATTGACCAATATTGCTCACTACCTGGGCTAAAATATGGCTCAGAAGCTGCCCCCCGACATGTTTTGCTGGAACCAGTCATTGATGATGCTAAGTTCCTGCTCTCTCCCATAGAAACTCGCGTATGCGCCAGAACTTGCGCATTAGGTAAAGAGGAAACAATAAAAGCACAAGATCTAACGCATGCGCCTATAAAAAGGAACAATGATTTTGACTAAGTTCGGAAACATGCGCAGTAAATGGAAAGAAACAGGAGAGATATTCTAAGTTCTGGCACATGCGCGAGTTTCTATGGGAGAGAGCGTGAACTTAGCATCATCAATGACCAACCAATAAGCAAAAAGAACAGAGAGTATCGCTAAGACACAGCGATCAGAATTGGCCTACTAGAAATGATGTCACAAACAGAGGTATTAAAAGATTCAGTCCTCGCTAGCTCAGATTCACAGACTGCCCAGCCCCTGAAGACGGCGGTTATCCGTTGAAACATGTCGGGGGGCAGCTTCTGAGCCATGTTTTAGCCCAGGTAGGAATATTCAGAACAAATTATGATTTGGTGTTTTTTGTTTTGTGTTTCCCTTTATTTCCACTCTAGTTGACTCTCTAAGGGTACTTTCACACTTGCGTTGGTGCGGATCTGTCTGTTTATTTTCACAGACGGTCCGCACCTATAATGCAAACGTTTGTATCCGTTCAGAACGGATCCGTTTGCATTAGGTTTAAAGAAAAATGACAAAGTCCAAAACGGATCCGTTTTAAATTGCATTGAAAGTCAATGGGGAACGGATCCATTTTCAAATGCACCATATTGTGTCATTGAAAACGGATCCGTCCCCATTGACTTACATTGTAATTAAAAACGGATCCGTTAGGCTCCGCCTCTTCAGACGGACACCAAAATGCTGCATGCTGCGTTTTGGTGTCCGCCTCCAAAACGGAATAGAGGCAGAACGGAGCCGAACTGATGCATTCTGAACGGATCCTTATCCATTCAGAATGCATTGGGGCTTAACTGATCCGTTTTGGACCGTTTGTGAGAGCCTTGAAACGGATCTCACAAACGGAATCCAAAACGCTAGTGTGAAAGTACCCTAAGACGGCATTACCCCTGATGAGTCCCTGTATAGCGGGATGAAACATGTTGGGACATTAGAGAGGGACATAAATAGGGAATTAGGCCCCCAATAGGGACAGGTTCCTGACGGGGTCGCCCCTATCGGGTCGGGTGCTCTGTATTACTGATAGGCAGGGAGTAATAGCCCCTATCCCAACAAATGATACAGGGTGTATTCTAGGGCTATGTAGCTCCCTGTCCCAATGAAACTTCTCCTACAATAATACAAGCCTAACTGCATTCATACAAACCGTCTGGACTTTCACCGATGGTCGTAGCAGACTGATTGACACCCCGGGATCGGGTAAGATCTTTCCTTGTTTCCTTTACCATAAGGACTGTCTGTCTACAGGTATCCATTGAGATATTATTATTATCGAGGGGGCGGAGCCGGCTGCAGAGCTGAGAGGAAGTGTGGTGTGGAGCTCTGCAGTTTCACTTCTTTTAAACCACTATAACTCCCATATTATTGGATAATTTAAAGAAAAAATCATATCTGGTGAAACCGGAAGGCTCAGAGAGTAGAAAGATACCACTTTTGTGTGGTTTAAAGAACTTTGGAAATTGCGGCCTACTGACAGGACTGGAGCCGGGGCCTGGAGTACATAAGAAAGCAGCAAGATCGGGACTCTAAAGATACTTTTATAAAGACTGCTTCTGCCGACTGGATTACCAGGGGAATACAGACAAGAAAGCCGGTAAGAAAGGACCAGCCTGTGATCCCAAACTTGCTGTCGGGCCCAGCGGTGGACATCGCGTTACGCGATTTGCGTCCCAGAAAAGAATCGAGCAGATACTAGATCGCGATTTTCTCCCCATTAAGATAGCGCAAAATCAAAGTGACTTTTGGCGGGAAGCGGACTTACAATAGACAGGCAGCCGCGCTCAGTGGTGGAAATCGAGGTATGCGATTTGTGAACTGACGAAAAATCGAGCTGATTCAGGATCGCAAATTTTCTACACCATTACTGGTAAATACTTGTTCGATTTTCCCTTATATTCAAAGTCACGAATTTAAAAGGTGATCACAAGAGGGAAATAGTCTTATTATTACTGTGGACTGTCACATCACAGAAGCTGAAGCTCTAGTTTCAAAGTGACTTTACAAATTGCGATTTTGCGATTTTTCATGCCTGAAAAAATCGTGAACAGACAGAAGTACCTTTTGGCGGGAAGCAACTAAAAACTATTATAAAGTGCTGCAAGTTAAGTGCTGAAGCCCTGAAACCGAAAAATAAAATCAGCTTGCAATTAAGTACAGAATAATCGATCTTATTTGAATTATATCTATGTAAATTACCGGTGCACAGAGCCAGTCCCTGAGAACGCCTGGAAAATCTGGACCAACGTGATCGGAATCCTACTAGATTACAGTAGGAGTGGAAATACCCAATTATTCGTACTTCAAATTTGAGACTCCTTATCTTCGCAATGGGGAAACCCAGACATGTATCTGAAACCATCAAAGCATCCAGGACTCCAAGAAGTTCTCACAGTCTCTCAAGACCTCAAAAACTAAACGCCGACGCGCCAGCCTATCAACCTGACGCAGCTTCTAAGTCTACACCGCAGTCACGACCCTCAAATATGTCGGGCTCTGAATCAGATGACGACTCCACGCATGATAGTGAAGATCTTCGCAGCCATATAAAAAACTTACCCTCCATGGATAACATGAGAAGCTTGTTCAAAGAGATGGCGTCATCATTGAAAAGTGACTTAAATGAAATAAAGTCTGAAATTAAACAACTTAACACTAGACTAGAGACCGTAGAAGACGCAAATGATAAAATAGCTGCACATGCTTCCTACATGGCCAACAAAATTTTCAACCAGCAGATGGAAATTCAAGAGCTCCAATCCCACCTGGACGACCTGGAGAACCGCTCCAGGAGAAATAATTTGAGGATTAAAGGACTGCCAGAGTCTGTAGAAGACAAAGACGTCCCAACAGTTATTGAGGACATCTTTCTGGAATTGCTGGGAAAGGATAACAGCTTCGACCTAGGTATGGAAAGAGTACATAGGGTCTACAGACCAAGATCAGCAGCCTCCGACTCTCCTAGGGACATTTTATGCTATATCCTGAGCTTCTCTGTAAAAGAGGAAATTCTGAAAAGATCAAGGATAGCGAAAAAATTAGAATATGAAGGCAGCTCATTAGCAATCTACCAAGACCTTTCCAGATTTACCCTGGAGAAAAGACGCCAATTGGCCCCACTAACAAGAACACTTCGCGACACAAACGTGAAATATAGGTGGCTTTATCCATTTGGCCTTCTCGTAACCTTCAATGGGAAGCAGTTAACCATCCGCAACCCAGACGATCTCGCCAAAGCACTTACCAAGATGAAGCTTGAACACATCTCTATCCCAGAATGGTTACCGGAAGGAGAAGATCCCACCCCGCCGGAACTCCCAGCAAATAGAAGATGGGAACAATTAACAACACCCCAACAAAGATCCCGGGGAGAAGATGCGTCCTTTCACCCCAGAACACTGAGAAAATTCTCACGTAGTATAACACCTTCTGCCAGAAATCTCAACCCGAGCTGATCCTGTGATGCACGTATTTCCTTTTCATGTACCACTTAGTCATTTTCAGGTTGGTATGTTTTGTTTCTGGTGACTTGTTCATAAATTCGTCACCACCTTTTAGTGTACTCAATATCTATATGACTAGGTGGATATATTTTCGTCAGCTTATTATAGTCTAACTTCCTCTATTTGTACGAGTTAGCTATAATACATCATGCGTTCTTGGTTACAGAGAGATAAGTCTCTCTTATTATCTTCTGTGTATTTGGTTCATGATTAATCTGTTATAATGGTGACTTATATCCTTGTTTAAGTTCTCAGGGACACCTTCTGTGTCCTTTACTGTATTTAGTGCACCTCATTGATTCACTTCTAGTTCCCTGAGCTAGAAAGTGACATTTTTCAGTGGTTAGAAACCTCTACTCTCCCCCCCCACACAGTTATACACCGGACGGTGTATATTGAACTCATTCCCACTCCTAAGTGGGTGTGACACTGTTAAGTTTTTCTTTTTAGGTACTGGTCCTCTAATTGGTAGAGGTGTACCTCTAATTCATCCCTAGCAATTTTATACCTGCTCATATACCCACCCTACCCCACCATCCTCTCTCTATTTAGCTCTATATACACATATAAGAGATATCAAATCAAACAGTATGTCAGAGCTACGCATAGCATCATCTCAATAACCCCTCAAAGAGAGGGCAAATCCTTCATATGTTTAAAAAACAACAGATAGATGTTTTATACGTTCAGGAAACACACTTTAGGAAAGATTTCACACCTATCTTAAAAAATAAATTTTTCAAGACATGGTTCAATGCGTGTACCCCCCTGAAGAAGGAAAAGGGAGTTTCCATAGCTTTTGGGAAAAACATAGATTTTAAATGTCAGGATAGGATTGTTGATCCAGAGGGTAGATTTATCTTGATTAAAGGCACCATAAATGAGAAGGTTTACACTCTGGCCAACCTGTATGCCCCGAACGAGGGACAAGTAAACTTTATTAGGAACACCTTAAAAATTATAGATAATTTTACAGAAGGCCTTTTGATCATAGGAGGAGACTTTAATCTGACTCCAGACTGCAAAATGGATTCCTCAGCTAATAGGGCAAGATGGCCGATACAAAAATCCAGACAACTACAAGAAACATTGAGCGAATATGCATTAGTTGATATCTGGAGGATCCTTCACCCAGCTACTAAGGATTTCTCCTACTTCTCAGATGTCCATAAATCATATTCTAGAATAGATTATTTCCTGATTTCTCAAAAAGATATAGAAGTAGTACTAAAGGCAGAATATGGAATTAGAGTATTCTCGGATCACGCCCCGTTAACGTTACACCTTAAAGTAGACGTCCAGACTGCTAGATCCAACTCGTGGATGCTGAACGAGAGTCTTCTCAATAAGGAATCCAATATCTCCCACATTATGGAACAGTTAAACTTTTTCTTTAAAGAAAATTTGGAGGGACAAAGTTGTAGTTCATTGACCTGGGAGACCCACAAAGCGATGGTAAGAGGATTGCTTATTCAGTTAGGCTCAAGAGAGAGAAAAGAAAGAGTTAAAAAGATAGAAGCTTTGCTAGATGAGATCAGCTCTTTAGAGAAATCTCATAAAAACTCCGGTGACTCCCAGATGGAAGTGAGACTAGTTAATCTAAGGTCTGAATTAAGAGCTATTCTTGAACAGAATCAACAAAAATATCTATACTTTGCCAAATATAAACATTTTTTTTTTGCAAGCAAATGTGGTAAGGAACTGGCGAGAGTGATAAGTAAGGAAAGAAATAAAAGTAACATTGTGAAGATTAAGAGATCAGATAATCAGACTGTCCATGACCATGACCCAAAGGGTATTGCGAACTCCTTCAAAGAATTTTACTCTTCCTTATATGACATTCACTCCTCGGATTCTACTGAATCTTTGAAATTGAAGGGAAAAAAGATTGAAAATTTCTTAGAGAAAATCCAAACTCCGAGTGTAACAGCTGACCAAGCTGACATGCTATCAGCCCCCTTCACATTAGAGGAAGTGTCGCGGGCTATCAATAACCTTAAGATTGGAAAAACCCCGGGACCAGATGGCTTATATACTACAAAAAATTCAAAAACTTTCTAGCCCCACATCTCCTGGATTACTTCAATTCCATAGGCACCACTGACAAATGGAGACCAGAGTCTATGACGGCACATATTTCTGTAATTCCCAAAGCTGATAAGGATCATACGGAATGCGCGAATTACAGGCCCATTTCACTATTAAATATAGATTTAAAAATCTTTGCCTCCTTACTGGTTCATAGAATAAACAAAATAATCGGTTTTCTCGTCGGTCGCGACCAAGTAGGGTTTGTAAAAGGAAGAGAAGCAAAAGACAATACTGTGAGAGTATTGCTCCTAATGGAGTACGCCAAAAATAATAATATTCCCTTGACCATGGTTGCGTCCGACGCGGAAAAAGCGTTCGACAGGTTATATTGGCCCTACCTGAAAAAGGTCTTAAACAAATTTAATTTTCCCACAACATTTAATGAAAAAATAATGTCCCTATATACGTGTCCGTCAGCCAGAGTGAAAGCTAATGGCATCTTATCTGACCACTTTCCCATCAGAAATGGTACGAGACAGGGATGCCCGCTATCGCCCCTTTTGTTTGTCCTGTCGTTAGAGCCACTTTTCATCAAGATAAGGAGTAATAAAAATATAACTGGTGTCCGAACTGGCCCAATCGAACATAAAATCTCGGCGTTCGCAGATGACACTCTTTTCACGCTGACCAATACGAAGCATTCCCTCCCACACTTGTTGAGAGAATTAGAAACATTTGGTGAAGTTTCAGACTTCAAGATCAACTTAGCTAAATCAGAAATATTTAATGTGAATGTCGACAACAGGACATGGGAGGAAATACTTAGTATGAGCGTTCTGAAACCTGCCACCACATCTTTTAAATACTTGGGGATCAGGATATGCAACAATATACCAGACTTATATAAATTGAACTTCCCAGCTCTCATAAAACAAATAGAGAAGCACTTTACAGAATGGGACACTCTTTGGTTGTCGTGGCTAGGAAGAATCAACGCGATTAAAATGACAATCTTGCCGAAAGTGTTATATTTACTGCAAACGCTTCCTATTTGTGTACCCAAATCGTTTTTCACTAAAGTGAAGTCCCTCTTTAGTAAATTTATCTGGAAAAACAAACATCCTAGAATCGCCTACAATGTACTTTCGAGACCGAAGGGTAGAGGGGGGGTGAACCTTCCAGATTTAGAGAAATACAATAAGGCGGCAATGATGTCTAGACTGCTAGAATGGACGGTTCATCCAGTGAGGAAAAATTGGGTATACGTAGAAAAACTACTTTCTGATTTGAGCCTGCCAGCTTTGCTTTGGAACCCCAATACGAAGGTAAAACTGTCTACCTTTTTAAAGTCAACCATAACTAGAGGTTCGGTCAAACAATGGCGCTCTTTGAACAGCTCTCAGAAATTACTACCTGACCTTGCCTTAGATACTCCCCTTATAAGTATTATACCTAAATCTTGGTCCTTCTGGGTAACAACCTTACACAACAAGGAAGGAGGTGATTTCCTACCAATAAAATCGGTCTGGATACATAATAAACTTCTAGACAAAGCAGAACTAAGTAACCTTTTGTCGATAAATGATATCCCAAATAGGTATTATGCTTCTCTCAGTCTTTTACTAAAAGAGACCCCCATCCCACAACCCATTACTTCTCAGAGCAATTGGATCTTGAAACTTATTAGGGAGAGGAATCTGACTCCTCACCTATTGTCAAAATGTTATGAGCTCTTAAATAAACCTGATGACTTACCTTCGTATTGTGATAAATGGGGTAAGGAACTCAGATATGCTCTAAATGAAAATCAAATAGACCTTTTACTACGAAATTCCCTTTCTAACTCCCCATCGGGAGTACTTCAGGAGATGCAATTTAAAATCACTTCAAGGTGGTATAGGACACCTGTCCTATTACACAGAATTTTTCCAGATTCTTCTGAATCCTGTTGGAGATGTGGCCTAGACAAAGGCAATTATGAGCATATATGGTTCCTTTGCCCATCACTGAATACCTTTTGGAGTAAGATCCAGAAAATTATTAATTCGGTATTTGATTCGGATATTAAATTGTCTGCCAATTTGGTGCTGTTCAATATTTTTAATGCAAATCAGCAGTCTATTAAATGTGATTTATCTGTTCACATCCTTAACGCGGCGAAATTAGTTATCCCACGGAAATGGAAACAATCTACTCCACCATCGATAGTAGAATGGCTAAAAGAGTTTAACAAGATTGCAGACTTCGAGAAGAGAAGATGGTACATGGCTTTTCGTCCTGCAAAATTTCAGAAAGTTTGAAAACTTTGGTTTCTTTTTCAGGGAAAAAAGAGATTGGACTCAATCATCTCAGAAACATAGAGACCTGCTAAGTGAAATATGTGTTTAGTAGCTCTGAATTCATCTATTTTTGTGTGGCCTCATCGACTTCCATCGCTGAAATTCCCTTTCCTCCTGTCCTCTCCCTCATTCCTTATCCCCCTTTCCCATTCCCCACAATTACAAAATGTCTAAATTAAACAATATGTCTAAATTAAACACTCTATCACCTGATTATGTGTTACGGCTGAGTTTTCACTAACAGTTTCAGTTAGTGATACCTTACTGCCGCTTTGACAGAGAATTCTTTTGTATTGTTACTTTGTTAGATCTGCACATTAATATGTTGTTCATGCTGGAACTTTATTTTTCACAATTGTTTTGTGATTTTACATCCTGATGAGAAAATCTGATAAATAAACATAATTTAAAGAGATATTATTATTATCACTGTTAATTTGAGCACTTATTTGGGTTTCATCGGTTTTTTAACCATTAATTAGTAAAAGGTATGTTTTAATATAGCACAGGTCTTGTATTGGTATCTCCTCCACAACTGGGTTATTGTGAATGTATATGTATAGGTGAAACTTGAAAAAATAGAATATCGTGCAAACGTTAATTTTTTTCAGTAATGCAACTTAAAAGGTAAAACTAGTATGTGAGATAGACTCATTACATGCAAAGCGAGATATTTCAAGCCTTTATTTGTTATAATTTGGTGATTTATGATTATGGCTTACAGCTTACGAAAACCCCAAATTCACAATCTCTGAAAATTAGAATTTTACATGAAATCAATAAAACAAGGATGTTAAATAGAAAAATGTAGGACCTCTGAAATGTCTAATCATGCATATGTACTCAGTCCTTGGTTTGGTCCCCTCAGTGTGGCGTGGCGTGGATGCTATCAACCTATGGCACTGCTGAGGAGTTATGGAAGACCAGGATGCTTCAATAGCAGCCTTCAGCGTTTCTGCATTGTCTCTCATCTTTCTCTTGGCAATGCCCCATAGATTCTCTATGGGGTTCAGGTCAGGTGAGTTTGCTGGCCATTCAAGCACAGTAATCCCATGGTCATTGAAGCAGGTTTTAGTGCTTTTGGCAGTGTGGGCAGGGGTCAAGTCCTGCTGGAAAATGAAGTCACCATCTCCATAAAGCTCGTCTTCGGAATGAAGCGCTCCAAAATCTCCTGGTAGATGGCTGTGTTGACTCTGGACTTAATGAAGCACAGTGGACCAACACCAGCAGATGACATGACAAAAGTTGCTCTCATCAGAAAAGAGGACTTTGGACCACTGAGCAACAGACCAGTTCTTTTTTTCTTTAGCCCAGGTAAGATGCTTCTGACGTTTGTTGTTCAGGAGAGGCTTGACAAGAGGAATACAACATTTGAAGTCCATCCGTCTGTGTGTAGTAGCTCTTGATGCACTAACTCCAGCCTCAGTCCTTGAATGGCCTTTTCCTGACAATCCTCTCCAGGCTGGGGTCATCCCTGCTGCTTGTGCACCTTTGTCTTCCACACTTGTCCCTTCCACATAACTTTCTATTAATGTGCTTTGATACAGCACTTTGGGAACATCCAACTTCTTTAGCAATTACCTTTTGAGGCTTTCCCTCCTTATGGAGGGTGTCAGTGATGGTTTTCTGCACAACTGTCGGGTCAGCCGTCTTTCCCATGATTGTGATTCCTACTGAACCAGACTGAGAGACGTAAAGGCTCAGGAACCCTTTTCAGGTGTTATGAATTAATTAGCTGACTAGAGTGTGACACTTTGAGCCTAGAATATTAAACCTTTTCACAATATTCCAATTTTCTGAGATTGTGAATTTGGGGTTTTTATGGGCTATAAGCCAAATTATAACAAAAAAAGGCTTGAAATATCTTGCTTTGCATGTAATGAGTCTATCTAGTTACATAGTTAATACGGTTGAAAAAAGACATACGTCCATCAAGTTCAACCAAGGGATCGGTGAGGACTTGAATCCCAGAAGGAATTGAGATTCAGATTTCTACACATTTTCATAAGCATTAATGTTGTTTACTTTTAAGAATTCATCTAAACCCTTTTTAAAACTGTCCACTGTTCCTGCTGTGACCACTTCCTGAGGAAGTCTATTCCACAGCTTCACAGTTCTTACAGTAAAGAAGCTTTGACGCTTCCGGAGACTGAACTTTTTCTTCTCCAGTCGGAGGCAGTGCCCCCTTGTCTTTTAAGGGGAACTTTACATGGAACAGTTTTTCACCGTATTTTTTGTATGGCCCATATATTTGTATAGTTTAATCATGTCCCCCCTTAGACGTCTCTTCTCAAGACTAAATACATTCAATTCTTTTAATCTTTCTTCATAACTAAGACCCTCCATGCCCCTTATCAGTTTAGTCGCTCTCCTCTGTACTTTTTCCAGCTGCAGAGCATCCTTTCTATGGACTGGTGCCCAGAACTGAGCAGCATATTCCAGATGAGGCCACACCAACGCTTTGTAAAGTGGTAAAATAACATCCCTGCCCCACGAGTCCACGCCCCAGTGGGCCTGATGGCTATATAGTGCATTGAAATAGTCATCTATTGCAATGCACTGTATAGTCAGTGCTACATATACACTAAGAGTACTTTTACACTTGCGGCATGGCTATAAGGCAGCCCGCCGCATCCGCCATGCTGCAAGTACCCGTGGGCTGCCATGCTGCCGCTCCGTCCCTATTCAGTATAATATGGACGGGGGCGGAGCTACGGCGCAGCACGGCAGTGCACGGACATGCAATACTTTCACTGAGAAGAAAGTCCGGCACTCGCTTGTGGATTTTCTATATGCGAATTTATTCAGTCACATATTAATTCATATTGACGCGTTTCAGCACAACACGTGCTTTCTGCACAACACGTAGTTAGTCTGAAGAAAGAACGTGTTGTGCTGAAACGCGTCACTATGAATTAATATGTGACTGAATAAATCTGCATATAGAAAATCCACAAGCAAGTGCCGGTCTTTCTTCTCTGCATCGTCTGTTGGTATGCCCGCCCGCTGACACGTGCACCGCTAACGTTCAAGAGCAGTGCTGACCATTTTTACAATATACAGTACTTTTAGTCCGGCAATCTCTAGCCTCCGTCCCTGACCCGCTGCCATCACAGTGAAGCCGGACACTTTATAGTGTCACAGCCCCGGTAAGCAGTTTGGATATGACTGTGCGTCCAAATACAGTAAATTACTTGCGATTTGGCCGTACAGTTATGTCCAAATGCTTGAAGGGGTTAATTCATTCATGGTGCCTCTGCATGAACAACAGAGGCCTATTTTCATCTTCATGTGCGACATAAATGATTGGCCATTTTGGACACCCTGAAGATTGCCTTACATTTCCATAACAAGTGGGGTTTACCAGAGTCTATGATTTTTTTTTTTTTTAAATGTTGTAGCCCGATGAGCATAGTTATGGATGAAAACTCATGGGCAATTAAACCTCTACTGTGCCACAATCAATGATAATTGTAGCATTAACAAAGGGAAAGGGCTATCTTTGCCAGCTCATCAAAGTCGCATCATTCGGGAACGGCTGCTGGAGACTGGGGGACCTAAAATGGGGGGGGCATGCACTTTCTCCAGACCTGAATCCCATTGAAAACCTATGGGATTAGCTGAGTCGCCGTGTAGTGGCTCATAACTCTGTACCCCAGAACCTCAATGACCTGAGGGCCGCCCTTCAAGAAGAGCGCGCCCTATGACCCAACACTGTGCAGAGCGGCTGGCAGCGGAGGAGGCGGGGTGCACAGGGGAGAAGGAGTCGCTCTCTCCCTTCCCCTGTGCTGCGCTGCCAGTGAGGAGAGACAGGGGGGGCAAAGGAGGGGTTGGCGCACTGCGCCACCAATGACAGGACCTTACATTGTCTGGCCTTACTATCTAGCAGCTAGCAGTGCCCAGGATGTCCCCGCACTTACAATTATCCCTGGGCACCGCTCCGTTCTCCCCACTGTGGGCCAGTTACAGTTTCGTGCTCCATGTGCCAATTACTAATATCGGACCAATGGGGAGGAGACATCACCTTCTCTGTGGGCGTTTCTTCTCCCTGCGCTGTCCAATCGCAGCACAGAACGTCACAGTGCAGGGAGAAGGAACGCCCACACAGCTGATGTCTCCTCCCTATTGCTCCGATATTAGTAATTAGCATATGGAGCAGGACACTGTAACTGGCCCACAGTGGGGAGAACCAAGCGGCGCCCAGGGATGTCCCTACACTTACAATTATCCCTGGGCGCCGCTCTATGTAGCTGCTAGTAAGTCCGGACCATGAAAGGTCCTTTGTAATCTTTAATACAGGAGGCAGGGAGCTGCGATCAGCGGCAGTTAACCCTCAGGTGCCGCACCTGAGGGGTTAACTACCGCTGATCTGCTGCCTGCCACCTGTATTAAAGGTTAATTTTCATTGGTGGCGCAGTGCGCCTCCCCACACCCCGGTATTAAAAATGTTGGTGGCAGTGGCCACAGAGCAGAGTCCCTCCCCTCATTGGTGGCAGTGGACACAGAGCAGAGTCCCCTCCCTCCTCATTGGTGGCAGTGGCCACAGAGCAGAGTACCCTCCCCCCTCATTGGTGGCAGTGGCCACAGAGCAAAGTCCCCTCACCCCTCATTGGTGGCAGTGGCCACAGAGCAGAGTCCCCTCCCCCCTCATTGGTGGAAGTTCTGATTGGAGCCCGAGCAGTGTTATAACTGGGCTCCGATCGGTTACCATGGCAGCCAGGACGCTACTGAAGCCCTGGTTGCCATGGTAACATTCTTATTAGATTACTCGATTATCCGTAAAAAATAATCGATAGAATACTCGATTTCTAAAATAATCGTTTACTGCAGCCCTATTGTGAACCGCAGGAGACGTCATTGTCAAGCTGTAATTGATGCTCAAGGCCACATGACAAGTTTTTGAGATATTGAGATTTTTTGTGCTGGTATACCCACTACTGTTGTTGGCTTTTGTTTCA
Organism: Bufotes viridis; assembly: GCA_033119425.1. Lineage (NCBI taxonomy): Eukaryota > Metazoa > Chordata > Amphibia > Anura > Bufonidae > Bufotes > Bufotes viridis. The sequence continues at coordinate 265,736,434 of CM065594.1, forward strand.
CTAAATTGTTTAACATGAGGAAATCACACTTGCATGCTTCTACGTAAATGCCCTACTTTCATGATATAATATCACTGTAGCGTGAACTTTTTAAGTTTTTCATAAATTTCACCCGAAAGCCAAATATCCCTAACTTTTTGGGAGCAGTGTATATTTAGACAACTCCCTAAACACACTTACATCCATCTCATATTCAGCTATAGCTATGAACATCCATTTTTGTCCTCTTCTCCCCATATTTATCTCCTTCAAATGTCTCTAAAATACATTGGTCACGTGAGTAGACAAAGTCTACACCATGACTTAAATTTTGGACATGGACCCTCTCTTTGCCTTGTCTCAGTTGTATGATCACAGCTTCACTGATGACCATTCTCTAGATATGTCCAATAGGACATGATATGATATATTAAATTGATCCAGGGAAATTATCTTAATTCCTTTTCTAGGTTCAGGAAGGAATGTATTGTCCCTGTGAGTGAAAAGTAGCTACAACTGCTTAAGGGCTTTTTTTGGCCCATTTTTAGGTTAAGCATTTGGCCCTGTGAAGTTGATGTCAACCAAATTATCCACTAACCACAAGATGTCATGCCTCCAGGTAACGTCCAAATGTAAATCCCAGAAACTTCTTTAGAGGACTATAATGGGATGCCCTCTCAAAAAGATTCAAACATTTCGCTTTTCAAAATCTGATTCATGAAACTCTTCCATGATGGGAGTTGACCAGACATCCATCTATGAATCCATTATTAAATTGTTTTCCCTTTACCCCAGCTATACAGGGATTAGGTTCTGAATTATTCACGCCCGAATATCTCTACATTATAAACACCTCCATAAATGATTGGCCATTTTGGACACCCTCAAAATTGACTTACATTTACATAACAAGTGGGGTTTACCAGAGTCTATGATTTATTTTTTATTTTTTTTATGTAGCCCGATGGGCATGGTTATGGCTAGAAACTCATGGGCAATTAAACCTCTACTGTGCCACAATCAATGATAATTGTATCATTAACAAAGGGAAAGGGCTATCTTTTGTAATGAATTACAGCTCCTTACAAATGGGCCAGCCCTAGATCTTGCAACGGCCCCAGGGATATCCTAAGAAAATGGACCCTCAAAAATCCACCAGGACCAAACCGCATTTGGAGATGACTTTATAGCTAGCTACTTCAAGGGTCTATTCCATATGGCACAATTTACCCTTTACCTAGTAGACCTTATTGATAATAGTATGATAGACTCTTGGTTCTAATACAAGTTTCGTAACAGGGTTCCCACCTCCCATAGACCATGTTGTGACAAAGGGACCTTTGTACCTCCTCAGACACCAGGGTCTGGGACTGTTACCCCAGTACCACATTTAGCCACACTCATTGGAACACACCATACAGTGCAACAGAAATTAATGTGTCCTTTCGATTTACTTAGGGCCAGAAGTTATGCTAGATCTGTATATAGGAAGATAAGTATATACAAAAGTGTTAGTGAATGAGCTCCTCTTACCTGGCACTTAGATCTTGAGAGATAAGAAGCAGTGTCAAGACGCAGATGGAGAAACCTTAGTATGCATTGTCATTTCCTTTGCAAAACTTTTTCAAACTTCCCTTTTTACACTTCTTGTAACAGAGGCTGCTGTGCGCCGCTGTTCCCCTAATACCGCTGCGGTCCTGGGCGCAGTGTTCAGAGGTGATCTGCAGCCAGTGCTTCCTATTCACCTCTGCAGTCCTGGGCTCTGTCTGTGTAGGTACTGTAGTTCGGGGATCCGCTCCACATGTTCACACCCGCTGGTAAGTGACACTTCTGATACAATATGAATATATAAAGTATAACCATAGAGGCAGACCCTGCACCTACAACGGGTACGTGGCCCTGGTTGGTTCCATACCCCATTGCTTTTAGGAGGAAAACTTTCCAACCATACTTTCTCTATCGTCTGTTGTCCGCCTGTTGCTGGCTTCTCCCCACCAAACTTTCCATGATTAAAAGGTCTCTTCTAATTTTGTATAGGGTCAGATCTGTCAATCAGGGTACCCTCGGTAGGAAGATGCCAGTGACGTAATAGTCTTATGACTCCTCTTCTCATTCAGGCTTGTATTTAAATTATCAGAGAACCCCTTTAATAAAACAAAAAATGATTTTCTGATAAGTCATAGATACATTGGTGAAATTTATGGGTGTAATTTATCATAAAAGTAATATTTGAAGACAGTTTTTCAGTATACTGTGTTAGAGTACTTTGCACCAAATGTATCAAGCGTTGCAAGGTGTTTGTTAAATTTGGTGCATCTTTAAACCTAACACCTGTGGTGGTCAATTATTATGACCCCCTATTCCAAATTTGCAAAAGTCGCAAAGGCCCAGGGCATGGCCTGGCAGTGGTGGCTGAACACACATCTTTCAAGAGCTCCTGCCATGAGGCTTCCGTTTTGCTAGCAGCTATAGTTATCAGCTCAAATGGTGGTGAGAAGAAGAAGGGGGAACATCCCGGGAATACAAAACCAGCCTGTGACTCTCAAGCAGCGGAGCATCAGAAAAGCAGGTTGCCACTCAGCCGTCTTAGGGCCGATGAATCCTGACCCTGCTAAACTACAGGATGTTTTTTGCCACTTGCACAGTTACTTGGTGAAGGAGCAGATAATGTTGAAGGCTAGAAACATTGAATACTGGGTCTTGGATGGGGCCTGCATACTGCTTCTGCAGGACTTTTCTGCGTCTGTTATTGGATTTCCGGAGAGAACGAAATATCCAATGTGCTTGGGGCCTCCCATTCCGCCTTGTGGTCCATAAAGATGGGAGAAGACAAGAGCTGTGTGATTCTAATGATTTGTCTGAGTATCTAAAGGGACTTAGACTCCAGTATCCCTACCTGATTGGTGTCCTGTTCCTCCTCTTATGCAACATCCAGCTATCCGTTGATCTTGAGAGCTGCAGGGCTCTCCTGGTCTGGACCGTCCGGGAGGGAAGTCGGAGATAGGCACCTGAGGCTTCTCAGTTAATACTTGGCCTTGTGTATTGGCTTAGTCTTAATTGCGATTATCTCCTTACTTATTGATGCCATAGTTTAACTTGGAAATTTTAGGCTTCCTGAGGAGAGGAATGACCTTATCCGTCCTCTCTCAGTATTCTTTGATAGTGTTCTTGGCTCCAATTTTGTTGTTCTGTTTATGTTTAGCCGAGTGGCAGACTCTAAATACCTGCTATTGATAGTCCACACCTAGGTGAACGCAAGTAGGTGTTTAGTAGACCTTTAAGGTTGGGGTCAGAACCCCTGCAGTTGCAACGTCAAGTGCTTTTTTAACACTTACTCCTTTTATCCCTTTTGCTTTCTTGTTAACTTCCTTTTCTCGTTTCTCCCTTCCTCTTTTCTCCTCTACTCTCTCTTCCCTTTTTTTGTCCTTTCCTAGGCATCATGCCTTGCGCCTCCATCAAGCTAGCCTCCCAAAATGTGAGAACTTAAAGATTACCATGCACAGGGAGAGCGCACTGATTCAATTTCTACAGGAAACTCTAAAAAACGGGAGATATCCCAGGAATGTGGTCTAAAAACTACACATCTTAGTTACACAGCTCTAATCCTGAGTCGAGATTTAAAGGGGTATCGATTGCACTACATAAATCTCTGAGGTATGCATTTGTAAAAATATTCATACAGGGCAAGGTCTACACCATTGGAAGTGTTTATCTTCCAAATTCTGACCAAGGCAGGGCCCTACAAGCCATATTCTGTAAAGTTGACCACTTCATATAGGGAGAACTCTTAATTGGGGAGGATCTTACATGACTGAAAAAATAAAAGTTGCAAAAACCACCGGTTTGCAATCACTGTGCCTAAATTTAGGTGTACGCGGCATTTATATGCCGCCCTGGCCGCTGGGAAGTGGCGGGGGCATGGCGGAGGCAAGGTCATCAACTCCGGCAAATGCGCTATCATGTACGCCAATTTTGTGGAGTAAATAACGTTTGAAATGTACTACTTTTAAGGGCTGAAGTAGAGTTCAATCTAGGTGCACAGAATGCCTAAGAATGCCCCCAATTTTTGATGAGGCCTGTGCCTTGTCATAAATTAAAAGGGTTGTCTGGGTTCAGAGCTGAACCCAGATATACCCATATTTTCACCCAGGCAGCCCCCTAATATAAGCTCTTTTTTGACCTGCGCTGAATCGCACAGGGCAAAGGCTATTTTTGGCGTTCCGGTGATGTACCAGGATCCATAGATCTCCATGGTGACTGCTAGGCGGAAGCCTCCACCCAACAGTGAGCCTGGGGACATCACCAGCTCTGATGGGCGGGCTTTAGCACTGCCCTACCCTGTAAAACGGCTGGGGCAGCGCTAAAGCCCGCCCATCAGAGCCAGTGACATCACCAAATACACTGCTGGGGGAAAGCCTCCGCCTAGCAGTGTAAAAAAAAAAAAGCCCTTGCACTGCGCGATCCATGCTCCGAAGCTAATGTCAGGGGGCAATTCTGGGTGTAAATAGGGGTATGTCCGGGTTCAGAGCTCCTTTAAGCACATTCCCGCGTCAATGAGGGGAAAATCAAAGATGGGCATAAAATGTTAATCTTTGATAAATAACCCCCTTTGTCTAGAAAGGTTACTACAAGTTTTTTAAAGTCTGAGTGATAAATCTGGAGTGAAGCTCATTAGCATAGCTAACCACAGCCACTTTGCCACCCACTTTTCAAAACTTGTGTAAGAATGTAAAAAGTTGCAAATTTTAGCTCAAGGGGCTCAAAAAGTCACAAAGCCCCTATTTTGTGACTTTTTAAAACCAGAATTCTGCAGTGCAGGGTGTGATTTATTCCCTCACAACAACACGGAGATCTGTAGAGTGGACTTCAGTGCCAGATTTGGAAATCAGTGATCTGAATTTTCTCTCTGCTCCGTCAGACAGTGAGCTGAGGGGCTCCTTATCTCTGTTCTCAGACCTTATAAACACTCATCAAAGCTCACTTCTTATCTTACTGATAAGAATTTGGCTTAAATAAGTGTTTATGACCTCTTAAGTGCTCTTTACACGGGCCGACAATTGAACAGATCATCGCTAACCAGCGTTACTAGTAACGTTGGTGAGCGACAATCTGGCAGTGTAAATTCACCAATGATTACCCGACAAACGAACAAAAAAAAATCTGCTAGATTATTGTCCCTTGTAAAGCGACCTTTAGTAATTTAGAGAAAATCGTTATTAGATGACTTGCACAAAGTGAAAATGAACGTAGGATGCACACACCTATAAAAATAGTTAACCCTTTGTGACAGAGCGGCTCAATATTTTTAATAAATAATAATAATAAATGAAATAATTATTTTTAGCCCCAAATGAGTAAAATGCAATCATAAAAAAAAAAATAGTCCCCAAAGATGTAAATAGCCTTTAACCACTTCCCGACCGCCTATTGACTATAAATGTCCTTGGGCGGTCATTTATCTCTGAATGGACATTCTGGAACCTCCATTCAGAGATCGCAGCTGCACGCTAATCGTGCAGCTGCCGAGTGGGGAGCCCGCTGTTAGTGACAACATGGCAACCCCGAGAGGAGGCAGGGACCGTTCCTGGGGGTCCCTGCCTTCTAGATAGCTGTATACAGATCAGGAAGCGCTATGTCGCTTCCTATCCGGACCCGGTGGTCATGTGATCGCCAGGGACGGATGAGTGCAGGAGCTGTCGGGTCCTCCATGGACATCAATCAGCCCTGCACTGAGGCTGTACAGCCTCTCTGGGGGGTGTATTGCCACTGTAAATGGGGCTACTATGTCAGCCCCAGTTACAGGAGAAATCAATAGTTAAAAAAAAGGAAAATAAAGAAGTTAAATGTCCCCAAGAGGTCTTGTAAGACCTTATGGGGGACACAAAGTGTAAAATAAAAAATGTAAAAAATAAAAGTAAAAAAGTTTCACATTTAAAAAAAAAAAATTCCCCCCAAATCTGTTATTTAAAAAATGATAAAAAATAGAAGAAAAAAATATAAAATAGACATATTTGGTATCACCGCGCCCACAACAACCGGCTTTACAAAAATATCACATGATCTACCCCATCAATTGAACGGTGGTGTAAAAAAAACCTAATAAAAATTATACCAAGACAGTTCTTTTTAGTCAACTCACCTCACAAAAAACATAATATCAATCAATCAAAAAGTCGTATGTACCCCAAAATGGTAACAATAAAAACGTCACCTCATCCTGCAAAAAACAATCCGTAATACAAGACTATAGCCAGAAAAATTTAAAATATATGACTCCAAGAAAATGGCAAAACATGGTTTTTATTGGGTAAAACATAAAAAAAAAAAAAATAGACATATTTGGTATCGTTGCGTCCGTAATGACCGGATCAATAGAAATATCACATGATCTTCCCCATCAAGTGAACGGTGTGAAAACAAAATAGAAAAATTACACCAAACAGCTTTTTTTATGACTTTACCTCCCAAAAATTAGATAAAAAGCAACCAGAAAGCCCAATGTACACCAAAATGGTGCCAATAAAAACTACAGTTTGTCTTTCATTCAACAAAATATTAAAAAAAAGTTATTGCTCTTAAAATCCATGACAGAAAATTCCAATTAAAAAACCCAGATGCCGCTCCTTCTCTTCTGAGCCCTGGCGTATCCCCAAATAACAGTTTACGACCACAATTGAAGTGTTACTGTATTCAGGAGAAAATGGGTAGCAAATTGTGGGGGGGATATTTTCCCGTTATCTTTTGTGAAAAAGAAAGTTTGGGCCCAAAGCACCATTTTCTTGTTAAAAAAAATGTAATTTTCCATTTTTACCCCCAAGTATTAAAAATTCTATGAAACAGCTGTTGAGTGAAATGCTCGCTACACACCTTGGGTGGTGTAGTTTACAAAATGTGGTCACTTTTGGGGGGTTTTCACTGTGGGGTTAACTCAGGGTCTCTTCAAATGCAACATGGTGCCCAAAGACCATTCCAACAAAATCTGCCCTCCGAAAACAATATGGTGCCCCTTGCCTTCTGTGGCTAACGTGTGCCCAAACAGCGGTATACGACCACATAGGGTGTGTTTCTGCAAACTGCAGAATGAAGGTAGTAAATATTGAGGTTTGTTTTGTTGTTAATCCTTGGTGTGTTCCAGGAAAAAAATTGACTAAAATGAAAAATCTGCAAAAAAAGTGACACTTTGAAATTTCACCTCTATTTTGTTTTAATTCCTGTGGAATACCTAAAGGTTTAACAACAATTCTAAAACCAGTTTTGAATAGTTTGAGGGGTGTCAATTCTAAAATTGGGTCATTTATGGGTTGGTTCTATTATGTAAGCCCCACAAAGTGACTTCAGAACTGAACTGGTCCTTAAAAAAGTTGACTTTGGAAATTTTCTTAAAAATTTCTAAAATTGCTTCTAAAATTCTAAACCTTCTAGCGTCCGTCATCACTACTTGTCAGCATTCGGACTAGTGCTTAGTTTTTTTCCGAATTTTGTAAATTTATAGTAAGCTAGGATATTCTAGAGGAAGGGATCTAACCAGCTTCCTAAAAGATAGAGGGAAGGAAGCGTCTGTGGGGGAACGTTAACCTCGAGTGACTGTGATTTTACTTCAGTAAGCCGGGTCCACAACAAGGACCCATACTCACCTTCAAGGTGCTCATATTATGATGTGGTATAATTAGGGTTGCCACCTGGCCGTTATCTCACCAGCAAGGCGAGTATTTTAGTGGCCCTGCAGGTGATGGTTATTTTTTTCTTGCCTGCATTTTCCTACAAGGACTGCTACTAATGAGTGCTTCCATTGCGGAGCGCTCATTAGTACAGCTTTAACGCCCTCCCCCCTCCTTTGTGTTAACTAAAAAAAAAATTCACTCACCTCCCCTATTTGCTGGCACTGCTGACTGGAGGACAGGACCCGTGAGACGTCATCGCGCTGGAGCGCAGGTCCTGTCCTGAACTTCCAGTCAGCAGGGGGCATTCACTGCAGCGCGAGCAAATGGAGGAGATGAGTGCTTTTTTTTTGGGCAGAAGCAGAAAGAGGGGCATGGTGACACAAGTCACATAACGCTCTAAATAAATAAAAGAACACCGACACATGTAACTTGGATAAATAAGTCCGTGTTTCTTTATTTTGGGGTTAACCATAAATTGCACCAATAAATATTTAATTAATAATCCATCAAGAATAAATAACTATAAATAGAAATATTAATCTCATCAATAATGAGTCCATTAGCTGGGAGACAAAATCCCCCAAATAAAGGCAACACGATTAAAAAAGGGGAGGGAGGGCGGGGCGCTGGTCTTGAGCTTCTCAAACTGGCAGGTACTCAAGGCAATGTCCCCTCTTTTAAATGCATAGGTTTCCCGCCGCCAGAGGGATCTGCCAATCAGCTGACAAGAATCTTTCCCGCTTCAAAACAACTGGACCAATTAAACAGCTGAAACATCAGGAACCGTTGCTGGGCAGAAAAACCGAGACCGGCTAGAACTGGATTCACCTCAAATAAGACCTGTGAACACAAAACACAAACATGGGGGATAAGAAACCAAACCACCAAAACAGCCAAAACATTAAAACCCTAGTGACTGTGTCCCCATGAGTCCCCCAAGCTAAACGCTCTGGGGGGCCCCTACATAGTGACACAAGTCATATAATGCTATAAATAAAAGAACACTGACAAATCTAACTTGGATAAAGATTGCCGTGTTGCTTTAAAAAAGCAACACAGCCACTTTTCAATCGTATTTTGAGGTCCCAAATTATATTAAAAATATTGAGACCCACCTCTGACAAGTGCACATTGTCAGACCTGTATAGGCCTTGGACAAAGCCTTCCAAATCAATGTGCCTATAACTAAAACCTCCTAAGACTGGCAGATATTTTGACATGGCCCTGTTGATCCGCTTTCTAATCTTGTTGAAAACCAAACCATCTTTAGAAGACCATATCAATCTCTGGACGAATTCAGAGAAAACCAGAGTTGCACCTGGAAATAGAGATGGCCTTGTGGTTCGCCGGGCAGCCGTTTCGCGGCGAACTTTTTGCGTTCGCAATTTGCTGAACATGCCAACATATTGCAATTAGTGATGAGCGGGAGGTGCCATATTCGAATTCGCGATATATCGCGAATATTCGATTGTATATTCGTAATATATTCGCCGAAATCGAATATTTGCCATTATTAACCTAATCGCGCTGATATGCAAATATTTTATTCGCATAAACGCGAATTGAACTTCTTATATAAATGCATATCTCCTAATGGCTTGCAAACATGAACGAATACTCTAAGTTATATGCGCATTGCGGAAAAAAATGACCATTATTTTTTTTCAACAATCAGAATACTTACTTAGAAGTGTTCAACTTCATATTCTGTTCATTGGTGAAAAATTTTTTTTTTCGCATTGCGCATCCAACTTGGAGCTGAGTGTCAATATAGGCAACTTTCCTATTGCAAATGCATTTTTTGAATTCGCGAATAGAATATAGCGATATATTCGCATTCACCATATTCGTTAATTCGAACAAGCCAATTGTATTCGTAGTTCTGTAGCTGTACAACGCGACTTTAATGCGAATAATTTCCATATAAACATTCGTGTGCGTACAGATGTTATTGTTCAAGTTAGGTGGCAATAACAACTTATTCGTATGTGCTTGTGCGCGTTTTTGTGCGCGTGTTATGCGCATGTTCGTGCGCATGTGCACGCGCACACGCACATACAGGCGTGGCTTCTTCCTGGGAGCAGTTCCAACACGTTTTCTTGTTGTGCATGTGATCCATGCGAATAAAGATGGTGGGCAGCAATTTTACAAGAGAGGAGGAGGATATCCTGATTACAGTAAGTAATTGAACATTACATTACAGCTATAAGTACATGTGACACGCTTGTAACATTCAAATGTATGTTTATGGAGATAAAACATTCTCACATTTTCGCAATACATATAAAATCTCATCTCACATAGTCTGCTTACTGCAGTGCTTACATAGAAATGATTTGTGGAAACAAGTATTGTTGGCATTCAAAAACAATACTTATTGCCCCAAATCATTAATATCTACTGATCTCTTATATATATAAAAATGAGTTTCTGTCTGTTATTTATGGCCGACCAAACTACTGGACCGATCTTCACTAAGTTTGGCAGACGAGTACATCAGGTGTCTGGGAAGGTTTTAGACCGGGGCTCAGCTCTATAGGACGTATTATTTCTGAGATATTCCCCCAAAAATGACCTGCATTAGCAAAAACAAGCCCCCAACTGCCATCCACACGTCACATGTCCCTTATCAGCCAATAGAAGCTCGCATGTCCCCAGGTTGCTATAACAAGTGATCACGGGTTTCAATAGTTTTCAGGTCCTTAAATGTTCATTTATATCATGTATGACGACAAAACTACACTGCTACATGCATGGGGGGCAGGGGCCACTATTAACCCCTTAAGGACCGGGGGTTTTGGGATTTTTGCGTTTTTGTTTTGCGCTCCCTGCCTTCCAAAAGCCATAACATTTTTATATTTCCGCTCACATAGCCATATGACGGCTTATTTTTTGCGGGACAAGTTGTACTTTTTAACGCTACCATTTATTTTTGCATGTGATGTAGTGGGAAACGGGAAAAAAATTCCAAATGGGGTGAAATTGCAAAAAAAAAGCAATTTCACCACAGTTTTACGGGTTTTTAAATTACAACGTTCGATTTGCGATAAAACTGACTGGTTAATTTTATTCTTCAGGTCAGTACGAATCCGGCAATACCTAATATGTATAGTTTTTCTTGCGTTTTGATAGTGAAAAAAAATTAAAAGTGGGAATTTTTTATTTTATTTTTTGTCGCCATGTTTTGACCCCTATAACTTTTTTGTAATTATGCGTACGGAGCAGTGTAGGGGCTCATTTTTTGCAGGGCAATCTGAACTTTTAATTGATACCATTATGGGGTGTGTATGATGTTTTGATCACTTTTTATTCATTTTTTTAGGAAATGAAGCGTCCAAAAATGGCGAATTAGCCATTTGGACGCTTTCTTTCCGTTTTTATGTTTACCGTATGGTGAATATTTTTAATATTATTATAGTATGGGCGTTTTCGCACATTACGACACCATTATGTGTAATTTTTTATTTTTATTTATTTTATTTTCATTTTGGGGAAAGGGGGATTTGAATTTTTATATTTTTTATTTAATTTTTATTTTTAAACTTTTTTTTTTTTACCACTTTCTTATAGTTCCCATAGGGAACTATAAGATGCAATCATCAGATTGCTATTCTCATATATTCCAATGCAATAGCATTGGAATATATGAGAAAATCATATATTTCTATGGAGCCTATTACAGTCATAGGCTCCATAGGAATCACTAGTAGTAACCTAGGTTTCATTCACAGAAACCTAGGCTACTACATGCATGCTCCGGCTCCCCTTGTGGCCATCAGGGGAGCCGGAGCAAAAACCGAAAGTGAAACTTTCGGTTTTTGCGCGATCAGATGCCGTGGTCAGGATTGACCACGGCATCTGAGGGGTTAAATGTCCGCGATCGGCATCGCTGCCGGTCGCGGACATGAGCTGCGGGCGCCATCTTTAAAGTGCAGACGAAGGGCGTACATGTACGCCCTTCGTCCTTAAGGGGTTAAAGGGGCGGGCATTGTGGAGTTCACTGTCATTAACCCCTTAACGCAAAACACTGTGCATGCACGGCGAGATGATCGGGCGGGTGCAGGAGCTGCGCCTGACCAATCACTGCAGGGGTACGGCAGTCCCTGATAGCCAGGCCCCTGCTGTAACCCCCGGCATCACTGTTTACAGCGATGCTGGCGGATTAAACCCTTCTATGTCGCGGTCAGCGCTGACCGCAACATAGAAGTGTTTTGCGGTTAGTGAACGAGCGCATCGGGTCCCCGTGCTGCTGTGACGGGGACGCGATGTGTGAGAAGGCAGACTGATGCCGTGCAGAGGCTGCCCAATGCCTTGCATGGCATCGGGACCTGCCTTCTACGGGTGCCCAGGGGATCCTGATGCCGGAAATCCGTTGCTGATGGCAAGCAACAGCAAAAAAATACATACAGTGGAAGATGCCAGCCAGTCTTTGCTATGGTTATGTTTTTGATTGTTCTCCACATTATCGTTATCGTATGTAGGATGGTTATTGTGGTACTTGTAGTCCGTTCCTGGCATCTTCCATTGTATGCATTTTTTGCTGTTGATCGCCATCAGCAACGGACTACAAGTGCAGGATGTGCTCCCCTATATATATATGCACGACTGCATGTGGGTTCGAGCATATCCTGCTTGTTTAACACCACACCACGTTTTCTAATGGTTAAAAAAAAAAAAGGATAGCAGATAAATCTATATATGATTCACATTGCACATCTCTAATCTTCCGCCTAACACTATATACCCACCACTACATACCACCAGACCCCCCTCAAACCCACACCACCTTTGACCACCCCCCACCCCCAACACACACACACACACACATACACAGTCTATAGCATGCATTCTCAAACTGAGGCCCTCCAGCTGTTGTAAAACTACAACTCCCATGATGCCCCACTATAGGATGATAGCTGTAGGATGTCATGGAATGATGGGATTTTTAGTTTGGAAAAAGCAGGAGGGCTGAAGTTTCCTGGAGGGCCGCAGTTTCCTGGAGGGCCGTAGTTTGAGGATGCCTACTAGTAGCCTAGTATATAGATTCTAATAAGTGTCCAGCTGGCCAGGAGAAGTAATGTTTGACATTCAGTATTTGCTGGTTCATTTAGCGTTACCCAGGGTGCACCACGGGGAGGCGAACCAGCCTTACACCCCGTACCGTCACTTCACTAGACGGGTACATCTCTCCTCAGATGGCCAATATCCAATATCTCATACTACACACACAAACAATTTCAACACAATCCCAAATTAAAAAAAAATAAGATTAGGCGACTTTCACATTAGCGGCAGGGGAGTACGTCTGACTATTCCAGGGGGATGAACAGCCTGTCGGATCCGTACTGCCGCTACTTCTCCCACGCTTCGTCCCTATTGACTATAATGGTGGCGGGGGCGGCGGTACAGCAGCAGCAATGCAGCGCACGGCGAGAGACAGTCTAACTGAAAGATCTGCATGTCATAGTTTAAGCCCGGGAACCTCTCGCCATGCGCTGCCTTAGCCATAGTCACCAACATTTATTCATCATCTCAACCACCAAACCAAAAATTATTAGTGTTTGAAAGTGAAATATTAGATTTAAAGTTACCGTTATAAAATCTGATCATATGCTTTTTTTTTTTAAACTGCAGCGCATGTTGGAGAAGGGGTATGACCTCACCCGCTCCCATGAAGAGAAGGCGGCCATTGTGCGCAGGGTCGCCTATGAACTCTGGACGGAGTACGACACAAAGCACAGGCGTCTGGCCATTTTAAAAAAATGGTCAGATTTAAAGAGGAGGCACGCGGAAAGAATCCGCGAAATACGGGACGAGAAATGCCCAGGTATAATGATTACTGAGTGTTGGAATAAAGATACAAAAGTAATGTAAAGCATCTGTACATTTTTGTTTTTAGATTTTTTTCTAAAAGTAGTAAAATTTGTTATTATAGGTGTTCCTTTGCCTGCAGTCAGGCGCAGGCCTCCCAGACAGCAGCAGGTGTGGGAGGTCTCTGCGTCAGAGGAGGAGGAGGAGGCCGGACCCTCAGGGCATCTTCATGCCCCTAGCCCCCCCAGAGGAGTCAGAGGCAGGAGCGGAGGGTGGACCCTCACCCCAACCCGCCTCACCCCCTCAAGTGGCTGATAACGGGGACGAGGAGGAGGAAGAAGAAGAGGAGGAGCTGATCACCACCCCCCACAAGGAGAGTAAGTATGTGCTGTGGCTGTTTTCACTCACTCACTGTTCACACACACACACGTGTCAGTTTAGTCTTCACCATAGACACACTTTTTTTGGAGCTAACAATAAGCATGTTAAAGCTTTACTAATAATCTTTCTTGAGCCCACACATATCGGAGAACCTATAGTCCCACACTTACAGTTCGGTACAAGTGGGATAACAAAGAAGTACTATCTCAACACTCTTTACAGTCTTCCAGAGGTCTGGTTCCCCTCTAGGATTGTCCTGCGTTCCAATCGCCTAGCCAAACTGTACTTTACCAGCCTTTTTAACCACAATGTTATGAAAACCGCAAGATGTAGTACGGGTGTGACCTGTCCCACCCAATGTCTCTGACTATTAAAACCCAGGCCCAAAATAATTTCTAAAGAAAACCTCCCTGAAACCTATAGTTACAGGTGTACTGATTCACCGAGGTATAAATTCCCATTGAGACATACCGAGCAGCCATGATTATTCCCCAAACTCAGACCAGATATTGTTGTTGTCAACCCAAATAAACGGGTATATTTTTTTTTTTGGGGGGGGCACCCCAAAGTGGGCGGAGATACCATTGGCCAATGAAAATTTAGCTATTTTCTATACGCTACTCCTCCCACAGTTTTAGGAGTACAATTAACAAACTTTGCTTGTGCTTTGCTAACCGATCCCCCCGTCCGGGCCCCTGGAGCAGCCCCCCGGAGACCCCATTTTGTCCAATCAACTTTCATAGGAAAACTATTAAGTTTTGTCACTCCTTCATCTTTCAAGTTAAAGTCACCAAACTTGTGTCACTTATTCATGAGGTCACACTGAAAATTTGTGTCAAATTTGGGGGACATTAAAAAGTGGGCAGAGCCACAAACAACCAAACAAATTTTCACTGTTGACTTCAGTGTGAAAACGTTAGAAAGCTGTCATTCCCACGGCATTTAAGCCAGGGTCCCCAAACTTGGCACTGTGGGTTACTAGGTGACTGGGATTAAAATTTATAAAAAAGTGGGTGGAGTCTACACTGCCCAATCAAATTTCAGGCATTTGTTTAAAGGTGGGAAATCAAACTGCCGCTGCTCTTAGACTTTTATTGTCACAGTCTTCAAACTTTGCAAAGTTGCTCACTGGAGGACTGGGATTAAAATTCAAAAAAGTGGGTGGAGCCACCAACAGCCAATCAGATTTTAAGCCAACATCATGTGGTTTCTTCAGAAACGACACCGTCTATTTTATTTATTGTTTTTATTTTTTAACAGTATTAAAACAAATGGAGTTAAAAATCAAGAAGATGCAGAGGGAGCAACAGGCTGAAATGAAGGCCTTCCGGGAGCATCATCTCTGGAAGATGCGGGAGATGAAGCTCCAGTTCTCGAATGGCATGAGAAAAATGGAGGAGAAGAATGCCAAGGACGTGGGGGATTTACAAAAGATGGTGAAAGCTATGAGGGCATTGCCCTAATAACATCTTTGCAATAGTTTTATTTTATTTTTTTGTAATTATATTGTTTATTTTATTTTATTTTTAATTAAAAAACTTTAAAGTTTTCACTATAATGGTTCAACATTTATTTTTTAGTGAAGGCCCATAGAGTACATTCCCAAACTAATCAGTATCCTGACATACAGCATCCGCAGGTATATAGAAATAGGGTAGTATGAGGCCTACACATAACTCAAATGGATCACGATAGTAGTAGTCATTGGTAATGGTTGTGTATTAAATATTAAGTACAAAGCAAAGCATTCTAATAGTCCAGAGTTACATTCAAAATAAATTTTGTGGTTAATTTTCCTAGTAACTAAATTATTTTATGTAGTAACATAAATTTCAAATTATCGTGAATAATAAATGTATTTTTTCATCAAACAATTAACTACTAAAATACAAAACTTGAACAGAGTAATAATACCTACAAAAACCTTGTTTGATTTATCAAATTAGCAAAATTATAAACTTTTACAAATTCAAAAAATTTATTTACAATCAAATCTTATTATCAGAAATATAAAACAAAAAAAAAGGAACAATGTTGGAACAATAAAATGGTAGGGGTAAGAACTAACCAGCATGGTTCTTCGATAGCGTCCAATTTTTTAATAATTTGCATGTTGTAGCATTGCTTCCGCCGTACACATAGAAACATATGATTGATTACATGACTATGATTATATGAATTCTCTAACCGTTGACATGTCTCCAAGAACATCATATAGTGCACAGTTTATACTTAAAATCTTAAAGCAGTGGTTATATATAATTAGCATGTGCAAATCCTTATTACATAATTGCCAATAAGTGACATAAACAAGCAAAGTAACTATACATATTTACATGTTGCTACACGGCTCCATTCACAAAACCGGATTTCCACACGGATGAGTATAACGCCAGTCACACCCAACCATGTAGAGAGGTCAACACGAAAGTCAGCCATCCCTCCCAGAACGACAGACAACACCGTGTTGGATCCTAAATCCGTGTGACAACAAAAAAAATAAAATAAAAATAAAATATATAAATTTTCGTAGGTTCATCAATCAGTCCTGTACAATGCAGGGGTGTGGAATTCCTATCGCCCGACGCCCGGGACATTCAGTTCCGGGCGCCGGGCAAGTACTTTAAACAGTTGTTTAGCCCTGTGCGGGCAAGTAGCAGGGACAAGTCGGTTGGGCAGTAATAGGAGCGGTCATATGCTAGCCGCGAGCTGACCGCTCCTACATCTATGTCAGCCTGCCCCTGCATTGTGCATATGAGTACATAGCACTTTCTGCAGGTCGGCCCCCGCTCCTCCCGGCTCCTGAATCGAAGTCTCCGCCCACCTGCCAGCACGGAGCGCACAGTAAGTCAGCACACCGTCTCCAGAGACAAGATGGGAGAAGAAGAGTGAGACCCCACGGCCCCCTGCAGATGAGCGTTCCTCCCGGAGCCTGTCCACATCGCAGCTCCCGGCTTAGCGCTGACTGGGGTCACATAGCATTATACTGATTTATGATGCTATGTAACCCTTAGGCCCCTTTCACATGGGCGTTGCGGGTGCACTCTGTCAAACAGTGCGGGTGCGTTGCGGGAATCGCCACGATTTTTCCCTGCGAGTGCAAAGCGCTGTCATGCGTTTTGCACGCGCGGGAGAAAAATCGGCACTTTTGGTACCCAGACCCGAACCTGCACTTCTTCACAGAAGTGCATGTTCGGGTCAGTAATTCTCCCGCTGGTATTATTTCACATTATAACATAGTTATAATGTAAAATAATACCTTGTCATCTTCCTAATGTTGAACAGGTGCAGAATGGGTTGAAAATAATAAACTAATACATACCACCTGGTCCATTTGATCGCGAAGCTCGGCATCCTCTGCTAGCTTGCTAGTAGGAAGGACCTGTGATGATGTCACAGCATCACATGGCCCAATCACCTGCTCCATCACTATGGTGATGGAGCATGTGATTGGTCCATGTGACCATGTGACATCATCACAGGTCCTTTCCTACTAGCAAGCTAACGGAGAGGATGCCGGGCTTCGCGATCAAATGGACCAGGTAAGTTATTATTAGTTTATTATTTTTAACCCATTCTGCACCGGTTTAAACATTAGAAGATGGCTAAGGGTATTATTTTACATTATAACTATGTTATAATGTGAAATAATACAGAACCGGTTACACATCCCGATGGTTGCATAGCAACCATGCGGGAACATCGCAAAGCATCCGCACTTGCTTGCGGATGCTTGCGATTTTCCCGCAGCCCCATTCACTTCTATGGGGCCTGCGTTCCGTTAAAAACGCAGAAGATAGAGCATGCTGCGATTTTCACGCATCGCAAAAGTGATGCGTGAAAATCAACTGTCATGTGCACAGCCCCATAGAAGTGAATGGGTCCGGATTCAGTGCGGGTGCAATGCGTTCACAATGCATTATGTCAGTGTTATCCAATACATTCCAGAACTGTAAGGGTTACATAGCATCATAAATCAGTATAATGCTATGTGACCCCAGTCAATGGTTGCAGGTCAGGCTGGGAGCTCCGTTGACAGACTCTGGGAGGAACGCTCATCTGCAGGGGTGTCAGAAATAAAGGTTGTGCTGTCTGTCTTCTGAGGCTCTGGCCCTGCCTGCAATCTGCACTGCAGGTGGCACTTGATAAACTATAACGTCTCCCTGTTGCCCCCATACAGTATAACGTCACCCTGTGGCCCGCCCCCGCACAATATAACGTCACCCTGTGGCCCCCCGCCCCCATACAGTATAACGTCACCCTGTGGCCCCCGCCCCCATACAGTATAACGTCACCTTGGGGCTGCCCCCGCACCGTATAACGTCACCCTGTGGCCCCCGCCCCCATACAGTATAACGTCACCCTGTGGCCCCCGCCCCCATACAGTATAACGTCTCCCTATGGCCCCCACCCCCATACAGTATAACATCTCCTGTGGCCCCACCCCATACAGCATAACGTCTCCTTGTGGCCCTGCCCCCATACAGCATAACGTCTCCTTGTGGCCCCCGCCCCATACAGGATAACGTCTCCTTGTGGCCCTGCCCCCATACAGCATAACGTCTCCTTGTGGCCCCCGCCCCATAGAGCATAACGTCTCCTTGTGGCCCCTGCCCCATACAGCATAACGTCTCCTTGTGGCCCCCGCCCCATACAGCATAACGTCTCCTTGTGGCCCCCACCCCCATACAGTATACCGTTAGTACAAGTTCAGGACAAGTAGATGGTCATGAGGGACAAGTAGATTGAGCCCCCGCTTTAGTCCTTCGACAAGTAGTTTTTTTTAAAATTTCCACACCCCTGCAATGCCAACTGCACAAGACCTTTTGACAAGGGAAGGCCACATGCGGTCCACACCGTGCTACAGCGTGAACCACAACATAGCCACCCCAAACCACACTTAATTTAAAATAAAAAATAACAAAATAAAGTAAAATCATTTCATTTTGTAAATGAAGCCAAACAACGCTAGATAAAATGTCTTTTTAAAAAGATTATTTAAATTAATATTTTTATGTCGAAATATTGACAATACATAAAGAAGCTGAGCACATGCGAGAATACGAAACATGCAAACCAGGTTAAGAGAATTCATAATTCTATACTTGTTAAAGTGCAAAAGATAAAATCAGGTCCATGATGGTTGTCTACACACGATCAGGACATACAGCATCTAGAGTTAACACAGTACTAGAATGCTGACTCATAAGTTTCCATTTGTAACTAGGCAGAATAACAGCAGGCACTGGCAGGTAAGCACACTTCCAGTTTATAATACAAAATTAAATAACCCAATCGAAATTTTACTTTAAAAAAGTGTGAAGGTCTGGACTCTATGATTATTCCTCATGCGATCAAATGTCACTAAAAATTTTCATGACATGCAGCAGCAATCAACGGCAGGATTTAGGGAGTGGTGTATTATCAGGGCAACATGTAGCTAGGCCCGATTCGGCTTCACAGGCAGCAGCAGACGTTATGTTAAAAGGATCAAATGTAAGTCAAAATTTTCATGACATGCAGCAGCATCAACGGCAGGATTTAGGGAGTGGTGTATTATCAGGCCAACATGTAGCTTGGCCCCATTCGGCTTCACAGGCAGCAGCAGACGTTATGTTAAAAGGATCAAATGTAAGTCAAAATTTTCATGACATGCAGCAGCATCAACGGCAGGATTTAGGGAGTGGTGTATTATCAGGCCAACATGTAGCTAGGCCCGATTCGGCTTCACAGGCAGCAGCAGACGTTATGTTAAAAGGATCAAATGTAAGTCAAAATTTTCATGACATGCAGCAGCATCAACGGCAGGATTTAGGGAGTGGTGTATTATCAGGCCAACATGTAGCTTGGCCCGATTCGGCTTCACAGGCAGCAGCAGACGTTATGTTAAAAGGATCAAATGTAAGTCAAAATTTTCATGACATGCAGCAGCATCAACGGCAGGATTTAGGGAGTGGTGTATTATCAGGCCAACATGTAGCTAGGCCCGATTCGGCTTCACAGGCAGCAGCAGACGTTATGTTAAAAGGATCAAATGTAAGTCAAAATTTTCATGACATGCAGCAGCATCAACGGCAGGATTTAGGAGTGGTGTATTATCAGGCCAACATGTAGCTTGGCCCCATTCGGCTTCACAGGCAGCAGCAGACGTTATGTTAAAAGGATCAAATGTAAGTCAAAATTTTCATGACATGCAGCAGCATCAATGGCAGGATTTAGGGAGTGGTGTATTATCAGGCCAACATGTAGCTTGGCCCCATTCGGCTTCACAGGCAGCAGCAGACGTTATGTTAAAAGGATCAAATGTAAGTCAAAATTTTCATGACATGCAGCAGCATCAACGGCAGGATTTAGGGAGTGGTGTATTATCAGGCCAACATGTAGCTTGGCCCCATTCGGCTTCACAGGCAGCAGCAGACGTTATGTTAAAAGGATCAAATGTAAGTCAAAATTTTCATCTCACCGCTGTCGGTTCAGGGCGCTGAAGGGTCCCTTGTCCATCCCTCTCCTTTGATCTCCCTCCCAAATTCCGTTGTTTTTTAATTGTTCCCTCTGTTTTTAACTTTATATGAATTACTTTTTTTAGTTATTTATTGATATTTATTTGATCGATATTTTTTGTCTAGTTTGTATCATGTATATATTAATTAAATTTTTTAATTATGTATTTGTTTTGAACATGTTGAGTTACATTTGGGCCTTTAAACATAATGTCTGCTGTTGTCTGTGCTGCTGAATTTGGCCAAGCTACATGTGGCCATGATAATAGACCACTTCTGAAATCCTGGTTGGGAACTGAGAACATGACCAAGCAGACAATCCTTTACAGCTTTACAGTTTAAACACTCCCTACGAAGTTCTCCTCTGCCTGTGATAAAATTACCTTACACAATGGGTTAATGTAATTATCACAGGCAGGAGAATACATAGTTTTAAACAATGTCTTCTGTCCTGGAGACAACAGAGGAGTCATTCAATTATCTCTCAGGACAAAGAGAAATCACCAATACACATGTGGGGACAATAGGACAGACATCACTATTTAATACACAATGTCCCACCCTTTACAGTACACACAGACATTTAACATATCCCCAGATGGCTTGGATCTGAGCGCTCAATATATCCAAACAGCGCTCAGATGCCACAAATACAGTCAAATCACCATGTGGTTTAATTTTAGCATGGGCTGATGAGAGGGGCCATAATCCTGGGTCAAGATCAAGAAGCTGGCAACAAGGCTTCTCAAGCACCCATTGGCCAGGTTGGTTCCGCCACACTGCCGTTGATCCCACTGCCGTTGATGCTGCTGCATGTCATGAAGATTTTGACTTACATTTGATCCTTTTAACATAACGTCTGCTGCTGCCTGTGAAGCCGAATCGGGCCTAGCAACATGTTGGCCTGATAATACACCACTCCCTAAATCCTGCCATTGATGCTGCTGCATGTCATGAAAATTTTGACTTACATTTGATCCTTTTAACATAACGTCAGCTGCTGCCTGTGAAGCCGAATCGGGCCTAGCTACATGTTGGCCTGATAATACACCACTCCCTAAATCCTGCCGTTAATGCTGCTGCATGTCATGAAAATTTTGACTTACATTTGATCCTTTTAACATAACGTCTGCTGCTGCCTGTGAAGCCGAATGGGGCCAAGCTACATGTTGGCCTGATAATACACCACTCCCTAAATCCTGCCGTTGATGCTGCTGCATGTCATGAAAATTTTGACTTACATTTGATCCTTTTAACATAACGTCTGCTGCTGCCTGTGAAGCCGAATGGGGCCAAGCTACATGTTGGCCTGATAATACACCACTCCCTAAATCCTGCCAGGTCACCTGCTCGGCTGGTGCTGCTGGTGCCAGACGCCTGCTGAATGAGATGGGCGGGGAGAACGGGAGCTTGAGGCCGAGGGTTTGCCTCTTCCAGCCGGTGGATAAGACAGGCCCGCAATTTTTCGAGACGGGCCTGCCTCCGGCTGGCTGGGATGAACTGCTCCAGTTTCCCCTTGCAGCGAGGGTCTAAAAGGGTGGCCAACCAAATGTCTTCCCTCTCCTTAAAATTTTCCGGGGGTCCCTCCGGAGGCATCGCAGCATATGGGCAGCCATGGGGAAGAGCCCAGCCCGTTGTGACTCTTCACAACTGCCCGGGACCATGACCTCTTGGTCCTCCTGCTGCGCATGCTGCTGCTCCTGGTCGGAGATGCCCCACATCCAGACTCACAGTGCCCCCAGCACCGGCTCTCCCTCCTGACCAGGCCCAGACTCCTGGACGTACACTGATTCCTGCTCCTCCTCCTCGTCCTGGTGGAGCAAGGCTGCCTCATCTTGCTCCAACAAGGCACTCTCCCCAGCTTCGAGCAGGCGATCTAGTGTCCTGTCCAGCAGGAACACTAGGGGGAGCACGTCATTCAGACCGACATGCTCCGCTCTGACCATCTTTGTCGCCTGCTCGAATGGGGCCAGCATGTGGCAGACCTGCTGTATCTGCCCCCACTCCGCATTGGTGATGTAGGGGAGTGGGTGTGATGGCCCTGAAGTGCCTAGGTCCAGCAGGTATTCCCTCACCGCCCGTCGCTGCTCCCACAACCTCTCCAGCATGTGGAGGGTAGAGTTCCACCGCGTCACACTGTCCACAATCAGCCTGTGGTGGGGCAGGCTGTTGTCCCTCTGTAGTTTGGACAGGGACGCGGCGGCAGTTGGGGAGCGTCTGAAGTGGCTGGCAATCCTACGTACTCAGCACAATGTCACTCAACCCTGGGTACGTACGAAGGAACTTCTATACCACTAGGTTGAGGACATATGCCATGCAGGGCACGTGGGTCAGACTGCCAGCATGAAGGGCGGCGAGTAGGTTGCTGCCGTTGTCACAGACAACCATACCTGCTTGGAGCCTTCGGGTGTCAGCCACTTCTGAACCTGAGCCTGTAGTGCGGACAGAACATCAGGTCCAGTGTGTCTCCAGTCCCCTAAGCTCACAAGCTGGAGCACGGCCTGGCAGCGGACGTGCCCCACACTTGCGTAGCAACGGGATGCTTGCTGGGGGCTCAGCAGCTGTGGAGACAGTGGCTTGCGGGAGAGCAGCAGTTCTCCCCTGGACACCCGGGCGGCACCACAAAATCAGATGCCGCCAATCCTCCCCGGCGCCTCGGAGGGACACCCAATGGGCTGTGAAGCTTATAGCGTCCCTGCCCATGCCTGCTGGTCCAGGCATCCATTGTGAGATGCACCCTGTCGCTGACAGCATGATCCAGCGACAGGATACATTCCGCACAATGTGCTGGTGAAGGGCAGGGACGCCGGTCCTGGCAAAGTAATGGCGGCTGGGGACACGCCATCTGGGTTGGGCCTGCTCCAACATCTGCCTAAATGGATTGCTATCCACCAGATTGTAAGGCAGCAGATGTTGGGCGATAACCCTTGCCAGGAGCCCATTGAGTGAACGCACGCGACGGTCCCCGGGGCGAGGGGCGCGGTGCGCTCAAAAGCATCTGCAATAGATGGCTGGCGCCGGACGGCAGAGGAGGGTGCAGTGGAGGCAGAGGTATGGCTGCCGGTACCAGTACCTCTATTAGAGGGAGCGGGGGAGTGGGAATGAGTTGGTGGAACGGGTTGGGGTGGCTGCAGTACAGTGGCAGGAGCTGCTGTCTCCCACACACTGCTGGTGGCGCTGCTGCTTTGACCACCCCGCATCTGTTCCCACTCCCGCCAGTGGTTGACTCGGATGTGCTGGTTGAGGGCCGTGGTACCTAGCCGAGCTATAGATCTCCCTCTCCTCATCCTGGCATTGCACAGCTTACAAATGCCAACTGTGACATCATCTGCTGCCAGGGTGAAGTAAGCCCAAACAGGCAACTTCCGCACAGACCTCCTGTCAGATGGAGTGGTGCTGGCTTGCGCCTGTTCGGGCTCGGTGCGCACAGGTGGAGCTGGCTGCTGCTGCCTACTCCTGCTGCCATTACCAGTGGAGCCCCTGACACTGGGCTCCCTGGTGACCTGGCGCACCATTTGCCTCGGGTGCCTACCTTCATCGGTGCTGCCGTCACCTGACAAAGGAGGTGGCACCCATTCGGGGTCACCCTCCTCTTCACCCCTGATATGTCAGACCCAAGGCCAACCTGTGGTGGACTGACGGGAACAGCTGACATGGAGCCCCTGACCGGGCTCCGCTGTCCTTGCTGGCGCCTGGGTCTGAATAGGTGCAGGGGTTGTGTGGCTAACACCACCTGCACCAGTTGGAAGGGATCTCATAGGGGATTTATAGGCCCCTCCTCCTCCTCATCCCCAATCCCTTCCAACAGGTCCTGCCCATCCTCAGGGCTGAACAGTATTTCCGCCTCCTGCATTGCCTCCCCCAAGATGTCCCTCTCAGTCTCAAAGTCTTCAAACATGAGAGGGGACAAATCTTGGGAGCTGGGGGTTGGTTCTACAGGAGGCGGAGTGCTGCAGTTGCTGGCAGCTGGGGGAGAGGACTCCGTGGCACTCGAATCGGGCACGAGAGCCAAGACAGCCTCTGCATCCTGGGAAGTTATGGGCCGGCTGCCACTTGTGAAAAAGTCACGGATCAGGCGGACACCCCTGCCACCTGCGCCTGCCTGTCCGTGGCTTGATGAGCGGCCCCGTGCTGGGAGTGGTCCAGCGCGGGAACCAACTCCCCTGTTACCCCGACCACGCCCACGACTGCCTGCACTCATACTGGGGATTAGGGAAAACTTTATTGGGGTGGGGACGATGGGTGAAAAAAGAAAGGACGAAAACTGTAACACACGACACTAAACACATAAAGCTATCAAACCTAAGACTAAACTAACAGACACAGAGACAAAAACTTTTTTTTTTTTTTAACGGAGGACTGACAAAACTACACTAAACACAAAAAACGTAAAACTTTAAAACTTTTTTTTTTTTTTTTTACCTAAGACAGACACTAACTGACACAGAGACTAAAAAACGTTTTTTTCTTAACGGACGACTAACAAAACTACACTAAATGCAAAACACTTAAAACGTACACTCAATATTTAACCTGACACAAACAGTAACTGACACACAGAGACTACAAGACGGGTTTTTTTTAATGTAAGACAGAAAAAACTACACTAAACACGTAAACCTATAAACTTTTTTTTGTAGTTTTTATTGTTTTTAAACCTAAGACAGACACTGACACACAGACAAAAAAAAAAGTTTTTTTTTTAACGGAGGACAGACAGAACTAGACTAAACAAAGAACATATAAAACTTCAAATTTTTTTTTTTTTTCTTAAACTAAACACAGACACTAACTTAGACTAAAACACTTTTTAAAATTAACAAATAATGGAAAAAAAACAAAAAAATAATACACTAACTGGACGGACACTAACTGACAGACAAAACAGATAGATAGACCCTACACTATACTATATCAGTAACTAACCTAAACTACACCCTGCCCTGAAAAATCTAAACTTTAGTATTCCCTAACTGTAGCCCTAATACCTAACCTAAACTATCAAGCAACTATCAACAGCTACCTACCTAACTCAATGCCCTACACTTAACCCTGCACTGAACCCTATCTGCTACACTAGGCCCTAACACTAACTATATTTTTCTCCTAACTCTACTAAACTACTAAACTATCTCAAATTATTTCGACCCTATCAGCTATAAAACTAAACTACACTATTCCCTAATCACTACCTGAAACTAACTAACTAGAATATTATAAATTAAATCGAGATTATATAAAACGCACAGCAGACAAAATAACACAGCTCCAAGCTCCAACAAATCCAACACCACAAAATGGCTGCTGGGTGATGTCGTCACTTATATAGTGAAGGGGTAGTCTAGTTTCCTATTGGTTGCTAGGGATGTTGCTAAGTTATGACAAAGCCTTCTCATTGGCTATTCAAGCTAGGAGAAGGGAGGGAAAATGATAATGATGAGTCACCTCATACATTGTAGAGAAAAAAAATAAATAAAAAAATTCGCATGGAGAATATATCACTATATTCTACATATTCGAAAATTCTAACAAACAAAACCTGTACGAAAATAGCTTGATGCCCCTAAGCAGTTACAAAAATGCAAATATTGCATTCTGAATGACTCTAATTACTGAATACTGATGTATAATTTTCCTCTTTACTGTATTTTATGTCATGCGAAAATTCGGCAATTACATATGCGCGTGAATCGGATCGCATAAGGGCAGTATACTATTAGGTTGGCTTGTTGGGTCGAATATAGAGAAGATAGCGAATATACTGCTATATTCACAATATTCGTCTATTCGAGTAGACCAACCAAGATAACCCATTGAATGAACACAATATCATACTGCCCTTGTGCGGTGCGATTCACGCGCATATGTAATTGCCGAATTTTCGCATGACACAAACTATCTTACATACAGAAGACAATTATAAATCAGTAATGAGAATTGTTACTGTGATGTATAATCTGCCTCTTTATGTAGGAAACTGTATTTTACGGCATGCGAAAAATCGGCAATTACATATGCGCATGAATCGGATCGCACAATGCCAGTATACTATTAGGTTGGCTTGCTGGGTCGAATAGACGAAGATAAAGAAAATAGCGAATGTAGTGCAATATTCGCAATATTCGTCTATTCGAGTAGACCAACTAAGACAACCCATTGAATGAACACAATATCATACTGCCCTTATGCGGTGCGATTCACGCGCATAGGTGATTGCCGATTTTTCGCATGATGTAAAATACAGTTTACTACAAGAAGAGGCAGATTATACATCACAGTAACAATTCTCATTACTGATTTATAATTGTCTTCTGTATGTAAGATAGTTTGTGTAGTGCGAAAAATCGGCAATTACATATGCGCGTGAATCGCACCGCATAAGGGCAGTATACTATTAGGTTGGCTTGTTGGGTCGAATATAGAGAAGATAGCGAATGTAGGGCTATATTCACAATATTCGTCTATTCGAGTAGACCAAGATAACCCATTGAATGAACACAATATCATACTCTAAGGCCTTATTCACACATCCGCAAGTGTTTTGCGGATCCACGGAGCCGCGGATCCGCAAAACACGGACACACCGGCAATGTGCATTCCGCATTTTTGCGGAACGCACATTGCCCGAACTCCATAGAAAATGCCTCTTCTTGTCCGCAATTGCGGACAAGAATAGGACATGCTCTATTTTTTTTGTGGAGCCGCGGACCGGAAGATCGGCGGCGCGCTCCGCAAAATCGGATGCGGAGAGCACAGTGTGTGCTCTCCGCATCGTTCCCGGCCCCATTTACAGTCAATGGGTTCGCATGTATTCCGCAAAATTGCGGAATACATGCGGACATATATGCGGACGTGTGAATAAGGCCTAATGCTGTGCGATTCACGCGCATATGTAATTGCCGATTTTTCGCACTACACAAACTATCTTGCATACAGAGGACAATTGTAAATCAGTAATGAGAATTGTTACTGTGATGTATAATCTTCCTCTTCTTGTAGTACACTGTATTTTACATCATGCGAAAAATCGGCAATCACCTATGCGCGTGAATCGCACCGCATAAGGGCAGTATGATATTGGGTTCATTCAATGGGTTGTCTGGGTTGGTCTACTCGAATAGACGAAAATTGCGAATATTGCACTACATTCGCTATTTTCTTTATCTTCGTCTATTCGACCCAGTAAGCCAACCTAATAATATACTGGCATTATGTGATCCGATTCACGCGCATATGCAATTGTCGATTTTTTTCGCATGACTTAAAATACAGTTTCCTACATAAAGAGGCAGATTATACATCACAGTAACAATTCTCATTACTGATTTATAATTGTCCTCTGTATGTAAGATAGTTTATGTCATGCGAAAACTTGGCAATTACATATGCGCGTGAATCGCACCGCATAAGGGAAATATACTATTAGGTTCATTTCATGGGTTGTCTTGGTCGTCTAGGTCATACTCATAAGATCTAAGTTGAATTCGCATTGCGATTAATATAACTTGTAATACTCGCATAGCGAATTCAACTTAGAGCTGGGATCCTAAAGGTTGGCAATAGCTTGCTAGAATATTACGATTATAACGAATTCACGAATATAGCACTATATTCACAATCTTCGTTATATTCCAGCAAGTAGCAAGTTCAACCAACCATTAGGAGCTCAGCTCAAAGTTTAATTCGCGATGCGAGTATGTTTTCGCATCGCGAATTAAACTTTGAGTTGAGAATGAGCTCCTAACGGTTGCATTGCTACAATTGACGAAGATTGAGGATATAGCACTATATTCTCAATCATCTTCTAGCAACAACCATGAGGAACCCAGATCTAAGTTTAATTTGCGATGCGAACATATGCTCGCATTGAGAATTAAAGTCAGAGTTGAGTTGATGGATTCCCATTTACAATGAAAACATGATTCCTTTCTGCTTAACTTGCTTGTGGCCCAATGACTCATTGGCCCACAAGAAGGAAGCAGGGACAAGTCCTGTTTTCGCTTTTCAGATATTGGAAAATGCCGAATATTCGAATTAGCGAATATATAGCATCATGTTCGAAATATTCGCGAATTATCGAAGTTGCGATAAAAATTCGCATTTCGAATATTCACGCTCAACACTAATTGCAATGTCCGCTGTATTGTTTGAAGCCAAGGCGCCCGGTGAAATGTACTAGGGACTCGTCTATGCAGATGTTTTGCTCAGGGGTATACAAATCTGCAAATTTGGTGTTAAAGTGGTCTATGAGGGGCCGAACTATGTGGAGCCGGTCAAAAGCTGGGTGGCCTCTGGGACGGGAGGTGGTGTTGTCGCTAAAGTGCAGGAAACGCAGGATGGTCTCAAATCGTGTCCTGGACATGGCAGCAGAGTACATGGGCATGTGATGAATTGGGTTCGTGGACCAATTTGACCGCAATTCATGCTTTTTTGTTAGGCCCATGTTGAGGAGAAGGCCCAGAAAAGTTTTAATTTCGGAAACTTGGACGGGTTTCCACCGGAAAGACTGGGCATAAAAGCTTCCCGGGTTGGCGGTTATAAATTGAGTGGCATACCGGTTTGTTTCTGCCACGACTAGGTTAAAGAGCTCCACAGTGAAGAACAGCTCAAAAAACCCCAGTGCCGATCCGATCTGAGCTGTCTCAACCCGAACTCCTGACTGGGCGGTGAAAGTGGGAACTACTGGTGCAGCTGAAGATGGGGGCTGCCAATCAGGGTTTGCCAGCACCTCAGGGACTCTATGGGCCTGTCTGTGGCTGCAACGGGGGAATTACTGCACGTGCCACCATACCAGCTTCAACTGTCCTTCTGGTGCTCGCCACTTCACCATGTTCTACGGCAGTGCTGGTACTAGGTCCAGGATGGGCTGCGCTGCTGGTGTATGCCTCACCACGTAATCTGACAGCGCCAGCCCCACTCTGCTGCCCTTGAAGCGGATCCTACGCAACCTGTGGTATAGCAACATGGGTCCGGGTACGCCTGGTGCTATCAGGGACCTCAACCTCATCGTCCAAACTTTGGGTCAGAATGCCACTGCTTTCTACAGGTTCGTATTCGTGACCCGCTAGATTCGTCAGATAAGGGTTCCCATTCCTCATCCGACTGGGTCAGAAGCCTGTAGGGCTCTTCAGAAGAATACCCCTTACTTGCCATTTGGACAACTAAATTTAGGGGGTATTCCCTGAGACTACCCAAGAAAAAAAGCAAGCCTGTCTTACAAATGGGAGGCTAGCGAAGTACAGAAGCCGCTGCGATTGATAAAAAATATCAAAACTGATTTTTTTTTTATTGCCGCAGCGCTTGTGAAGGGATTGTGCAGTGAAAAAAAAAAATTTTGTCACTGCGGCGGGGCGGGCGTGGGTGAACGCACGTGTGGGCGACCGATCAGGCCTGATCGGGCAAACACTGCGTTTTGGGTGGAGGGTAACTAAGGTGACACTAATACTATTATAGATCTGACTGCGATCAGTTCTGATCACTTACAGATACCATAAAGTACCAATGCTGATTAGCGCTACGCTAATCAGCGAATGCGGTGCGGTGGGCGCTAACTGACTACCTAAAGGGGCCTAAAAACTAAATTAAACCTAACACTGATCACTTTTTTCCCTTTCACTAGTGACTGACAGGGGTGATCAAGGGGTTAATTGGGGTGATGGGGGTGATCTGGGGCTAAAAATGTGGTGCTTGGTGTACTCACAGTCACATGTGCTCTCTGCTGGGACCAACTGACGAAAAGGACCCAGCAGAGAGCACAGAAGCCATTTAACACATTATATTTATAAATATAATGTGTTGGATGGCTTTTGATTCGATTTTTTAAAAGTCATCAGCCTGCCAGTGCTGATCATTGGCTGGCAGGCTGATGACCAACTTCCTCTAAATCTTTTACTGCTGCGCAGTGCGCATGCACGGTGGCATCAGCTCGTCATCTCGCGTCTTGCGAGATGACGTGCCGATGCGTCCAGGAGGAACATCCCGGCCGCCCGCAGGACGCATCGCTGCGTTAGGCGGTCGGGAGGTGGTTAATTAGTATTTTGTGGAAGCAGGTATATCAAACCCCTTAATCAGTATTTTGTGGAAGCAGGAATATCGCAGGCCTCAATCAATATTTGGTGAAGGCAGGTATATTGCAGGCCTCAATCAATATTTGGTGGAAGCAGGTATATTGCAGGTCTCAATCAATATTTGGTGGAAGCAGGTATATTGCAGGTCTCAATCAATATTGGTGAAGAGGTATGCAGTCTCAATCAATATTTCTGGTGGAAGCAGGTATATTGCAGGTCTCAATCAATATTTGGTGAGGCAGCATAGTGTGGAAGCAGGTATATTGCAGGTCTCAATCAATATTTGGTGAAGGCAGGTATATTGCAGGCCTCAATCAATATTTGGTGGAAGCAGGTATATTGCAGGTCTCAATCAATATTTGGTGGAAGCAGGTATATTGCAGGTCTCAATCAATATTTGGTGAAGGCAGGTATATTGCAGGTCTCAATCAATATTTGGTGGAAGCAGGTATATTGCAGGTCTCAATCAATATTTGGTGGAAGCAGGTATATTGCAGGTCTCAATCAATATTTGGTGAAGGCAGGTATATTGCAGGCATCAATCAATATTTGGTGGAAGCAGGTATATCGCAGGCCTCAATCAATATTTGGTGGAAGCAGGTATATTGCAGGCCTCAATGAATATTTGGTGGAAGCAGGTATATCAAACCCTTAATCAGTATTTTGTGGAAGCAGGTATATCGCACCCCTCAATCAATATTTTGTGGAAGCAGGTATATCGCAGGCCTCAATCAATATTTGGTGAAAGCAGGTATATCGCAGGCCTCAATCAATATTTGGTGGAAGCAGGTATATTGCAGGCCTCTATCAATATTTGGTGGAAGCAGGTATATCAAACCCCCTAATCAGTATTTTGTAGAAGCAGGTATATCGCAGGTCTCAATGAATATTTTGTGGAAGCAGGTAAATCGAAAGCCTCAATCAATATTTGGTGGACGCAGGTATATCAAACCCCTTAATCACTATTTTGTGGGAGCAGGTATATCGCATCCCTTAATCAGTATTTTGTGGAAGCAGGTATATTGCAGGTCTCAATCAATATTTGGTGAAGGCAGGTATATTGCAGGTCTCAATCAATATTTGGTGGAAGCAGGTATATTGCAGGTCTCAATCAATATTTGGTGGAAGCAGGTATATTGCAGGTCTCAATCAATATTTGGTGAAGGCAGGTATATTGCAGGCCTCAATCAATATTTGGTGAAGGCAGGTATATTGCAGGTCTCAATCAATATTTGGTGGAAGCAGGTATATTGCAGGTCTCAATCAATATTTGGTGAAGGCAGGTATATTGCAGGCATCAATCAATATTTGGTGGAAGCAGGTATATCGCAGGCCTCAATCAATATTTGGTGGAAGCAGGTATATTGCAGGCCTCAATGAATATTTGGTGGAAGCAGGTATATCAAACCCCTTAATCAGTATTTTGTGGAAGCAGGTATATCGCACCCCTCAATCAATATTTTGTGGAAGCAGGTATATCGCAGGCCTCAATCAATATTTGGTGAAAGCAGGTATATCGCAGGCCTCAATCAATATTTGGTGGAAGCAGGTATATTGCAGGCCTCTATCAATATTTGGTGGAAGCAGGTATATCAAACCCCCTAATCAGTATTTTGTAGAAGCAGGTATATCGCAGGTCTCAATGAATATTTTGTGGAAGCAGGTAAATCGAAAGCCTCAATCAATATTTGGTGGACGCAGGTATATCAAACCCCTTAATCACTATTTTGTGGGAGCAGGTATATCGCATCCCTTAATCAGTATTTTGTGGAAGCAGGTATATCGCAGGTCTCAATCAATATTTGGTGGAAGCAGGTATATCAAAACCCTTAATCAGTATTTTGTGGAAGCAGGTATATCGCACCCCTTAATTAGTATTTTGTGGAAGCAGGTATCTCGCAGGCCTCAATCAATATTTCGTGGAAGCAGGAATATTGCAGGCTTCAATCAATATTTGGTGGAAGCAGGTATATCAAACCCCTTAATCAGTGTTTTGTGGAAGCAGGTATATCGCACCCCTCAATCAATATTTTGTGGAAGCAGGTATATCCCAGGCCTCAATCAATATTTGGTGAAAGCAGGTATATCGCAAGCCTCAATTAATATTTGGTGGAAGCAGGTATATTGCAGGCCTCAATCAATATTTGGTGAAAGGAGGTATATTGCAGGCCTCAATCAATATTTGGTGAAAGGAGGTATATTGCAGGCCTCAATCAATATTTGGTGAAAGGAGGTATATTGCGGGCCTCAATCAATATTTGGTGAAAGAAGTATATTGCAGGCCTCAATCAATATTTGGTGAAAGTAGGTATATTGCAGGCCTCAATCAATATTTGGTGGAAGCAGGTATATCGCAGGCCTCAATCAACATTTGGTGAAGGGGGTATATTGGTATATTTCCAACCACAGCGAAATAGGTGCAGGTACCAATCCTACCGCGCCTGCAAGAAGAGGACGGTTTGAAGATGTGTTGGTCACTTCGGATATGAGATCATTCTTGCAGCCAACCCATCGACAGCTGCCTTCCAGATCCAGCCTCAGTGAACGCCTAGACCGACAGGTGTCCGACTACATTAGGTTAACGGCCGATGTGGACGCTCTGAGAAGCGAGGAACCCCTGGACTACTGGGTGTGCAGGCTTAACCTGTGGCCAGAGCTGGCACAATTTGCCATGGAACTTTTGGCTTGCCCCTCGTCGAGTGTCCTGTCTGAAAGGATGTTCAGCGCAGCAGGGGGGATCGTGAGCGATAAGCGGATTAGCCTACCTCACGACAGTGTGGACTACCTCACATTTCTAAAAATGAATGAGGCATGGATCTCAGAGGAATTCAACACCTGTGACGACCACGTGTAATTGAATTTCCTCATGCCAGCCCACGCATATCCGCCACCACCCAGAACAAAAAATGGTCCTTGTCTTATGTATATACAGCAGCATATAAGGCCTTTTCTGTCAGGTAAATGCCTAATTTTTGGGGCCTGTACTGGCCTACAGTAAATTTTTGATCCAGTGACCAGCTAATGTACCTTCAGCCACATAATCACAACTTCTTTTTTATCAGGTGAATGCCTAATTTTTGGGGCCTGTACTCCAGTGGCCTACAGTAAAATTTTATCCAGTGACCTCCTAATGTACCTCCAAACTAAACACCACAATACCACACTATCAATAAATATTAATTGTCTACCTGCTATTATTATGTAGTGGTGGTGGTTGATTTTGGCACCTCCCATTTTTGAAATTTTCCGATGGCATGTATATTCCGATGGCAGGTATAATGTACCTCCAGCCACATAATCACAAGTTAATTTTTGGGGCCTGTATTCCAGTGGCCTACAGTAAATTTTTATCCAGTGGCCACTTAATGTACCTCTAGCCACATAATCACCTGTTCTTTTCCATCAGGTGAATGCCTAATTTTGGGGCCTGTACTCCAGTGGCCTACAGTAAAAAAAATTCCAGTGACCGCCTAATGTACCTCCAGCCACATCATCACAAGTTCTTTTCTGTCAGGTGAATGCCTAACTTTTGGGGCCTGTAATGGCCTACAGTAAAAATGTTATCCAGTGACCGCCTATTGTACCTCCAGCCAGATAATCACAATTTATTTTCTGTCAGATGAATGCCTAATTTTTTTGGCCTGTACTCCAGTGGCCTACAGTAAAATTTTATTAAGTGACCCTCTAATGTACCTCCAGCCACAAAATCACAAGTTCTTTTCTGTCAGGTGAATGCCTAATTTTTGGGGCCTGTAATCCAGTGGCCTACAGTAAAATTTGTATCCAGTGATCGCCTTATGTACCTCCAGCCACATCATCACAAGTTCTTTTCTGTCAGGTGAATGCCAAATTTTTGGGGCCTGTACTGCAGTGGCCTACAGTAAAATTTGTATCCAGTGACCGCCTAATGTACCTCCAGTCACATCATCACAAGTTCTTTTCTATCAGGTGAATGCCTAGATTTTGGGGCCCGTACACCCGTGGCCTAAAATAAAAATGTTCTAGGCTCCAGCAGGGCACATTTTTGAGAGTTTCCCTTTAAGACGCATGAAAATACATATTTTTTGTGGGAATTTTTGCCATTCATCCCCCTCTGGTATGTCACTATTCATGTTGTGGGACTATTTGTGCACTTCTAGTAAGTATCTGGTGGCTGCAAATATGACCTGAAGGTTTTTCAGGTTCGTGTGCCAATAAAGTCAATGGGACCCACCTCGATCGCACGGTTCGCAAATATTTGATCACAAATCCGTGTTCGCGAAACGTCCCGGACGATGTTCGTCCATCACTATCTGGAAATGAGCATTTCAACAGGACCGTCTCTTTTCATTTCACACATTAAGTCTAAAGTTTTCATACTGCCTATGTCGTTACCTCCAGCATGCAAAATTAAAATGTGCGGAGCAGGCCAATCTTTTAATTTCATTCATCAGATTCCTCCACTTCAAGCCCCTCACACCACACCAAAATATATGCATTTTATTGGCCTAAAATTATAAGTTCTCAGAGTAAAACCTCTTTCCGACTCTCTTCTGAGCCCAATAAATGAATAATTGTCCAATATCCCATATGATTAATTGAAATCCTGAAAAATATAAGAAGATCAATCTAACAACAACTCTGGTCTCACATATAGTTTAAATCTATTAGAAGACCAACGGCCTATCCTCCTAATTACTGCATCCTACAATCCCATCCTGGCTGCTTCCGTAGCTGGGAGGATATTCGGAGGTGACTCAGATTCAGTGTACATAAACATTTCTTAAACAAAGAATTGAATTGAAATTTCGTTAGCGGGCTTAAATTAGAGTTAATTAAAAAGGCACCTTGTACAACCAGTCTAATTTTTAGCCAAGCTGTAACAGCTCTGACTCGACACAACAAGGAATTGGACCAACTATTTAAAGAAATAAATTGACCCCTGCCCAACTGATCCATCTTAGAACGTCTAATTCTATATTTTATCATGTCCTAACAAACTACCACATCTGAAACCAACAGACTTGATTCAGAAGACTTCCACCAACTCCCCAATCATGAAGGCCCCCCAAAAATGCCAATGTGAACACCATTCTAAACACAAGCACCTCAAACAGATTTTTAGCAAATTGGGAAGAATGCCCAACCTTTTTTCCAGCAACTCTAAAGAGATAGGACGTCTTAAATCTGAGTTAAAATGAGCCTTGCGATATCCTTTCAACATCTGCTTAAAGGGTTTCTGTCACCAGAATTGACCCTGTGCTAATGTCAGCAGACCCTAACTACTATTTTTATGCTTATGGATGCGCCAATTCCTGCACAATTTTAACTTTGATGATATGCAAATTAGTCTCTAGGAGCAGGCTCCGTTCTCCCACCTCAAGTCACGCTCTGCAGTCCTTGATTGACAGGACCATTGTTCATCTTCTTCTGCCGGCAGGATTTATCCCACACACAGTGCCGGCAGGAGCAGACGAACGCTGGCCCTGTCAATCAAGGAGCACCTTCACGCTGTGCACAGCCACTGCACAGCCGACAGGCAAGGTAGTAATGAGCACTTCCATAATGGAACCCCATAAGACACGGGCATTTTTCCCCTACTTTTGGTGGGGGGGGGGGGGGGGGGGCCCCTGAATGCGTCTTATGGGGCAAAAAATATGGTACCTTTAGCCATGGCAACATTTCAGTTAATCTCACTGGAGTCCAAGCTTTTTGCAAGCTGCTACTTAATTAATGGCTGCTGAAAATTTGCCTGAACTCTCCGCTTGAAACATCTTGACAAAGGATGAGTACCCGCACAAAAGGAAGACTCGTGCTTATAGTGACAATTTGCTAACCATTTACAAGTATTCTCATTGAATGTAAAACATACTCCCTTCCTCAAACCGCGAGGGGAGGGAGACTGAGCGGAGCGGTTCTTTGCGGCAACATTAAATTGATCCATAAGCCGATATCTTTAACACCCCACTTCAAAGAAGGGTGAACAGCTAATTCCTGTCTAAATAATTCATCATAGTGGAACCATGCCATACCACCAACGTTACGGTATGCCTCCAATATGATGTCCAAATGTTGGAATAGAAAGCAACATTTTTCTGGGAATTTTTCCCCAAGTACCGCTAAATAGATGCAGAAAGCCTGCAGCCAGTTATTAAAAGAACAAGGCTGACTACGCTTTCTTCCCTCATCCATCTTTCCATCCTTCTTGTCCGCGCGGACAATATGCTTCTTAATAGACGGTAATATTGACAGAACTTCAATAAATTCTAAACGCCATATGCGTTCTTTAATGCTTGGTGTTAAATGAAAGCCTAGAGGCAATAATTCACAAGACAACGCCTTTTTAACACAGGCTTCAGAAACACCAATACCCTTATCCAATACAGGAATAATTTGGACCTGAATTGACGCCTTGGGCTGATTAAGCCAGACCCCAGAAAACGATACAACATTCCCCTTCTGAATAAAATCAGAAAAAGGGAATATTAGCCAGAAACAAACTGCTGATTGGAAAGTAAACATTGATTCTCTCACCACTAGATGGCGCCTCCTGACCAGGATCAGAGGAATGCAGCTTGTTCGCTTCCAGCTTTAGAGGATCTTCGCCCTGGACTTCAGGTAAGATTGCAGTGGGTAAAGGCAGCCTACAGGACCCCTGGCTGCTGCTTGGAACACTGTAGATCCATTGTGGGTCACCACCCTGCTGCCATCCTTGAATAGAATCACCGCGGATGACTCCATTGCTGCCTGTTCATTTGCCCGCTGGTGCCTCCTCTTCCTGAAGCTTGCTGGGGCCGGCACTTTCTCCTCCGCTGATTCCCTGAATCCGGCCCTCCTTCTTCTAGCCTCAGATGGCGGAGTATAGGCGCGCCGTGCCCTGAGAGCTCTTTTGCTAGGCAGCGCCCCTAACTCCATCCCTGACAGCCTGCTGCACTCTGGCGCTGCTCCCAGTCGCTCCTCCGCCGGTGTTCTAAGATATATTCCTACCGCAGCTATTTTCCTACTTCAGCATACTCAACACGAGAGAAGGCCCCGCCCACAGCCCGTTCTCCTGACACGCCCTTTCTTTACTATCCCGTTCATTCTTTACTATCAATGGCGGCATAGAGCTAGTTTTTATAGTTGCCGAGCGCAGCGAGGCCGAGCCCGAAGCGTGGCGAGCGAAGCGAGCCCGCGAGGGTACAATTTTTAATGTAAATTATGGGCTTTTTGTTAAAATGTGGGCGGAGACTTTACTCTACTGAGCATGCTCAGTTCATGCGGTAGGAAAATATCTGAAAGTAGGAAAATATCGCAGAACACCGGCTCCTCCAGCTCCGGTTCTTCCACCGCTTCCACCACCCTTCAGGCTGGGCAAGGCAATGCCGCAGCCACTCCTCGCCGCCGGCCGACTCCGCTCACCGAATCAGCTGCCGCAGAAGGTTCTCCATCCCTGCGCTGGTCTTGATCTTCTCAAACTGGCAGGTTCTCATAGCAGTGTCCCCTCTTTTAAATCCATAGTTTTCCGTTGCTGGGCAGAAGAACCGAGACCACCTAAAACTGGATTCACCTCAGGTTCACCTGTGAACACAAAACACAAACATAAGGGGGTGGGGGGATAGAACACAAAACACCAAAATAGCCAAAACTCCAAAAAACCCTTGTGACTGTGTCCCCCTGAGTCCCCCAAGCTAAACGTCTGGGGGTCCCCTACATTATTCTTCCTGGAGGGCACTAATAGGGGGCATTATTCTTCTCGGGGCAGTATTCTTCCTGGGGGCATTATTCTTACTGCGGGGCACTAATAGGGGCATTATTCTTCCTGGGGGCACTAATGGGGGCATTATTCTTCCTGGGGGCACTAATGGGGCATTATTCTTCCTGGTAGGCACTAATGGGGGCATTATTCTTCCTGGGGGGCACTAATGAGGGCTATATTCTTCCTGGGGGCCTCATTCTTACTGGGGGCACTATTCTTCCTGGGGGCCCAAATGGGGGGCATTATTCTTCCTGGGGGCCCAAATGGGGGGCATTATTCTTACTGGGGTGCACTAATGGGGGCATTATTCGTACAGGAGAGCACTAATGGGGGCATTATTCTTACTGAGGGGCACTAATGGGGTCATTATTTTAACTTTGGGGCACTAATGGCGGCATTATTCTTACTGGGTGGTAATAATAGGGGGATTATTCTTACAGGAGAGCACTATGGGGGAATTTTTCTTACAGGAGAGCACTAATGGGGGCATTATTCTTACTGGGGTGCACTAATGGGGGCATTATTCTTACAGGAGAGCACTAATGGGGGCATTATTCTTACTGAGGGGCACTAATGGGGGGCATTATTTTTACTGGGGGGGCACTAATGGCGGCATTATTCTTACTAGGTGGTAATAATAGGGGCATTATTCTTACAGGAGAGCACTATGGGGGAATTTTTCTTACAGGAGAGCACTAATGGGGGCATTATTCTTACTGAGTGGTACTAATGGGGGCATTATTCTTACAAGAGAGCACTAATGGGGCCATTATTTTTACTGGGGGCACTAATGGTGCCATTATTCTTACTCAGGTGCACTTATGGGGGAATTAACCTGAAATAGTGTAAAAAATAAAAAAAAATCAAACTTACCAGTGACAGCTGCCATCTTGATTAAAGATCTCGGACGAAATCCCGTGTGTGGTGACGTAATCTCGTGCCGTGCTAGATTTCGCTCCAGATCTTCAAGCAAGATGGTGGCAGCTGGCCCATCGCAAGCAAATGGAGGCGGTAAGTTTGATTTAAAGGGCTTCTGTCACCCCCACTGACGAATTTTCACTAGCTGACATTAGCTACTTGCTAATGTCAGCTGAGTTCAAACATATGTTTCCTAACTTTTTTTCTGTTTTCAATCTTCTAAAAAACTTACTTTTGTGATATGTAAATTAGCCGCTACCAGCAAGTTGGCGGGCACTGCTGGAGCCGCCGCATCTTCATGCCCTTGAACGCCCTCTTCTGATAGACAGGGCCAGCTGTCGCCTCCTCCCGCTGGCCCTGTCTGCAGCTGCAATCCCGCCTGCGCCGATCGGTCTTAGTCGGCGCAGGCGCTTGGAGGACGCCGCTTAGCGCCCGTCTCAGTGCGCCTGCGCCGATGACGCCAGCCCTACACCCGGAAGAGAAGACGCCGGCATCGCTGGTAAGGAGCAGGCGATGCCGGCGTCTTTTCTTCCGGGTGTAGCGCTGACGCCATCGGGCGCAGGCGCACTGAGGACGGAGCGCCTAAGCGAGCGTCCTCACTCAGAGCGCCTGCGCCGACTAAAGACCGACACGGCGCAGGCGCGGATTGCAGCTGCAGACAGGGCCAGCGGGAGGAGGAGAGCGCTGGCCCTGTCTATCAAAAGAAGAGGGGCGTTCCAAGGGCATGAAGATGCGGCGGCTACCAGCAAGTACCCGCCCAACTTGCTGGTAGCGAAGCTAATTTACATATCACAAAAGTAAGTTTTTTAGAAGATTGAAAACAGAAAAAAAGTTAGGAAACATATGTTTGAACTCAGCTGACATTAGCAAGTAGCTAATGTCAGCTAGTGAAAATTCGTCAGTGGGGGTGACAGAAGCCCTTTAATTTCTTTTTTTATTGTTAATTTTAAACTCAGATGCCGCGAACATGTATGAAGGCGGCAGCTGAGGGCTACAATGACAGGGGCCGCGCTATTGCAGCTCCCTGTCATTGCACCCGCTACTTACAAAAAAATGGCTTTTGTGACTAAGTAATTCCTCACAAAGAGAATTTTTTGTGTAAATTTCAGCGATTCAGCCGAATCAAAGTTTTCAATTATTCGCTCATTTCTATTAATTACACAAGAGAATTTCAGTCTTTATGCGATTTTGGAATTGAATTGGGTGGTTCCTATGGTGGAGATATTTTAATATTTATTGATACATATTTCTATAACTTTTATTCTGTGAGTATAATAAACCTTGGTGGTTAATCTGTGCAACTTACCTTTTTTCCTTAAATGAGAGTTTAGGGGAAGATGTTGTGATTGACTGCATTGAAGGAAGGCACCCGGGGGAGATTTCTGGTGAACCTTCAGATGAATTGCTATATCTAATATATAAAGCTGAGTGTATGCATGGGTGTGTGTATGTCCGCTAAAGAAATCCGCACCGTCGCATTTACAATCAAGAAGTTTGGCACACAGGTACATCAGGTGTCCGTAAATGGTTTTAAGCCAGGTCTCAGCTCCCTAGGACGTACCGTTCCTGAGATATTTCCAAAAAATGCATTAGCCAATAGAAGCTTATCAGCCAATAGAAGCTTTCAGGCCGTTAGCCTCCACATACACACATACGCCATTTTTTCTTCACTGCTGTAGGTGAGCTTTAACCACCTCAGCCCCCCTAGATTAAACACCCTTAATGACCAGGCCACTTTTTACAATTCCGCACTACACTACTTT
Source organism: Bufotes viridis (assembly GCA_033119425.1). NCBI lineage: Eukaryota > Metazoa > Chordata > Amphibia > Anura > Bufonidae > Bufotes > Bufotes viridis. The sequence continues at coordinate 265,777,231 of CM065594.1, forward strand.
CACCGTTTATTGCTCCGTCATGCAACTTACCACCCAAATAAATTTTACCTCCTTTTCTTCTCATTAATAGAGCTTTCATTTGGTGCTATTTCATTGCTGCTGACATTTTTACTTTTTTTGATATTAATCAAAAATGACCGAAATTTTTGCAAAACATTGACATTTTTCACTTTCTGTTGTACAAAACTACATTTCTATATACATTTTTCTCTAAATTTATTGTTCTACATGTCTTTGATAAAAAAAAAATCCAATAAGTGTATATTTATTGGTTTGGGTAAAAGTTATAGTGTTTACCAGGGCTGGGACAAGGTCCACCACCAGCAGAGGCTGAGCTGCCCAAGCCCAAAAGAATATTATCTTTATTTAAGAACTATCTCACTTCACTTCAGGGCAGACTCTTACGCTCTATCCCTGCTGGGGCCTCGGCTGGGTCATGGCACAGTGCTGTGCTGCTGCCCGCCCTGCTCCTGGTCTCCAGAGGGCGCACATGTGACCTGACTGCGTACAGCACATCAGGTCAAAGTGCGAGCTGTACGCAGCCAATCAGGCAAGCGACTGAGCAAAGACCAGAGCAGCGGGGCGGCCGAGCCAAGAGACGGCGTGGGGAGGGAGCACGTAAGTCAGTGCCAAGTGCTCACTACTCCCTCCGTCCTCCAGCGTGGCCGGCAGCCCCTGCAGGCGCGGCAGCAGCAGCGACGTGGTCAGTGACCTGCCTGCCGCCCAGAGGCTGGGGAGCTGGCCTGTGCCCTGAGGCTGGAGCCTCCCCAGCCTCTGTGTCGGCCCGGCCCTGGTGTTTACAAACTATGGTGCAAAAAAAGTGAATTTTCGCATTTCGAAGCAGCTCTGACTTTCTGAGCACCTGTCATGTTTCTTCAGGTGCTAGAATGCCGGGATAGTACAAATACCCCCCAAATGACACCATTTTAGAAAGAAGACCCCCTAAAGTATTCACGGAGGGGCATGGTGAGTTCATGTATGATTTAATTTTTTTTCACAAGATAGCGGAAAATGACACTTTCTGAGGAAAAAAAATAATAATAAAGTTTCCATTTCTGCTAACTTCTGAGAAAAAAAAAAAATCTCCCATGGACTCACTATGCCCCTCAGTGAATACCTTGGGGGGTCTACTTTCCGAAATGGGGTCATTTGTGGGGTGTGTTTACTGTTCTGGCATTTTGGGTGGGGCTAAATTGTGAGCAGCCCTGTAAAGCCTAAAGGTACTCGTTGGACTTTACGCACCTAGACTGCAAAAAAGTGGCACACATGTGGTATCGCCGTACTCAGGAGAAGTAGGGCAATGTGTTTTGGGGTGCATTTTTACATATACCCATGCTGGGTGAGAGAAATATCTCTGTAAACTGACAACTTTGTATAAAAATTTTTAAAAAGTTGTCATTTACAGAGATATTTCTCACACCCAGCATGGGTATATGTAAAAATACACCCCAAAACACATTGCCCTACTTCTCCTGAGTACGGCGATACCACATGAGTGACACTTTTTTGCAGCCTGGGTGCGCAAAGCGCCCAAATTACAATGACTACCTTTAGGATTTTACAGGGCATTTTTACACATTTGGATTCCAGACTTCTTCTCACGCTTTAGGGGCCCCTAAAATGCCAGGGCAGTATAAATACCCCACAAGTGACACCATTTTGGAAAGAAGACACCCCAAGGTATTCCGTGAGGGGTATGGTGAGTTCATGCGATTCTCCTTATATTGAGCATAAGGGTAATGAGATTTTTTTTTTCCGTTCAGCCTCTGGGCTGAAAAAAAAAAATGAACGGCACAGATTTCTTCATTCGCATCAATCAATGTGGATGAAAAAATATCTGCCAAAAAATATGCAAAAAGAAAAAAAAAAGAGGGGAAAGGACATAGGAGTGCTTGCGAAGTAAGGCCCCATTCACACGTCCGCAAAAATGTCCGCATCTATTCCGCAATTCTGCGGAATAGATGCGGACCCATTCAGTGTGAATGGGGCCGGCAGTGATGCAGGGAGCACACTATGTGCTCTCAGCATCAGCATTTGCGGAGCTGCGGCCGCGAACTTCCGGGTTTCGGCCCCGAAACATCCGGCCGCAGCTCCGCAAAAGATAGAGCATGTCCTATTTTTGTCCGCAGTTGCGGACAAGAAAAGGCATTTTCTATAAAGTTCTGGCAATGTGCGGAACCGCAAAATGCGGAAAGCACATTGCTGGTGTCCGTACTTTGCGGATCCGCAGATCCGTGGATCCGCAAAATACATACGGACGTCTGAATGAGCCCTACAGGGGGGTGATTAGTGACAAGGCGGGTGACAGGGGGTGATCAGGGAGGTGAGATGGGGTGATCAGGGGTCAATCAGTGACGGGGGGGTCTGTGTGGTGATTGGTGCACTTACATATGTTTCCTCTGGTGGTCCCAAGCAAAAGGGACCACCAGATGAGCAGGCAGCAGGCATATCAGACGCTGTTAACAAAACAGCGTCTGATATGCGATTTTTCAAACTACTACAGCCTGCCAGCGCACGATCAGCGCTGGCAGGCTGTAGTTAAACTTCCTCCCGACGCGATCAGGAAATCTCGCCTCTCGCGAGATGACGCGCCGACGCGTCAAGGAGCAACTTCCCGGCTGCCCGCAGGACGCATTCTTGCGTTAGGCGGTCGGGAGGTGGTTAAAGGGGTTGTCCGGGTTCAGAGCTGAACTCGGACATACCTCCATTTTCACCCAGGCACCCGATGCTCTCCTTTGCCCTGCGCTAAATCGCAGACGGGAAAGGCATTTTCAGGAGTTCTGGTGATGTCCTGGGCTCTCCATGGGGCTGCCAGGAAGCCTGGTGACATTACCGGCACTGATGGGTGGGCTTTAGCACTGCCCTAGCCAGTAAAACGGCTAAAAACTGGATTTTCAGAAGATAGAAAACATCTATTGCTGGAACAAAGACACATCTGGAAATAACTAAGTGCTATTAGGCCATGGCTTTACTTCAATAGGGATTATCCTGGGGACAGATTTTCTTTAAAGGGGCAGGGTGCTGTGGATGACACTGTTAAGGGAACGAACTGCTGTGGAGGTCACAGTTCAGGGGGCAGGTAGGGTGGCCATTCAGGCCACCCTCAAAAGATGAACTTATAACCCCACCCCCAGCCCCCCTTAAGCCACGCCCTGATCTGTTAGGCCCACTCTGCAGCTACTGCAGGGATTGAAAAAATGAAGGTTTAAAATCAACTTCTGTCATCTGTAGCGGTGGGAGGGAGGGTGACTTTCTCCTTGCAGCTTATGCTCCCTGCAGCAGTGCTGCTGTCTGAGAGTGAGCTGTTCAGGGGATGTCACTGTCAAAAGGGTGTGGTGCTGTGGAACTCACTGTTAAAGGGGCAGGCTGCTGTGAAGGTCAAAGTTAAGGGGGTGGGCTGCTGTGGAGAAATTTTCACCCCGCACTTTCCAAATTATTTGCCAAAAAATGCGCTAAGTAATCTAACCGCCAAACTACAGGAGCCATTGGCTGTTGTGGCAGTTAGCCTGGATATTCATCAGGTTGCATAAAGCAACCAATCACAGCTCAGCTTCTATTTTGCTACAGGTCATGCTGTAGGCAACAAAGGACATTCTTAGGCTCCATTCACATGACCGTATGTTGTCCGCAAAAAAACGGATCCGTGTCCGCAAAAAAACGGATTGCATTCCGTTTTTTTGCTGATCCATAGACTTCAATAGGGCCATGTCCTGATTTTCACTGACAAGTATAGGACATGTTTCATTTTTGTTTTGCTGAGCTGTGCAATGGAAGAAAAGTGAATGGGACAGCATCTAATCCGCAAAAAAACGGATCAACATACGGTCGTGTGAATGGAGCCTTAGTATAAGACAGCTTATGTGTGAGTTAAAGGGGTTGTCTCACTTCAGTAAGTCGGATTTATCATGTAGAGAAAGTTAATACAAGCCACTTACTAAAGTATTGTGATTCTCCATATTGCTTCCTTTGCTGGCTGGATTCATTTTTCCATCACATTATGCACTGCTCGTTTCCATGGTTACAGACCACCCTGCAATCCATCAGTGGTGGCTGTGCTTGCACAATATAGGAAAAAGCACCAGCCTATGTGCACTCCCATGGTCCCGGCCACCAGAGAGGCTGAAGCTTTTTCCTATATTGTGCAAGCACGACCACCGCTGATGGATTGCAGGGTGGTCCTAACCATGGAAACGAGCAGTGTATAATGTGATGGAAAAATGAATCCAGCCAGCAAAGGAAGCAATATGGATAATAACAATACATTAGTAAGTGCCTTGTATTTACTGCATCTACATGATAATATGATTTTGATTACAATGCTTAGCCAACGTTGTTGTAGAGGCTGATGTAACTCAAATAGAGAGGCAGGGCTGTGAAGGTCACTGTTAAGGCAGCGGGGTACTGTGGAAGTCACTGTTAAAGGGGTGGTTTCTGTGGATGTTACTGTTAAGGGGGCAGGGCTCTTTGGAGGTTTCTGTTAAGGGGGCAGGCCGCCGTGGGGGTCACTGTTAAGGCAGTGGAGTACTCTGGAAATCACTGTTAAAGGGGTGGGTGCTGTGGAGGTTACTGTTAAGGGGGCAGGGCACAGTGGAGTTCACTGTACAGGGGGCGCGCCGGTATGGAGGTCACTGTTAAGGCGCGCCCCTATGCCACATGGTCGTCATCTGTAATTTGCAGCTCACAAAACACATGTGGTCCGTGTCGTGTAAATGGGTTAAAAGTGTTTCCCAGACACTCAGGGGGTCATTTATTAAGACCGGAGTTTTAAACACTGGTCTTAATGACCCCTAAACTGGCAGTTCTTCTGCCAAAGTTATGAAGAGGCGCAGGCGCCAGTGTAAATGCATATCTTCCAGACTGAATCCTGACCCATTCATTTCAATGAGTCTGCGTGAGGGGCACATATCTGTCCATAACTATTGTAAGGGGGCACACATCTAGCTTCATTACTGTGAGGGGGCACATATCTGCCCATAGCTACTGCGAAGGGGGCACAATTGGAGATTACTACTGTGTGCTGGCACAAAGGGGCAAAAATTACAACGTGGGGGCATTAACCCCTTAAGGACCCATGACGTATGGGTACGTCATGGGTCTGGCCCCTAAGCATGGCGCCCGCTCCTGCCTGCTGCGGGCGCGATCGCTGCGGGGGTCCGGCTGTTTCCTGTAGCTGACCCCCGCCGCTAATGATCGCGGTCGGCAGCGATGCCGATCGCAATCATTTAACCCCGCAGATGCCGTGGTCAATCATGACCATGGCATCTGCGCGCGCTAAAACCAAAAGTAAAACTTTCGGCAGCGCTCCGGCTCCCCCTAGTGGTGATCAGGGGAATCGCAGCGCTGGATGTAATAACCTCGAACTCAATGAATGATTCGAGGCTACTACTTACTATTTCCTATGCAGCCCTTGTTAGCAATAGGGCTTCATAGGAAAGTAGTAAAATCCTCATAAACTCCAATACAAGTGTATTGGAGTTTATGATAGAAGCAATCAGACGACTGATTTATATAGGTTCCTATTGGACCTATATAAAAGTGTAAAAGAAAAAAAAAAAGAAAATATAAAAAAAAAAAACTAAAAATTCAAATCACCCCCCTTTCCCCAAAATTAAAATAAAATAATGAAAAAATAAAAAAAAATACACATCATGGGTGTCGCAATGTGCGAAAACACCCGTAGTATAAAAATATAAAAAAATATTCCCCATACGGTAAACAGAAAAACGGAAAAAAGCGCCCAAATGGCCGATTCGCCGTTTTTGGACGCTTCATTTCCTCAAAAAAAATTAAATAAAAAGTGATCAAAAAGTCCTAAACACCCCATAATGGTATCAACTAAAAGTTCAGATCGCCCCGCAAAAAATAAGCCCCCATACAATGCCATACACTTAATTACAAAAAAGTTATAGGGGTCAAAATATGGCGACAAAAAAATAAATAAAAAATTTCCCACTTTTGAATTTTTTTTCACTATCAAAACGCAAGAAAAACTATACATATTGGGTATCGCCGGATTTGTACTGACCTGTAGAATAAAAATGGTCAGTTTTATCGCACATCATACGTCGTAATTTAAAAACCCGTAAAACTGTGTTGGAATTGCTTTTTTTTTGCAATTCCACCCCATTTGGAATTTTTTTCCCGCTTCCCACTACATCGTATGCAATATTAAATTGTGGCGTTGGAAAGTACAACTTGTCCCGCAAAAAAAAGCCCTCATATGGCTATGTAAACGTAAAAATAAAAAAGTTATGGCTCTCGGAAGGCAGGGAGCGCAAATGAAAACGCAAAAATGAAAAAACCCAGAGTCCTTAAGGGGTTAAAAGGGTTATCCAAGAGTATAAAATTTACCCATATGCCAGGCCCCTCACAGGGAATATACTCACACCGCTCCTGCTCCCCGCACTGCCGCTTCTCTTCGCGCACGGGGAGAAACAGCAGCGGCGGTGCTGGGACTAGGAGCAGCGCAGGGAGCGGGGTAACTATATTCAGTGTGGGGGCCCGGCATATGGGGGGACATTTTATACTCTCGGTTAACCCCTTTAATACGCCCAACAGTATTTAAAGGGTCTCCACCATCTTTGATCAACCCTTCCTCTCCCTGTAGGATTGGGGGGGGGGGGAGATGACAAATTGGGGTCCCTTCTGCTGCCACACATCATTGTATTAATCTTTACCTATGACCTATGTTTGTCTGTATGTGTGGTTTGGGTGTGTGGGGGGGCAGGCAGATTCTTTGCACAGGGGCCCTCTGCTGTCTATGTCTAATGTGACTCAGGTAGAAGAAACTGGGTAGTAATTTCCATTCACATAGCTATATGAGGGGCAAGTTGAATATGTAATGAATTTAATCTACCATGTCTTGTATTGGAAAAGGGGGAAAAAATATATATTTGTGGCGTGAAATTGAAAAACTACAACTCTGCCAAGGTTTGGGTTAATATAAATATTGTGTTACCAAATTTGTATATTTTTTATTTTGTTTTTCTACTTTGAAAATAATAAAAATTTTATTTGCATCACCATTTTCTGACAACTATAACTTTTTTTATATATTTCTGTCTACAGAGCTGTATGAGGGCTTGTTTTTTTGTGTGCTACGAACTGTAGTTTATATTGGTACCATTTTGCAGTACATAATACTTTTTGATCACTTATTCAATTTTTTTTGGGGGGACAAGGTGACCAAAAATGTTTTCAGACACGGTGATACCTGTTATGTTTATATTTTTAATCTTTATTTTTATATGTAAAATTGTAAAAGCAGAGTGGTTTCAATTTTAATACAAAAACTTAGGGGACTAGAATCTTCAATCATATGATCAGTTGTCCCATAGACCATCATAAAGCACTATTGTGGTCTACGAGATTTTGGCACTCGGCCTGCTGAGCCATGCCTCATACCGTAGGAGCAAAGGAATTGGTGTGGTAGTGGGGGGGAAAAGATTTTAATGTGAAAGGGAAAATATCTTGTGAAAGTACTAGAGTGATCTATGTATTAGGCTTCATTCACATCACTGTTCAGCATTCCCGTTCTCCTGCTCCGTTTAGGAGCAGGAGAACGGAAAGGACGGAGAAGGCACATAACTGAGCCAAACGGAGCCCTTAGGACCCCATTGACTATAATGGGGTCCGTTATGTTTCCGCTCAGAAGATGATTTTGGAGCGAAGACAAAAGTTGTGCATGCAGAGACGGTGGTGAAGAGATATTTATTTTTAAAGAGTGTCCGGGTATTATTTATTAAAGGTGAATCAAAGGATACTTTACATTTTAAGGCTATATGCACACGACAGTGTTTTTTTGCGGTCCGCAAAACTGGCTACCGTGTTCCGTTTTTTTTTCTCATCTGCATCCGTGCCGTGTGTCCGCATTTCTTTCCGTGTGGTTTCCGTGTGGCTTCTGTTTTTTTTGCGGTCCGTGTTCCGTGAAAAAAACTGAAGGATGGCCAAAGTAAAATTTACATATCCCCACCCTGGATCCATCTATATATCCTGCTGCTCTGATTGTTTGGTGGCTTCAGCCTTCGGGCCACTTTTTCCCACGCAGCATCTTTCTTGACCTTATCATGATACTGATTCGTCCGAGTGTCCCACAACTCAGGGTGGTCCTGGACCAAAGTTATCAGCTTTTCAGTATCCCAGCGGGGCATTTTTCCAGATACACTTCACCTCACAGCTTGGCACACACTCCTGTCTGGTCCAAACTAGTTTTTACACTTCCTGGCCAAGTTCACTGGTTACCAAACAACCATCCGCAAAAAAAACGGATGCCGATGGAAAACGGAAGGCTTCAGTGTGGCTTCCGTTTTTTTTGCGGACCCATTGACTTCTATGGGTCCGCAAACCGTTTTTTGCGGACAAGAATAGGACATGCCATATTTTTTTTGTGGACGTGAAATGCGGAATGCGGATGCGGACAGGAAACGTAAGAGGCATCAGTTTTTTTTGCGGATCCATAGAAATGAATGGGATCCGCAAAAAACGGAACGGAAGCCGAGAAAAAACACTGTCGTGTGCATATAGCCTAAATTTGAGAGACTGTAATGAGTTTTATATGTGGAAATGACGTGGTTAAATACCGCCCATACCTGGAGGAAATCCAGGACGCCCCAGATAAATCAGAGCGAAACCTGGGCCGGCATTTTGTTAGATATTATGCGCAAATAAACAAGAAGCTTGTAAGTAAATGAATTGCTTTGGTGAAACTTTTTTAGTAGATCTATGCCATGTTCGTTTTCTTCCAAAGGTGGGGCATATAAGATCTGAAGCCGCCTGTGGGTTAAGAAATACCGGAGCGGTACCTGTGAAGAGGGGAGGAAAGACACGGTTTTACCGTATTCCGGGGGATTCGGCGTTCTATCTGTCTGTATAGCAGCCTCTTGACTGTATCGTGGAGCAGATCCAAAACTATTTATTACATACGAAGAGTAGAATTTGGATCATGTCCATACATGGATCCTGCAGCAAAATAGAGATACCCAACCAGGAACAATCAAGTACATTTTTTTGTGAACATTAAATTTTTATTCAGAGAATTTTTCATAGAAAGTAAAATGACATGAGGAGTATAAATCAGCATATTTAAGTACAAATGACATGAGTAGTCAAGATAATCATGACAAGGTAACAAAATGAGATTAATAACAGTAGGTTACATAATATAGCAGATATACAATGGTCAAAGCCTCATAATGCGTCAACTAGACGATTGTCTATAAAGAACCTTTACCCTAGGTACACACCTAAGCGTTTTACAGCGCGTTCAAACGCGCTGTAAAACGCACAACATGTGAAAAGCCATGCTTCCCTATGGGCAGGGTTCACATTTGGGCGTTTTACAGCGCCTTTGAACGCGCTGGAAAACGCCTAACGCTGTCGCTTCTACTTGAGCTTCTTTAGGGCGTTTTTGCGCGCGTTTCCGTCCATAGGATTGTATTAGAACGCGCAAAGATGAAGAAATGCGCGTTTTCTGTTCCAAAAACGTCGCCGGGTCGTTCTCCGACGACGCATCCGCAAGAGCAACACTCCACACACCATTGCTGCCGCTTGCGTTTGTCTCCTAAACTCCATAGAAATCCACCAAATTAACCACACCAAACTCCAACAGTACAACACTCTCAAACACACCTAATCAATAAAAATCTCAATTTGGCAAACATTCAACACCTTTCATATAGGTAGGCCTGCATTTTTAGTGGATCTTGCACCTGTCAATCACAAAAACGCGCGAAAAACGCGCGTTCATTAATGACAAAAACGCGCATACAATCGAGCGTTTGTCGCGCGTAAAAACGCTTGAAAAAACACATGCCTGCAAAACGCTTAGGTGTGTTCCCAGCCTTATGGAGAATAACTCCCGCAATGGAATTTAGGAGTATAATGTTATGTGCGAATGAATGAATTTGCATCTATCTCACAAATGTGGCTCGAAAGCCAGAGCCCAAGAAATGGGGTTTCTTACTTTTGGCTGAAGCCCACATTCTTTCATATACACAATTAACGTCTATTAATCTAAAGACTCTTTTGATTTTGGGAAGAACTTCAGACCTCCACGAGAGTGCAATTTTATTACGAGTAGCTATGATTGCATGCATAATTATAGTTCTCGTGTTTCCAGGAAAGGAACGAAGACCTATGGATAGGAGGGCTAATTTTGGAGTAGGAGTTATCGGAAAACCTGTGATACCACCATATATGTAGGTAAGTGCCCAATGACTTGTGACATCTCCAGCACAGTTGAGAAAAATTGGAAAATATATTGTTAATAGATGTTTGGGTTTTGTACCATCTGTACATAATCTTCCTAGCTCCTTCTAAGTGGTCTACACACCTAGTAAATTTGGTAATGGTAGAAAAGGCTTCGTTCCAGTCCTGAAGGTAGATTGTCATATTCAGTGTCTGAGTTCCAGGTGTCCATCAACTTAGATAGGGGTCTATTTCTTGACATTTCAAAAGCTGATAACCTAGTGTAATTCCCCTGTGTGCTAGGTTGGTAGAGAATAGCCATGAATGCAGCTTTCTATCAGCAAAAATATGTCTGGAATTCAATGCCTGAAACTTTTGAAAGACCCGCTGATTCCCACTGTCTCAAAGAAAGGCCAGGAACAGCAATTTCACATAGTGTGATTGGAGCATCTATCAGTGACACAGGGACACGTTTTTCGGCTGTGGTGATATGTTTCCAAACTTCGGAGAAAGCCTGAACAGTACATAAAGGTGACATCATTGGAAGATTGAAGATGCTACGGGCTAATAAATGAAGGTAAGTGTTAGGTGGAGAGAGCGATTTATTTTTAATGAGCACCCATTTCTTAGATGTGTCAGCATGAAGTAGAAATTTAAGTTGAGCTAGAATAGTCGCCCTATAGTAATGAAGGATAGAGGGGAAGTTAAGACCACCTTGGTTGAGAGGTTTGTAAAGTATAGAAGCCTTAACCCTCGGTTTACGTTTGTTCCAAGAATAGTAAGTAAGTAATTGTATCTTTTTTAGGAAGTAATCTGGGACCGGGATCGGAACATTTCGAAATACATACAGAATCTTGGGAAGAATTACCATTTTTATGGCGGCTATTTTCCCCAACCAGGATAAGGATTGGAGTCGGAGATTATCTAAGCTTGTCTTGATTTTGTCTAATAAGGGTAAATAGTTATATCGAAATAGGTTACTAGAGGGGAAAGTAAGCTGTATTCCAAGATATGTGAGTGACTCTTTTGCCCAGGGTCACCAATACTGCACACACGTTCCATATGACTCTAGAATCAGAGACACAGAATGTTAGTGTCCCCTGTCCAGGGCATAGGGTCTAGTGGGTCAGTGTCAGTGTCCCTGCCCGAAAGACTATATAGGCAAAACCTTTAGGGAACTGCGAAAACGGATAGGGGAACACATCTATGACATTAGAAAGAAAAACACGACCCCCATGGCAGATCACATAAATGTAGAACATGGGGGTGACCCTCAGGCTCTTAAATTCTCAGTTCTGGAAGTGGTCCCTCCATCCCCCAGGGGAGGGAACTGGGACAAAAAAATATTACAAAAAGAGGCCCAATGCATCTACAGATGTAAATCCCAGAAACCACTTGGTTTAAACGAGAGACTGAACTTTACATGTTTTATTTGAAATTCTGAGGAAGTTTTCTTTGAAATGGGGATTTTCCCTTTTTGTGACCCTTTACTTCTGCATACCTCAGTGTCTTTACCCAGAGTATATTTATCCCTAGCTGGTCATGGATGCAAAAAGGCATCCGCTAATGATGAGTATCATAGGTATATAAATATGTGTATAACCCCCCCCCCCATCCATGTTTTGAAATGGGTGGGTGCCAAGTATCTGCGGCTCCACACACCCCCTAGTCCAATTTCCCCTCCTCTCCCCCATCTTTCCCTTCCCTCCCCCCCCCCTTTTACCCCTTCTTTTCATGTGAATCTCTAGGTTAGGCACTGACAGAAAGGAGCGCGTCATTCTGCGCCCCAAGTATGTGTTCTCTGTACCATATAAAATAACGCATATTGTTTCCCGTCAACCTCTGGGATACACAGTCGGGAACGATGCGCACTGTGGACCGGAGGTGATGACGCAGGCTGCGTCTCACCAACCGATCCAATTGCGCATGTCCGGAAACAGTGTGCGTTCCAAGAGACCCGGAAGTAGCGTGGCGTGCGTTCCATCGACTAAGTCGAGAGGTGGGGCCAGCGCCGCGCGGCACTTTAAATGAGTCCGACTTACCTGCCGCCTCACTGCCATCTGCAGCATCGAGACAGGAGGCAGCGGGACGTGGACAGACCGAGGCCACAGTAAGTTTCCTCTCCTTTGATGGGAACTGCATAAGAACTTTTCAAACAATAAGAGTATAACATCTGTTTGTTGCTTTAACTGTAGATATCCGCGGCCACTCGTATCCAGAGGGGTACTTTATCTGTGACCCTCCAGGAATTTGTGCCATTTCCGTCTGGAGACCACCATAAAGTAGGTCTTCATTTACTGTTTGTATATGGCATCTACATACTAATATCACCCCCCTGAAGAGCCCCATGTGGGCGAAACGCGTTGGGGTATAAGCCAATTTATGTATGAATTGGTCTGTTGCAGGTCATAGGGCCAGCGAAGGGCTTCTGAGGGGAGGTTCGAGGACAGGGAGATCCTACCACTAGGGGTCGTCCCTGGGCTGAGGTTACACAGGGCCAGAAGTAGGGAGAGATACCCACCTGACCCTAGGACCCTCTTACTCTGCATCTCCTCCATTAGAAAAGGGTAACCTCCGCCATCGAGACCCACTAGACCCTATGCCCTGGACAGGGGACACTAACATTCTGTGTCTCTGATTCTAGAGTCATATGGAACGTGTGTGCAGTATTGGTGACTCTGATTTTTAGAAGCACCCACTATATTGTATTTATCCATTTGAAGTATTAAAAGTTAAGTTTTAACACAAAGGATTTACTCTGCTATAATAAAGTTATTATTTACACGAATATGAGATCCTAGACATCTTTAAGTATCATAATCCGAGGAATTTTTGACTCTTTTGCCCAGGCATACTCCTGAGACCTGGATATCTCTTCTTTTGCACATTGGGATAGACCCAAGTCCAACATTTGTGACTTACTGGCGTTCACCTTATAATATGACGCTTGGCCAAATTTACGGATAACGTCATTTATAGCTAGCAGAGAGGAAACCGGATTTGAAGTGATGATGAGTACATCATCTGCAAAGAGCCCTATTTTATGATCCTGGCCTCCGGCCCTTAAACCTTGTATGTCTGGATGAGTTCTAATGTGTTCTGCAAAAGGCTCCATAGAAAGGGCAAAAATTAAAGGTGACATGGGGCATCCTTGTCTGGTACCATTATTTATATTGAATGGTTTAGACAGGAAATTTGAAGTATAGACTAAAGCACTAGGTTGTGAGTACAGAGCCATCACAGCATGCAAATAGAATCCATTAAAACCAAATTTCAGTAGAGTTTCCCGGACATAACTCCAGTGGATTCTATCAAACGCCTTCTCTGCGTCCAGAAAGAGGAGCAGAGAAGGCGTTTGGGACATTTTGGTCACATCCAAGAGATCTATAAAACGTCACTATTGGTCACTATTAATCAGGGATGGGAGAATTTTAGCAAATCTCTCTGCTAGGATTTTCACATAAATTTTAATGTCGGAGTTTAAAAGGGATATAGGCCGAAAATTGGCCGGATTGTCAGCCGGTTTTCCTGGTTTTGGTAACGTTATAATGAGAGCATGTAACATGTCTCTGGGGGTGGATTCTGAGGATGCAATCATATTAAAAGTCCGTACTAGATACGGTGACAGTGTGGATGAAAAGGCTTTGTAGTATTCGTTTGTTAACCCGTCAGGGCCAGGTGATTTATTAAGTTTTCAGTGAACTAATAGACTTAGTGACTTCTGATTCGGTTAATTCCCTGTTTAGCTCGGTTATTTGAGATTGTGATAAAGAGAGAAGATTGATTTCCTTGAGAAAGGAAGAGATAGAAGTTGAGTTTGGTTGAAAAGTTTCTGGGGAATTGTTAAGGTTATATAATTTGGAGTAAAATGCCGCAAATTCATCCGCCACCTTTTTGGGGTTAAGAATTTTGACCCCTTTTTCATTAATCAGAAAGGGAATTTTGGTTTTTAGTTCTCTTTTCCTGATTCTGTTAGCTAGAAGTTTAGAAATTTTATTTCCCTGCCAATACTGCTCTGCTTTCAGTTTACGAAGGTGAAATTCGTATCTGTTATGGCAATGAATATAAAGATCATGTCTAGCCTTCTTTAACTGGGAGCCTATTTTCTGATCAAGCAAGAGATGATTTATATTTTTTCTCTAGGTCTCGAATTATTAAAGAGGTTGTCCGGTCCTAAAATCAAAATTCTTTTTATGTGCTCCTAACAGACATATAGGACATGTTCTGTTTTTACTGGAACTGACATACGGATGTAAAAAACACACTGATGACGTCCCTGTGCTTTCCATATCCGTATGTCAGTTCTGCGACAGATAAAAAATGACTGGTAAAAAATGTGAATCGCACACGGACAGTAACCTCATTCAGTGGATCCGCGACTTGCAGACCGCAAAACAGATACGGTTCTGTGCACGAGCCCTATCACTTATACTGAGCGCCCATAACAGTGACATCTACAGTGCCCCATAACAGTGACCTCCACAGTGCCCCCATAACAGTGACATCCACAGCGCCCCCATAACAGTGACATCCACAGTGCCCCCATAACAGTGACATCCACAGTGCCCCCATAACAGTGACATCCACAGTGCCCCATAACAGTGACATCCACAGTGCCCCATAACAGTGACATCCACAGCGCCCCATAACAGTGACATCCACAGATGCCCCCATAACAGTGACATCCACAGTGCCCCCATAACAGTGACATCCACAGATCCCCCATAACAGTGACATCCACAGTGCCCCATAACAGTGACATCCACAGTGCCCCCATAACAGTGACATCCACAGTGCCCGCATAACAGTGACATCCACAGCGCCCCCATAACAGTGACATCCACAGTGCCCCCATAACAGTGACATCCACAGTGCCCCCATAACAGTGACATCCACAGCGCCCCCATAACAGTGACATCCACAGATGCCCCCATAACAGTGACATCCACAGTGCCCCATAACAGTGACATCCACAGTGCCCCCATAACAGTGACATCCACAGTGCCCCCATAACAGTGACATCCACAGTGCCCCATAACAGTGACATCCACAGTGCCCCCATAACAGTGACATCCACAGCGCCCCATAACAGTGACATCCACAGTGCCCCCATAACAGTGACATCCACAGTGCCCCCATAACAGTGACATCCACAGTGCCCCATAACAGTGACATCCACAGTGCCGCCATTACAGTGACATCTGCAGTGCCCTCATAACAGTGACATCTACAGTGCCCCCATAACAGTGACATCCACAGCGCCCCCATAACAGTGACATCCACAGCGCCCCCATAACAGTGACATCCACAGACGCCCCCATAACAGTGACATCCACAGATCCCCCATAACAGTGACATCCACAGTGCTCCCATAACAGTGACATCTACAGTGCCCCCATAACAGTGACATCCACAGATCCCCCATAACAGTGACATCCACAGTGCTGCCATTACAGTGACATCTGCAGTGCCCTCATAACAGTGACATCTACAGTGCCCCCATAACAGTGACATTCACAGATCCCCCATAACAGTGACATCCACAGTGCTCTCATAACACTGTCATCCAATGCCCCCTATTTGCCATCCAGTGCCCCCACTATGCCATCCAGCGCCCCCTTGTGCCATACAGTGCTCCTTGTTTGCCACCCTGTGTCATTCAGTGCCCCTTGTGCCATCCTATGCCCCCTGTGTGCCATCCAGCGCCCCTTGTGCCATCCTGTGCCCCCTTGTGCTATCCAGCGCCCTTTGTGCCATCTACCGCCCCTTGTGCCATCCAGTGCCTCTTGTGCCATCCTGTGCCCCCTTGTGCCATCCAGCGCTTTTTATGTCATCCAGCGTCCCCTGTGCCCTCCAGCTCCCCTTGTGCCATCCAGAGCCCCCTTTTGCCATCCAGAGCCCCTTATGGCATCCTATGCCCCCTTGTGCCATGCCGTTTCCCTTATGCCATCCTGTGCCCCCTGTGACATGCACAGCATGGCGATCAGCCTCTGTGGCTGATCGTTATGCTGTCACTTCTGCACATAAAAGCCTGTACGATACAGACAGCGGTACTGGGCATGCGCACTAGCATTCAGCCTAGTGCGCTGTGTAGACGGCCGGGCAGAGCTTTCTCCAGCAGGAGGCGGTGACATCACTAGTGACGATCCGTCTCCTGTTGGATAAAGGGAGAGAGAATCGGAAGACAGGGAGACGGACTTCGGCCGGAAGAAGTGAAAAGACAGCTAGAGGGACCACGTGACCAAGATCCAGATTGCAAGAACAGCTGCACTGTGGAAGGTAAGTATGTTAGTAATACTCTCTCCTCCACAGGTTAGTTCCTTTTAGCTAAAAAAAGTTTTAGCCCGGAGAACCCCTTTAAGATCAAGGTGTCAGTGGTTTTCTGGCGTAATTTTTTTGGGCAGATGCATGTTTTAGAAAATGTCCTCGAATGAATGCATTGTGGGCACACCACAGGGTCGTATCTGATACTGAGTTATTGTCGTTTAATTTGAAATATTCCTTTACCCTAGGTTCACACCTGAGCGTTTTACAGCGCGTTCAAACGCGCTGTAAAACGCTCAAGACATGAAAACCAATGCATCCCTATGGGAGTGGTTCACACTTGAGCGTTTTACAGCGCGTAAAACGCGCTGTAAACGCCCAAAGCATAAGCTCTGCTCAGGAGCGCTTTTGAGGCGCTTGTCGCGCTTTTCCTCCCATAGACTTCAATGGGAACGCACGTAATACGCGCGTTAAGGTGTAGATATGCCTTTTTCTATTGGTCTCCAGAATCACAAACGCGCGTTTGACGCGCGTTTCCTATTTGCAAAAACGCGCTAAAATACGCGCGACAAAAACGCGCGTTAAACGCGCGTTTCAAAAACGCTCATGTCTGAACCCCGTGTAAGGGAGGTTGTTATATCTTCGTTGATAGAGGATGACTGAAGCAGGGAATTATTCATTCTCCAAGGTGGGTATACAAGGTTAGAGTATTGAGTGACTATCTGAGGAAATAATCTCCTGAAGTAACCATTTATCTGCTATGAATAAATCAATTCTGAAAAAAGAGTTATGGGGATTAGAGAAAAAAGAGTAATCCCTTTCATCTCCATGAAGAACTCGCCATGTATCGAACAAACCCTCATTATGAAGGAACGCTTGTAAACCCGATTGTTGGAAACTTGCGGGACTCTTGTGGTTCTATCTAGAAAGGGGTCAGGACAAAGATTAAAATCACTGCATATAAGAAACAGCCCTTGTTTATTGTCTTGGGCCAGATTAATGTTTTTTTAATGAACCTAAGCTGATGTTTGTTAGGGGCATACAAATTAAGCATGGTATAGCGTGTGTTGTTTATATCACATATAATAATGACAAATCTGCCCTTATCATCAATTATATTGTTATGAAGAACAAAAGAGATTGAGTTCCTGATGCCTATCAACACTCCGCCTTTTTTATGGTTTGCTGGAACAAAGAATAGGAATAGGAAGTCTTTATGATGAACACGGTAAGTATCGGAGGCATTCAAATGTGTTTCTTGAATACAGATAATATCACTTTTCAGTTTCTTAACATCAGACCACAGTTCAGAGCGTTTGTATGGACTATTAAGTCCTTTCACATTAAATGACAACATGTTAATACCCATAGTAATAACAGTGAAACCAGCTATAAAGTATTTCCCAGCGTAGACATCTCAAGAGCTGAAAAGTCCCCGGTGGCAAACATATAGAAATAACCAGTGTGTGTAGTACAGAAGCATCAAGAGAGAATACAAGATACCGGGCATAGTGTAGATCAGTGTGCCTCCAGATGTTGCAAAACTACAACTCCCAGCATACCCGGACAGTCTTTGGCTGTTCAGGCATGCTGGGAGTTGTAGTTTTGCAACAGCTGGAGGCACACTAGTTGGGAAACACTGGTGTAGATGGTGAAACACTCCAAGGTTCAGAGAAATTCTTCTTCTTGTGAGACAGCGAAACCTACTTAAACAAACATAAAAAACCCAAAAAAGAACACTGTGCAAAAGGATAAACATTAAAAGAACGGTCCACAAGGACCTCAATATTCAGTATGCAAGGTAAATACTTCTGGGGGGGGTGAAGTAATGAAAAGGATTAGAGTGCAAACTGGGTAAAGTGCCCTAGGATAACCATGTTATTCCAGGCTGTATGAATTACATCTAGGCTAGGCTACCAAACGGAATATAACGATCTGAGTAGCAGCTGAGTATAGGGGTTTCTTCATCCCACTGCCGACCATTCATGGGATAAGGGAGAGAGTTTCTTCCTTGGAGGTGAGGTGGATGGAGACACAGTTTCTTTAGGTGATTTGTGGATCCCTGGGGAGCAAGATTCCATTTAGAGATGGACGAGGCTGCATCCTGAGAAGAGATCCATATAAATGTGGAATTTTGGAATTTTACTGGGTAGCCCCATTTATAGGGGATGTTGTTGTCTCTTAATATCTTTGTGTATTGCTGAAATTCTCTCCTTTTTGTAAGAGTGGCAGGGGACAAGTCAGTAAACAAGAGAACATCCTGAAACCGTTCTGGGAGAACAAGTTTTTTTGCTGAGGCTTTCATCAGGTCTTCCTTAATCCGGTAAAAATGGATCCTAGCTAATACGTCCCGGGGATGGAGGGAGCTAGAGATTTTGGTTTGGGAACATGATGTGCTCTGTCAATAATCAGGTCATTGCTGGTGACTTCTGGGAGATATGCCACCATGAGATCTGTGAGAAATTCAAATAGCTGCGCATCTGACACTGATTCAGGAATATTATGGAACCTGATATTATTTCTCTTGGAGCGGTCCTCCAGGTCCGCCATCTTTAGTTTAATAGCAGAAATTTCATCCTCCATATTGTTGTGGACGTCTACTAAGGAATTATGAGCTGTGACAAATTCCTCCATTTTATCTTCCAAGTGGGCCGTTCTCTCCCCTATGGATACAATCTCAGCATGGATCGTGGAGATGGTGTCCCTGAAATCCCTATGTATAGACTGCTTCAGCTCTGTGAGCATGTCTTGCATAATGGCTACCGTTATGGCAGTGTCTTTAGAGTTAAGCGAAGTTTCTGTAACTGATGCAGGCGAGGATGCTTGCGATATGTATTCACTCACCCTACTGTGTCTTTTTTTGTCTTGCAGGTTAGGATCGGCTGTGTTCTGCTGTGTGTTCGGCAGGAGCAGAGGCGGGCTGAAGCCTGAAGACCTGGGCGAGGAACAGGGAGTGTCTTCCATATGGCTGGAGTCATCTTGCTTGCCGACTTCAGCAGAGGAAAAGAAGGCCATCGTTAAGATGCTGAAAATAATGCTTTAAGGTAGCGCTGTGAGACGCTTGTCAGCCTGGTTACACGGAGCTCCTCAGCTATGCGTCCCGCGCGCTCGGCATCCGGCCACGCCCCCCACAATTAAGTAAATTTAAGCAGTTCTCCATGACAACCCTGAGAGCGTGCAGAAAGCAGGGGCTCAGCTGCAGGGGCTCTGATCGGAAGGCCAAAGGAGCCGCTTCCCTTTGTCTAAACCCATAGATGCCACAATCGCTATTGAATGCGGCATCTGAGAAAATAAATGACTAGGTTCGGTATCATCGCTGATCACGTGTAGTACCTCAGACCTGGGGTACTACATTTTGTATATGGTTTGCATTGTTATGTATTTTATTGTTTGTTTTATGGTCATTGTTTCCAATAAGAACTGGATGGCGATGCTTGGCAAAGAACAGGGCTAAGAACCCTCTCACCTTTTCTTGGTGGGAGTGGGCTGGTCTTGCTTCTTGTCAGGAGGGGAAGTTCCTGTTCAGAGATAGAAGGGAAAGGAAGCACACTACAGAGCTCCTGCTCCTGATACAGGTTTCTCCAGAGAGAAAGCCTTGAGGTTCCAGATAGCAGCGTGAGCTGCAACACCTGCATCTACAGACACTGCTGTAAGGTGAGGGACTACAGCCAAGCCACCCATCACCAAACAACCACTAGGCCAGTATCACCTAAGTGCAGTATTGCAGCCATCCAACCTGCCTCCATATTTTTGCTGGTGCCAAAGAAGAATTGCACTTAAGGTCTGCTGCTGCTGTATGTATTTTAAGTTCTACATTGCACTTAGTAAGTTCAGCTCTGGCTTTATTCTTCATTACTATCATTTTCACTGCAAATGACCCCAGGGAGTGGCGACCTGTGCTAGTACAACATGACACAACACTTCATCAGGGCCACTACCACTCCTATCCTCTACACTGGCTCCTCAAGTGGTTGCTGCACATAGGATTCCTGTGATTTCTTCTAATTTATTGTATTATGCCACAAACCAAGTGATCTTCCTGGTGTCTGACCCCAGGCTGCAGTCACTAGAGGGACCACCAGTTTATCATTCTGCATGTTCAGATGCTGTGCCTCACTGCTGTATTTCTGTGAATCCTACACATTGTCTCTCTCCCTTTCTCTTTCTTATTTTTTGGTCATTTGTTTGCCTTCTTATGCAATCTCCGTTATGCTGTATTTGTTTAGCACTTTGTGTAGCTGGCCAGCTAAGACCTGTCCTAGGTTGTGCTAATATGGCTTGTATGTGTATACAACTAGACCTGCCAATAACCTTAATACAGTTCCTATGTTTATATGTTTAAAGACAGA
Organism: Bufotes viridis; assembly: GCA_033119425.1. Lineage (NCBI taxonomy): Eukaryota > Metazoa > Chordata > Amphibia > Anura > Bufonidae > Bufotes > Bufotes viridis. The sequence goes on from CM065594.1 coordinate 265,798,029, forward strand.
AAGAGAGTTATTTACAGTGACTTCATGTTTTGGATGTCATATAACAGTTATATATTGTGTTCACAGAAGCAGAATGATAATATGCCTTTAAGATTCAGTAAAATGAATGTAAGGTAAGCTCAGTGACACAGCAGAATTAACAACAGAAAGCATAGAGTTAAACTGTTATTACTGCCCAGGAGTCTTGACCAATCACTGCCAGCCTTACACTGAGCAGTAGTCTTGACCAATCACAGCCAGCCTCACACTGAGCCTGTGTGGGAAATCCCCTAGCTGAGTCTCCTCATTACACCCAGAGAGGAGCTGAACAGACATTTACTCCACTAATAGCTGAGTTTTATGGAAGCAAAGAGGCCAAAATAGGTATTTAGAACAGTTATATAATGTTCCTATTGTTAGTATTATGATCAGAGCTGTATACTGAACTAGTTATGTATGTTTACTTACAGTTCCACCAAATTGCGACCAAATTGCATGAAAGCATTCAAACTGCTCAAAGCAATTGTATAGACCAAACTGCAAACCAAGTATAGCAAGTAGAACTATTGGTTAAATCTCAGATATACCCCTCAGAGAGATCATAAAGTGCTTAAATAACTTAAAGTGAGAGTACAGATACTGAAGAGAGAAATATATCCCCATTTTATGTTGAATGACAAGATTGAACAGTTGAACCGCCATTTTGTGATACTTTATTCAACACGTGTTTTGTACATGGACTGCGGAGGCGGCAGTGTTATATATGAAGAAAAGTTGAAGTTAATAAAGAAGTTATCTTAAGCATTTGGTGTGCTCTTGAACTGTTTCCTTAGAATGGCACTAGAAGAATTAAAGCAGAGTAACAGTCTGGTTGGACTACAAAGTTAGAGATATCAAAATTCTTCTAATGCCACAGCGCAAAAGACACTTTATTGTGCTGCGCCTGCCACATTGTGCACTTATATAGCTACATAGTTGATACGGTGGAAAAAAGACACAAGTCCATCAAGTTCAACCAAGTCCATCAAGTTCAACCAAGGGATAGGTGGGGACGCGAATCACAGGAGGAAGTGAGACTCAGATTTCTACACGTTTTCATAAGCATTAAAGTTGTTTACTTTTAAGAATTCATTTAAACTCTTTTTGATGCTGTGACCACGTCCTGAGGAAGTCTATTCCACAGATTCACAGTTCTTACAGTAAAGAAGCTTTGACGCTTCTGGAGACTGAACTTTTTCTTCTCCAGTCGGAGGCAGTGCCCCCTTGTCTTTTAAGGGCATTTTACCCAGGCAGATACTTAAATCAGTCCCCCACTCATTATTAGACCTTAGATCAGACCCCCATCGGACCTCAGATCAGACCCTCATTCCTTGTTAGACCTCAGATCAAACCCCTATCAGACATAAAATTAATAAATGAACTTACCTCTCCTGCTCCAGGTGGCGCCATCTTTAGGATGCAGTGGCTCTTTCTGCATTTACCTCTCTTGGTCTTCTCCAGGCACCTCTCTGCACTGTGACCTAACATTGTACACAGTCAGGAGTGCGGCGCCCGGAGAAGGCCCGGGAGTGATGAGTACAGCCAGGACCAGGAGTGCTGTATTCGCTCTATTAGATGCGCTGCCATTTCCCCCCCAACTTTTGGGGGAATAGGTGTGTCTTATGGAGCGAAAAATACGGTATATTCTTTGTGTACTATTTTCAAAAATATTTAGATAAGCTGTGAAATATAATTTAGAATATTGGTTGCACTTCCTGTGGAAGACCCGAAGTCTATTCTCAATTCCTCTCTCCCATGCTGCGTAGAACACATTGGGTACATTTATTTATTTTTTCACTCGCTAGAAATTTAAAAAAATTAGAATGTACTTTGGACAACTTTAAAATGAAAAAAAAAAATCAAAAAACTTTTCTTATGAATATTAGAGGTGATCTTGTGTAGAAAAAGTTTGATGGGCCTAGTCCTTGTACATGTCAATGCCGGCTTTGCGATGCATCCCGTCCTGGTGTGGGCGGTGTGCGCTCCAAGCTGAAGCGCACGCTGTTCCCCTCCAGGAAGTGACGCCTGCGCTCCATCGTGGAACGCATGTACGTCACATCCGGCGGCTGCATCGCAATGTATCTACCTACAGGTGCGCAAAAATTGTCAGCCTATTGTAGTCGAGGGTGGGGTATTTAGGTTGGGAGGGTTGCTACATCCGGCTAAGCACGATCACTTCCCTTGAGAAAGCCGCGTTGTGGTGAAACGATTCATACCGTCTTTACTTTCAGGTAGCCAGTTCATATGTATTCTATGGTTTAATTATTTATTGCACTTGGCACTTTATATTATGTATGTGAACCTATAGCATAATCTTGCTAACTGTGGCTTCCTTGTGTATATGTTTACCTCCTCTATCCCCTATTTTTGTGCTAAATCATGTACCATCTATCTGAATTTATGATCTTATTACCCTAGAATTTTATATTCTTTTATTATCTGATGTAATTAATAAAGTTCCTTGATACTTTCATCCGGATGTTTCTTTTGTTTGCGTTTATTACTTGTGGGCTATCCGGATATAGGCGTTTGCCCAACGCTGGTGTTTGGTGTATACTAGTCCTTGTAAAAATGTATTTCTCAGAGACAGCAGATGTTGTTTGCAGATCTGAATATATCACAGAGCTTGGCTGTAAATGATGGACTTCTTAGTGTGTTCTGGAAGGAAGCTTCTAACACCTGGATTTATCACCCACTACATGGACACACTTCCTCTGACTGACTACAGATCTCGTTTAATTCCTAAAGATGGTCCGATTATTGGGAAAAGACGTTCATACAAATGCTCATTCCTGATAATCTGCCCATCTAGGGAGGTTCCATATCTCCTGATGAAAAAGCTAAACACGTGTTCATTGGGTGAGACACCTAAATCATTGCTTGTGGGCATCAGATCGTGGTGTCTAAACTGCGATCTGTCACCCAGAAACAGTGAATCTGTATGAGAACAAGTGATAGCAGTAGCCATCACTCATCCCCATACAGTGGAGGTGCTTGCTGCATATAAATGCCGCACTTCATCTCCACTGTCAGAAAGAAACGTTTCCTTCCCGACAATCGTCTTCTTATCGGTGCAGTGTAAATGGGCTTTAAAGGGCCTCTGGGCCTTTTTTTAATAATGACCTATCCTCAGGATAGGTCATCAATATCAGATCGGCGGGGTTCCGACACCCGACACCCCGCCGATCAGCTGTTTGAGGAGACGGCACACTCAGTGTGCACGTCCGTCTCCTGACTCTCCCATAGACATACAGCGGTGAGCAGAAGAGAGAAAGGAGATGGCATGTGTGCACTGAGCACGCCGTCTCCTCAAACAGCTGATCGGCGGGGGTGCCGGGTGTCGGTCCCTTCCAATCTGATATTGATGACCTATCCTGAGGATAGGTCATCAATAAAAAAAGCCCGGAGAACCCCTTTAAGTCTAAAGCCTTATTGCCTGTCCATCTGCAGCAATAGCTTACGTTTTATTGTTCTGTCTTATCTTGAGGATGTATCACCCCATGTACAAATAAATGTCTGTAACATCTCACATTTATTTTTTACCAATTTTGTAGAAAATGCTTCTTCTTGTGAAGTGAAAAAAATGAAACTGTATAACATATTTTGTTTATTCTATTCATATTTGATGCAGTACAAATATATATGCAGAATATTCAGTTATGTAACTGCAAACATACACGAGTGTGTGACTAGATATATCCAGTGTATATACATTAAGGTCAGTGCCTCCTATTGCTTATTGACCTGGTCATTTTTGAAATATACATTTTTTTGTTTTGGCTGATTAATTCCATATTTGTGATCATTTTTCTATATTTTTTATTTACATTTTTTATTGCGCACTCTTATACTTCTTTACACAAATATTTACATATATGATTCCTATGTCTTATGGCAGGCATGCTCAAACTGCGGCCTTCAGCTGTTGCTAAACTACAACTCCCATCATTCCCTGACAGCCTACAGCTATCATCCTACAGAAGGGCCTCGTGGGAGTTGTAGTTTTACAACAGCTGGAGGGTCGCAGGTTGAGCATCCCTGTCTTATGGCATGATTTATATCCAGGGGTGGTGCCCTCACCAATGAAACAATCATGGAGAGCCTCGAAGAACCCCTGTATATATATTTACAGAGTGTATACATTAATTCATATGTTTTGTTCAGTGTTACAATACATTTGATGTACTGCTGTATCTTACTGTAGGTGGCTTCGGTTTATAAAACCATTTCATGACATACAGATACTGTATAAAATACATAATTGAGACTTGAGACAAGATTCTCCAAATTTATAGAAAACATTACATTTTGTGATTTGTGATACAGCAGGGAGCAGGCGCCAACTTACCAGCTGACACCAGATGTATTGCTGAAATAGAGAAACCAGGACACATAATGATGTTAAACTCGGTGCACTGCTATGCTATGGATGATGCCAGGTACCAATTGTAAAGTTGGCGTTTTGCTGCATCTATTGAAGTATTCTCAAAGTGAAGATTTTTTTTTGGGTGGAGATAAAAGGGTTGTGCATAAGCAGTGCCACCCTTGTCCATAGGCTGTATTTGGTATGGCAGGACAATCCCATTGGAAGGAGGTGAAATACCAGGCACAGCCAATGCATAGATGTGACACTGTTTATAGAAAACTAGGTGACCATTTTTCTTATCCCGGACAAGCCCCCACGTTGAAGAGCCTAGGACAAGTCTGCAATTTATATCTGGGTTTGTTGGGAGAACTATGGTAGAACTATATGTTCCTTATTGAGAGATGGAATTTTACTGGCAGGAACAGGACATCTTAACCTACGGTGACTCTCAAGAGAGTGGATGAAGGTGACACTCGTAGAGGACAAATGCAAAAGGTGCCTTCAGGAAGAATAGAGATGTTTCAACCTCATGCTGTAGGCATAGATGAGCAAATTTAAGGTCACCAAAGCTATTTCTATATCCAGCCTAAAAAAAAAAACATTCACTGTCCACTTAGCATGGGTCTCACAAGACATTTCCATAGAGTGGCAACATTTATCCCTTGATCCTCCATAGGTTATGTCCTTTACACCGGTGATGGTGGCACTAACTGTGGATGTGTTATGTTCTCTTCTTCTGCAGGTGTCTCTGCTAGGAAAAAAGGAACATACCATTAGTCAAGTGGAAGATAACCCCTGATGTCTAATGTCTGACACAGAATGTTCTATCTAGGGTCATAAATTACATATAAGAGTAAATCTCCAACATCTTCAGTATTGAGTGGTGCTCCAAATGGTTTGGAAGATTTTTGGATCATGGGTCATTGGGGTATATGAATGTCATAAAAGTGGGTTACTGTGGCCACTGCAGAGGTAATGTCTGACCTTCTCTGTCAAAATCAGCTGTTCACGGGGGTGCCAGGAGCCATATCTGCAGAAAACAGCAGATCACCATGACAGGTCCAATCTGAAATGGGTTGAGGGTCGAGACCACCCAGTAAAGGATAATACAACTTTTTTTTTGTTTTATGAGCAATTTGTGATTAATCTAAAAAGTTAATTTCTTGGCTTGTTATTTCTTATGTGCTTTTGATCAATCTGATATCTCCTAAACTTATTGTAGGGGGGGCTTTTTGTCCTTTCTTCCTCTAGGTGTCTAACCGAACCTTAAACCTTAAATAACGTTAACCTTTTTACTCACTTTGATCCATGAAGGGTGTTTGTGAAAGACTTCGAGCTAGAGGGAATTAAAACACTTTGTAAGTAATATATGATGGTGATAATGAATCAGGTATTTTTTTTTTATTATAAATCATTCATTTTGCTTAATCATCATGATAAATGTTTTGTTTCATTGGTGGAATTAATTTTGTATGCATTTTTTTATTATTTTGATTGAGTGCAATTTTGAAAAACCATAATGTTCCCTCCTATGTCTATAAAACATGTAAAATGCTCAGGTATCTGTTAGGGAGTCCCTTAGTGCCATAGGCATAACTGTAGAGGTTGCAGAGGTAGTGTTCACACCTGGGGCTGGTGCCTGAGTGCATCCAAAATGTCCTTCAAAAGAAGACATCAGTATTATAAATGGCACAGGATAGGTGGAGGGGAGAGGTCCATGATCTTCAAGTTAGACCCAGGTCTGTTACTATTTTAGGGCTTTGAGACTGCAATGTCTTGGCTGATGTGCACAGGTTAAAATAGAAGCCTTGGGATCAGGGGCGGACTTGGAACTTAAAGTGGCCCCATTTTGTAGGCAGGTCCAAATTAACAGAAGGAGGGGCAACACAAGTAGGTGGAGTCAACGATACCATATGGCAAAATACCATCCCAGCAGAACCACATAACACAGTGTAGCACAATATACTGCCCCAAAAGCTGTCCCTCTGTGGTGGCCATCAATATCTGCCATCTTCTGTCCTCCTCCTCTAGTTGTCTATGGAGCAGGGGGCTTAGACGGTGAGGTGCGGGCCACAGAAGTTGAATTCAGGAGGGCATGTGTGGTTTCTGGCTGGGTACCTGATTCTCACAGCATTAATTACTGCTGAAAGCTCATTATGTAGCCAGTCAGCGGCAGAGAGGTGGACAGGTGGCTAAAGGGTTTTTATGACAAAGTTGATTAAGGCCTCATGGAGCCTGTTGGGCCTGTAGGGCAGCACATGGAGCCCCTGTGTCTCAGTACTACCCTAGAGGTAGCATTCCTTGTGCCGCCATATGATGTCTACCTATGGCAATGCCTATCTTCATAATATGCTACAAACTGTATGCTTCTGAATAAAATCGGTGGCATAGGGAGGTACCATGGGCGTAGCTATAGGGGGTGCAGAGGTAGCAGTCGCTACAGGGCTCAGGGGCCTGAGGGGGCCCAAAGAACCTTGTGCCGCATAAGAAGACACAAAGCACTGAGGGAAGGGGGGCCCAAGCTGACCTCTTGCACCAGGGCCCATGAGCCTTTAGCTACGCCCCTGGGAGGTACAGTAGCTCTCCACAGCACTCTGGTATAGTAGAAACTAAAACGGGTAGAGGGCAACATTAGGGTCACAATACTGAAAGTGTAGAATTAGAACGTAAGAATTAGATTAGAATTTAATTTGTAAACCAAAAATTTGCAAACCAAAGAAAACAAAAAATGATGTGATTATAAATTTCAGTAATGTTGTACTTTATACTGTATATAATTTACAGATTTTGTGTTTACGGACGGGTTTTTTGGAAAAGTCATAGCACAGCGCCATGTAGCTGGTAGTGGCTCCTCCTGGTACTACAGTAGGGCTCCATGCCATTCACTTTCATTTACTTTGAGCTGCAGTTCCAGGTATAGCCACTACCAAATATACAGCGCTGTGCTTGGTAAATAATAAAGGGGCCCCTTCATTTAGCTGATCAGCCAGGATGCTGGCCGTCACGCCCCCACCTATTAGCTATAGATGGCCATCAATAAGTTTGTAAAAAAAAATATTTCAGTGAATGATGTTAAACATGGAATATACTTACCTCTCATAATGTTCCTATTCCTTCTTTTTAGTAGGTAACCAAACAGAGCAGCGACAAAAGCGACAGACATTAGAAGGAGGACTATTGACAGAGCTGGACTCTTGCTGCCTAATAGTGTAGAAATTGTTTCTAAAAAAAAGGTGACAATATAAGAATTTTAGGGGACATTTTCTGAAGACTGGAGATTTAGACGCTGCGCTGCCGATTCATCCGCCTAATTTATGTAGAGGCGCCGGCGGACTTTACACATGTCTAAATCTACAACAGCTCCCTTGCTGGCGTAGAGTTAGACCATTTTCTATGCCTAAAACAGGTGTAGAAAATGATAAATCAGCCCTTTTCCCCACCCACATCACGCCCCTTTTTTAGACCTGGCGTGAGCGACAGAAAAGGGGATAAAGTTGCAGATTGGTTCGGCTGCTTCGCTGAATTTTACAAAAAAATTCACTCTGTGACGAATTACTTCGTCACTAAGTGCATTTCTTTGTAAGTAGTGGGTGCAATGACAGGGATCGGCGATTCTATATTACAGTGTAAAATACAAAAAGAAATCATAAAATCATACTTACGTCATCCATTTGATCGCGAAGAGCCAGCCTGCCACTATCTTGATTGTAGATACAGCGCGTCATCGCGTCATCGCGTCGGCCGGTGTGGTGACGTCATACGTCACCGCTCATGGGATTTCGCGTGGAATCTTCAGTCAAGATGGTGGCAAGCTGGCTCTTCTCATTCAAACGGATGAGGTAAGCATGATTTTTTTTTTATTTTTTAACCCACTTCAGGGTAAATTGATAAGTTACCATGAAGCACAACTAAATTCTGTTTCCCGGCTAATCGAATTGTCCCTGAAATTTGGATGGAATTCAACTTCGTCAGGTTCGATTTGCTCAACACTCGAAATGAGTATTGAACGTGTCACCAATTTTCGAAGTAAATCTATTTCTGAAGGTGCGATTGACATGAAATTCTAACCAGATGTCGGTAACAACCCATCTAATCCACACGGGAAATAAATCAGACCATAGATGTCCATAAGTTGTGTGTAATAACGAGAAATGACTCAGGGAAAAAGTATTGAACACATGAAGAAAGAGAGGTGCAAAAATCCATGAGAAGTCATGACACCAGCTGAAATCTATCCGTAAATAGAGATTAATCCCGCCACATAGTGAAAAATAATATCAAATGGTTCAAACTGGTGTCTCATTACCAAGGTGCACACCAGAAACATCTCACAATGGGTAAAACCAATAAGCTCTCTCAAGACCTTCGCAACCTTATTGTTGGAAAACATACTGATGGCCTTGATTACAGAAGAACATCTAAACTACTGAAGGTTCCAGTGAGCACCGTTGAGGCCATAATACGGAAGTGGAAAGAACATCATTTCACCATAAACCGTCCGCGACCAGGTGCTACCCGCAAGATTTCAGACAGAGGAGTGAAAAGAAATATCAGAAGAATTGTCCAAGAGCCAAGGACCATCTGTGGAGAGTATTGCTCTCTTCCTCCGTGGCCTGTATGCACGCTGACCACGCAAGACTCCACTGCTGAACAAAGCACATTCAAGCACGCTTAAAGTTTGCTCAACAACCTTTTGACAAGCCTGTGAAATCCTGGAAGAATAGAGTCTGGTCAGAGGAGACCAAAATTGAACTCTTTGAAGGCCTTAATACACACCATGTTTGGAGGCCAAAAGGCACTGCATATCACCCCAAAAACACCATACCAACAGTGAAGTTTGGAGGTGGGAACATCATGGTGTGGGGCTGTTTTTCAGGATATGGCACTGGCAAACTTCATATAATTGAAGGAAGGATGAATATACAAATTCTTGATAAAAATCTTCTGCCATCTACTAGGATGATGAAGATGAAACGAGGGTGGACATTTTGGCAAGTCAATAATCGCAAACACACAGCCGAAGAAAATAAAGCTGATAGAATGGCCCGGACAATCACCGGACCTGAATCCAATAGACAAACTATGGAAGGAACCACCTACAACGAGAACGGAGCGGGGAAATTAATGGAGGGAGCACTGCGCATGTGCAGCCGCCCTCCATTCATTTTAATGGGGCTGCCGAAAATAGCCGAGCGCTGGCTCGGTTATTTCCGTCTGCCCGATAAAAATGAATGGGAGCATTGGCCGCGCACATTCACTTGTATGGGAGCAGCGCTTGGTGGTGGATGGACCCCTGGAAACCTGGGGTCCTCCAGCCACAGCTCTCCCCGCTCTGTTCTTGTGGTAGGTGCGGGTCTAGAGGTGAGACCCGCACCTATCAGACAATGGGGGCATATCCTAGTGATACTCCCCCATTGTATGTGATGGGAATAACCCTTTAAATACATTTCAGGAATCGTGTTCAATATTTTTTCTGTGACATTTCTCGTTATTACACATAACTTAATTTACGGACATCTATGGTTTGATTTCTTTGCCCGTGTGGACTGGATGGGTTGTTACCGGTGACAATTTCACGTCAATAGCACCTTTAGAAATATATTTACTTAAAAAATTGGTGAGTTGTTCAATAATTATTTCACCCGCTGTATAGCTGACTTTATTTATAGAGTGTTGGTATTATTTCCGCACTGTTTGGCGGTACTTATATAGGTATTATGTGACGCTGCTACTTGTGAAGCCATGTGCTGTACAGTATATTTTGTGCCAGTGTATGGTGGTGGCACTATATAGAAGAGTTCTTTCGGCAACGGTATGAAAACTATTTGGCTGGCGTACAGTATGGCACTATTTGAGCACTGTACTGTGTGGGGCTCATACACTTACACTGTTTGATATGGTTATTTGCTCACTGTAGGTTGGTATTTGAGCACTGCATGGTAGTATTTACCAGTGTGTGGTACCATTTTATATGTACAGTGTATAGAGGTGGCGGTATTATATAGTATAGTCCAGGCATCCTCAAACTGCGGCCCTCCAGCTGTTGTAAAACTACAACTCCCACCATGCCCTGCTGCAGGCTGATACCTGTAGGCTGTTCGGGCATGCTGGGAGTTGTAGTTTTGCAACATCTGGAGGGCCGCAGTTTGAGGATGCCTAGTATAGTCATTTAGGCAGCAGTATTATTTGGCCTATAGATGGCACTATTGTCCGGACACTAAACTGTACTATGCATATATTTGGGAACTATTTGGTATGGTTATATTTTTCTGTGTGTTGCTATTTGAGCATTATATGGTAGTATTTACACACGTGTTACTGTGTATTATTCAGTATATTACTTTTGCAGTGTACAGTGGTGGCGGCACTGTATAGTAGAGTTCTTTAGACAACAAAATGAAAACCTTATTTGTCCAGTGTACAGTATGGTACTATGTAAGCACCATACCGTATGACTCTTACACTGAGGCACTACTAGATATGGTTATTTGCTTACTGTAAGTTGGTATTTGAGCGCTATATGGTAGTTTTTACTTAGGCACTGTATGGCGACAAGCACCATAATATTTGTGTAGTGTATAGAGGTGCTGGTATTATATAGCATGCTATTTAGGCAGTTGCATGGCACTATTAATGAGGCACCATTTTTGTATGGTTCTGTTTCTCTGTCTGTTACTATTTGATCACTGTATGGCAGTTTTTGGTGTGGTGACAAGCACCGTTCACTATATTATTTGTGCAGTGTATAAAGGTGGTGGGACTATATATAGCATTTTTATTTAGGCAGCTATATGGCAATATTTATATATAAATGTAGCCATGTACATCCGCAACAATCACTATAATATCGTGCAGGATGTTTTTATATTTATTGTCCAGCTATATGGCAATATTAATTGGGCAACATACTCTATTATGCTTATTCAGACATTTTTTGTATGGTTATGTTTCTCTGAATGTTGGCATTTGATCACTGTATGGCAGTTTTTCCTTAGGCATTATGGTGTGACAAGCACCATTCACTATATTATTTGTGTAGTATATAGAGATGATGGGACTATATATAGCATTGTTATTTAGGCAGCTATATGGCAATATTAATTGGGCAACATACTGTATTATGCTTATTCAGACATTTTTATATGGTTATGTTTTTCTGTATGTTACCATTTGAACACAATATGGCAGTTTTTACTTAGGCAGTATATGGTGGCAAGCACCATTCACTATATTATTTGTGCAGTGTATAGAGGTGGTGGGACTATATATAGCATTTTTATTTAGGCAGCTATATGGCAATATTAATTGGGCAACATACTGTATTATGCTTATTCAGACATTTTTATATGGTTATGTTTTTCTGTATGTTACCATTTGAGCACAATATGGCAGTATTTATTTAGGCGGTATATGGCACTACTACTTGCGGTACCAGGCCTTATATTACTTTTGCAGTGTATGGCGGTGCTGTTTAGACAACTATATTAGTTGGCCAATGTATGGCAGTATTTGGGCCGTAATAAAAAGTTCATTGTGTCTCCTCTCAAGACTCAAGCAGAAGATGGCAATATTCACCTAAGGTTCTCGGGAAGCATGAATCCTTATATGTGCCGTCTGGGTAAGAGACTGAACAGCAGATAACGTTGTCCTTGATCTCGTCTGACAATGTTAGAGAACTCCATAACTTAAAGTAAGTCACTTTTTCCGGTTCCTTTGCTTTGGCCGACGGGTAGATCTTTCTATGGTCATCCATCCAGACGATCGATGCATTCTTTTCAGTCTCTGCTTCACATACAAGTTCTTGTGTTTCCTCTCTGCTAATAATCTTTGGTTGGCATATACCTTGGTAGAAAATAGCAAGAAACATAAGATGTGAGAGATACAGTAACTTACTTTGGGGTAGCTCCAGCGAAGGCTGGTTGAGGGTTGGTCCACAGGTGACGACTTGTGGTTAAGTCTCAAATTAATGGTTTCTTTCTTTGGTATTCTACAAATTCTTCCTACTTCATCAGTAGAAAAAGAATAGTCAAAAATTTTCTTACCAGAAACATTGATGATGATGTTTTTTAGGTAGTGTCCTGCTGGTCCCGTCACACGCAGAATATATTTTTTTGTATCAGAAAACTTGACGTCATAGATGGAAATCTTCACCTTCTTTTCTGTACCTTCAATGGAGATTTTTCTGTCTTCCGCGAATAGCTCGTTTTTCGTAGGCAGATCGCTTTCGAGCAAAATGACACCAACCGCATCGTCTTTAAAGGAGATTTTCTCAAGTGGGTGGGTCGGGGTACAAGTTATGGTTACGGTCTCTCCACATTCCCAAGTCTCAGTACTGCATTTGAGATAAAGTACTAGAAAACGACAAAAGAGGAGAAACATTAGGGTTCTTATTCTAATCGCTAAGAAGCCACCACATCGTGGACATCTAGGCTACTTTTACACTAGCGTTTTTTGCGGATCCGTCATGGATCTCCAAAAACGCTTCCGTTACAATAATACAATCGCATGCATCCGTCATGAATGGATCCGGTTGTATTATGTCTTCTATAGCCATGATGGATCCTTCTTGAACACCATTGAAAGTCAATAGGGGACGGATCCATTTTCTATTGTGCCAGATTGTGTCAGAGAAAAGGGATCCGTTCCTATTGACTTACATTGTGTGCCAGGACGGATGGCTCCGCTTCGTCAGGCGGACAGCAAAATGCTGCAGGCAGTGTTTTGGTGTCCGCCTCCAGAGCGGAATGGAGACTGAACGGAGGCAAACTGATGCATTCTGAGCGGATCCTTTTCCATTTAGAATGCATTAGGGCAAAACTGATCCGTTTTGGACCGCTTTTGAGAGCCCTGAACGGATCTCACAAACGGAAAGCCAAAACGCCAGTGTGAAAGTAGCCTAAAACTTTACTGTACTCTTGGTGGGTGGCACTATGAACATATACAATCATGCACAAAGATCTTCCGTCAGTGCTCTTCAGTTTGCCAGTGAATCCCTAAACTTTGGAGTTCTACCAACATTCAGGTCAAAAATCCAACATGGTAGATCTTCCATTGGCGATGGGTCTATCAAACAAAAGTAAGTGACCAATGAACCGCCCACGATGGTACATTTGGACCTCTAAATACCTGTCTAAAATTTAGTTCAACATTTCTCTCCTCCAGATGGTCGAAAACGGTTTCTCTAGTGCCACCTATAGGTGGTTACTCCGTAAATCAATGTTCGGCCGGGTATTTAGCTGAATAAACTTACTTAAAGGGGTTATCCCATGACTAATGTAAATAGTGAAAATCAGACATCAGATAGGACATGGCATTCTCTTTCTAACAAAGCCAGAACCAGCCCTGTACCTCACATGGATCCAGAGATCTCCCCATTCATTGCTCTGCTAGATTTGTATCAATCTGACAGCTCAAGGGGGGGTGTCTTTTCTGTTGTAGCTCAGGGGGCGTGTCCATGCTCTCCCTATCACAGCTCAGGAGGCGTGTCTCAGCTCTCCCTATCACAGCTCTGGGGGCGTGTCTCAGCTCTCCCTATCACAGCTCAGGGGGCATGTCTCAGCTCTCCCTATCACAGCTCAGGAGGCGTGTCTCAGCTCTCCCTATCACAGCTCAGGAGGCGTGTCTCAGCTCTCCCTATTACAGCTCAGGAGGCGTGTCTCAGCTCTCCCTATCATAGCTCAGGAGGCGTGTCTCAGCTCTCCCTATCACAGCTCAGGAGGCGTGTCTCAGCTCTCCCTATCACAGCTCTGGGGGCGTGTCTCAGCTCTCCCTATCACAGCTCTGGGGGCGTGTCCAAGCTCTCCCTATCACAGCTCTGGGGGCGTGTCTCAGCTCTCCCTATCACAGCTCTGGGGGCGTGTCTCAGCTCTCCCTATCACAGCTCTGGGGGCGTGTCTCAGCTCTCCCTATCACAGCTCAGGAGGCATGTCTCAGCTCTCCCTATCACAGCTCAGGAGGCGTGTCTCAGCTCTCCCTATCACAGCTCAGGAGGCAGTTAAAACATGAAACTGAGCATGTGCGGCCACCTCAGTGAGCAGGACAAAAAAATGAGAAAATGAACAACCAGCAGGTGGCGCTATGCAGATACATTTTATTGAATAACTCAGCGGCCATACAAAAATTTCAATAACATGCAATTACAAAAGTATTCAGATCCAGGCGCTGGTGTGAAAACTGTAGAATATTTTTTGTGGGACAACCCAAAGGCTCAGAACGGTGTAAAGTATGAAAATAAGTCGTACCTACCTTACCGATCCTTTGCCGATTCTGTGCTGCCACTTCCCGGTCTCCCACCACTAGCAGGAAATAACCACTCACCCAATCATTGTCTACAGTAGTGATCCACCTTAGCCAGTGATTGGCTAAGGGGTAATTTCCTGTATGTGAAAAGGGACAGGAAGCAGAGACCAGCAGGGGATCAAGAAGCATCGGAAAGAGAGCGGTAAGGTGAGGTGAGGTGAGTAAGACTTATTTTATTATATTCAACACTCTGAGCATTTAAAAAAAAATATTAAGGGGAAATATATTATTGATAAAAATAGTGCTTTTAATTAGGCATGGGTAACAGAAATGGCGCCACTATTAACTACAGTCTGTATCTGGTATTACAGCTCTGCCATATCCATTTGAATGCTGCAATATCAGTTACGTCCAAGGAGTGTTGCTGTTATATAAAGACATAAATACATAAAAATGTGTTAACTTGTGTCACCGGACAGAGGGAAGCAAAATACTGATCCATGATGTAATGCCTAGTTCCAGGTCTGAGGGGGCAGATCATGACTCAGAATGCAGCAAAGATAAGTCATGCACCATCCCTTCAAGCCGTGCACTAGGCATTTCACAGTGTATCAGTTTTTTTTTTTTACCTGGAATGTTCCTTTAAATCATCTCAGCAATCCATGTTAGAGGACACCTAGTGGTAGAAATAAGTATTGCAGTTCCTTGAATTTTTCTTTGAAGTGTAGCAAATAATCAAAAAATTTTTAAAGACAATTTAGCAATGATTAATGTATGTCCATTAAGGATGAGTGTGGCCATAGCGTTGTAGACTCAGAGAAGTAGCTTAATGGACCTGCCCTTGGCTTGTACTGCTGGTACCAATGGGCCAGACAGAGGTTGTCCCATGAAAAATATTCTACATTTTTCAACCTACGAATCAGAATACTTTTGCAATTTCATGTAATTAAAAATTTTGTATCACCACTGAGTTATTTAAAATATTCTATTTGTAAAGCGCTTCTTGTTCTTTTCGGTATTTCTCTGTCCACCTCAGTAACATCACTGAGGTGGACGCACATGCTCAGTTCCACCCTTTAACTGTAGCTGTACCAGCTGTATTTACTGTTATAACATGTGACACATACAGGTAGAGAGTTGTGGTGGAAAGGACACATCCGTGAGGTGCCAGCTTGAAGAAAATCTAGCAGAGCAACTGGAGCAATGAATGGCATCTCAAAGAGAAGGCAGAGGGACACTATGTGCGGCGCGAGAAGCGTGCCGCAGCAAATTTTTTCCGCACATGGTCATGTTTCGAACTCCGCCCAAAACATAACTAAGCACCTAACCCCACCCAGTCCCCTAAATGCCCCCACATAGTAATTATTCCCCCTTTATGCTACCACACAGTATTTTTGTAAGCATTGTGCCCCCTTCATAGATTATGCCCAGATATGTGCCCCTTTACAGTAATTATGCCCAGATATGTGCCCCCTCACAGTAGTTATGCCCAGATATGTGCCCCCTCACAGTAGTTATGCCCAGATATGTGCTCCCTCACAGTACTATGCCCAGGATTGTGTCCCCTCATAGTAACATGCCCAGGATTGTGCCCCCTCACAGTAATATGCCCAGGATTGTGACCCCTCACAGTAATATTCCCAGGATTGTGCCCCCTTACAGAAATATGGCCAGGGTTGTGCCCCCTCACTGTAATATGGCCAGGATTGTGCCCCTCACAGTAATATGCCCAGTTGTGTCCCCTCCCAGAAATATGCCCAGCTGTGCCCCATCACAGTAATATGCCCAGGATTGTGCCCCCTCACAGTACTATGCCCAGGATTGTGTCCCCTCATAGTAATATGCCCAGGATTGTGTCCCCTCATAGTAATATGCCCAGGATTGTGCCCCCTCACAGTAATATGCCCAGGATTGTGCCCCCTTACAATAATATGGCCAGGATTGTGACCCCTCACAGTAATATGCCCAGGATTGTGCCCCTCACTGTAATATGGCCAGGATTTTGCCCCTCATTGTAATATGGCCAGGATTTTGCCCCTCACAGTAATATGCCTAGTTGTGTCCCCTCCCAGAACATATGCCCAGCTGTGGCCCCTCAGAAATAAGCCCAGCTGTTCCCCCTTCACAGGAAGCTATAAAAAAAACTCCACATACTCACCTCCTCCAGCAGCAGCAGGATCCATCGACTGCTCTGGTCTGTGTAGGAGGAGGAGCAGCGGCTGACTGCCCCACCCCCTGCACAGACTAGCAGTGAGGAGCGCCTAGGGAGAAATGATAGAGCAGGGAACTGACTGCTGAGGCAGGGACAGCTGCCTGAGAGTGGGACCTACCTCCCCCGTACCGGCACAGCGGGACAGCCACTGAAATCTGGGACTGTCCCACCGGATCCGGGACAGTTGGGAGGTATGGGTAAAGGGCTGGTTCTAGTTTTGTTATAAAGAGGTTGTCATGTACTATATGATGTCTGATTTTCATCTTAATGAATTGATCATGGCGTAACCCCTTTAAGTTTCCTTCAGACATCTGGACCAGATGTGATTCCAACCTGGAAACCTCCTCCTATAGCTGCACCGATGATGTCCCGGAAAAGTATACTTACAGCCATTGCAAACTAGTCCATGGAGGATGATTAGTAGGCAAAATGAAATTTTTTGTCCCCAGACCATTTCAGATGTTTTTGAATTGTAGATGTGAAACTGCAGAGACAGGGAAAAAAAAACACCAAATTGTTAAGTAATGCTGCACGGAAGTAAATGTATGGACCACAACTGTGGGGGAAGGGTGACTATGAGGGAAGGGTCAGCATCAGCAGTGGACAAGCACTGCTATTAGATTACCTTATTAGAGGAGCTCATATGAATACTGTATGTTGTATTTGAGTAGGTAGTATATGGCGGTATTGTGGAGCTTTGCTACTTAGGCACTGTGCTGGTGGCACTGTATAGCATTGGTCTATGTGAGGTACTATTATTTATGCACCATACTCTATGGCACTTATTAGGCACTGCTTGCTATGGCTATATGGATCATACACCATATTTGTGTTACAGAAGGCACCATGGTTAATCTATCTATTGCTACCGCTTACACAATCGCTAATCTATAGGTGTGTGAGACAGGTCAGAACCTGGAGAGGATGTGTGTCATAGAGGCTGCAAACATGACCTACTTATACCGTGATTTATGCTGCTATTATACCTTTATACGTCTCCACATATTAGATTCTGTTATTGAAGGAGCTCGACTCAAAAACAACCTCATGATCTATAAGTAAAATCGTGAGTGCAGCTCTGGAGTATAATACAGGATGTAAGTCAGGATCACTACAGGATAAGTGATGTAATGTATTTACACAGTGACTGCACCAGCAGAATAGTGAGTGCATCTCTGGAGTATAATACAGGATGTAACTCAGGATCAGTACAGGATAAGTAATGTGATGTATGTACACAGTGACTGCACCAGCAGAATAGTGAGTGCAGCTCTGGAGTATAATACAGTATGTAACTCAGGATCAGTACAGGATAAGTGATGTAATGTATTTACACAGTGACTGCACCAGCAGAATAGTGAGTGCAGCTCTGGAGTATAATACAGTATGTAACTCAGGATCAGTACAGGATAAGTAATGTATGCACACAGTGACTCCACCAGCAGAATGGTGAGTGCAGCTCTGGAGTATAATACAGTATGTAACTCAGGATCAGTACAGGATAAGTAATGTAATGTATGTACACAGTGACTCCACCAGCAGAATAGTGAGTACAGCTCTGGAGTATAATACAGTATGTAACTCAGGATCCGTACAGGATAAGTAATGTATGCACACAGTGACTCCACCAGCAGAATGGTGAGTGCAGCTCTGGAGTATAATACAGTATGTAACTCAGGATCAGTACAGGATAAGTGATGTAATGTATTTACATAGTGACTGCACCAGCAGAATAGTGAGTGCAGCTCCGGAGTATAATACAGTATGTAACTCAGGATCAGTACAGGATAAGTAATGTAATGTATGAACACAGTGACTCCACCAGCAGAATAGTGAGTGCAGCTCTGGAGTATAATACAGTATGTAACTCAGGATCAGTACAGGATAAGTGATGTAATGTATGTACACAGTGACTGCACCAGCAGAATAGTGAGTGCAGCTCTGGAGTATAATACAGGATATAACTCGGGATCCATAAAAGATATTTCATGTACGTACACAGTGACTAAGCTTTGCATGTTTACTATATCTATTTGTATATTGTAAAAAGTGCACTTATCCTTGCTTTTATTGTGTATAAAACCTGCTCTAAGTGTGAGAAAATTGATGAGTTTACTACTACAAAATGGGGAATTGTGGACGTTTTTATTAACTTTCCTTATTAGATAACTTTTATAGCCTTTGACCTGTGAGACACAACATATTGTAATCCTACTTCTTGACGTAATGCATCGCCTACGTTTACAATGTGCGGATGGATGAGTCCCTCCACCAGGCGCTCTGGCTAATAGAGTGTGGACTGGGAGATCCAAGCTAGAACCTTTATCTAAACCATAGGGGCTTTGGTCAATCATATGGCCTGTCGTGACATAAGTGATGGAGCCAGGTCTTCATCATTGGGCAAAAAGGGGTAATTGCCTTTGGGTCTCTGCTATTTAAGCAGTTGTCTCCACCATGTATAACCTGAAGGGCTGGGTGCATAGGCGTAGCTATAGGGTGTGCAGAGGTAGCAGTCACTACCGGGCCCATGAGCCTGAGGGGGCCCAAAGACCCTTGTGCCGCATAAGAAGACACACAAAGCACTGAGGGAAGGGGGACCCAAGCTGAAACTCTTGCACCAGGGCCCATGAGCCGTTAGCTACGCCCCTGGCTGGGGGAATGTTGTGGATACTGAATGAAGGAGAGAGGGAGCACTGCTGTGACAACTGGGGGAAAGGAGGGCACCGTTGTGTCTACTGAGGGGAAGTTTTGTGACTATGGAGATGAGGCAAGGGTGTAACTATGGCTTTGGGTATTGAGGAATATGAGAAGGGCCTGCTGTAACTACTGGGGGAGAAGGCTCTGCTGTGAGTGACTATTGATGGAAAGCTTTACGTACCGTTAGAAGGTAGTGGACAATGCTAGGAGAAGATACTCCATGGACTTTGGTAACTTCACTCTAAACTATTATTATATGTATATTGCCTTCAGTAAAAGCTCTACAATAACGCTTCATGCGTGGTAACGAGCAACGACCTGTTCTGACAGGTAAAGGAGGATCACACATCACTCAATGGCTGATCCAAGTCAGGATCTACAGAGGAATAGACAGACCGCAAATGCCCGAAGATGGACTGGAATTGATGGCTAGAGGCTTCTGCTTATTCATCAGTACAACTGCACCTACAGACGAGTCCTTAGAGACACAAACAATACAAAAGCTTCTGAGCCGCAAGTACCAGAACGTAGCTGTTAAACAACACGAAAAACTAGAAATGTTTTTTTGTTTATTTTAGTTCATGTAACACTTGGAACCCCTCACTATGTATTGGTGAGAATCCAAAGTTGTCTGTATACAACGTCTATGTAATACTATGTAGTGCTGTATTCTCCTGTATGTTTGGTACAGCTGAAAAACCAGGTAGGGCTGGCTTGGTGCTGTGTGGCCCATGTCTCGCCTCATTATCCTCCGTATCTTAATTAGAGACAAGAGGAGGAAGAGAGCAGAACGTGGCAGCTGGTGCTGGCCCCCACAGAGGAGCAGCGACTGGGGAGGTATTTTCCGCTGCACATTGGCATTCGGCTCTTCTGCGGCAGTATTTTATACTGCACTATGGGATTTCTAACCATCCTACTCGTCTGCCTACTTGTGTCGGGCCAGCCCTCTGTAAAATTGGACCCACTTACAACGTACGGTCACTTTTGCTCTTTAATCACCAGACAGC
Source organism: Bufotes viridis (assembly GCA_033119425.1). Lineage (NCBI taxonomy): Eukaryota > Metazoa > Chordata > Amphibia > Anura > Bufonidae > Bufotes > Bufotes viridis. The sequence continues at coordinate 265,818,568 of CM065594.1, forward strand.
GACAGTTCAGTCCTCTTACTGGGACCTTTGACTGCTTGAGAAAGGTCCCAGTAAGAGGACTGAAACGTCGCTGTCTGGTGATTAAAAAACACTTATTTTAATTTACTTCATCTGGAAGTGCTGTGGAATTTGTTTTGCTTTTACTTTATCTGGCGGATCGCCTCCTCAGCCGCTGGCACTCCGTATCTATTTGACCGCTGTGCTGCTCATACTTTGCTTTCTATCTATCTATCTATCTATCTATCTATCTATCTATCTATCTATCTTATCTATCTATCTAATCCAGACGGTGCTGACTGTATCAGACTGTGGAGGGGCACACTTATTTGACAAGGAGATGGTAAGACCCAGTTGTCAATGTGTTCATAGTTTCAAGGAGGAATAATAGAGGAGTATATCAGTGTAGTTATGAGAAATAATACTCCGGCAATTGTTATTTCATGGGAAAATGCATGTTTTTTTTATTAAAACATGTAAGGAGAGGTGATGAGGGCCTCCAGGCATGCAGTCAAGATAAAGCAATGGCATGCCATCTGCATACAAAACATAAAAAAGCCAAGATCAGCAAATAATACTTTGCTCCTGTGATGAACTTATGTTGTGTTGTGATGATTTAGCTGGCAAGCTGTTTAACTGCCTTCCCGTAAGTCCTTTCGTGATCTATAAAACAAATGCCAGGGGCAAATTGGCACCAGTTGTGTCTAATGGCTTTTATTATGTCTCTAGGTTTGTAGCTTTCCTGTCACATTGTTGGCTTCCTAACTGTATTCATTGTCCATACACTGTGGATATAGCAGGTGCCAAGAAGAAGTGTAAGTTGAAGCTCCTTGCAAAATCTGTAACAGAACCTTCTCCCAACTAACATGTACCACCTAATGTTGACTAAAATAGCAGAGGGTCCCAGGTGCTCGGGTGGGCATCACCTATAACTATACCCCTGGTGCCAATTAAACCCTTGGCTCCTGTGGTCTTCATTAAGACTTCTTCTATAATATGGGGTATTAAAAACTATTGTCGTATTTTCTTTTCTTTATTATAAAATCTTGGCAGAATATACACTCGTTATGGGCTTGCGACCTGGTGCCATCTATATCAGTACATTTCAGAAAGCTATTCTTTGGTCAGTAGTCAATGTACAGCCCAAGTATAGACTCTGGCACCTATACCTTTAAAGTAGTTGTACTTTCATACCTTTTTCCGTACCTGAGGGCCAAGCCAAAGGTGTGTTTCCCCTTGTATTTAAACACCTTGGCCAAAACACCAGTGCTTTTGGTTCCCTCCACCCTTACCTATGCCCATGACTTGCTTACGATATAGATATAGCAGGCGCCAAAGAAACATTTGCTACTCAGTGCCACATTCATATATCTTGAGATAGAGCTTGTCTAGACAATGCTTATTGAAACCTATTTCATCGAATGACAAATTGGCAGCAGATTTAGAGGGTATTCTCTGGCACCCTACCACCATTATACCAGTAACCAATATTCTAATGCACAACACCTGCTTTATCTATTTCCGTATTTACAGTAGGTTTCAACTATGACCATGTCTGTTACCGGTGCCAACCTTTTCTTGTAAGAGCTGTCAAATATTTACTAAAGATGTAGCTTCATCATGATTGTTCATATCAATTTTCAGAGTGAAGTTTATCTGGGTCATGCAATCATAAAAACATAATTATCTGCACTACAGTTTCTGTGTCCCTACCATCAGGAACGTCTGCATTTTTTGGGCAATCTGGATTTGTCTAAATAAATATTAGCATTCGGTATCACAGACATACATACCATACATGAAAACATATTAACACCTTACTGGATACTGAGAATCTGAAGTAAAAGGGGAGATATCTCTGCAATGGGGGGTTATGGCCTCCACATCCAGGTGGAAAGAGACAAAAGGAAGGAGATAAATCATAGAACTCAGAAAAGCATTACATTCAGAAGTTTAAAGACCCCCCAAACTTAAAGACCCAACAAGCTTGAAGACCTAATAAGTTCAGAAACTCAGCAAGTTTGAAAACCCAGAAATCTCAAAAATCCCAAAAGCTCAAAATCTCAACAAGATTGAAGCCCCATCAAGCTTGAAGATCCAACAAGCTTGAAAACTCCACAAGCTCGAGGACCCATCAAGCTTGAAGACCCAACAAGCTCAAAATCTCAACAAGCTTGAAGCCCCATTAAGTTCGAAGATCCAACTAGCTTGAAAACTCAACAAGCTCGAGGACCCATCAAGCTTAAAGACCCAACAAGCTCAAAATCTCAACAAGCTTGAAGCCCCATCAAGCTCGAAGAATTAACAAGCTTGAAAACTCAACAAGCTCGAAGACCCATCAAGCTTGAAGACCCAACAAGCTCAAAATCTCAAAAAGCTTGAAGCCCCATAAAGCTCGAAGATCCAACAAGCTTGAAAACTGAACAAGCACTCAGACCCAACAAGCTCAAAGACCCAGCAAGCTTAAAGACCCAGCAAACTGAAACACCCAACAAATTTAAAGTTCTGAAATCTTCATATGGTCATCAGCAGTCAAGCTGAACTCATAGGTCTACTTGGTCATAGGTAACCCCTATCCACTTACCTCCTAATGGTTCAGTGGTTATCCGTCACTGCACTTGGTTTAGTAAATATGATGTTATGTCTTCTAGGAGCTTCCAATGTTATGTTTGCAGCTGATTATGCATGTAGTTTAAAGCTTGTAGATTTACTGCATAGCAATCCTCCCACACAAAAAAGTCCTGAATGCCAAAAGTAATATGTAGGAAAAGTCCCGAGCTGCACTCATTAAGGTAGACTAGGTCGATACCATAATGTAAAGGTTATGGTACAAGTGGCAATTACACGGGCATTGTATGGCTGTGGTTGGGTACCATTTGGCAGTACTATTTCAAAATAGAAATATAAAAGATTGGTGACTCACCAATACTGGTATATGGAACGGATGTGCTCAAGCCACTGACTACCCAAAATCAGAAAAAAGTAGAATACATATACCTCGTATTAGGCTGGCACTCTCCAATAATTGGCTCATAAGACTGATGCTTCCTCTTCAAGATTACTCTGCGCGTTGTCTCACTTGCAATGACTAGAACAAGCACTTGTAATTACACTGCGCTGCTGAGACTTCCAATACGATGGGCAGTGTAATAATGAAAGTAGCACCTCCTCCTCTTCAAACAGCTGGTCGGCATAGGTGCCAGTCCCCCAACAATCAGATATTGATGACCAATCCTGGCCACCCTCCCTGGATACACATCTCATGGGATCCAGGTGAGGGGATAAGGCTGTAGGGGTGTTCACAAACTGGTGCTCCAAGGGCTCTGGCTGGCCCCTTGGTGCTCCAACAGACTAATTAACATATTAATAAAAGTGCGTTTTTCTCTAGAACGGTGCATTGTACAGCAATAAATGAGATACGGTATCATTTCAATCAGCATGACCAATCGTACCAGACAGTGTGCCTGGCTTAGGCTACTTTCACATCTGCGTTTTCCTTTCCGGTTTTGAGATCCGTCATTGGACCGGAAGAAAATGCTTCAGTTTTGTTCTCATTCATTGTCAACGGAGACAAAACTGAACAAACTGGAACGGAGTCCACCAGAATGAATTCCGTTTTGTTACGTTCCTATGACCGACACAAAACCGCTGCAAGCATGATGAGGCTACTTTCACATCTTCGTTTTTACTGGATCCGGCAGGGGATCAGCTAAAACGCATCCGGTCATAAATACAATCAACTGCATCCGTTCAGAGTTGTATTATCTCTAAAATGAACAAGATGGATACAGCACTAAAACCATTGTAAGTCAATGGACACCGGATCCATTTTTTCCTGTCTGAAAAAAACGTATCCGGCACCATTGATTTACATTGTGTTTCCTGCCAGATCCGTTTTTTTCAGACACAGTGCCAGATCCGGCGCCCATTGACTTACAATGGTTTTAGTGCCGGATCCATCTTGTTCCTTTTAGAGATAATATAACCGCATCTGTTCTGAACGGATACAGACGGTTGTATCATTGATGATCGGCTCTAGCAAAAACGCAGATGTGAAAGTAGCCTTAATAGGGTTTATCATGCTGACGGATGCTTTTTAACTCTGAATCAGACCATCACTGCGGCCATATAAGGGCATTTTATCTCTCTGTGATTGCTAGAGGACAACATTTTGCATTTCGTTTTTAATGGCGTCGTACTGCCGAAACGCAAAAGATAAACGACCTACAATTCTAAAAAGCAAATGCTTTCTATGAATATAGAAATATAGAATATATGACTATAGAAAATACCTATTCTGGATACAAGTGTCCCTTGTATCCACACACACATGCAAAAAACAAAACAAAAACAAAATATGAGTCTGGTGTGAATTACGACATAAAGCAAAGAAGAGACTGCAACTCTAGAAATCTAGCACTTTTACTAGAGTGCACCTGCAGAAAACGGTGCGAGGGGAGGCAATGTAAAACCTGTATCCGTGAACACATTACAAATTTAATGAGTAGAAAGACATGTTTTTATTGCAATATGAAAATTACCATATCATGATAAAATATCAGATGACTTGGAAAACCCGCGTGCTGTAGCGTGCACAGCCTCCGCCATGTAAACAGACTTTGCTCGGACTCAAGGGCTGCAACCGTGCTGGAGACTTTAATCCGTATAATCACGTGGTTATGGGTTTATTTTTTTATTTTTTGCTCTTTTGCTGTGATTACCCGGGTGTACTTTGGATTGCTCGCTCTCGAGCTCTGAGTCACTTCATTTAATACTTTGTGATTGTATATTAACTGCTGCACGCCAAGAGCCTTAGCGCAGATCTGTATAGAGAGGGACACGCTCTTATGTGGAAGGTCTTATCTTTACGTCCACGCTGAGCAGCCGTTATATGAAGCAGAGTTAGTACCATCCTGTGCAGATACACCGCGCTGTACAGAAGGCTGTCATGCCCATGCTTGCTTATAACATTCTTATCTAGTCACAGGCATTAGACTTCGGATTCCGCCTACAATATAATGTATATGGGGGTGTCAGGAGCTGAAATAGTAGTCAGGCTCTAGCTCACTATTCTGCTGGTGGAGTCACTGTGTACATACATTACTTATCCTGTACTGATCCTGAGTTACATCCTGTATTATACTCCAGAGCTGCACAAACTATTCTGCTGGTGCAGTCACTGTGTACATACATTACATTACTTATCCTGTACTGATCCTGAGTTACATCCTGTATTATACTCCAGAGCTGCACTCACTATTCTGCTGGTGGAGTCACTGTGTACATACATTACATTACTTATCCTGTACTGATCCTGAGTTACATCCTGTATTATACTCCAGAGCTGCACTCACTATTCTGCTGGTGCAGTCACTGTGTGCATACATTACTTATCCTGTACTGATCCTGAGTTAAATCCTGTATTATACTCCAGAGCTGCACTCACTATTCTGCCGGTGGAGTCACTGTGTATATATATTACATTACTTATCCTGTACTGATCCTGAGTTAAATCCTGTATTATACTCCAGAGCTGCACTCACTATTCTGCTGGTGGAGTCACTGTGTACATACATTACATATCCTGTACTGATCCTGAGTTACATCCTGTATTATACTCCAGAGCTGTACTCACTATTCTGTTAGTGGAGTCACTGTGTACATTCATTACTTATCCTGTACTGATCCTGAGTTACATCCTGTACTATACTCCAGAGCTGCACTCACTATTCTGCTGGTGGAGTCACTGTGTACATACATTACTTATCCTGTACTGATCCTGAGTTACATCCTGTATTATACTCCAGAGCTGCACTCACTATTCTGCTGGTACAGTCACTGTGTACACACATTACATTACTTATGCTGTACTGATCCTGAGTTACATCCTGTATTATACTCCAGAGCTGCACTCACTATTCTGCTGGTGCAGTCACTGTGTGCATACATTACTTATCCTGTACTGATCCTGAGTTAAATCCTGTATTATACTCCAGAGCTGCACTCACTATTCTGCTGGTGGAGTCACTGTGTACATACATTACATTACTTATCCTGTACTGATCCTGAGTTACATCATGTATTATACTCCAGAGCTGCACTCACTATTCTGCTGGTGGAGTCACTGTGTACATTACATTACATTATCCTCTACTGATCCTGAGTTACATCTTGTATTATACTCCAGAGCTGCACTCACTATTCTGCTGGTGCAGTCACTGTGTACATACATTACATTACTTATGCTGTACTGATCCTGAGTTACATCCTGTATTATACTCCAGAGCTGCACTCACTATTCTGCTGGTGCAGTCACTGTGTACATACATTACATTACTTATCCTCTACTGATCCTGAGTCACAACTTACAGCCTATATTATACTCCAGAGCTGCACTCACTATTCTGCCGGTAGGGTCCCTGTGTATGTACATAACTTATCTTCTAATGATCCTGAGTTACAGCCTGTATTATAAGCTTGCTGACTGTTTCCAAATGCAAATGGCAGAATTGCGAATGCAGCTCTGAAGTAATGTATAATATGCAATATAATGCATTTTCAAGCAGACATTTGCATACAGTACATATGGTGGAGTTCCTGTGTACATACATTACATTACATTATCCTGTACTGATCCTGAGTTACATCTTGTATTATACTCCAGAGCTGCACTCACTATTCTGCTGGTGCAGTCACTGTGTACATACATTACATTACTTATGCTGTACTGATCCTGAGTTACATCCTGTATTATACTCCAGAGCTGCACTCACTATTCTGCTGGTGCAGTCACTGTGTACATACATTACATTACTTATCCTCTACTGATCCTGAGTCACAACTTACAGCCTATATTATACTCCAGAGCTGCACTCACTATTCTGCCGGTAGGGTCCCTGTGTATGTACATAACTTATCTTCTAATGATCCTGAGTTACAGCCTGTATTATAAGCTTGCTGACTGTTTCCAAATGCAAATGGCAGAATTGCGAATGCAGCTCTGAAGTAATGTATAATATGCAATATAATGCATTTTCAAGCAGACATTTTGCATACAGTACATATGGTGGAGTTCCTGTGTACATACATTACATTACTTATCCTGTACTGATCCTGAGTTACATCCTGTATTATATTCCAGAGCTGCACTCACTATTCTGCTGGTGGAGTCACTGTGTACATACATTACATTACTTATCCTGTACTGATCCTGAGTTACATCCTGTATTATACTCCAGAGCTGCACTCACTATTCTGCTGGTGCAGTCACTGTGTACATACATTACATTACTTATCCTGTACTGATCCTGAGTTACATCCTGTATTATACTCCAGAGCTGCACTCACTATTCTGCTGGTGGAGTCACTGTGTACATACATTACATTACTTATCCTGTACTGATCCTGAGTTACATCCTGTATTATATTCCAGAGCTGCACTCACTATTCTGCTGGTGCAGTCACTGTGTACATACATTACATTACTTATCCTGTACTGATCCTGTGTAACATCCTGTATTATACTCCAGAGCTGCACTCACTATTCTGCTGGTGGAGTCACTGTGTATGTACATTACATTACTTATCCTCTACTGATCCTGAGTTACAGCCTGTATTATAAGCTTTCTGAGTGTTTCCAAATGCAACAGGTAGAATTGCGAATGCAGCTCTGAAGTACTGTATAATATGCAATATAATGCATTTTCAAGCTGACATTTTGCATACAGTACATATGGTGGTAGAATAGCCGCAGTGCTGCTCAAAGGTGGGCATGCCCTTTAAGTACAGTTGTACTGAGGAGCCTAAAACACTCCGCTGACTGCCTCCTGAACATGAAATGGCTGATACCAGAGAACAATAGATTGCATTCAATGCATTTTGTATCTCTGTTGGACGTACAGATATCGGTAGGTGACAGATTCAGACAGAATTATTATTTTAGGACCCTCATTGTCTTCCTTTTGGGTTCCCACCCAGCTTTCCCAGGTACAGATCTGACGATACAGCTGCTTACTGTGTTTGGCAGACATGCAATCCCTATCTCCCGCTGCTGACATGTCTGGGCTGAGTTGTCTTGCATGCACAGATTTGCAGGTTACCTGAAGAGCCTTCTGTTGCACCTTGGAGACGTTTATGACCGCCCGAGGCGAGCAGGAGATGGATCCAGCGTAGAGGGTCTGTTGCTGTGTACAGGTCTAGAAGAGAGCTCTGCAAGGGATTATTTCCTGCAGACGAATGACATTCTCTCCAAAGCCCTTGGACTTGTTATAAGGAGGTGTTTACTGACTTACTTTCACTTTCAGTCTAGCTTCGTGTCGGAAAAGAAAGTTTCTAAAAAAGAAAAATGGCCTTAGCAACTAATCACAGGGCAGCTTTCATTTTGTATTTCGAAAGCCATGCTGAGATTGGTTGCTATGGGGAACCAACACAGGTTTTGTATGAAGCCGTTTCCTAAATTTTCACCATGGTTGCTCTTAGCAACCAATCACGGCGCAGCTTTCATTTTGTATTTCGAAAGCCATGCTTAAATTGGTTGCTACAGGCAACCAACACAGGTTTTGTATGAAGCCTTTTCCTAAATGTTCACTTTAGTTTCCCTTAGCAACCAATCACAGCGCAGCTTTCATTTTGTATTTCGAAAGCCATGCCGAGATTGGTTGCTATGGGCAGCCAACACAGGTTTTGTATGAAGCCGTTTCCTAAATTGTCACCTTTGTTGCCCGTGGCAACCAGTCAGAGCTTAGCTGTGGGCAATATATTGCGGGAATTTTGCATTTCTGGAAATGAAAAGCAGATAAGTGGCTCAGAAGCTGGTGCAGGAAGGAAGGGTTTGGGTTCATGGAGAACTAGGCCGACTTTTCTGTCGGTTACAAGCTCTACAGTAGGGACGGGCTGTACTTTAATGGGGAGGGTTCAACTGCCCTAGGGGAAAAATGGATAGACAGCCGGAGGAGCTTTTAACTTAGGATATGGGGGGAGGGTGGGGGTCATACTAATAAGGAGGTAGATAGTGTAGATAGAGAGTGGGATATAGAAGGGGGCAGTGGGGATTTAATGGGGGGTTGGAGTTAGCGAGGAAAGTAGGGAGAAGACTGGGCAGAACTGTACATTGATGAAAAATAAAACTGCTGGTAACAAGAACCTGTTACATACAAACATAAACCAAGGTAACCCAAAAATCCCAGATATTGACTATTATTAATAGTAATTTAAAGGGGTTGTCCGAGTTCAGAGCTGAACCCAGACATACCCATATTTTCACCCCGGCAGCCCCCCTGATGTTAGAATCGGAGCATCTCATGCTCCGATGCGCACCCTTGCGATCTCGCGCAGGGCAAGGGCTCTTTTGTTTACAATAACACACGGCAGGGCGAAAGCTTCCGCCCGACAGTTTGTTCAGTGATGTCACCCTGCTTTTTGGTAGCCCCATGGAGAGCCTGGTATGTCACCGGATCTCCAGAAAATGCCTTTGCCCTGTGTGATCTAGCGCAGGGCAAAGGAGAGCATCGGCGCATGAACTGGTCCGATGCTTAAGTCAGGGGGGCTGTCTGGGTGAAAATGGAGGTATGTCCGGGATCAGCTCTGAAACCGGACAACCCCTTCAAAATGTATTTTCACAAATGCCAGAAGTCTAGCTAGCAAAATGGGGGAGCTGGAGGCTATGGTACTAGAAGAACACATAGATGTAGTTGGTGTGGCTGAGACATGGTTGGACTCTTCACATGACTGGGCTGTTAATATTGAGGGTTTTACACTATTTAGGAAAGATAGGGTCAATAGAAAAGGCGGTGGTGTGTGCCTGTATGTGAGGAGTGATCTGAAGAAAAGCGTGAAAGAGGCAATTGTGGGTGCGGATGGTGAGGATGTGGAAACCTTATGGGTGGAAGTTCAAAGGGATAAAAACACTGAAAAAATAATATTTGATGTAATCTATAGACCCCCTAACATCACAGAGGAGATAGAAAAGCAACTGTATAACCAAATTGAGCGGGCTGCACAAGCTGGTACAGTGGTCATAATGGGAGATTTTAACTTCCCCAACATTCACTGGGGTCATTGTTCTGCCTCAACCGCAAAGGGGAGAAGATTCCTCAACTTGCTGCAGGACCACTTTATGGGCCAGTATGTAGAAGCTCCCACTAGGGGCGATGCTCTGTTGGATCTGGTAATTTCTAATGATGAAGAGCTTGTTGGAAATGTTACTGTTCGAGAAACACTATGTAATAGTGACCACAATATAATTATATTCCCCCTAAACTATAAGAAGCAAACTCTGTCAGGCAGAGCAAAGACACTAAATTTCAAAAAGGCTAATTTCCCTGGGTTGAGGGCAGCATTTCAGGGTATAGACTGGGAGCAGCTACTGTCACATAATAGTACTGAGGATCAATGGGAGAGCTTTAAATCCACATTGAGTAAATGCACTAAAAATGTATTTCTTTAGTTAACAAGTATAAAATTAAACCCCCCATGGCTGACAGCTACTGTAAAAAGGGCAATGAAAGACTAAAAAGGGCATTTAAAAAATACAAATCTGAGGGGTTAGCTGTAGCGTTTGGGGAATACAAACGGCTTAATAAAATCTGTAAAAACTAGATAAAATTAGCAAAAAACAAAACGAACAGCAGGTAGCAAAAGAGAGCAAAACAAATCCCCCAAAATTCTTTAAATATATAAATGCTAAAAAAAACTAGGCCTGAGCAGGTGAGTCCCCTAAATAATGCCAAAAAAAGGGGGGGGGGGAGTCAATGAAGATAAGGAAAAGGCAGAGTTAGTAAATGTTTTTTTTAGCTCGGTATATACAAAATAAGAGAAAGGAGCTGATTTCACACTTGCGTTAAACATTTCCGGTATTGAGTTCTGTCCTCGGGGCTGATCAGTTTTATCTTAATGCATTCTGAATGGAGAGAAATCCGTTCAGTATGCATCAGGATGCCTTCAGTTCAGTCACTGAACGGGTTTTGGACGGAGAAAATACCACAGCATGCTGCAGTTTTGCCTCCGTCCATAATTCTGGAACACTTGCTGGAATGCCGGATCCGGCATTTATTTCCATTGAAATGTATTAGTGCCGGCATTAAAATTACCGCATTTACGGATCCGGTCCTCTGGTTTGCGCATGCGCAGACCTTTAAAAATGTGAAAAAAAGAAATACCGGATCCATTTTTCCAGATGACAACCGGAGAGACGGAATGCATTTGTGAGACGGATCCGCATCAGGATACATCTACAAATGCTGCCGGTTTGCATACAGATTGCCGGATCCGGCAGGCAGTTCCGGCAATGGAACTACTTGCGGGAATCCAGCATCGCAAGTGTGAAAGTACCCTTAAATATGTAACTATGTAAGACAGACCCCCCACTGTGCCCCAGTCAAACACTCGGTGATCCATTGTAGTCACAGATCACATAATGTAGTACTGCTCTATAGTACTCGCACCGTATAGGGCTATGATGGAGGCTCTGTGCTGGCTTTGTTATGGCCATAGAGATCAAATTTCTTGTTATGGCGATTTAGCTGCTCCTGTGGGGACATGAGGCATAAAGGAGGTGACTTGAGTTACGAGTCTTGTGTACATAGTGTCGTGACCGCCGAAGACCCGGGGAAATGAGTTCAAGAAATATGACACAAGAAGGAGAAGAAAATAAAGTGTTAGTAGGTGAGAATAAGAGAGGGCATGAGGTATCCCAGTGTGTTTGGGAAGAAAGTGTTTTATGTTGCCAAACAGGTTTGTGCAAGCAGTCAGACGAGAAGGTAAGATGGAGGGAGAGATGAATAGTTCCTTGCTGGGTTAATGGATGTGGGGGTATTTAAGGAGGTTTTAGAAAAGTGGGAAGAGTAAGATGAAAGATTGAAACATTGTTGGCATTAACTATTTCTGCAATTACCTTTGGTCCCCTTCTGGTTCAATTCTGATATAATTCAGTATGTGCACTTAAAGGGTGAGATGGGAATACCTCTTTAATGGACCAATAGTATGATGATTTAAAAAGAGGCACTCCAGTCCAGAGCATTCTCTCCTTTGCGGACAGTATGTCAGTCTCTCCTGTATAGCTGACTTCCTGTGAACTACAGAATGGCATTACCATCTATCAACCCCTCCTGCAAGCTCTCAAACCTCTCTCCAAAGCTTCACCTTCCTCATTCTTCTGTATGTCTCCTATGCATAGATTGCTGCTAAAAAGATCGTGTCTGCTTTATCAGCGAGTCCCTTCAATGTTTAGCTGCAGAATTAGAAAATTCCTCTAACTCACACTGACACTCTATATCTGTGCATGCTGTGTGCAGAATCTCCAGTGTATCCTATGAGATGCAGCTTCGCACTGCTCTTCTCTGCTTCCTGCTGGGAGAAACCTATCACAAGCAAGAGGCAGGGGAGACATGCTAAAGCTGCATAACATGGGAAAACACTTCTATGTCACTGGTCTATCATCTGCTAAGATAGGACTCAGAGAAGATCAAGTGCAATGTAATGAGGCTGTACTCCCTCAGTCTATGTATGTAGGCCACATCAGGAGAACAAGTGGGCAAAAACCTTGAAGAGCAGCCCTACTGAATTAAACAGAGTGACTGATAAAGGCGGACCCTGTCCATATACCCTAGTAGGGCATTTTAACATTATGGTGAAGGGAGGCACACATCCATTTGAGCTAGAATAACCAGCATTTAATGTTACACTTCCCTTGAAGAGGCCACTATGAGTTAACTCTATAGTCAAGCATAGCTTCCTGCCAATTTATTTGATTGGAGGTAATTATGAAGTCATATGTCTATCTAAACAAATAAGGATCCAGTTAATTTTGATGTTCTCCAGCTTTGACTTGCATGATACTCATGATGTAAACATCCTTCGTGGATCTCACTTACGATGTATATGTGAAAGTGGTAAGAGGGTGACATTCCTTCACTTTAACAGTTGGCATTACATAGGTGGTCAGCAGGGGCGTAGCTAACGGCTCATGGGCCCTGGTGCAAGAGTTCAACTTGGGCCCCCCTTCCCTCCGTGTTTTGTGTGTCTTCTTATGCGGCACAAGGGTCTTTGGGCCCCCTCAGGCTCCTGGGCCCGGTAGCGACTGCTACCTCTGCACCCCCTATAGCTACGCCCCTGGTGGTCAGTAATTGTTCTACTGGCGTAGATCCCTCGGATTTCTGGATGGGGTAGCCTGTAGCAGTCAGGACAGGTTCAGGACTTGTGGTCTAGTGGGTCTGAGACTAATTAGGTATGGGCCTAGATGACAAAAACTTCTTGATTAGTAAGAAAAGTCCACAGCAGCATATGTACAGGGGTGGGCTTGGCTTTTCTGGGGCCTCAAGCAAAATCATGTCTTGGGGTCCTAATCAGGACAGCCATCCAGGAATTGCTATTCCCAGAACAAGTTCCCTGTCTGTCCACAACTTTATCACCTCAAAATCCACAATAAACTACCTCAAAAGGTGCAAGCTGAAGGTTTTGCCATGGCCCTCACAATCCCCTGATCTGAACATCATTGAAAATCTGTGGATAGACCTTAAAAGAGCAGTGCATGCAAGACGGCCCAGGAATCTCGAAGAACTGGGAGGTTTTTGCAAGGAAAAATGGATGAAAATCCCTCAAATAAGAATTGAAGGACTCTTGGCTGGCTACAAAAAGTATTTACTATAATGCCCCCCCAGCAGTGCCCCCCCCCTGTATTCCTATAATGCTCCCTGTAGTGCCCCCAGTATCCCTTTTATTTTTAATGCTCTCCCCCTTTACTGCCCCAATAGAGATCCCTGTATTTTTATGTCACGCAGCAGCGCACCATGAACTCCCTCCCCTCTGTACTTTGCCCAGTAGTGAAAGAGAAAAAATTACTCAACTCACTCCAGCTCCACGTTGCCACCTGCAAAGCTTTGCCTGTGTCCTGCTACAGGCAGCACAATGGTGTCCTCACATTCGCCTGCGCCAGGACATGGGCTCTGCAGCCTGAGCCATTGTACTGCCTCATATGAATCAGATCTAGCGACCTGAGGCCTACAAGAGCCAATAGCACTGCCTCACTAATCTGACAGGGGGGACAGGCAGGGGCTCCACGAAATTGCGTTGAATTTCACGGTGGTCAAGACCGCCACTGCATACATAGAAGATAGGGTTCTGATAGCAAACATGAGTATGGACACTCAGGACAGAAAAACCTTGTAGTTTTATTTTCCCTTTCACGCCCTTTTCATTAGCCTTTGGCCAGTTTTCCACTTTCTTGCTTGACAACAATTTATCATATGCTCCTCTGTGGTCGGAAGTCCTGTATGCTGTATGTTCTTGCCACCCAGTATCAAACCTGTTGCAACTGACCAAGCCTGGGCCTCTTCTTCTCAAAGGACCCTGGTAGCATTCTTGTGGTCTACCTCTATGGTGGTTCAGAGGTTGGAGACTCTGGAATACTCCTCCTTATCTCTCGAGGCTGTATAAACACATATGATGTCATGTTTTGTTGACCTTTGTGGAAAGTTTGAACTCAATAAAACCTTTTGAGTTTAATATCCTTATTGACGACCTAGGCAAAAAGAGCCATCATAAAAAATATATTGACCGCCTTATTTACTAAAGTTTCTAGAACTTTGGCTTCAATCCTGAAGAATAACTTGACTGATGAGCTAGTAAACATCACTTAGGCCCCTTTCACATCAGCGTTTTTGCTTTCCGTCCTAGAGTTCTGTCCTCGGGGCTCTAGGACGGAAAGCTACTGATCAGGATTATCCTAATGCATTCTGAATGGAGAGCAATCCGTTCAGGATGCATCAGGATGTCTTCCGTTCAGTATGTGAACGTTTTTTGGACGTTGACAAAAGCGCAGCATGCTGCGGATTTGTCTCCGTCCAAAAATCCGGAAGACATGCCGTAACGCCGGATCCGGAATTAATGCCCATTGAAGTGCATTAATCCGGATCCGACCTTAAGCTAACGCGTCGTTCGGCGCATCGCCGGATCCGACGCTTAGCTTTCTCAATGGTTACCATGGCAGCCAGGATGCTAAAGTCCTGGCTGCCATGGTAAATGTAGTCGGGAGCGGGGAGCAGTATACTTACCATCCGTGCGGCTCCGGGGTGCTCCAGAGTGACGCCAGGGCGCCCCACACGCATGGATCACGTGATCGCATGGACCACGTGATCCATGCGCATGGGGCGCTCTGACGTCATTCTGGAGCGCCCCGGGAGCCGCACGGATGGTAAGTATACCGCTCCCCCGCTCCCCACTACTACTATGGCAACCAGGACTTTAATAGCGTCCTGGCTGCCATAGTAACCTGAAAGCATTTCAAAGACTGATCAGGATCCTGATCAGTCTTCTAATGCTTTCAGGCGACTTGCGTTCGGACGGATTCGGCGGGACGGAAGTGCCCGTTGGATCCTCAGAACGCAAGTGTGAAAGAGGCCTTAGATATGATTACTCTTAAAGTCACAGTCTTCTTCTCCAGACTGGAACCTCGTATTGGGGCAACCTCAGTGTGAGCCCTGGAGCTCAGGTCTCCAGCTCTTATATGTGGATCCCCCCAATAAGTCTGCTACACAGGCTTGCTCCGATGAATATTGAACATTTTTATGAACATTTTGTAATATCTTCTGTGCTGTGATCTGATCATTTGAAGTAACCGGCTCAAAACTTGATGCTGCACTACTGAGAGCTGAAACAACATGAAGCTCTTAGGCAAAATGTATACCAGATCCCTCCAGCCAAATATTATGTATGACACAGCACTGCTGTGGTGCCATTAAGAGAAATATAACAAGCTATTATACAATGACATCAAGTTATGACTCCGGAAACACAGTGATAAAAAAAAAAAACAATCGCTGGGTCTTTATAGCGAAAAATAGCCTAATGTATAATCAGTTAAGTAAATGTTCTCTCTCGGTGTCCAACTATCCTTGGTAAACAAAGGCTTATATGTCATATTTGACCTGTTTTACCTTTCGATTTATTGTCGATTCATTGTTGTCTTGGAGCAAAACCCAGTGTTGGATGAGATCCTGGTCTTCCAGCTGAAGGCAGATAAGATATTCACCACTGTTGTGCTAGTATATCCTGGTGTGATGTCAGACATAAAGGTCAAAAACAAACATAGAGAATAGTTACTGATATAGGTAGGGAGGTAAGAGGTGGGCACCATAGGATGGTTAAAATAAACCCACCTCTTGATACTTTTTTTTTTTTTTTTGTGGCACTGGGGCAAAAAGATGGGCCCAGAGCCAAACCATACTTCCTCAAACAATCAAGAATCCGATATCCTTTTTCAGTAGATTGAAATATTTTCTCCTTTAAACACAATAACTAGAAGAGTAGACTCTTTGGAAGAAAAGGAGAAATGTGGGTCTTGGTCTTGATATCCCCTGGATATGCCAGAGCATGCACAACATTTATGATAAGGTACACGCCTCTTATTAAATTAGGCACATCCTCCTGCAGTCCGTGCATGATTTCTGGCTTAATTTGCCCCAGAAAACTGGAGTAAATGAAGATAAATTTGTCTGACCCACTTGACATGCCCCCTTCCCGCCCTTGCCATGCAGGGAAAGTGGCGAGAATGGCATTAAATTATTTCAGGCACAACGGAGATGTTAAATCTCCCCCATGGTATAGGAATACTTGAAAGAGGGGCGGTAAGTGACTTGAACAACATGGCATGCTGAAGGTTTACCAAACATCCCACCTATTTATATAGGACAAACCCCCAATCTATGGTATTTTAAATCAGACATAGTGCCTATAACTCACTTCATCGCATCCGAAAATAAATACACAAACCAGACCAAGACTCCCTATATAAATACAGACATCACATCAGACCCCCTAAAATAAGACAAATCTCATAAAATAGTCTCCAGACTATACTTTTTTATAAATACATAAACTGTAAAACAATAAAGTCTGTATTTATTTTGATGCCTTGTC
This sequence comes from Bufotes viridis, assembly GCA_033119425.1. Taxonomy (NCBI): domain Eukaryota; kingdom Metazoa; phylum Chordata; class Amphibia; order Anura; family Bufonidae; genus Bufotes; species Bufotes viridis. The sequence goes on from CM065594.1 coordinate 265,835,476, forward strand.
TGGGCGGCTGGATTTATTTTGGGGATTTGGTCTTGATGTTTATATTTACATGAGGGGTCTGTTCTGGGGAAATCTGTATTAATTTTGGAGTCTGGCCTTGGCTCTGCGTTAATTTAGGGGGTCTGAGATCTGCATTTATTTAGGGAGTCTGGTCTGGGGTCTGTATACATTTTAAAGGTCTGGTCTGGCATCTTTATTTATTTTATAGTGTAGTCTGAAGTCTGTTTTTGCAGTATCCCAGACTTGGGGGTATCTGCAGTTATATTGTTATGTAGAAGAGGTATTGTGGCAATAGTTGGAAGGAACAAAGCTAACTACCCTGATCTTCCCCTCTTGGAAAAAGTGGGCTGGTCCTACTTTCTGCCAGAAGGAGTTCTTGAGTGGATAGAGAAGGAAGAGGAAGCACATGTCAGAGCTCCTACTCCTAAGAACCAAATACCTTCCTCTTGTGAGACAAACACTCCAGAGAGATGATCACAATCAAGAACACTGCTTCCAGAAAACATCAGTGTGCCAATACAGCAGGTTGATCAGCAAAATACAACACTGCTGCAAGGTGAGGGACTACAGCTTAGACACCCATCACCTAGAACAACCACCAGGCCTGATTAACATCAAGCTTGTATCACAGTGAACACCTGTCTCCACAAGAATTGCCATCCAACCATCCACCATTCCTCCTCATCTGGTGCCAGAAACTGCACTTTATACTTCCTACTGCTGGATGTGCGACAAGTAAAGAGAGACTGTTATACATTCACTTCTGTCCTGATTCTCCAAACTACCTTTCCACTGCACCGATCCGCAGGGAACAGCAGCCTGACATAACATCTCATTAGGGTGACTACCACTCCCATCATCTGTACTGGCCCCTCAGGGGATCGCTGCATATTTATTTAGGAAGTCTGGTCCGAGGTCTCTATTTAGCCTGGGGTCTGGGATACAGTCTGTATTAATTTAATAATAAATCTGTTTTTATCGAGAGGGTCTGGTCTGGGTTATGTATTGATTAAGAGGTTCTGCTCTGATATTTATAATAGCTTTTTAGACTGGTCTGAGGGCTGCATTTATTTATGGAATCTGTATATTTTTAGGGAATCTGCTGTAGATCTGCTTTCGCAAGACTGGGTCCTAGAGAGAAAAAGTATAAAGATTTGTGCCCCGATCTATTTTCTGGAACTACTACTGTTTGGCCTTACAAATACTGAAGTGGGAAAGCAGCCAAGGAGTCTGTATTTACTTAGGGGTTCTGTGTTTGTAGATGGAGTGTTATGACAGTGAGTGGAACTACTATGTCAACCAACAGATTTGGCTTTGGCAGATCCCAAGGGCATTACCCTGGCCGTACCCTGGTCTTCACCCTAAAAGGGGATTTCCAAGATTTACATATTTATGGCTTATATTTAAAAGTTTCCTTATATGGCGAAGTAGCTTGTACATGCATAGACACATGTATATTCATGCTATATGTGACTGACAGGGAAAGGTGAGGGGGCATGCTTTCTCTCTCGCTCTCTGCTGGAAGAACTCTGACAAGATACACTTGAGGACTGAGAAGAAGGGGGTCTCTTCCCTTCAGCAAAGACACTTTAAGGACACACATATTCACACGTGGTCAATAGACTAAGAATTTTCCTAAACTATTCCTGTAACTAATTAACTTTTATAAAGACTGAAAATAAATCACATGATTATTTTTTTTTCATACAAAACCTGTTAAAGAGGACCTTTCACTGGTCCACAGTTCATGAGGTAAAGCTATGTACATGGAGAGCGGCACCCAGGGATGTCCCTGCACTTACTTGTATCCCTGGTTGCCACTCCGTTCGTCCTCTGTAGCCCCCGGTATCATATCCTGAATATGAGCTGAGCGCTGCGATTGGCCAGCGCTCCAGCCCTGGGAGATGGAGACGCCCAGGGCAGAAGTAGAAGTCTCTGCCCCAGGCAAAATTAGAGCAGCAGGAGCGCCGGTACCGGGGGCTACAGAGGACGAACGGAGCGGCACCCAGGGATACAAGTAAGTGCAGGGACATCCCTGGGTGCCGCTCTCCATGTACATAGCTTTACCTCATAAACTGTGGACCAGTGAAAGGTCCTCTTTAAATCCGGGTATTCCTAATTACAAAATCACATATAATACATTTGGAGACGATAGCCTTTTTAAAAATATATTTTATTTTATACCACATTTTCTTACATTGGGTCAATATGGAGGTCAGGCACAGGTCAGGCAGTGGTGAGTGAGAATCCAGTAAATCGGCAGAAAGTCAGTACACGGGCAGACAACAGAAACAGCACACTTTTATGGGACTTTAGCAAGCTAGGAAACCTATTGCTCAGACAACCTCCCACTGGGGAAGGTGCCTTAAGTGCCCCAAGGTGACCAACCATAGGCTGGTGAAAATTAGGGCGCACGCACTGGCCCTTTAAGAATGAAGGATGCTTTGTTGGAAAGCAGGTTTTATGAAGAGGGACAGAGCTACCCTGGTGGCTGCATCTGCAGGAAGGGGGTATGGCGATCCGCTGCCAAGCCTGGAACATCGGAGCAGGTGTGCAAGACAGCGGTGGTCCCGGACTGCTATTGCAACATGGAGTCTGGTTGGGAGTTTTTGTTTATTTTTGCAAGCAGGGGTCTATTTGTTAAGCACTATTCATATTTAAAGATTGTGGTTAGTGGGTCTGTAATTGTTCTGGTGGTCTGATTCTGATCTGAGTTCTGTATTAATTTGGCGTCATCATGATGGTGAGGGTCATACACACTACTTGTGATTCAAATGCCTGAGTGGAGGTATGTCCTATATAAATGGACGGGCTTGGTTGGTAAAAAAAATCTAATCGATCGCTTATTTAAATTACCTTGACAGACTGGAAATACCTTGCCTGGGGGGGGGGGTTAATACATTCCTCTACTCTTTTTATAGCACAGTAAAAATGTGTATATTACAGCTGTCATCACTCCAACCATAAACCCAGGTACAAATCTGGTTCATTGGTTTCTGTTACAGTTTCTGTCAAAAAGCCTGGTTTTTCCCGCACAGCAGTTGACTTTCCTCTCACTATGCAGGGAACTGCAGCATCAACCCTTTCAAGTCAACGGGATGGACCCCAGTTCTCTGCTCAGCTGGGTAGGGAAAATCAGAGAAGGACTCTTCGGCATCATCCTTGTGGGTTCCCAAGGTTGGAAGTTTTCCAATTATAAAATGAATACCTATCCCTTTAAGTTCTCTAAGGCAAACCCATACCCTTATATTCCATTCAGACCTTGTAGGTAGCATGATTTGGTTTAAAATAGGTCCTAGCCTGGATTTTTTATCATCTTCTGTGGACAGCTTTAGAGGGTTAGGTTAAAAAAAAAAAAAAAACTTTGTAAGGTTCTGGACTGAGTAGTATTATACAAGCACTTGAATTGTTCCCTTCAAGGCTATGTACACCTTCAGGGATAATTTTTTTTATGACTGCATTTTACTCATTTTGTAATAAAAGTGATTTTTTTTTCAATAGTTTTTATTAAAAATATTCTGACGTTCTGTAACAAAGGGTTAATTGTTTGTCTAGCTGTGTGAATCATACTTTCACTTTGTGCCAGCCATCTAATAAACCTTATTTCTAAATTACTAAAAGGTCATAAATAAAGATGAGCGAATCGAAGTTGAGAAAGCGGAATTTGATCAAAATTTCAGGAAAAATTCGATTTGCATCGAATCCGAATTTCCTCACGCTTCGTGGTAACGAATTGAATATTTTTCTAAAATGGCTGCTGCACGTTTTAGGACATGGAGCAAGGAACTCTGGGAATGAGGGATCACCGACAATGCCATGCATACAGCCAATCAGCAGCCAGCCAGCCCTGTGATGTCACAGCCCTATAAATAGCCTCAGCCATCTTGGATTCAGCCATTTTCCAGTGTACTTAGTGCAGGGAGAGACGTCAACAGTGGTAGGGACAGTGCTAGAAAAGACTTTAAGGTCCCTTTCACACCAGCTAGTGAATGCATAGCACCCGCACTGAATCCTAACCTATTCTTTTCAATGGGTCTGTGTACATGAGCATTTTTTTTTCACGCATCAGTTCTGCGTTGCGTGAAAATCGCAGCATGTTCTATATTCTGTGTTTTTCACGCAGCCCTGTCCCCATAGAAGTGAATGGGGCTTCAGTGATGGTTGCTAGGAGATGTTGTTTGTAAACCTTTAGTTTTTCATCACATGCGTGAAAAACACATCAATGCGCAATGCACAGAACAACTGAACGCAATTGCAGACAAAACTGACTGAACTTGCTTGCAAAATGGTGTGAGTTTCACTGAACGCACTGTGGGGAGTCGCTCTGGTAGACAGCGGTGCGGGTGCAGTATAGAGGCAACAGGGAGTCCAGAAGGTGCGGAAAACAGTGTTTTATTCACACTTGCATCAAAATAACAGAAGAAAGTCACTTGGTGTTAAGTCACACACATCAGCAAATGAAGGGGAAAACAAAAAGTCCAAACACAGGTTCCATTCACCTGGCAGGTTTGATGTGCGGGTTCGCACCTGGCTGTCAGCCCAGCCGCAGGACAATCCTCCTTCAGGGTTCCAGGACGGCTGCACGCCTCCTTGCTGGGCACGTCCTTCCAGCCCAGAGAGCTCCACAGGACTAGCAGCAGCTTCCAAGACAATCACTCTCACAGCTGCTAGTGCTGGCTGAGTTTTTAAACCCAGCCCAAAACCAGGACTGGGTCGTGGGGAGCAGCCACCCACCCTACACTTTAGCTGCTCCCGGTAAGAGCCGGCCCGGATCGGCTTTGCAGCCATGCTATCTAGCAAATGTGTCAGTAGCACTACCTGCTACTGACACCAACAAACGGCTTTTACCTCACCGAGGCTATGAACCTCGGTGACACGTACCTGCCATCTAGGACAGCACCCTGCACCTTACCACATACCCCCCTTTGTTCAACCCTGAGGGTGGACACACGACAAACAGTGTACCCGGAGAGCGCGTCTGCGTTTTTAACAACCGGCCCGCTCTGTGTTCCACCGTGAATTTAAAATTCTGTAGGGACAGAAACCACCTGGTGACCCGGGCATTCCTCTCTTTGGCTTGGGACATCCACTTGAGTGGGGAGTGGTCGGTCACCAGGCGAAGCTTCTGCCCAACAGGTAATAACGGAGGGCCTCGAGTGCCCACTTGATGGCCAGGCACTCTCTCGACTATGCTGTACCTAGTCTCGGCTGGGGTGAGCTTGCGGCTGAGGAAGACAACGGGATGCTCCTCCCCGTTGACTTCCTGCGATAGATACCGCACCAAGGCCAACCTCAGAGGCGTCGGTCTGGACTATGAATTCTCTCCTGAAATCGGGTGTCACCAAAACCGGGGACCCACACAGGGCCGATTTCAAGGCGGAGAAAGCCTTTTCCGCCTGCTCATTCCAGCGGACCATCCCTGTCTTACGCCCCTTTAACAACTCTGTCAATGGCGAGCGATAGTAGCAAAGTGGGGCACAAACCTCATGTAATACCCCACAATCCCCAGGAACGACTTTACCTGCCTGGTGGTGACCGGTCGGGGCCAATTCCGTATTGCCTCTACCTTATTTACCTGAGGCTTGATGACTCCCGCCCAATGACATATCCCAGGTATTTGGTCTCTTCCAATCCAATCGCACACTTCTTTGGATTGGCGGTTAGACCGGCTTTCCTCAGGGCATCCACTACCGCCTGCACTTTGGGCAAATGGCTTTCCCAGTCGGTGCTGTGGATGATCACATCATCTAAGTAGGCCGAGGCGTACCGGCGATGTGGTCGCAGCACTATGTCCATTAACCTTTGGAAGGTGGCGGGAGCGCCATGCAGGCCAAAGGGTAACACCTTGTAGTGATACAGGCCCTGCGGAGTAACAAAGCGGTTTTTCCTTAGCCGACTCCGTTAAGGGTACCTGCCAGTACCCTTTAGTGAGGTCCAGCACAGAAAAATAACGGGCTTGTCCTAAATTCTCCACAAGCTCGTCTACCCGGGGCATGGGATACAGCGTCAAACTTGGACACTTCATTTAACTTGCGAAAGTCGTTGCAGAACCATAGCGTCCCATCCGGCTTAGGTATTAGGACTATGGGACTGGCCCACTCACTTTTCGACTCCTCAATGACATCGAGCTTCAACATTAATTTCACTTCCTCCGCGATGGCTCGTCGCCGAGCCTCGGGTACCCGGTATGGTTTTAACCGGATCTTGGCCTGAGGCTCAGTGACGATGTCATGTCGGATGAGAGGCGTGCGGCCAGGGAGGTCCGAGAACACATCCGTGTTCCGACTGAGGAACTCCTGACTTCCTGAACTTGTTTGGAAGACAGGCTGTCTGCAATTCTTACCGTGGTTACGGCTTCACAGGCCTCGAGCGGGGGCTGGACCCTTTTCACCCTAGAAGCCCTGGCCGGGGCTGTGGTCGTCGGCCGTGTCCCTATCTTTCCACGGCTTTAGTAAATTCACGTGGTACACCTGCTCCGGCTTGCGCCGCCTGGCTGGTGTACTTTGTAATTACTTCCCCTACTTTCTCGATCACCTCATAGGGGCCCTGCCACCTAGCTAGGAACTTGCTGTCAAGGGTGGGTACCAGAACCAACACCCGATCTCCCGGCTTGAAGCCCCGTACCCGAGCCTGACGATTGTACACCCTACTCTGGGCTTGTTGCGCTGCCTCCATATGCTCCCGGACCAGCGGCAACACCTTTTCCATCCGTTCCTGCATCTGGGTGACATACTCAATGACACTTTTGTGGGGGACAGGCTGTTGTTCCCATGCTTCCTTGGCGATATCCAACAGGCCCCGAGGGTGTCTGCCATAAAGCAGTTCGAAGGCGAGAACCCAGTAGAGGCCTGGGGTACCTCTCGCACTGCGAACATGAGATAGGGCAGAAGCAGGTCCCAGTCCTTCCCATCTCTAGACACCACCCTTTTTAACATATTTTTAAAGTTTGGTTAAACCTCTCGACAAGACCGTCCGTTTGTGGATGGTAAGCGGACGTCCATAATTGCTTTATACGCAATAATTTACACAGTTCCCTCATAACTTTGGACATAAAGGGGTCCCTTGGTCCGTCAGAACCTCTTTTGGCAGGCCCACACGGAAAACATTTCCATTAACTCTTTGGCAATGAGTTTAGCTGAGGTATGTCGCAGAGGCACCGCCTCCGGATATCGAGTGGCATAGTCGAGAACTACCAGAATGTGTTGGTGGCCCCTGGCAGAACTTTGGTACAGGCCCAATTAGATCCATAGCGATTCGCTCAAGCGGGACCTCAATAATTGGAAGCGGTACCAGAGGACTACGGAAATGTGGCTGGGGGCTATTTATCTGACAGGTGGGACAGGACTTACAATAATTCTCTACCTCCTTGAACACACTGGGCCAATAAAACCGCTGCAGTATGCGGTCCTGGGTTTTCTGCCACCCCAGGTGTCCCCCAAGAACATGTTGGTGGGCAAGCTCCATGACAAGCCTGCGATACGCTGTGGGCACCACCAACTGTTCAACAGGCTCACCTCGGATTTGGTTCACCCGATACAACATATCCTGAAGGACAATGAATCGCGGAAACATTAATTCAGCCCCAGGTTTCTGGGGTTTACCATCAATTATTATGACACTATCCCAGGCTCTGGTTAGGGTTTGGTCCCGGTGTTGTGCGGTCCCAAAATTTTCCCCGGAGACATTGAGGTCTGCCAACTCAGGTCCCGGTGGCAAGTCCTCCGTGTCTCCCACCATTACACTTAGTGGGGTTGTCTCCCCCTCTACCGCTGGAGCAGTGGTCACCCCTACCGCCGGCCCTTCGGACTCGGGCTCCCAGGGCTCTGGCCTCCCACAGGAACCAGGCCACTCTGCTAGGGTTACCCCTGTCTCAGGGCTATTAGTCACTTTCACCTCAGGCCATAGTGACGGAAAACCAGGAAGTCTCTCCCAATTATTAGTTCATAGGGTAGCTTTGAGGAGATCGCCACTTCACAAGTCCAGGTGCCGGCCGCCGTGGACAGAGACATTACAGCCGTGGGATAGTCCTTTAAGTCTCCGTGTATGCACACCACCCCAACTTTCCGGCCCGTATACTGGGAGGGCTGTACCAGGGCAGCACTTACCAGGGTTACTAGGCTCCCTGAGTCCAGCAGCGCCACTGCAAGATTATCACCGACTTGCACCTGGCACAGATGACGATTGTCTATTGTCTCGGGGTGCCGGTCGCACACAGTCTCCGGGCATACATGGAAGCCCGGTACCCATAATTGGTCTCCATGGGTTCTCCCCACTGTGGACAGTCGGCCCTCACATGGCCAGGCTCGTGACACCGCCAGCAGACTATCGGGGCCGGGTCTACAGGGGTACACCCGAGCAGGTTTCTCGGGTACCAGTCGTCGGGACTGGATGGGAGACCTCCGGGGTTTGACCGGCCCCTCCCAACAACACCCCCTTTCAAGGTTTTTGTGGCCTCATAGCGCTCGACCAGGTCGACCATGTCCAGGGCATTAGTGGGTGATACCTGGCCGATCCAGTGCTGCAGGGGGTGCGGCAAGGCCCTCCAGAAGATGTCAGCCAGCAGACGGTCCAGCATAGCAGCCGGACTTAGAACCTCAGGCTGCAGCCACTTTTGCAACCTGTGCAGCAACTCATAATACTGCGGCCTGGCGGGTTCAGCCGTATTAAAGTTCCACTGGTGGACCCGCTGAGCCCGGACTAACACGTTCACCCCCAGTCTTGCCAGGATCTCACCTTTCACGGTCGGGTAGTCAGCTGCTTGGTCATCTGGGAGGTCAAAAACACTTGCTGGGGTCCAGACGCCAGGAACGGAGCGACGACCTCTGCCCACTGTTCTCGGGTAATTTCTCCCTCACGGCCACCTTCTCGAACACCGCCAGATAGGTCTCCACATCATCCGAGGGGTCATCTTAGGGATCGCTGCACGGACAGCTTTCCGGGCATCGTGGACGTGGCGGGGCGCTCCTGCAGCTTGCAATGCCATCACGTGCTGCAGCAGTAGCTGGTTGGTCTCCCGCTGCTGCACGTTAGCCTCTATGAGGGCTTTCACAGCCGCCTCCATTTTGTCAGGGACCACAGGCTGCAACTTTGCCGGCTGAATATAGGACATCCAGTCGTGCCCAGCAAAAACAAACTTCGGCGTTCACGCCAGCCTCACTGCGCATGCCCGCATCCGACACCAAATGTGGGGAGTCGCTCTGGTAGACAGCGGTGCGGGTGCAGTATAGAGGCAACAGGGAGTCCAGAAGGTGCGGAAAACAGTGTTTTATTCACACTTGCATCAAAATAACAGAAGAAAGTCACTTGGTGTTAAGTCACACACATCAGCAAATGAAGGGGAAAACAAAAAGTCCAAACACAGGTTCCATTCACCTGGCAGGTTTGATGTGCGGGTTCGCACCTGGCTGTCAGCCCAGCCGCAGGACAATCCTCCTTCAGGGTTCCAGGACGGCTGCACGCCTCCTTGCTGGGCACGTCCTTCCAGCCCAGAGAGCTCCACAGGACTAGCAGCAGCTTCCAAGACAATCACTCTCACAGCTGCTAGTGCTGGCTGAGTTTTTAAACCCAGCCCAAAACCAGGACTGGGTCGTGGGGAGCAGCCACCCACCCTACACTTTAGCTGCTCCCGGTAAGAGCCGGCCCAGATCGGCTTTGCAGCCATGCTATCTAGCAAATGTGTCAGTAGCACTACCTGCTACTGATACCAACAAACGGCTTTTACCTCACCGAGGCTATGAACCTCGGTGACACGTACCTGCCATCTAGGACAGCACCCTGCACCTTACCACAGCACCCTGAACGCATCCGGACCTTATCCATCACGCTCATGTGAAAGAGGCCTAAAACTTTTATTTTGCTGTATTGAATTTCAGAGAAAGGATAGGGAGTAGAGATGAGCGAACATTAAAAAAAAGTCCGTTGTTCGGCATTCGGGTGGTGGTAAGTCGCGCATCCCGTTATGGATTCCACTATAGCGGCATATGGAATCCATAAGGGGCGGCTGCCACCAACCCGAACTGTTGCACAGCCGAAGGACCTGGGGTGACGTCACTGTCATGTGATCAGTGCAGGGGGCGTGGCTCAGCACTGGATTTGATCCCGTGCTGAGCCACGCCCCCTGCACTGATCACATGACAGTGACGTCACCCCAGGTCCTTCGGCTGTTCAACAGTTCGGGTTGGTGGCAGCCGCCCCTTATGGATTCCATATGCCGCTATAGTGGAATCCATAACGGGATGCGCGACTTACCACCACCCGAACGCCGAACAACAGACTTTTTTTTAATGTTCGCTCATCTCTAATAGGGAGGAATCATTCCACAGTATTGAAGCAGAACAGTGTTCAGTAGGGGAGTTTACAGCCTGGGTAATAGGAACAATCCTATTACACCTTGCTGCACTGACTGGGGATCCGAATTGCCATTATACAGCTCTGTAATTCCAGCAAACCATTCTTGTTATTGGGGCAAGTGCTGTTTGATACCGCCATTAACAGGGTTTATTACAAGGAAATATTTATATGTCTTATTTGCCCTTGTGCGGTGCAGTTATATGTTCTAAAGCATTTTTTGGCTTGTATTAGTGGGAAAAGGGCTTATTAGCTGTTGTTTGGTGAAGTGAGAAAATTACAGCCCTTTTTGGCATGTATTAGAGGCACAAAAATATATATTATTTGCCGTACAGCAGTGCAGTTGTATGTTCTAAATCCCTTTTTGGAGTGTATTAGTGGCAAAAAATATATATATTTGATGTTCAGCGGTGCAGTTATATGTTCTAAAGTCCTTTTTTGTGTGTATTAGTGGAAAATAAAGGGCTTATTAGCATTTTTATAGGGTACTGAATAGGGACAATGGTGAAAGTATACTTGTTGTTGCCTAATACTTTCCCTAGTATTTGCCCTATATACTCTCCTATGCCCAGGGACGGACCCTGGTGGTGGGACCTCCCTGTCCTCGTACCTAGGGCTATCTTACCCTTAGTTTCACCCTAATCCCTTTAATAATACCACTCACCCTCCAGGTGTCAGGTGCTCGGCTGACGACTAATGGTGTAACCAATCACGGGGTCCAATTTACAACAGTCAGTTATCATGTACCAACATATTTATACCACAGTGATTATAGTGGTCCTTACAATGGATCAGTCGCAGGTACTGTCAACCCCTTAATGAGGGCAAAAAGCGGACCTCCAATGAATGTACACCTAAACTACTTATTTTATCCGGTCATAGCATAAGCCTCATATATTTGTAAGTCTCATGCCTCCTTTTTTTCGGAGTTCATCAGGAGGCCTAGTCCAGGCACAGATATATACCATGTGATTAATATAAAGTACAGATAAATCAACCTGATACAGCTCTTATGCCATGAGGAGGAGAAAGTTTTGATACTTTATATGAAGGAAACATGAAAGTTCATTTCCGCTGGCATTTGACCTAAAAGATGAAGTTAGAATAAAATAACGGTCAGACCAAGTGTTATAGGTCAATGTCTGCGTGTAAGATATAATTAGAAAATACACCTACTTGTGCCAATCCCCAAAAAAAGTATAAATAGCATAGTATATAAGTATAAAAAGTAAAATAGTATAAAAAAATATAGTAAAAGTATAAAAAGTATAAATACAGCCCCAATATGTCCTTGCATAAGTGACAATGTAGATAAATCACAGTGTCACTTACATGCCGCTCTTCCCCAGACTCCCTCCTCTGGCGCCAAAAACTAAGCCCTGCCTGCCCCCTTAAATACTCCAATCACCGTAAGCCTAGCTAAATCTCCACCAATCACAATGGAGCGCCTCTGCGCGTCTTGCGCTCCACTCCTGTGAATCCCTCTCACATCCGACCACATGATTTGTTGTCTTCCGGTCCTTGGAACGCAAGTGAGTGCGTCGGATATCCTACATAGCCCATCCATCGCGGCAGCGGTCATTTGATCGCATATCCTTCCTGCTAGTGGAACGCATCGATATGGTTTGCGTTCCACTCTCATATTCCGCCTGCATAGCCGGTCACATGATGTACCATCTTCCGATACTTAACATGCATCTAAATGTGCCGGACCTACTGCATCTCTTTATGTGGAACGCACCTACGCTCCATCTGTACAAAACTCTACTCATCACTAGTACCTAATGATAATACAGATTATTCAAAATGTAGAATACCGCATTGTGCATGGTTAGATGGACTATAGTAAGATCATATTATGATATTATGCATGCATTCTTTTTGTTTATTATGAGCTATTCTGCCGTCGGATGGGGAGATTATTTGTGATATCGGGATCATTTAGTAAGTACCAACATTACATATATAGCATAAATTTATAGAATAATATTGGGGCTAGAATATTAGTTGGGCTAGGGCTTATTAACGGGCAGGATTTAACATAGTACACAGCCATGATATCGGCTGAAAACGTCATTCAACGGGTGCTTCATGCACCTCTAACCAGTTATGGGACTCATGTGTCACTAAATTACAGAACAAGCCATGATTTGGAAAAGGTATCCACAGGGAAGAACCCTGATTAATCATAGAAAGCAAGAGAAATCCATTCTTTCGTTTAGCCCCAGTGGCGACTGGGATCTAAATCTATGTATCCAAGCACATTCTTTTTGTAAGATCTTTCGATCCCAGTCGCTACCCCTGTTGGATTGAGGCACTACTTCAAGAATGGAAAATCTCAAAAGACGCGGATTTCCTCCGTGGGTCTCATTCATGTGCGATGCGACGGGCATAATTTTTTTTTCACCCTTACTGCGACAGTTAAAGAAGTCCCTGATCTCAAAAATTTGTCCTGTTGCAGAGCAAGTGACGTTTTTAGACGGGGAAAAATATTCACAGGCTTTACAGGACCCACATTTAAATGTTCCTATTGGCTTTCGATCTAGCCATGTCCCTTCTTTTGTTGGTGGTGTATAGTGACTATGAACCAGGCGGTCACAGAGATATCTGCCTCTTCTATAGGTAACTCCTGGTCGTTCACCTATGATATCAACCAAGTCCTTATCCATTCTAAGGATCGGCCAATATCTCTCCAGGATGGTTCTGATTTCGTCATTCCCTGAGTCAAAAATTGATATTATCCGCGCTACGCCATCCTTATGTTCCCTGGGTTTGGGGACAAGCAGTTTTGCCCGGTCCTGTTCGGCCGCATTCAAAAAGGCCTTCTTTAAGCAAGCCTGTGGATATCCCCTATCTATAAATCTTGCCTGTAGGTCCTTTGATTCCCTATGGAATAATTCCATATTAGAGCAATTCCTCCGAACTCGGAGGTATTGACCCCTCGGTATTCCCCGTTTCAGGGGGGCGGGGTGATGGCTCTCCCAGTAGAGGAGGGAGTTGGTCGCGGTGGCCTTCCTGAAAACCTTGGTAGTTAATTTGTCTCCTTCTCTCGTAACTCGTACATCCAGAAACGTAATCTCATTATAGTCGATTTCACATGTAAAACGGAGACCAATATGGTTCATATTAATATCTCGGATAAATTTCTTGAACTCATCCAGTCCTCCCTTCCAGACCAGGAAGATATCATCTATATAGCGAGTCCAAAAGATGATTCTATTGTACCACCACATCTCCTGGTCTGGAAAAATGTGGACGTTCTCCCTCCAGCCCAGGAAGAGGTTGGCATATGTGGGGGCACAGGGGCTCCCCATCGCCGTCCCCCTGAGCTGGTGGAAGAAACGCCCATTTAATAAAAAGTAATTGTGAGTCAAGATGAATTCGAGGAGCCCAATAATAAAGTTGTTATGTGTTCTATATTGGACACCTCTAGATCTCAGGAAGTATGCGACTGCGGCCAACCCCCCCTCATGTGGGATCGAGCTATAGAGGGATTCTACATCCACACTCGCTAGATAGCAATCAGAATCTATGCTTAGGGTGTCAATCTTGTTGAAGAAGTCCATTGTGTCCCTCGTGTAGGTTGGGAGGGACACGATGAACTCCCCCAACACTCTACCCACGTAGACCCCAGCATTTTGGGTTCAGGAATTTACACCTGAAATTATGGGACGAACTTTCAGGGGATTTGTCCCCTTATGGACCTTAGGGAGTCCATAAAAGGTTGCTATGGTCGGGTGTTTTGGAAGCAAGAAGTCATATTCAACCACGATAAGTACCTTATCAATCAAGCTTGTCTCAAGAATTTTTTGCAGTTCCACGGTATAAGTATCCGTGGGATTACAGGGTAATACTCTGTATCCTCTGTGATGCTCAAGTAAATCCGGGCACATGCGAACATAGAGGGCATGGTCCAATATCACCAGATTTCCCCCCTTATCTGAGGGTTTTAATTATAATCGTTTGATCCTTCTCCAATGTTTGCAACGCCTGCATCTCCTGGTGGGAAAGTCAGACTCAAGCCTTAGTTGGCATGGCCTGGGAGAAGGCCCTGTGTCCTCACCTGTCCTCAACCTGCCTCTGTCCTTTTCTGTTCCCTTAGTCAGACAAGTATTATATGTGGTGGGCTCAGCTCCACTGTACAGCGAGGACGAGCTACTAGAGGACAGTCAACAGCTAATGGCAAGCAAAGATGTGGAGGAGACATCTACCGCTTCCTCTGGTAGGCGGGCAAGTAGTGATGAGGAGAGTGGCGTGGGAGTTGATGTTCCGAGCGGTGAGGCTCCTGACCCAGAGACCGTTAAGGTGGACATCAGTGATGTGCAGACACTACTCAATTATGATGATGTAGCTGATCGCACTTGGGAGCTGGGTGAATTAGGGGCTTCATCATCATTGGGAGAAGAGGGTGGCAGCTTGCCCGTGAGGCAGCGACAAAGCCAGCAAGTCCCTAGCGTGGCTGGGAGTCAGCAGGGTGGCATCAGTGGAATGTCGGGAGCCAAACCTGCCTGTGGTAGACACCAGCTTCGCAGGATCCTACCTGCCCGGAAAGTAGTGGTGCAGCGGTTCACGGAAGCAGCGGCGGTAGCAGTCAGACAGTGTGGAGTGTTGGGGGTAAAATCACCTACTCGGCGGTGTGGCAGTTTTTTGTTAAGCCGCGGAGGAGGTGAACGTAGGCATTTGTAGAATCTGTGTGCAGAAGGTGAAGCGTGGCCAGAGTGCCAATGTTTGCAGTACGGCCCTGCGTCAACATATGCAGCGTCACCATAAAGTGGCCTGGGAGAACCGTGGCTCCGATTAGGTGGTCCAGCCTGCCTCAGCAACCACTGCATCACCCAGTGGCACGCACCCGATTTCAGGCAGTCAAGGCTCCACCACCTCAGACGAAGGGAGCTGTCTGTCCTTCCCATCATCTGCTGGTCCTGATGCTCCTGCTCCTTCTCCTACTCCTCGTCAGTCATTCCGTGAGCAATTGATCACTGAAGCAATTGCCAAGAGACAACAGTATGCGTGCACTCATCCAACGGTGCAGAAGCGGTTCTAGAAGTCTTCCCCCCATCTGCAAGACATCCTAAAATGGCCAGGAAACTTTGCATGCACTTTAGCCACTCGTACACCACAAAACGCACCCTCCTTGAGCTGCAGCAGCAGAACTGCATCATAAACATAGGCTGATATGCGAGCCATCCGTTAGAATTCCACCCTCTATATGTTGGACTGACTATACGAGCAGAGAAAGGCCATAAACGATTTCTTGATGATCCAAGAGGACAGCAGTTGTAACGAGGGGCCAGCGACACGTGCTTCCTTCGCAGCGACGCTGGCGCCCTGCTCAAGGAGAAGGTCGAGGACACAGCCTGCATCCTCGTCTCCATGGCAGCAGGTGAGCAGCAGGAGAGCTGAGCTCCGATAATGATCATCGGTGCTCAGCTGTGTTAGGCTGTGTACTGTGAGTCACGTGACGCTGGCCACGTCATGTGACTCACCAGCCAGGGCTATTTAAACAGGCAAACGTAAAAACAAAGGTGCAATGGCACACTGCAGCTAGAGCGCCGTCCTGCCACTATGCTGGATGTTAGATGAGGCATTAGTTTATATTTTGGCCAAATTATGTAAGCCACCCACCACTTCACGGTTGCCTCTATGAGTGGTCCCTAACATTAATTCTTACCTTTTATGGGCCATATCAGCCACACAAAATCCAGGGAGTGCAGGTGCAGCATGCATGCCAGATACACTCTGCTTGTAACCCCGTCTGGTGCCACACGGCGTTCATCAGATCAAGGGATGCAAATACCAACATGCATGCTGAGCCCACTAGTACTTCTCCTGGAACCAAATGGCTTCTGGTAAGTTCTATAAAGCAGACTCAGTTTTATACTGACTTTAAAACCAGCCTACAGGGCGGATTCACTAGTCAGGTGTGCATGACTGCATGGAGGTCACCACGCCTCCCATATGTATGTGTATTTCACCATAGCAACGTGCACCTGCGTATTGGGTTGTGCTGACTGCAATCCCCATTTTAATCCTTTGTAGCATATATGGGTGGTGGGTGGCTTACATAATTTGGCCAAAATCTAAACTAATGCCTCATCTAACATCCAGCATAGTGGCAGGACGGAGCTCTAGCTGCAGTGTGCCATTGCACCTTTGTTTTTACGTTTGTATGTGTATTTCACCATAGCAACGTGCACCTGCGTATTGGGTTGTGCTGACTGCAATCCCCATTTTAATCCTATTTAAACAGGCAGCCTGCTTGCCACAGGTTGCCTGTGATTGTTTTTGTTTTATTCACCAGCATATTGTCTGTTTGTGGTTCTTGTGTTTTGTCCTTGGCTCCGTATTTTGACCTCGTACTGCTACCTCCTTGCATTTGATGTGACCTCTTGGCTTTGACTTGATCTTGTTTATCCCTTTTGAATTTATGTAACCTCCTGGCTCCTGACCTCAGCTCATATTGACTATGATATTTCATTACCCTCTCTGTGTCTGCCTGTCACTTTGTTTGTTGTTTTCTCCCTTATTGTATTACCTTTAAGGCCCTGCACTTACCCAGATTAGGGACCGCTGTCAAGTTGTACACAGTCGCCTAGGACGGACCGTGCAAGTAGGACAGAGGTGTGGGTGGAGCTCAGGGCGACGCACACTTCATCCTTACGTGGCAGGAGTACTCCCCTGTGTAACTTCGATGTCAGCCAGTGGCAGCTCATGCGTGACACCTGCCTTTTGCTCAGGCTATTAAGGAGGCCATATTATTTGTCAGTCGCCAGGACTACGGGATGAACGATGTCATTGGGGGGGGGGGCCCTCCGGTCACGTTCCTCTCCCATGGCTGCTGTGGCAGGGCGGGAGGCTAGGAGCAGTTACAACTCACGTGCCTAGGGAAGAAACTACACACCAGCAGCAGCAGCTGGACCTGGAGCAGGACCTGAACCAGCAGGCGTGGCATACTTGTTTTGTTTTCAATTTCTGTTTATTATGCTCTTCAAAAATTGTGAACATGTACAAGTGCATACAATAGAGATCAGTGAACAATAAGCATTTACACCCGTAACATTATAATAGTTTTTTTAATTTTTTAAAATCAGGAAAACAAATTTAAAGGTCTAACCCACCGAGCGCCGGTATGAGGTCATGGTCCCCCATGAAACCATGAGGGAGACCATGCCCCCCACCGGGTACAAACATCAGCAAGAGAGCTTAAGCAGATGGGTGAAGATTAACTTTACGCATCGTAATGAAAATTCCAAAAGTTACATCCTACAACAAAGGAATAGTAATGAAATGATGAGACATATAGCAACACCTACTTGGTGCAGCTTGGCATGTACAACGATTCAAGGACCAGGCGTTCAGTGCATACGTCGGGATCCAGCAGTGTTGTGTATTGGGCTAAAGCGTAGAATGCTCCGCCAGTAGCTCACTTGATACCCTAAACCAGCTACCCCAAATTTCGTGGTAACGAGGCATGTTCCGAGATGCGATATAGCTGAGCTCTTCCATAGGAGAAATATGGGATACCTTACGTACCCAATGGGAGACTGGAGGGGCACTAGTGTTTTTCCAGGACAGAGGGACCATAGCTTTAGCTGCAACTATAAGAGTGGACCACAACTTATGGTTAAAACCGGGAGAGAATTGGGGTGTGATCCCAAGAAATAGCAAGTACAGGGATATTTGGGGGGATCCCGGACATACCTTATTTATGATATCCTCAATTGTCCGCCAGTATGGCTTAATAAGCCCGCACTCCCACCAGATGTGTTTGTAGGTGCCTTTCTCAGAGCGGCATCTCCAACACTGATCCGACACAGAATCATAGATCTGATGAAGTACCTCCGGGGTTTTGTACCACCGACTTAATAGTTTGTAGTTGGTCTCCTGGAGGCTGTTACATCGTGAGGGGCCGCAGCTGTTCCTATAGCGCAGGAAATCTCATTGGGGGAAAGAGAGATCCCAATTCCAGTTCCCATTTCGCTATGTAAGGGAGATGTGAGTCTAGGAAAGCATGACTAACTCCTTTTATATTTTGGAGAGAATCTTGGGGGGTTGAACACAGCTCGAGGCAAGCTTTTCTAACCATGTGAGATCTTTGGGTAGGGGTCCCAATTTCAGGAACTGTTTGTATCCCAAAACAGATATCAGATATCCTGGTAAAGTGTCGTCCTCCAAGCAGGGGCGTAGATAAGGGGGGGGATAGGGGGGTTCAAACCCCCCCCCCCCCAGAACGTTTGCACTTTTTTTTTTTTTTTATGGATGCGCTGCGCCAGCTGCTTCTGCCGCGCGGCGCGCGCTCTGTGTATGTGTACTGTAGTAAGACAGGTGGAGTAGGACCCGGCTCGGCTCATGCCGGGCCCGTGCGGGCAGCGCGTAGTGATTCAGTGAGGTGAGCAGTCACTGTTTGTCACGTGGTGCGGCCGGCGCGCACAGGCAGTGTCTAGCTAGCAGAGAAGAAGAGCTGCCGCCTGCCTGCAGTGCTTGCGCCCGCATGCCCCACGCCCGGCCCAGGCTGAGTCGAGTGAAGTCACTGACACTGAGTCAAGTGTGACACTGACAACAGTCTGTGACTGACACAGAGAGAGCCCCCCCAGCCCCAGCCCTGAGGACTCCCGAGAGACCGCGCCACGCCACCCACATTGCTTGGAGGGAGGCTTGGACTGAGGACTCCTGGTCCTGGAGACTAGTAAGTGCTCACTGCTCAGTGAGACTGTGTGAGAGAGACTGGGGAGATCAATTTTTTGTCAAGACTGTCACTGTGATTTATTTTATTGGGGGGTGATGCAACATGATGGAAATATCATATTGTTGCATCAATTTTTTTCAAGTGTAATACTGATCTGTCTGTGTGATTTATTTTATTGGGAGATGGTGCAACATGATGGAAATATGGATGATTTCACTTCAGTCCCTGTCCCTAGTCCCCACACTGTGTGGGGACTGAAGTGAAATCATCCATATTCCCATCATGTTGCATCATCCCCCAATAAAATAAATCACACAGATTAGTCTTACTCTTGAAAAAAATTGATCTCCCCAGTACTTATAACTGTTAACATCTTATAATTTGAGAAAGCTGAACCCCCCCCAGGAAAAAAAATTATCTACGGCACTGCCTCCAAGATATCACCTATCATCCAAATGTTCAAGGCCTGTTGCAGAGAGAGACACGTTGACCGGTATGGAGTGGCTAGACCTATCAAGTCTCCCACGCGCGTGATAGCGGAAGGGGTCGACCATATTCGCCCATCTTTATAGAAGGATTCCCAAGCCAATAATACAGCCCGTGTGATAACATTCAATGAATGGGGCAAGTGCTTTTTTAACTGAAGCAACAAGGTGCCCTGGGTGAGTGGGAATCCTGAAACCGCTTCCTCTATCGCAACATATAATTTCCTTGGAGACTCCATGTACCAGTCCCCCATTCTAGCTAATTGGACTGATTTATACAGGACTTCAATGTCTGTAAGTCCAGTGCCTCCCTTTCCCTTGGGTTTAGTGAGCGTGCTGTATGCCAATCTGTGAGTAGAATGTCCCCAGACTAACTTTTTCCGTATTTTGTTCAGATAAGTTTATGTGTATGGGCAAGTGTGGAAAATATATACATGAATTTAGGTACCACCATCATCTTAAGTAAGTCCGCTCTCCCAAACCATGATACATACGGTATTTTCCAACTATCAATGTGTGTGGAGACCTGACTTAGCAGGGGAGCATAGTTGAAGGAGAACCATTATCCAGGGTCGGACGAGATGTTGAGGCCAAGATATTTTATGGAGGAGTTTGCCCAGGGGAATGGAGCGCACATCTGAGTACGATGTACAACGCCTTCCGGGCACGTTATATTAAGGGCTGAGGATTTCGAGGGGTTTATCTTAAAGTTGGAGAGTTCCTGAAATGTGGTGAAAATTTTGTGAAGAGCCGGAAAGGAGGCTTTGGGATTAGACGTGATCACCAGCAAATCATCGGCATATGCCGCTGTAAGATGTGTTTAATTCCCCACTTTTAAGTGTCTACAAATGCATTGCAAGAACGGATCCGTCCCTCTGCTTGTCATGCGGATGGAAGGATCCGTCCTGCACTCTTTTTCACAGTTTTCCCGGTCTGCGCATGCGCAGACCGGAAGAACGGATCCGTCCTTCAGTTGTTTCGCAATGCTAGATCCGGCACTAATACAAGTCAATGTAAATTAATGCCGGATCCGGCATTCTGGCCACTGATCAGGCATTTTGGACGGACAACGCCTGACAGTGACTGAACTGAAGGCATACTGATGCAAACTAAATGGATTTCTATCCATTCAGATTGCATGGGGATATGCCTGATCAGTTCTTTTCCGGCATAGAGCCCTTTTGACGGAACTCTATGCCGGAAAATAAATCTGCGATTTATCCGAAGACGAGTCTAATTGGGGTTCTAGAGTGATGTTTAGGTCGCCTCCCAGTACACATAGCTCCTCATTAAAAGAATTCAAATTGACGTAGGAGTCGTAGTCAACCATTGGAATTGGTTAGTGTTCGGTGCATAAAGCCCCACAATGGTTACTAGACTATTAGCCAAAGTGCCTTTTAGGAATAGAAACCTGCCATCAGGGTCAGTGATACTTGTGGAGACTGAGAAGGGTACATGTTTGTTTGAAAGCGATGGAGACACCCCCCTTTTTGGCCATCGGGTGACATGAGTCATTGTGTAAACTGATGTTGTGGTAAAGAAGGAATTTTACCCTGTTTGAAATGCGTCTCCTGAAGGATCCCGATGTCCGCACGTGAAGACCTCAGCTGTCGGAAAACTTTGGATCTCTTCTGAGGAGAGTTTAAGCTGTGCACATTCCAAGTAACTATATGAATGGTAGACATAAGAGTTTAGTCAAGCAAATAACAATTGCGCAACAATATGTGAGAAAGGTTTTGCGCAAACAGTGCCTAGTAAACCAATAATTGGTAATAAGACAGTAAGCAGAACTAGGTAGACGTCTCCTTCTAAACCCAGGAGGGGAACACATACCTATCTATATTAGAAATACAAGCAAATTTCTAAAACTAAGTAGAGAGGAGTAAAGAAGCACCTCTGTTTCTAGTCGGGGATGTGATGGAGTGTCGGGCCCAAACCCCAGCAGCTACAGGGCAACCCTGAGGAGCTGGTAGGATCCCCACTCCAGCACGCCCTATAAGGTCCCCAGCCATTATAGCAGTATCATGATAGCATGTCAGTTGGGTCCCCGAGGGAGGCAGATTTAGCACATAATAAGTTCAAGACCTAATGCCAGAGAATAGTGGTTCATTCAATTTTTGGGAGAGGAAGACGAAGCGGGCCTCTTCCTGGAGGGGAGGCCTGTAGTTGTTCGCCAGGCCTGAAGATCTGGAAGACCATGAAAGTCCAGGACGTCAGAATATTGGCGCCAAGAAGGGATGGACGATGGATCTAAGTCCAGTGTTGCGCAGACAGACGGAAGATTGTCGAGGTGGCGTATCATCGTGAGTGCCCCATCCATGGAAAAGGAAAGTCCAAAAGGAAATAGACAACTATATTAAATTTTCTTCCTCATCAGGAGATCCATGATCGGTTTGAGGCATTTACTCTTGCCTAGGGTCAACTGTGATAGGTCTTGGTAAAGGGTGATGGGAGCTTCCCAAATGTGATGTGGTCTAGGTCCCTTGAAGCTTTAAGGATATGTTCCTTGTGCTGGAAGTTCAGTTATTTACACTCAATGTCTCTAGGCGGTTCTCCCTCTTTTGGCTTTCTACTCAGCGCCCTGTGTGCCCTTTCAAGTACCAGCTGCGGGGCATCTTCCATCATCTTGCTCATCAGAGAGGAGGGCGTAACCGTTTCAGGGACCCCACGTATCCTTAGATTATTCGTCCTATTCCTATTTTCTTGGTCTTCTATATGGGACAGTAGAGCATTAAGATGTGAGTGACAGGCCTGGAATGCAGAGGTTGTGGCCTCACTAAAGGCAACTATTGACATTTGATTTGCCTCCAATCGTTCCACCCTTTGTCCAATATTTCGGACATCTTGTTTAATGTCAGTAAGATCCTCCTTTATTGGTGCAAGGGCACTTTTTAAGATACGTTGCATGTCTGTATGTAAAATTGAGATCAGTTCCTCTGGCTGTGTAGAAACCTCGTCATTGGAACCCTCTACATTGGAGCCATCTGAAACATCACATTCTGGGGGTGGGGATGTCTTTTCTTTATGTGAGGCCCCAGGGGCTGTATGTCCCTTTTTCCAGAATTTTTCAATTTCTGTATGGTCTTTTTTTCTGCATAGGCAGGTACAACCTACAGCTATCAGGCTACAGCAGGGCATAGTGGGAATTGTAGTTTTACAACATCTGGAGGGCCACAGTTTGAGGATTCCTGTATTACACAGTGATGATGTGTTGCCAACTAGTAAAATGCAGCTGAGACAGGTTGTTCCCCTCAGGGGCAGATGGATAATTAACATTAGCATCCCAATAACTGTGTATTAATGGATGCTGAAAAAATTTGGCCATACCATAGGCCTTCCTCTATACGACTCTTTTCCACCCCGACTCCTATTATGTACACTGTATAGATACAGGAGAGTAGGAGCAGGGGAGGGTAGTGGCAGCTGGTCAGTTCGGGTCCTAATTGAAGCAGGCTAGTATTGTGGCTAGCAGGCGTTGTGGTATTGTCCCCTGCGCTCAGGTGCACCTCTTGGTCCAGTACTCACTGCGCCCAGTCCTTCCTGCAATGTGCGTTCCGGTAAGGCCGCGGCGTTTCTCTGTAGGGCCAGAGAGTCAGAATGGCTGCCCTTGACTGCCTGTATTAAAAGACTGCTGGTCCCCTTGTGCAGTCTGGAGCGTGGACGGAGGCCTCTGTACCGCTGACTCCGATGACCGGTGTTCGCCTCTGCT
Source organism: Bufotes viridis (assembly GCA_033119425.1). Taxonomy (NCBI): domain Eukaryota; kingdom Metazoa; phylum Chordata; class Amphibia; order Anura; family Bufonidae; genus Bufotes; species Bufotes viridis. The sequence continues at coordinate 265,858,703 of CM065594.1, forward strand.
CTGGGCTCAGGCTTCCCGCCGCCGATTAGGCCGCAACCGCCGATCGTGGCAGCCAGGCTCCACAGACTGTGGGATGGACACCCTGAGATCCTCTTCTGATGGGGAGGAAGGATGGTGAAGTTTGAAGGGGTATGAAGGTAGGATTAGGACTGGATGGAGGAAGATTATAGAAGAGGCTCAGGAGCTAAAGCGCTGTGCGTCCACTCCCTTCAGCTGCCCACAAATTCCAGGTGTGGCATACTTGGACAGCACCCTGCCACTCCTCATTGAAGATCCGCTGGGCAGCCAAACTAAATTTGTGGCCGCAACTGGCAGAGTTTGCCCTGGAAAAGCTGTCCATGGAAAAACTGGCATCAGAGTGGGTGTTTAGTGTGGCAGGGGCCATAGTTACCCCAAGAAGAACTTGCCTGTCCATCCAAAATGTGGAGAGACTGACCTTTGTCAAGATGAATCAGGTGTGGATCAGCCAGGATTTCCACCCACCAATGCCTGATGCATCAGACTAGATCACCCATGGTGCCACACCAACACTTTGATAAAAGAGACCGGTTTCTTCTGGTTACCTGCCTTAGCTACTATTCTGATGCTTCCTTCTGCCTAATACCAAACATCTGATGCCAAGTGCTCCTTCTTTTACCCACCATCTTCAGCTGGTACTGGTATTGCCAAACACCTCCTCACTCTGTCAACGGGTCACTCTGTGGCCTCCTGATGCTGCTGCCATCTCCACACTGTCATTGTGCCACCCTGTGGCCTCCTCCTAGTGCTGCTGCTGCTGCCAACTCCACACTCTGTCATTGTGCCACTCTGTGGCCTCCTGATGCTGCTGCTTCCACCTCCACACTGTCATTGTGCCACTCTGTGGCCTCCTCCTGATGCTGCCGCCTCCTCCACACTCTGTCATTGTGCCATTCTGTGGCCTCCTGATGCAGCTGCTGCCACCTCCACACTGTCATTGTGCTACCCTGTGGCCTCCTCCTGATGCTGCTGCCACCTCCAGACTCTGTCATTGGGCCACTCTGTGGTCTCCTCATGCTGCTTCTACCTCACCACTATGTCATAGGGCCAATCTGTGGACTTCTCATGCTGTTCCCATCCTCCCCACTTCATGACTGGGCCACTATTTTGCTTTTCGGCCTGGCTGACATGATCATTTATTTGACCATTCTTCTGATCTGTCTATGTAACAGCTTAAAGGCCTGCATGACATGGTCCCTATTTTGCATAAAAATTTACTTATGATTTGGTAGCCAAAAGCAGGAGTGGATACAAAACACAGAAGGCATGCAAATATTCCACTCACATGTCATCTCTGTTTTGGATCCACTCCTGTTTTTTTGGGCTTTAGCAATACTGATGGATTACTGACCAAATGCTGACCGTGTGAAGGTGGATGCTCTACAGACAGGATCCGTTTTTTGATGGTTATTGTTCTGACGGATCAGAGGAAGGGCAAAATAATCAGTGACGTCAACACAAACTTACTGCTAATACCCACTCCACTCTGTCGGCAGGTCTCTACTTGTATAAGCGTTTAATAGAACACTTTCTGTAGAAATCTATGTGGAATCAGTGCGCTCTTTCATGCTATAGTAGGATTTTGGGCCTCTGCACTGTTCTTTATGCCTGGCGCTAACATTGACCTGTAAGGCTGAGTTCACACTTGAGTTATTTGGTCAGTTTTGGCCCCGCAACTGCCCAAATAAGTGAAGTGTGCAGTGATTCTAAGAGCAACGCCTGTCATCTACATGTCATACTGACTCGGTATTGTTTCACTACCACAGCAGACTCCCTATGCGTTTTACTGCAAGGCACAGAGTTCTACACCACTATAAAGGCTCTCTGCAGCCAGGAAATAGCTGTTTTTTAACACGATTCGACACGAATAATGTTGGATCAAAGCTAATTTTTTAAGAAAATTCAGCAAACCAACCGAATCAAATTTTTTAGAAATTCGCTCATCTCTAGTCATAAACACTTATTTAAGCTACATTCTTATGAGTACAATAAAAATGTAGCTATAATAAATGTTTAGGAGGTTAGAGATCGGGGTTAAGGAGCCCGTCAGCTAAGCTGCCTGATGGAACAAAGTGAAAAGAGACAGCAGGTTACTAGGGAATTTCCCAAAAATAAATTGAAAAAATTATTTTTACCTCAAAATGAGTACAATGTCATAATTAAAAAAATGCCCCCAAAGGTATACATAGCCTTTAAAATTGTGGCTTTTTCTCAAAAACCAATATGGAAAATGGATTGTTGCCATTAAGGTTTATGTGTTCCCTCTATGGCATTTTGGCAAAACTAGGGGTAAATGAGACCTCCTATAGCAGTTCCACAAATGGACAGAGAGTACCAAGGAAGTACTTGAAATTGTGGCTTCTTTCCAAAACTCAATATATCACCTATATAATTATCATAAATTTTGTAATACTTGGATAATATTTTGTTGATGTTAATGTTTTTTTCTTCACACCATGCAGTTTTCAGATTGGCAAAACTAGGGGTTAGTGTGGTCCCCATAGCAGTTCCAAAAACCTTGATCATGTGATATAATGATGTTTCTAGGTCGTCCTGACTACTAAGAGTATGAAGTCAGAAGAAAGACAGTCGAACTCTGTTCTCCCAATGGCGTGGTGCACGTGTCTAGGGTCAGCGTCCCCGGAACAAAACATGAAGATAAGACCGGTACTCAACCTACAAGTGAGTGCCGGTCTTATCTTCCTACTATGAGTATGAGTCAGTGTGAGTCCCTATGACAACATCTCTACACTAGGGAGAGCCTTGTAAGCTACCCTGAGTTCCTTGGTAATATATATATGTCTCGTCTGGGGGGGTACTCTTTCTCATTACAGAGAGAGCCTAGAATGTGACGTGCATATGTAAAGTAGTGTAGGCCAGGCAATGCCCCTCTGGGTATCTGGGAAAGTTATTCAAATTGGCTTTACTAAGCCTAACCTTTGACTGGCCTAAAATATTTCTCATTGGGAACCATGGATGTCCTCCTCCCATGCCTCTGATATTCGTTATGCAATGACGCTCTAAACACTACTGGCCCAGAAGGTCTCCTCTCAATTTGGATTACTCCATTTTCTATGTCTCATGTTGCTACATAACTTCTAGAAGTATCTTGATGTATAGTATTTCTACTACCCGTATCCCTCAAAATCTGTCAAACACCAAGCATTCATAATATGTTTATGTCCTATTGTATTATGTATGACATTACTATTTGATGTCTGTTGTAATCTACACTGCCTTTTTTGCTGTCAATGCAATCTTATGAAAACTTCAATAAATACTTTCTTTGAAACCTAAAATATTTCTCATGCATACTTGGCACCCTCCATAAGAAGAAATAGTACCCCAACCAAGGCCTCTCAGGCAGTAAAGCAGATGTTCTTTGCTAAGCTCTGTTTAAGGTTAGTTTCCCAGAAAGCGCTGGGTTCCTGGTAAGAGCCTCTTTTTTTGCTTTTCCCTTCATTTTTTCACCCATTTTCCTTTTCCTTTGGACAGAGAGTAGCTTTCATGTCTCTCTTCCAGAGAGACATTATGTGGACATACATGAAAAAACAGGGATTGAACAGTTTGAGGATACCACCAACATTTTGGATAATCTGTCACATCAGCAGGCCCAAGGATGCCAGATTATTAGACGTTTACTGAATTCACCTTTGTACTATAAGAGCTTTTCTTAGAATTAAACTGGGTCCTGTAAACTATGAGTAAATTCATGCCTGCTAAAACAAACAGATTATATCCATAAAGGAAATATTCAAATGTTGCCAGAATGCAGAATACCTGGAGCACAGCCATATGGTGTTCACACCACATCCACATATTGTTTAAAGCAAAAGTATTACCCCTCATTTTTCAAGACTAGGATGCTTTAAGGGGGTTATCCAGGATTAGAAACATGGCTGCTTATTTCTGAAAACAGCATCTCACCTGTCACACACAGGTTGTGTGTGGTATTGCACCTCTGCCCTATTCACTTCAGTGAAGGTGAGCTGCGATAGCACATGGAACTGGTGAACAGAAGTGAAGCAGGAACCTTAGCTAGGGTTCCTCCTCTTTGCAGGCCCTATTGCAGGGACATCTCCAAATTTTGTAGTCTGGTATTTCAGCCACAAGATATGATGACTGTATTCTGACAGTCCTGAATCTAGGCAGGGACAGTGATTGGCTGCAGCAGTCATGTGACTACAGAGAGAACGTCATAACTTCCAGTCAGTCAGAAACTTCAGCCCTGATACATTGTGACTTCTAAAATATGAGCGTTTTTTATGCTTTTCTTTTTTTTTTTTTAGGTTACATAACTAATTTAATATTTTAAGTAGCTTTTATTTTTTATTTTAATTTTCTAAAAAATAAAGAAAATTGAAAGCATTGAAAAGTAACATTTATTTTACATATTTTACAGAACGAACTATCTTTTGGCATTATGTTTATACAACGGAAGCATCTGATGTATCACATATTATAGGATGAAACAGCGCTAAATAATAATAAAAATATGTAAAATATTTGCCCCTTTGACTTCATTTTCCGTTTTTGACAAAATGGACCAGAAAGATATTTATCACCATAGGTTGAAACGTTCAGACTCATTTCCTGCATTGAGTGCTCGGGGTCTTTGAATGGCTTCTAACATAAAAGCTAATAATCTGAAATATCCTCCATGCCATGAAAAAGGGGATCTCTTTATAAAGCGGGGCACATCTAATCAGTTTTATTTATTTATATATATATTTTTTTTTGAAACTCTGTTTTTCCATTCAAGTACAAAACAGTAGCAAAATCCTCAAGATTCCACTCAACGACAAAATCATCAACAGATAAATCAACCCAAACAATTCCCCCCATTCACTCCTCTAATCCCATGTGCACTAGAACAAACAGTTCACCTCCCTGGGGGAACCGTCATTTACTGGCTGATACTAAGAGAGGTGTGCGTCCATGAAATACCTCGTAAAGATACTAAAATGTGAAATAAGTTTAGATTTGACAGATATGGAAAGAATATTTATAAATAATGATGACCATTTTTCAAAAAACGTTTGGCCAGTCCATATTAAACAGAATCTATATCTAAGACTGAATGAAAGGGATAAAGGGGGTTTCCGGGTCTATCCAATAATGTAAAAATGCTTTTTCTAGTAGCAAAGGTTTATCTTGTCTAGAAAAAGGGATTTGGTCATCTGCTAATATATTAAAGATAGCCCACTGAGAAGTAAGCCATAGGAGTCAGCCATAGGAACTCATTAGGTCAAACTGTTTCTGGCTCTCCGATAAGGCGTACATTGTTTCTCCTGGATCTATTTTCTAAATCACCCAGCTTGTTTTGCATAGCGATAAGTAGTTGATCTTTCCCTTCCAATTGTTCATGGCAAGAGTGAACAATGTCCTCCAAGTCTGATACTCATCTAGTGCTCAGTGCTGTAACCTGAGACACAATAAGATCTAGAGAGAGTCTATGGTTGGCATCAACAGATCAGAGATGGTCTGGGCCGTTGCCTTAGAGGATTTCATAGCAGAATCTGCAGCCACTTTTGGTGGAGAAGGTGGGGTTTGGATCCAGGTTAGGACTCACAATTTTTTGTCCACAAACTTATCCATGGAAGAACAAGGGAGTTATTATGCACTGCAGTGGGCGATCTTCAATGCAGGGGACAGCGGTATCACACCTTCTAATTTGTTACATTAGGAACAGGATTACAGTTCCTGAGAGGTGAAGTCCAACAGAGGAACTATGAACAGCTGAATACAATCCGTGGCAATCAAACACACAAAGCCGTAGCTGTTATAGGGACTCAATAAAGAGGGATTCAAGCACAGGCTCATGCCGGACCAATATCCCAATGATGTATGGTCTAATAAGGTCAGTGCCACTTAAACAACAAGAACCAACACAGCTCTGGTAGCCTAGTACTAATCCTCACTAGAGTGAGTCTTGCTCCTTTAGCAAAATGAGATGCCTGATGTTAGAAAAACAGTAGGACCAAGAAACATAGCCTGTAAAAAAAAAAAAAGGCTGCTCAGTGTACTTATCTTATGATGCAGGCTATAATGTTCTCAACATAGTAGGGAGTAGTAGTAGAGAGGAGAACCTGTCGGTATATTCAATATATATAGTTGCAGAGACCCACCATGAATTAGAACGTCCACTTTGCACAGAGCGTTGCAGGGGTTAAACCAGTCCCCAGTAACCCCTTGCTGCAGCTAATGGCGCAAACGTGCGTTGGTCAGAGTGTTAGATGTTCAGGGAGAGGCTGCTATGCCCTTGTACCTCACTATGCCTGCACCCGGTCCAGCGCTAGATCCAAGGATGAAGACATCTAGCTGGTTCTGTGGTGCATCTTTCTCTGTGACAGAGGAGCAAGTGGCACAGTGAAGCTCTCCCAATATTTGCTGGAACGTGATAATGGCGGACTCGTCTGAGTGGGCCGCGGTGATGCTTATGGTCTCTGGGGCTTCCGGGGACTAAGGAGAGCCGGACCAGGCAGTGCTGGCACTTGTCCTTGCCTTATCCAAGCTCGCTCTGCTCCATTCACCCGGTGGCAAAGGGATGGAGCGGTATTTACCAGCTGGAGCTTGTCTAAGAAGCGGCCATCTTGGAGTGCCACTTCCAGGAAGTTCTATGTAGTTTTATTTAAAAGTAAGTGTACCTTGACCAACAGTCATTGGTGTTGTTACAAGTTTTTTGGCCTCCTAAGACCCTTTCATCATGGCTGCTCTTGTACCCTTCCCTCGTATAACTACTCTCCATGGGCTAAGGCGTCAGAAAACTTCTTGAGGATTACCTGTTGAAGAAATCAGAGGATTAGTGTCACATACTGGAGGCCCAGGGAGACCTTTGGGACTCCTTGCAAACAGGACACAGGCAAGATTCAGACTAGGGACCAACATGGAATAAAAGAACATGACAGTACAGCAGGCTAAGCAATAGTGGTAGCTCGACCACAGAACCAAGTGCAGCGACAGACCAGAGGCAAAACCCAGAGAGCCAGTGAGCCCCTTGAGGTGGGGATGAACTGGGCCAAGGGCTCACCGGTCGCCCCTCCAGAAAGGTCCCGGTACACTTGGCCCCTACCTGCAGAGAACCAGGCTGATCAAGCACCAGCGGAACAGACAGCAACATAACTGCAGACAACAGGACTGGAAGCCAACCAAACACAGGACATGGATCAGACAACAAGACAAACGGGAACCAGCACAGAAGCAGGTGCCTGGAACCCAAGCAAAATGGAAGCACGGCGGTCTCAGGCAGAGCTGCACACAGACTAGAGATCCTCCCTCCGGAGAACCCAGGGACCCTCTCACAAAGGCAGGACAAACACAGGAACAGAAGCAGTAAGGCACTGCAGGACAGTTATGGAATGGACTAGATCAGAAGCAGTAGGCACTGCCAGGCTGGACATGGAACAGGCAGGATCAGAAGCAGTTTAGCACTGTCAGGCTATCAGACGCAGTTAGAGCACAGCTAGGCTAGACATGGAACAGAGTGGAACCAGAGACAGAACAGGTACAGAAGAAAAGGCAAGGCATGGACAAGGATAACAGCATCAACATCATCACAGGACAGGTACAGAAGATCAGACAAAGCAACAACAACAACAACAATGCATTACCAGGCGACACCACAAACAAGGGTAGATGGCAAAACCCCCTGGGTCAGCAGCAAGGTGCTACACCCAGCAAGGCAGAAGATAGACTGACCCAAGCCCCACAGCTCACAGATGGATATAGCTGCGATAACCAGGGCACCTGATAAACCACACCCAGGAACAGACGAGGGGAAGTTAACCCCACCAGAATCAAACAGGAGAGGAGCCTGCATGAACATGAGAAGAGAAGACATGCTGCAGTGCAGGACATTGCCACTGGCAACCAGCATACACGGAGTCACCCGCAGCCAGTACTCCAGAGCACAAACAACCCGTGTCACAGTGACACAAACAGAAATGCATCCCCACTCAGAGCCTGTTCAATCACAAGGCCGCAGCCAGCATGCATCGCAGAACCGGCATGCCTGGGAACACCCACAGCCAGTACACAAAGCGCATGCAGCCAGCCTGCATGGCCCCGGTGACAGGCACCACGGAGATATGGACAAGGAAAGCCACAAACACAAGCCACAGTTCACACACAACACCTCAGCCAGCACGCAGTCCCAAGCAACCAGCATAAACAGGCGTCAGCCTGCAGCCAGTACGCGAGAGGGCATGCAGCCAGCCTACACGGCCACAACTGTCACATTGAACCGCACCGTGACAATCAGCCTTGGATTTGGTTGCTGATTCTATGGTAAATACATGTTGGATTTTTTCAGAGTGTATTTCCACCATGTGTAAATGCCCCCATGGCGATCCTGACCCCATGACAACTGTCATGTTTTCTTCTTCTTTCTATTTTTCCAAACTTTTTTGTCCTGTTACTATGAAAGATTTCTACCAGGAGCTATACATCTTGATGATTGACTCCTCGTGGGTGGGACTTGCCATCTGTTTACTCGTCTTTACTTGGGGCTAATTTCCCTTTACCCTAGGTACACACCTAAGCGTTTTACAGCGCGTTCAAAACGCGCTGTAAAACGCACAACATGTGAAAAGCCATGCTTCCCTATGGGCATGGTTCACATTTGGGCGTTTTACAGTGCTTTTGAACGCGCTGTAAAACGCCCCACGCCCAAACAAGTACATTAGCTTCTTTGGGGCGTTTTAACGCGCCTATGGACAATGATGCCATAGGGGAGAAAACGCGCATCCAAAAACGCGCGTAAAACGCGCGTCATACGCGCGATTCAGAAACGCCTAGGTGTGTTCCCAGCCTTAATGACATTTATAAGTAGTACTGCCTATAAGATGCAGATAAAGCCTAATTTACATTTGGCATATAACCTCGTTTAATCTCTCTGTATATACAACAAATGTATCCATAAGGCTCCATTCACCCAACAGAGGCCAAATGAGTATTGGGTTTATACCACTGTATAGTGGTCAGAACATTGTTACTAAAGGAAACTAATCAGTCAGTGCTTTGCTTGTGAGGACCCCTAGATCTTCCATAGAAATCTGCCTATTAAGCTGTGCCTGCAGCAGGGCTTGACAGCCATCTGGCAAAAGTCTCATTGACAGCAATAGTATACTATTGCAGTCTATGGAATAAGCTATTATACCATCACATAAGGGAGCTAAAAGCACAGTCAATAAAAAAAAAGGTGCATAACTATTTAAAAAAAACACAAAATAATTTAAAATTCAAATCAGCCCCTTTTCAAATCATACACATTGAAATAAACAAAAAATAAACTTAATTGTTGTTTCTGCATCAGAAAGTATCCAAACTATTTAAAAAATTAAATTATCATACATTGTAAATTCTATCATGGAAAAAATTCTATCATGGAAATACTATATAAAAAATCTATGGACCTCAGACTATAGCAAAGCAAAGAAAACCATTTTTTTCAAAGGCTTTTATTTTTGTAAAACATAATAAAAACTATATAAATTTGGTATCGTCCGTAATTGTACTGACCCATAGGATTGAGTAGTCATGTTATTGATAGCGCAAAAGTAAACGCCATAAACTAACCCTCCCCATAAAAAAATGGCGTTATTTTGGAGTTTTTTTTTCTGGTTTCACCCCACAAAGATTTTTGTTTTTTACTGTTTCCAGTACATGATATGGTAAATGTATTGATGTCATTAAAAAGTACAACTTGTCCCATCAAAAATCAGCCCTCACCCGCTTATGTGAACAGAAAGAGGGGAGGAAAAAACAAAACATGAAAACTGTCTGGGTCCTGAAGAGGTTATTGACTTCTTGTGATTATGGTATTTTATCGTGTATATTACGGCACATGCCTTGCTAGATGACGCCAAATGATATGTTTGTTTTTTCTGTTTCTTTTGAGGTGCCTATAGCTTTCCCTTTTAATGCCCCACACCTATTCATCAAAATGTTTTACTTGTAGGTCATGCTATGCTCTTCTTGAGATGTTACCAGTTTGGATTATTTCCGTCTCACCATTACCTCTCCTGACTTGTCTGTTAGTAAAAACTGAATTCCAACAAAATAACAATTCTGGGGCATCTTTCTTAAAAAAGTGCATTGTGTCAGTCCTCTATTATTCTTCCTAGAATTGTATAAACAAATTAACAACTGGGCGTTACCATTCTCCTTGTCAAAGGGTTGTGTGTCCCTGCACAGTATGATACTGTTAGTTACATTCCCTTGCAACATTACTCACGCTCAAGGCATGTAGCCCCCCCCCCCCCCAAACAGATCTACATGGGATCGTCGGGATCGGCACCCATCTGATCTGTTGTTCGTCAGATGAAGCGGGAACAAAGATCAGGAATCTTGAAAGTCAACAAGCCCATACATTTATTAAAAGGAAGACAACTCATTTCTAGAGGTGCCTGGCCGACCGTACCCATGTACTATATGGTCGGCCATTAAGAGGACATGCATGCTCAGCTAAACAGAACATGCATGCATGTGGGGAGGCTGGGAGGAATAATATCATGCTGTGTATGTGCCGCGGATATCATCGGCACAACCAGGAGAGCCAACAGCGGCATGTACATCTGTAAGCCTGCTGCCCACAGCAGGGAGCATACTGCGCATGCGCCAGGTGGACAACAAAGGCACCTACTTTAAATTTCAATTGGGATACCAGTGGTGTAGGAAAAGGAGAGTAACTGGCTGGGAAGAGGTTATAAGCAAGACCTGGAAGACTTGCCGGGATTGGGACTGAATTTGCATACAGGATTGATACTCACATTTTCAACAATAAAAAAGCGAGCAGCAGCCACAAAGGCAAGTGTCCGCAGGTTTCTAAGCCCCTCCTAAGCAGTGGGAGTTATTTGGTATAATTCACTTGATGGTTTCTCTTTATTATATACTGTTTATTTGGGGCACCGTCCAGCTTCTGCGCAGGCGCTGAATGGAGAGGCTGAAGCGGCCTCATAGAAGCAAAGGGGACGTAGGCGCAATGTGATCCCGAGGGGTGCCGGGCGCATGCGCAGAAGCTGCTATTGAGGCCGATGCCCGTAACTTCGTATTGGGCATGTGCGGGATCTCCGACTGTCGGGGACAAGAAAATACCGCCCAGCGAAGTGAAAACTTATGAGATGGGCGTCCCTAGGAATTGGCAGTTGGGGCGCGGCTGGGCACAAATGCGGCACAAAGAATGCCCCTTGGGCACAAAGGAAAGTTGATTGACAGGTGACTATAAAGATTATTTTTCAGGGTTTAGAATGCACACAGGGATAATACTTGAATTACTATATGAATTGGAAACTTATTAGAAGACCTAGGAGGGCATATAAATATCTAAATATGCTTAGAAGGCATAACAGTGTCCCTTTAATACTAGGCGTGCTCTGTCCTCGTACCTCGGCTCACCTGTCCCTATGTAGACCTAACATTTATCTGATACAAAATACACAATTCAAAGTCCCAACGCGTTTCCCCTTATAATATTCAAGGTTCATTAGGGGACAATTAGTATCAAGAACTGGTGGTAAGATGCCAGAAAGGTAATACACAAAAAAACAAAAATAGGAAAAAGAAAGAGAAACTGGAGCGCCCCAAACCCGCACTAGTCTGTGATGAGGTATAGAAACTGTAGTGATAAATAGGAACTGTAATCAGCATATACTATAGATAAACAGTTTACTCAGTGCAGACTTTTAAACGTGGTCAAATAGGTAGAGACCACTTATACAGTACTTATCTGATGGATCCAGTCAGCATCACTCAATCACAGACCATTAGTGCACCGTTGGAGGGGCTCCAGGGGGCCAACAGATACAGCTCCAGTTGGTCAATGGAGCACACACACTTTTAAATGTCTAGTTGTGGTACAGGTGGCGGGTACAGCCTCCATTGGTGACCTTCGGGTGCTAAACTGCCCATCTACGTCAGGTGGTGCAAATTAGGTCAACACTCCTCCCAACTATCCCCACGTCATTGATCGCCAGGGTCCCAAACCACCAATTGACACGCTGATAATAGTGCCTCGTGCAACACGCGCACGCCCCTGTTGATAACAAGGATGCAAACCCCAGCGCCACGCTTTTCAAGATCGCAATATTCGCTGCACACCCATACCGGAAGTACCGAGATCACGTGAGGTACTTGCGCGATGACGGTGCGGTCAATGCAGGATCACGTGACATACTCACGTGATCCCACCGGGATGGCCGTGCGCTGTCAGAGACAGCTCAGCTCCTCCTCTTCCTTCCTGCAGAAGGACTTCTCCATATGTCACTGAGCAAGCCCACTTCCTTTCAGCACAGTGACTTCTTGATATGTCAATGAGCATGCCCACCACCTTCTTGCAGAAGGACTTCTTCATATGTCACTGAGCATGCCCACCACCTTCTTGCAGAAGGACTTCTCCATATGTCACTGAGCATGCCCACTACCTTGCTGCAGAAGGACTTCTCCATATGTCACTGAGCATGCCCACCACATTCTTGCAGAAAGAATTCTCCATTTGTCACTGAGCATGCCCACTACCTTGCTGCAGAAGGACTTCTCCATATGTCACGGAGCATGCCCACTACCTTCCAGCACAGTGACTTCTTGATATGTCAGTGAGCATGCCCACTACCTTCCAGCACAGTGACTTCTTGATATGTCACTGAGCATGCCCACTACCTTCCTGCAGAAGGACTTCTCCATATGTCACTGAGCATGCCCACTACCTTGCTGCAGAAGGACTTCTCCATATGTCACTGAGCATGCCCACCACCTTCTTGCAGAAGGACTTCTCCATATGTCACTGAGCATGCCCACTACCTTGCTGCAGAAGGACTTCTCCATATGTCACTGAGCATGCCCACTACCTTCCAGCACAGTGACTTCTTGATATGTCACTGATCATGCCCACTACCTTCCAGCACAGTGAGCTCTTGATATGTCAGTGAGCATGCCCACTACCTTCCAGCACAGTGAGTTCTTGATATGTCACTGAGCATGCCCACTACCTTCCTGCAGAAGGACTTTTCCATATGTCACTGAGCATGCCCACTGACTCATAAAAGTCAAAAGGGTGGCTTTCTGACTTAGATTCCTTACTTCCGAGTGCCCGCTATAATGTAAATGTCTGGAACTTTTGTCCACAGTTCAGAGCAGCAGTTCAAGCAAAATGGCTGGCCAATAATCCACTACAGAAAATAGAATAAAAAAAAAAATCTACATTCAACACAGAAAACAAAAATGTGCATATGTATAAATGATTCGGTTTGCATTTTTTGTATAAAAAAATAAATAAAAAAATATAAGGTTTCACATGCCCTTTAAGGATCCCCTCCTGAAGTAAATTTACAGTATTAACATTGACTTGCAGCGCTGGGGTCCTGGGTTCAAATCTGACCAAGGAAAGCCTCTGCATGGAGCTTGTATGTTCTCCCCATGTTTGTGTGCGTTTCCTCCGGATTCTCCGGTCTCCTCCCACACTCCAAAGACAAACTGATAGGGACCTTAGATTGTGAGCCCTATAGGGGCCAGTGTGATGCTAATGTCTGCGGAATATGTCGCACTATATAAGTGCGTAAAATAAAAAAATTAAAAGCTTAAGAATCAGAATAAATAATCTTTTATTTTAGTTTTATCTTTAACTTTTTCTAGGAAAGTCAATCACTATGGATAATATGGCCACCATTACAGTTCTCTTGGGAAACTATCTAGTTTTGGTACAGGAAAAGGGGATGTATCGATACATGATTAGATACGTTGATTGTCCTATCAGGACTGTGACAAAGCACAGTGACAACCCCTGAGGGTTTCCAGGCACAGATTATTATTATTATACTACGGGTTGGGATTGCTCCAATTACCAGGGGATTTTTACCATTAGAGGAATTAGGAATAAAATATCCTATAACCATTGCCAGATCTACCTTCCCATGTAAGAACCAGATCAGATGACCACTAGGCATACGTAATAGTTTCTGAATGCAATACACCTTCTGTCATCCAGATATGTTTGCCCGGCCAAGTAATTAATATATCCATTATAACCCTGGGCTAAAAACAAATCCTGCAATTAAATCACCATGTGAAATTATATTCTGCGTGGTGGAGATTCATGATGAATTGTTCCAAATTTTTGATTAACTGTTTTTTTTTTTTATTATTTAAATGACTAAAAAATGTTATTATACATGTTATATATTAAACATATTCCATAAACTATTATTATTGCTACTAGTTTAGATTCGATTTTTAAATATTTTGTTAATATTCATGTTTATTATTTTAAATATTTTATTTCTGTTTGTTATTTGTTTGTTTTTTGCAATATATGAAATTTGATTTCTGCAGTCAAAGTTTATACTTAATGACAATCCCACAAATGGCTTGTCAGACCCATTAAAGGCTAGGTAGGTAAACCTTTGGAGGCAATTTTTTTTAATGATTACATTTTACTTATTTTTGGCTAAAAATCATATTTTATCAATAGGCTTTTATTAAAAATAATAAGCTGTTCTTTCACAAAGGGTTAACTGTTTTTCTAACTGTGTGTCTGGTACTTTTACTTTCACTTTGTGCCAGTCATCAAATAACCCTTATCCCTAAACTACTAAGAGGTCATCAGGGGTGCACCTAGCCTTTCTGCTGCCTGAGACGAAAATTTAAACAGCGCTCTCCCCCCCCCCCCATGCCAAATTCGAAACCTAACCTCTTCCCACTTGACATTATATACAGCACTACAGAACATACAGGGTAATACAATGCCCCCATACCTCTTACTTCCAGTGACTTCTCCTCAGATGCAGATATTCTCTTTCCTCATTGTCTCATTTCAGACCAGACCGCCATGATGATTTCTTACATCCAGTGATGTCTCCTCAGATGCAGATATTCTCTTTCCTCATCTTCTCCTTTCAGACCAGACCGCCATGATGATTTCTTACTTCCAGTGATGTCTCCTCAGATGCAGATATTCTCTTTCCTCATCTTCTCCTTTCAGACCAGACCGCCATGATGATTTCTTACTTCCAGTGATGTCTTCTCAGATGCAGATATTCTCTTTCCTCATCTTCTCCTTTCAGACCAGACCATCATGATGATTTCTAGAGTTGAGCGCGAATATTCGAATAGCAATTTTTTGTGTGAAAATCGGCACTTCGCAAATTCGCGAATATTACGAATATAGCGCTATATATTCGTTATTTCGAATATTCTATTTTTTTCTTTTTAAATTGTTAATCCTTGTTAATCTCTGGTTCCTTGTTAATCTTACCTGTCCGGAGGATTCTTGGCTCCCTGCCCGCTCCAGTCAATGCCTGTTGCCGCTTTTGCCGACTTCCCGTGTGCATGGGAACGCCTTCATGCTAAAATGTACTGTTGGATGTGAGAATCACGATCTCACAAATTTGACTAAGTTGTGATCGCAATGCGATTAATATAACCTGATTTACTCTCATTGCGAATTCAACTTAGTGATGGGTTCCTAATGGTTGTTGTATTGCTAGAATATAACGAAGATTGAGAATATAGCGCTATATTCGTGAATTCGTAATATTTGTTATCTTCGTCAATTCTAGCAATACAACCATTAGGAACTCAGCTCTGTTGAATTCGCAATGCGAGTATATGTTCGCATTGCGAATTCAACTTGAGCCGAGTTCCTAATGGTTGTTGCTAGAATATAACGAAGATTGAAAATATAGCGCTATATTCGTGATATTCGTTATATTCTAGCAATAAAACCATGAGGAACCCAGCTCTAAGTTGAATTCGCAATGCGAGTATATGTTTGCATTGCGAATTCAACTTAGAGCTGAGTTCCTAATGGTTGTTGCTAGAATATAACAAAGATTGAAAATATATAGCGCTATATTCGTGATATTCGTTATCTTCGTCAATTTTAGCAATACAATTTACAACCATTAGGAACTCAGCTCTAAGTTGAATTCGCGATGCGAATATAAATTTGCATAACATTCGCAATATATAGAATAATGACGAATATTCGATTTCGACGAATATATGACAAATATTCAATCGAATATTCGCGAAATATCGCGAAATCGAATATGGCACCTCCCGCTCATCACTAATGATTTCTTTAAGGCATGTCCCATCTCTGCAAAGATTGACAGACATGTGAGTTTCCTACTTTTCCATCATCCTCCCACCGTCTGAACACCCCATCCTGTCACCCCAGTACTGTGCTCGCTGTGCTCCCCAATACTATGCTGCAGAAAAAGAAGCAGCATATAAATGCCCCTCATAATGTGTGCCAGTACAAAATATTGGCACACATTATAATACTTTCACAAAATGGATCCAGATCCGTTCCCCAGCGTTGTGGAACGTATCCGTGCACACTAATTTTTAATGGGGCCGGAAAAGATGCGGACAGCACACAGTGTAGATAGATAGATAGATAATAGATAGATAGATGGATAGATAATAAACAACACAGGGGCAGCACAGACAGCTGAGAGCCCCTGTGCAAACAATGTGACAAATTCTCAACCTAACCAATCCCGTCTAAGTTCCTAACATTACATACAGCAATCCAAAACATATAGGGTAAGGCTACTTTTACACCTGCGGCACTATGGTCCGGCAGAAAATGCATGGAATCGGCAAGACACAAACTACAGCATGCACTGGTTTGTGTCCCTGTCCCGCTGATTCTATGCATTTTTGCCAGATTTTGGCCGGATCTCTACCGGACCCCATTATAGTTAATGGGGTTGGCGGGCATTCTGTCTGCATCCAGTAGTGCCGGAGACGGTAAATTTCGGCAGGCTGTTCTCTGCTGGAGGAGCCTGCCGGAATCACTAACTCAGATGTGAAAGTAGTCTTATACAGCGCCACATACTTCTTACATCCAGTGATGTCTCCTCTGAGGTAGATGTTCTCTGTCCTCATCTTCTCCTTTCAGACCAGACCACCATGATTTCTTTCAGCCATCTCTTCTCTCTGCAGAGTTTGATGAACAGACATCTTAGTTTCCTACTTTTCCATCATCCTCCTACCTTTTGAACACCCCATCCTGTCACCCCATTACTGTGCTTGCTGTGCTCCCCAATACTATGCTACCGAAAAAGAAATAGCATATAAATGCCCCTTATAATGTGTGCCAGTACAAAATTATGTCCCCATAATGTGTGCCAGTACAAAATTATGTCCCCATAATGTGTGCCAGTACAAAATTATGTCCCCATAATGTGTGCCAGTACAAAAAAAAATGCCCCTGTTGTGTGCCAGTACAAAAAAATGCCCCCATTGCGTAACAGTACAAAAAAATGGGAGGAAGGATGCAAATGAGCTCTTACCAAGCTCTGCCTCTAATGCCACCAGATGTAAGGCAGCTCTCCTATAAGGCAATGTTCAGCTCTTTAAATAAGCCTTGAGAAATGACTTGGATATTAAATAAGCCAGCACCTCATCTGCAGACAGCTGTTTCGGGGTGATTGCCCCTCATCAGTGCAGAGCAGAGAGTACTGGCTTAACTGGGTGAGAGGCCTGTCCGGGTTAAGCTGCTCTCTCCCTAAGGAGAGATGTTACTCCCCTAGTACAAAAAAATTGCCCCATAATGTGTGCCAGTACAAAAAATACCTTCTCTGTGCTCCCAGTAGAACCAATGTCCCCATAGTGCCCCCATTCTGTGTGCCAGTACATAAAATCCCCCCTCCTAGTGGCCTCAATATAGCAAATGTCCCCATAGTGCCCCCATAATGTGTGCCAATGCCCCTACTGTGTGCCAGTACATAAAATACCCCTCTTAGTGGCCCCAGTATAGCCAATGTCCCAATAGTGCCCCCATAACATGTGCCAATTACTCCTTGTGTGTGCCAGTACAAAAATTCCCCTTCTTAGTGCCCCCAGTAGATATAATGTCCCCATAGTGCCCTTACAATGTGTGTCAGTATAAAATACTCCTATATAATGCCCCCAGTAGATGTCCCCATAATCTGTGCCAGAATAAAATTCCCTTGTATACTGCCCCCAGTATATGCCCCCATAGTGCTTCCCCTTCTCCATAGTGCCTCCCACAATGTAATAGCAGCGGTCTCCTCTACTGACGAGCAGACGGTTGCCGGGAAGGGACGCTTCCTTCCCGATAATTGCGTGCAAAATTGTTTAATGTAATACAGCCTTTAGGGTAATATGTGGAGATATAAAGTAGAGCTAACCAGTCGCAAAAATTTTGGAAATAACATAATTCAATGTAGATGCCAAGAAAGTGTGGGTGGGGGTGGGGTCACTGAACTCAATATTTACAGAAAGCATAATGGGCCTCTGTGAAGCTTCTCTGTAATTACAGGATAATTAGGATGTTGGATTCCCGACAAGTCATTGCACATTAATTAATTTTCTCGCAAAATATGTAGATTTTTTTTATACATGCAAGAACCTCTATATACAATGTTGTGGTTATATCTATCTATCTATCTATCTATCTATCTATCGTTGAAACCAGAAGTTTACATACTGTAAGAGGGTGCAAGGTATCATATGCGATGGCAGGTACGTGTCACCGAGGTTGCTGGCCTCGGTGAGGTGAGAGCCGGGTTTTTTTGTCTGCAGCAGCTAGTGCTGCTAGACTCTGTGACTTAGTTTGGCTGCAAAGCTAATCCGGGCCGGCTCTTACTGGGAGTAGGTAAAGTGTAGGGTGGGTGCCTACTCCCCACGGTCCAGGCCGGACTTTATCCGGCCCCTTTAAAAGGCAGCCTCCTTAGCAGCTGGGTTGGTGATTATCCTGGAGCTGCTAACAGGGCTGAGGAGTTCTCTGTCCTGGAGGAAAGAGCTCAGCAAGGAGGTGTTTTGTTCCTGGCTACCTGAAGCTGGATTCTCCTGCGGCGGGGCCGACAGCGTGGTGCGAACCTGCACCTACACCTCCCAGGTGACTTAACCTGTGTTGGCCTGTTTTGCTTTGCCTCCTTGTGTCTGGCCTGTGTGAATTACCACCAAGAGACTGTTTCTGTTTATTTTTGTGTCAGTGTGAATAAAACACTGTTTGTTGCACAATTCTGGACTCCTTGTTTTGCCTCGGTACTGCACCCGCACCGCTATCTACCAGAGCGACTCCCCACATTTGGTGTCGGATGCGGGCATGCGCAGTGAGGCTGGCGTGAACTCCGAACTTTGTTTTTGTGCGGAGCAAAAGTGAATGTCCTATATTAGGCCGGCAAAGTTGCAGCCTGTGATCTCTGGCAACATGGAGGCTGCTGTGAAGGCTCTCGTAGAAGCTAACGTGCAGCAGCGGGAGACCAACCAGTTACTGCTACAACATGTGATGGCATTACAGGCGGCAGGAGCGTCCCACCACGTCCATGATGCTCGGAAAGCGGTCCGTGCGGCGATCCCAAAGATGACCCCCGCAGACGACGTGGAGACATACCTAGCGGTCTTTGAGAAGGTCGCCGTGAGGGAAAAGTTACCCCGTGACCAGTGGGCCGAGGTGGTTGCTCCGTTCCTGGCATCCGGACCCCAGCAAGTTTTTTTTGATTTGGCAGACGACCAGGCTGCTGACTATCCCACGGTGAAGGGGGAGATCCTGGCCAGACTGGGGGTAAATGTGTTGGTCCGGGCTCAGCGGGTCCACCAGTGGGACTTTAAAGTGGCTGAACCGCCAGGCCGCAGTACTATGAGTTGCTGCACAGGTTGCAAAAATGGCTGCAGCCTGAGGTTCTAAGTCCGACTGCTATGCTGGACCGGCTGCTGGCTGACATGTTTTGGAGGGCCTTGCCTTACCCCCTTCAACACTGGATCGGCCAGGTATCCCCACCAATGCCCTTGAGATGGTCGACCTGGTGGAGCGATATGAGGCCACCAGAAACCTGCAAGGGGTTCTTTTGGGAGGGGGCCAGTCAAACCCCGGAAGTCTCCACCCCAGTCCCGGCAGCCGGCCAAACCCGCCCGGGATGTACCTCTTGCAGATCCGTCCCCAGTGGTCTGCTGGCAGTGTCGGGAGCCTGGACACATAAGGGCCAACTGTCCACAGTGGGGGAACCCATGGAGACTAATTATGGGTACCGGCCTTCCATGTATGCCCGGAGACTGTGTGCGACCGGCACCCCGAGACAATAGACAGTCGTCATCTGTGCCAGGTGCAAGTCGGGGATAACCTGGCAGTGGCACTGTTGGACTCAGGGAGCCTGGTAACCCTGGTAAGTGCTGCCCTGGTACAGCCCACCCAGTATACGGGCCGGAAAGTGGGTGTGGTGTGCATTCACGGAGACTTAAAGGACTATCCCACTGCTGTAATGTCTCTGTCCACGGCGGCCGGCACCTGGACTTGTGAGGTGGCGATCTCCACAAAGCTACCCTATGAACTGATAATTGGGAGAGACTTCCTGGTTTTCCATCACTGTGGCCTGAGGTGAAGGTGTCTAATAGCCCTGAGACAGGGGTAACCCTAGCAGAGTGGCCTGATACCACTGGAAGGCCAGAACCCTGGGAGCCCGAGTCTGAAGGGCCAGCGGTAGGGGTGACCACTGCTGCAGCGGTAGTGGGGGAGACAACCCCACTGAGTGTAATGGTGGGAGACACGGAGGACTTGCCACCGGGACCTGAGTTGGCAGACCTCAATGTCTCCGGGAAAATTTTGGGACCGCACAACACCGGGACCAAACCCTAACCAGGGCCTGGGAGAATGTGCTGGAAATTGATGGTAAACCCCAGAAACCAGGGGCTGAATTAATGTTCCCACGATTTATTGTTCTGCAGGATATGTTGTATCGGGTGAACCAAATCCGAGGTGAACCTGTTGAACAGTTGGTGGTGCCCACAGCGTATCGCAAGCTTGTCATGGAGCTTGCCCACCAACATGTTCTTGGGGGACACCTGGGGTGGCAGAAAACCCAGGACCGCATACTGCAGCGGTTTTATTGGCCCAGTGTGTTCAAGGAGGTAGAAAATTATTGTAAGTCCTGTCCAACCTGTCAGGTAACTAGCCCCCAGCCACATTTCCGTAGTCCTCTGGTACCTCTGCCAATTATTGAAGTACCGTTTGAGCGAATCGCTATGGATTTAATTGGGCCTGTACCAAAGTCTGCTAGGGGCCACCAACACATTCTGGTAGTTCTCGACTATGCCACTCGGTATCCGGAGGCGGTGCCTCTGCGACATACCTCAGCTAGGCTCATTGCCAAAGAGTTAATGGAGATGTTTTCCGTGTGGGCCTGCCAAAAGAGGTTCTGACAGACCAAGGGACCCCTTTATGTCCAAAGTAATGAAGGAACTGTGTAAATTGTTGCGTATAAAGCAGTGACGGACGTCCGTTTACCATCCGCAAACAGACGGTCTTGTTGAGAGGTTTAATCAAACTCTAAAAAATATGTTAAAAAGGGTGGTGTCTAGAGATGGGAAGGACTGGGACCTGCTTCTGCCCTATCTCATGTTCGCAGTGCGAGAGGTGCCCCAGGCCTCTACTGGGTTCTCGCCCTTCGAACTGCTTTATGGCAGACACCCTCGGGGCCTGTTGGATATCGCCAAGGAAGCATGGGAACAACAGCCTGTCCCCCACAAAAGTGTCATTGAGTATGTCGCCCAGATGCAGGAACGGATGGAAAGGGTGTTGCCCTTGGTCCGGGAGCATATGGAGGCAGCACAACAAGCCCAGAGTAGGGTGTACAATCGTCAGGCTCGGGTACGGGACTTCAATCCGGGAGATCGGGTTTTGGTTCTGGTACCCACCCTTGACAGCAAATTCCTAGCTAGGTGGCAGGGCCCCTATGAGGCGATTGAGAAGGTAGGGGAAGTAAATTACAAGGTACACCAGCCAGGGCGGCGCAAGCCGGAGCAGGTGTACCACGTGAATTTACTTAAGCCGTGGAAAGATAGGGACGCGGCCGACGACCACAGCCCCCGACCAGGGCTTCTAGGTGAAAAGGGTCCAGCCCCACAGTTCGAGGCCTGTGAAGCCGTAACCACGGTAAAAATTGCAGACAGCCTGTCTTCCAAACAAGTTCAGGAAGTCAGGGAGTTCCTCAGTCGGAACACGGATGTGTTCTCAGACCTCCCTGGCCGCACGTCTCTCATCCGACATGACATCGTCACTGAGCCTCAGGCCAAGGTCCGGTTAAAACCATACCGGGTACCCGAGGCTCGGCGGCGGGCCATCGCGGAGGAAGTGCAGTTAATGTTGAAGCTCGATGTCATTGAGGAGTCGAAAGTGAGTGGGCCAGTCCCATAGTCCTAATACCCAAGCCGGATGGGACGTTGCGGTTCTGCAACGACTTTCGCAAGTTAAATGAAGTATCCAAGTTTGACGCGTATCCCATGCCCCGAGTAGACGAGCTTGTTGAAAATTTAGGACAAGCCCGTTATTTTTCTGTGCTGGACCTCACTAAAGGGTACTGGCAGGTACCCTTAACGGAGACGGCTAAGGAAAAACCACGTTTGTTACCCACGCAGGGCCTATATCACTACAAGGTGTTACCCTTTGGCCTGCATGGCGCCCCGCCACTTTCCAAAGGTTAATGGACATAGTGCTGCGACCACATCGTCGGTACGCCTCGGCCTACTTAGATGATGTAGTCATCCACAGCACCGACTGGGAAAGCCATTTACCCAAGGTGCAGGCGGTAGTGGATGCCCTGAGGAAAGCTGGACTAACCGCCAATCCAAAAAGTGTGCGATTGGGTTGGAAGAGACCAAATATCTGGGATATGTAATTGGGCGGGGAGTCATCAAACCTCAGGTAACTAAGGTAGAGGCCATTCGCAACTGGCCCCGACCGATCACCACCAGGCAGGTAAAGTCGTTCCTGGGGATTGTAGGATACTACATGAGGTTTGTGCCCCACTTTGCCACAATAGCAGCGCCATTGACAGACCTGTTGAAGGGGCGAAAGTCTGGGAGGGTTAGCTGGAGTGAGAAGGCGGAGGAGGCTTTCTCCGCGTTGAAGTCGGCCCTGTGTGGGTCCCCGGTTTTGGTGACACCCGACTTCAACAAGGAGTTTGTCGTACAGACCGACGCCTCGGAGGTAGGCCTCGGTGCGGTACTGTCGCAGGAGGTCAACGGGGAAGAACATCTCGTTGTCTTCCTGAGCCGTAAGCTCAGTCCCGCTGAGTCCAGATATAGTATAGTGGAGAGGGAGTGCCTGGCTATCAAGTGGGCACTCGAATCTCTCCGCTACTACCTGTTAGGGAGGAGGTTCTGTCTGGTGACCGACCATTCCCCCCTCAAGTGGATGAGTCAGGCCAAGGAGAGGAATGCTCGGGTCACCAGGTGGTTCCTGTCCCTTCAAAATTTCAAATTCTCCGTGGAACACAGGGCAGGCCGCTTGCAGGGCAACGCAGATGCCCTGTCCCGCGTCCACTGCCTCACGTGTGTTCACCCCCTCAGGGTTGAACAAAGGGGGGGGTGTGTAAGAGGGTGCAAGGTATCATATGCGATGGCAGGTACGTGTCACCGAGGTTGCTGGCCTCGGTGAGGTGAGAGCCGGGTTTTTTTGTCTGCAGCAGCTAGTGCTGCTAGACTCTGTGACTTAGTTTGGCTGCAAAGCTAATCCGGGCCGGCTCTAACTGGGAGTAGGTAAAGTGTAGGGTGGGTGCCTACTCCCCACGGTCCAGGCCGGACATTATCCGGCCCCTTTAAAAGGCAGCCTCCTTAGCAGCTGGGTTGGTGATTATCCTGGAGCTGCTAACAGGGCTGAGGAGTTCTCTGTCCTGGAGGAAAGAGCTCAGCAAGGAGGTGTTTTGTTCCTGGCTACCTGAAGCTGGATTCTCCTGCGGCGGGGTCGACAGCGTGGTGCGAACCTGCACCTACACCTCCCAGGTGACTTAACCTGTGTTGGCCTGTTTTGCTTAGCCTCCTTGTGTCTGGCCTGTGTGAATTACCACCAAGAGACTGTTTCTGTTTATTTTTGTGTCAGTGTGAATAAAACACTGTTTGTTGCACAATTCTGGACTCCTTGTTTTGCCTCGGTACTGCACCCGCACCGCTATCTACCAGAGCGACTCCCCACAATACACTATATAAAAAGACACATATGCATGTTTTTCTCAATATCTGACATGAAATCAGAATGAACCTTTCCTGTTTTTGGTTAATTAGGATTACCATAATTATTAATTTTTGCCAAATGCCAGAATAATTAAAGAGAGAGAGAGAGAATGTTTCAAGGCATTTTTAATACTTTCTGCCAAGTCAAAAGTTTACATACACTAAGATTTATATGCCTTTAAACAATTCTGGACTGACCATATGATGATGTCATGTGTTTGGAAGCTTCTGTTAGGTTTGTTGGCAACATCTGAGTTATTAGAGACACACCTGTGGATGTTAAATGCAGACCTGAAACACACCGCTTCTTTGTGTAGCATCATGGGAAAATCTAAAGAAATCAGCCAAGATATCAGGAAGAGAAGTGTGGACTTGCACAACCTTAGGTGCAATTTTGAAGATACCTGAAGGTGGCTCCTGTACAAACAATTATACGCAAGTACAAACAAGATGGGAATGTCCAGCCATAATACCTCTCGAAGGAGACGGGTTCTGTCTCCCAGAGATGAAAGTGCTTTGGTCCGACATGTGCAGATCAACCCAAGAATAGTGTTGATCACGAATATTCGAATTGTGAATTTAAATCGCTAATATCGGCACTTCGAGAATTCGCGAATATTTAGAATAACGCAAAATATATTCGTAATTGCGAATATTCGTTTTTTTTAATACCAGTTGATGCTAATTTTTTAATGCGAATTTTCGCAATCAAGAAAATAATGGCTGGAGATCACGAATTCGCAAATTCTCGAATATATGGTGAATATTCACCCAAATATTCGTGAAATATCGTGAATTCGAATATTGCCCCTGCCGCTCATCACTACCCTAGAACGAAAGCAAAAGACCTTGTGAAGAGGATGGCCAAAGCTGGTAAGATTCTGTCAATATCCACAGCGAAACGAGCACTGTATCAACATGGGCTGAAAGGCCACGCTGCCAGGAAAAAGCCATTACTCCAAAAGAAAGATAAAAAAGCCAGATTAATGTTTGCAAATACACAGGAACAAAGACCTACATTTTTGGAGACATGTCCTGTAGTCCGATGAAATTAAAATTGAACTCTTTGGCCATAATTACCATCCTTACATTTGGAGGAAAAAGGGAGAAGCTTGCAAGCCTAAGAACACCATCCCAACTGTGAAACACGGGGGCGGCAGCATCATGTTGTGGGGTTGTTTTGCTGCAGGAGAGACTGGTGCACTTCACAAAATAGATGGCATCATGAGGAAAGAAGATTATGTGGAAATACTGAAGCAACATCTCAAGACATCAGCCAGGAAGTTAAAGCTTGGGCGAAAATGGGTCTTCCAAATGGTCAATGACCCGAAGCATACTGCCAAACTGGTTACAAAGTGGCTTAAGGATAACAAAGTCAATGTGTTGGAGTGGCCATCACAAAGCCCTGATCTCAATCCTATTGAAATAGTATGGGCAAAGCTGAAAAGGCAGGTGCGAGCAAGGCGACCAACAAACATGGCTCAGTTACACCAGTTTTGTCAGGAGGAATGGGCCCAAATTCTGACCAACTATTGTGAGCAGCTTGTGGAAGGATATCCAAAACATTTGACCCAAGTCATACAGTTTAAGGGCAATGGTACCAAATATTAATGAAATGTATGTAAACTTTTGACTTTTGCAGAAATTAATAAAAATGCCTTAAAACATTCTCTCTCTCTCATTATTCTGGCATTTGGCAAATAATAATAATTATGGTAATCCTAATTGACCAACACAAAATATACAAAACAAAAAAGAACTGTTCACTCAAAGGACTGTGTGAACACATCACTCATTATGATTCCAAAATACGAGATGGGGCAAATATCTAGGCAGGATAGTGATAGTCTGATGGGGGACCTTTCCCTGACTCTCACCCTATACTGTCGATCCCTGCCTAAAGAACGAAATGGCCATCCCTCGATAATTATATTAAAAACTCCATCATACCAAAGGGTTTACGTATTTACATTAAACCAGCCAAGCGAATATATGTACTCCAGACTTACTATCCAAGTGGGAAGTAGAGGTCACTGATAGTTCTTTATATCTAATGAGATTACTACTAGACCAAGAAAGAGTCAACATAAAAATAATAGAAAAACAGCTTAATAGCCAAACTGAGATAGCATTGAAGTTTAGGGACCACCCGGAATTCTCTAAAAAAGAATTGGAACTACAACAGAAAATAGACTGAGTTTTGAAACAAAACTGCATATGAAGTAATACAGCCTAACCAGAAGGGATCAATAACCGAAAGTTCTGCATCTGAGACAGACAGCTCTGATTTAGACTGCAGTCAGTTGCATCAATACCAAAATCGGCGATTAAACTATAGAGGTAGAGGTAGAACCAGAGCAAGGTCTAGATTTTCCACCCCGAGGGCACAGTTTAGGGGTAATCAACAAATCAACCATTACCCTGCGAGATCATGGGACCCTCAAAACTCCCTGGTACAAGGGGGAGAGGGATCCAGCACCAAAGGAGAACAAAGGTGGGAGAATCAACCTCAAGGATAGCCCCATGTGGGACATCTTCTTCAGATACCTCATCCTCTTTAACGTCTTCAACTATGAACACTACAGCTTTTTAGGCCAGACTCCTCTGAATGCCTACACCCTGAGAGACTGGGCGCAGTCATCGGTCCAACAGAACAAGAGGCATTAACATCACCCTCTGTTCAGCCAGTTATTTTGAATCTGTCAGAAACACCCCTATCAGATATGGAACAGAGGATTTTAACCAAAGGACTATCGTATGTACCAACCACACAATTTAATTCTTTTGAATGGGTGAAGGATCTCCACCTGTTCACTAGAAAACTAAGGTGCTCCTCTGATAAGAAAAGAAGTCTTGAAATGGGACTTGAACCCATTGATTTACAAAGACTTGATGATTTGGTGGGATTACTAGATGAAAACGAACGCCCAGAAGGACAGGGTCCTTTTACTACTCTCAAAAATAAGAGTACAAAAATGCCTCAAAAAACATTGGGAGAAGCTAATATTGATTTGTTTCTGAGATCCATAAATAGGGATCTCGAAAACATTGTACCAACACCAGGGTATGAAAATGATAGGTCAACAGAGATGGAGGTCTCACAGCATCTAGCTATGAACAGGTCTCTAGTAATTGAACCCTGGGATAAGGGGGGTAACGTAGTTGTTATGTCCGTCCAACAATATCGGGACATGTGTCTATCACTTCTATCTGACACAAATAACTATGAAGTACTGAAGTCTGACCCCACCTCTTTCTTTTCACAGAAGCTATCCCAGATTCTGCGGGAGGCCCCTGAGGGGAAACTTATTGACCGGAAAGAATTTGACTATCATGGAAAATCAAACCCCAGAGTGGCCACATTTTACTGCCTTCCGAAGATACACAAAGGAACTAGTCCCCTCAGGGGCCGACCGATAGGGAGTCTTACTGAACATGCAGGTACTTACATTGACCAGATAATTCACCCATTTGTCATAGCTTTACCATCATATTTACAGGACAAAACAGACTTATTTAATCGCATTGATGGCATTAGACTAGAGCCAGTATTAATCTAATGATCACAGCACTCAGGCTAGTTTTGACCAGTTTGGGTGCACGTCACAGTTGTTCCAAACTCCACCCTGTGGAACTCAATTGTTACAGGATAGGTGAAACAGCACTCCAGATAGTAATATGCTTAAGTGAATTTATTCAGCCGGACATGGTGGTGCAATTCATAATTACAACGTTTCGGGCATAATGAGTGCCCTTCATCAGGTGTGAGCACGCTTATAGAAGCAGGCAGATACCTGGATATCATCAATTGATGTTGCGGCACTATATACCTCAATCTCTCCTAACAAGGGCTTGACAGCTGCCAAGTATTTTCTCCACTCAAGGTCCAATGCCTTGAAGGACAATAATCATCTAGTCATCTAACTCTTGGATTTTGTACTGACCCACAATTACTTTGTGTTTAATGGTCAATTCTACCACCAGCCTAGGGGCACCGCAATGGGTAGTCCATGCTCACCGACCTACGCAAATTTACTCCTGGGCTGGTGTGAGGATGCCATCGTCTTTTCTGAGACCATGACACACTGGACCAGATTTATCACCTTCTGGTCCAGATTCATAGATGACATTCTGCTACTATGATCTGGGACACAAGATGATTTTAAGCACTTCATGCAGGAGCTTAATACTAATCATATTGGGTTATACTTTACATATGAGCTCCAGCGTGATGGGATTAACTTCCTGGACATACAAGTCCAGAGGGGAGAAAACAATGCCATCAGGACCACACTGTTCCAGAAAAAAACATCAACCAACAGCCTGCTAAGGTGGGATAGTTTCCACCCAAGACCATTGAGGAAGGGCATCCCAAAGGGACAGTTTCTGAGGGTGTGTAGGAATTGTTCGGATCATAGGGACTTTTCCAGACAGGCCCAACAACTATTACATGGTTTTAAACAGAGGGATACTCTGACTCGTGTCTATATGAGGCTTGGAGTAATGCTGAGTCGGTGGATAGGTCCATATTGTTTCAATCTAAAGGAACAAAATGTCCACAGGAAATAATCAGAATTATTGGCACATACGACACCGCATCTCAACAGGTTCGGGATATCTTGGGACGATATTGGTCTCTTTTGAAAACAGACCCCGATCTGACAAGCCTTCTTCCAGACTATCCAGCAATAACCTTTAGGTGTGGAAGTAGCATAAGCGACACCTTGGTCCACAGTTATTTTGAAACCTCCACCAAAAGTACGTGGTTGCAGGACAGGAGGCTGGGTACCCATAGATGCGGAAAATGTAAGG
Source organism: Bufotes viridis (assembly GCA_033119425.1). Taxonomy (NCBI): domain Eukaryota; kingdom Metazoa; phylum Chordata; class Amphibia; order Anura; family Bufonidae; genus Bufotes; species Bufotes viridis. The sequence continues at coordinate 265,887,506 of CM065594.1, forward strand.
CATGCCCCTTTATCGCAGTGGGTGATACCTTCTCAAATAGTGCCCAAGGACGGACATATACAGCACGCACGTTCGCGGACAGGTCTAATGTATTTGGCTCAATGCGAAATGATGCATGTGGGCAAGACCTGCAGAGCTTTTAAGAAAATAATCTTGGAGCATGTTGGGGTCATTCGCAATAAACGTGACAAACCGCTCTCAAGACATGTAATACTCCACCATGGAGGTAATGCTAAGACACTACGATTCTCCATTATAGAGACTATTAAACATTCCATCAGGGGAGGAAACTTTGATAATATCCTAAAGCAAAAGGAGTCCAGGTGGATATATGTGTTGAATACTATTTCGCCCTCTGGTCTCAATAAAAACATTGATTTCTTATGTTTTTTGTGGCTGGTCAATGAGTATCATACTTAGTGGGTAACATATCGATCACAGATTAAATCCATTATGGCTGGGTATATGTGGTCATTCCCATTACTGGGTATTCTTTAATCCCTCTTTGGATTTTCTTTACCCTTCATAATTGACTGTAATATTATATGGGTCTTACCAATATTTGCCATAAAATGTGGGCCATTAATTTCCCCCTCTTTTTTCCTCTCTCTTTCTGCCTTATTTTGCCATGTACTGTCTGATATTAATTATACATTGATGCCTCAAGTGTTTTCACATCCCATAATATAACAGTGTACTGAGCGGCGCCGGCCTTGTGAGCTTTATTGGTCACATGGCCTGTGATGCTGTATGGCTGGTTAAGTGAGCGCGCTCACATGACCCACCAAGCTCACATGTGACCGGCGCGAGGCCTTGTGTGTTGGCAGGACGCTTATTCTGTTACTATGGTAGGCATCAGAACACACGCCTATCAGCACCGCCTCTTCCGGCAGCATATTTAAAACCAGGATAGTCTGTATCCGCCCGCCATGCCACCTTACAGACTTACCAAGAGATGCAGGTATGCCACCAGGTCCTTCAAACACTGAACAGCGTTTCCACTCTATGGCACCATACGCTTTTTTCTGATATGTTTTTTTCTTCTCCATTCCAGACAGTATTTCGCAGCGGCCCATGTATTCCAGTAAACAGCAACCATGCTGGCTGACATTTGATCTGTATCTATTATATGGGGCACGCAAGTACCTTACATCTCTGTAATTTTGGAGCAGTATTTATCTTACACCTTATGGGAGGATGCTTAGCATTCATTTTTTATCGAATGCCAGGGTGTTTTTAGGCCCATCGTTCTATCTGTATCTATTCTATATCTTAGATTAACTGGTGTTACATAAAATTGTTGGACACCAGGCTGGGTCATCTGTGAAATAATACTTTTGATGCCTATCTTAATACTGCATTTATATCCCCTGATCAGCCCACCTTACACACTAGGCAAAACGCGTTGGGCTAAAGGGACCTATGAATTGATTCTAATGACCTTCGGAAACTGAAGGCGTTTTTGACAATCAGGATATTTCTCCGATATTGCAGAAATTGTATTGAGCATCTATCCATTTTAATGTATTCAGCAATGACTCACTGTGATGTATTTAACATTTTTCTACTCTGATGTACTCATCAGTTACTCAGCATATATTTATGCACTCAGCATTCATTTGTGTTTTTTTTTTTTTATGCATTCAGCGTTTATACTGGCTCACATAGGGGGCACTATGGAGGGGGAGCACTATGGGAGCCCTATCTTATTTACTGGCACACATGAGCTCTATGGAGAAGGGGGGGGGGGAGAAGAGCACTATGGGGCGTCTACTGGGAGCCCTATCTTATATACTGGCACACATGGGGGGCACTATGGAGAAGGAGGGGAGAGGAGCACTATTGGGGTCATTTCATAGGGGCATTATACTGGCACACATTATGGGGGCATTTTATACTGGCACATTATGTCAGGTACCATGGGGACAAGGGGAGGAGCACTATGGGGGCACTGTATAGTTTTTTTTTAATGGTGCAAATTAGGCACTATGGGGACCTTAGCTCAACTGGGGGCATTAAGAGGGTTTTTGGGCACACAGTAGGGGGGCATTGGCACACATGATAAGGGCACTATGGTGACATTGGCTCTACAGGGGGCACTAAAAAGATGTATTTTTTATACTGCCACACAACAGGACATTTTTATGTACTGGCGCACATTATAAGGGGCCATTTTTCTACTGTTGCATATTATAAAGAGAATTATTACTACTGGGGCACAGTAGGGACATTATTACTGTTGGGGGCACTATTACTACTACGTGCACTCTGGCAGAGAATTATTACTATTGGTGGGACTGTGGGGAGCACTGTTACTGTGTGGACACCCTGGCACAATATGCTATTAGTATTTTTAGGGGGACTGTTTCTGCATTATAGTATTGGGAAGCACAGCGGGCACAGTATTGGGGGAGGCAGGATCAGGTGTTCACGAAGGTGGAAGGATGATGGAAAAGTAGGAAACTAAGATGTCTGTTCATCAAACTCTGCAGAGAGTAGAGATGGCTGAAAGAAAAGAGAGATGGCTGAAAGAAATCATCATGGTGGTCTGGTCTGAAAGGAGAAGATGAGGACAGAGAACATCAGAGGAGACATCACTGGATGTAAGAGGTATGTGGCGCTCTATTAGACTACTTTCACATCTGATTTAGTGATTCCGGCAGGCTCTTCCAGCAGAGAACAGCCTGCCGAAATTCACCGGCTCTGGCACTGCTGGATGCAGACAGAATGCCTGCCGACTCCATTAACTATAATGGGGTCCGGTAGAGATCCGGCCAAAATCTGGCAAAAATTCTAGAGAATCAGCGGGACACAAACCAGTGCATGCTGTGGTTTGTGTCGGGCCGATTCCTTGCATTTTCTGCCGGATCATAGTGCCGCAGGCGTGAAAGTTTTGTATTGCTGTATGCAATGTTAGGACGGAATTAGGTTGAGAATTTGTCACATTCTTTGCACAGGGGCCCTCTGCTGCCTGTGCCGCCCCTGTGGTGTCTATTATCTTTCTATCTATCTATCTATCTATCTATCTATCTATCTACTGTATCCACACTCCTCACTATTGAAATTGCAACACCAGAAGGAAAAACCATGGAATTATGGAAGTCACAGGATGGATAAACGTATTAGGGTCCATTCACACGTCCGCAAGTGTTTTGCGGTCCGCAAATTGCGGATCCGCAAAACACGGACACCCGGCCATGTGCATTCCGCATCTTGCGGACCACACATGGCCGGCACTTTAATAGAATTGCCTTTTTTTCCCATGTCTGTGGACAAGAATAGGACATGTTCTATTTTTTTGCGGAATGGAAGTGCGGATGCGGAACGGAAGTGCAGATGCGGACAGCACATTGTATCTTTTCCGGCCCCATTGAAAACACTGCGGAACGGATCCGGATCCATTTTGTGGACGTGTGAATAGATCCTAAATGATATGCACATGAGAAAAAAATGGAAACAACCTTTCCAAAAAGCCTCAATTTACTCAGCATTGAGTATGAGCTCCAGGCGCAGAAATCCCCCCACTTACACGCCTCGGCTGCTATCATTGAGGTTATGGATGGTTATCCGAGGAATGCTCTGTCATGCTGAATGCCCTTGGGCACACAGATCATCCACTGATGGCAGCTCCCTTTGTACTTACCGGCAAATGACATTCAGATGTGATAGATGGAAGACAAGTCTGTAGACGCTGCAGGCCATGGTAAACGTTTAGGCCACACAGTTTGCTCACAGTAGCACGAGCAACATGCCGCCTGGCAGTGAGCTGGTGAAAAACGGCTCATGGGAAATGGCTGTACCACTGGTTCCACGACCAAATCAATGTAACACCGAGCTGTTTACCTGAATAGAGAACTGGAGGGGCCAGGCATCATCATGGTGTTGCCCACGTAGTTTCCAGACCAATCTCCAAGACAGATGTGGGACTCATCGCTAGAGGATAGACACCTATTCCAGCCTCCATTGACCTCTAGCTGTGCACAATGATAGAATTTGACAGCAGTGGTGTGAGGTCAATCTATCTATCTATTTATCTAATCTATCTATCTATCTATCTATCTATCTATCTATCTATCTATCTATCTGTCTATCTATATCTATCTATCTATCTCATCTCATATCTATCTATCTATCTATCTATCTATCTATCTATCTATCTATCTATCTCTCTCTCTCTCTCTCTCTCTCTCATCTATCTGTCTCATCTATCTATCTATCTATCTATCTATCTATCTATCTATCTGTCATGATGATAATAATCTTTATTTATATAGCGCCAACATATTCTGCAGCGTTTTACAATCAGGGCGTTCAAGTACAAACAGAGACATAAATAACATAGCAACAAACAGGTCAACATTCATCCATCCATCGCAGATATAAAAAAAAACTTCTATGATATCTGTTATATGTATATTTTAAATATTTTGACATAAAATAAATACTAAACATGATAAATCAGTATTTCCATTACCAACAAAATATGTATTTTTAGAAAGCATGTATTTGTAGCATTTGGAGTGCCCTGCGCTGTTCTGATCATATCTTTCGTATTGTTGTAGTATCCGTTTATTCAGACGTTTCCTCCATGGTCGTGGACTCTGTCTCAGGCAGTTTCCAGTTTCCCTTCTATATATTTTTGATAGTAGTTTCTGGATAACGTGACTTTGCTGGTTTTGACAAGCAGCCCGACGAGTAAGTGACAGAATAATGGATACTTACTATAAGTTTGGCGAATTTTCCTGCTTTTTTATGTTAGCACTGAGTCAGCGTTAGATGTATTTCTAGACATGTTGCTTGCTCACAGGTAGTAATCCCTCTGGCTACAAAAACATTCCATACTAGAGTTATTCACTATAGAAAAAAGACGACTGAGGGGAGATCTAATAACTATGTATAAATATATCAGGGGTCAGTACAGAGATCTGTCCCATCATCTATTTATCCCCAGGACTGTGACTGTGGCGAGGGGACATCCTCTGCGTCTGGAGGAAAGAAGGTTTATACACAAACATAGAAGAGGATTCTTCACTGTAAGAGCAGTGAGACTATGGAACTCTCTGCCTGAGGAGGTGGTGATGGGGAGTACAATAAAGGAATTCAAGAGGGACCTGGATGAATTTCTGGAGTGTAATAATATTACAGGCTACTGCTACTAGAGAGGGGTCGTTGATCCAGGGAGTTATTCTGATGCCTGATTGGAGTCGGGGAGGAATTTTTCCCCTGTGTGGGAAATTGGCTTCTACCTCATGAGGCTTTTGCCTTCCTCTGGATCAACATGCAGGATAACAGGCTGAACTGGATGGACGGAGGGCTTTTTTCAGCCTTATGAGCTATGTTACTATGTTATGTTACAAAGAATTGAGCCAAAGTAACCACCACTAGGGCCTGATATCACAAGCGGTGTATTGTAAGGGTATTTTTTAAGTACTGATTGGTCCTGTCCCTTTAATTCTGTCCTTTTGAATTCACGTTGCGTTACAAGTCGTATTTTTCATCCCCCTGTATAGACCTTGTGAAATCAGTATCAACACACCAACGTGCCAAAGGCGCCAGTGTGTCCCATCCTTTAATAGGGTGATGCCATACAGTTAGAAGGCTCATGGTCAACACGCAAAACATGCATCCGCAAAAAAAAAGGGATGACATCCGTGTTGCATCCGTTTTTTTTGCGGATCCATTGTAACAATGCCTGTCCTTGTTCGCAAAATGGACAATAATAGGACATGGACATGTTCTATTTTTTTGCGGAACGGACTTGCGGACATACGGAAAAGGAATGCAATCATTTCCGCTTTGCAGACCCATTGAAGCGAATGGTTCCATATACAGGCTGCAAAAAACACGGAAAGAAAATATGGTCGTGTACATGGGCCCTTGTACATATATCCAGGACCTATTTCATGTGTCCTCATTTAGTATTAGGTTAAACTGAATCCCATTTTATATAGAAACGGTCCGCAAAAAGAAATGGGCCGGAAAGAAAATATGTTTGTGTAGGCCCTACACCTTATCTCTGAAGGCTTCACTACTGGTTTTGGCTCACAATAACAGATGGAAATAACTGGTCAAATAACCGAAGTGTGAACTCAGCATTAAAGTGTAACTGCCATTTATTTTTGTTTTTCCTCTAATGTGTAGGGACAGTGATAGGAAACATTTTTCTAATACACTTTATTTAGAGAACTTGGACATTTATATGAGAAAACTTGCCCTGAAATGCCCCATAGCAGCTCTTCCTAAATGAGCATTGCATAGGCATGTCTGGCTGGGGTTAATTCTTTTTCCCTCCCTGTTGGCTCCTATGTACTTCTAGAAATGAACATCTGTACTATGCATATATATTTGCTCTGCCCTCCTGCTATATTGGCACTGATCAGCGTGGCTAGCGCTGACCGTAAATAATTCTGCTGTATCCCCTGAGAAACTAACCAGCCGGGAGATGCAGATCACACTGGCTACTGAGGAGGAGAGACAGGAAGTAGCTGATTTACATCATATAGGGACAGTATAAACTATAAATCAGCTGTCCCTTGTCTTTCCTCCTCAACAGCCAGTAACTTTTTATTTTTCTTTCTACGGAGCTGTGCGACGGCTTGACTTGTAGTTTTCAATGGTATCATTTTGGGATAGATAAGACTTTTTGATCACTTTTAATTCCATTTTTTTGGTGGCGGTAGACAAAAAACACTGTGGGAGATAAATGGACATAGACATACTAAATATGTGGTGAGAATTTTATTTTTTCAATTTTTGCATTAAAAAAAATATTTTTTTACTTTAAATAAAAATAAAACTTTAATTATTATTATTATTTTTTTTATAATTTATTCGACCTGCAAGAGGACTTTTGATCCTACGTTACACTGTACTACTTATGTAAGACAGTATATTATGGTGTCAGCAGGATAGTGACAGGCAAGCTACTATGCTGTGCCTCTGGCACAGCTTAATGAGGCATATACACAGGGCAGACCTGGGGTCCTTAATTGGACCCGCTTCTGCTGTGTGAAGACATTGACACCCAGAAATCTCATTGGCGGTGGTGCCGATGCCTGACAGAAGAAGCCCCCTTACTCTAAAAACATTTAGTTGCTGCAGTTGCTATTGACTGCAACATCTAAAGAGTTTAATGTCTGGGATCGGAGTTTCTGCCAATCCCGGCTGTTAGAGCAGGAGCCCGGTTATCATATGAGAGCTGAGCTCTCGCTCTGTGCTTCATGGTAGACCAGTGAAGCTCTTATTCGAGGGCACCATGAAGAGGCAGTGACCTAGAAAAGGCATATCGGCGGTCATTAAGTGGTTAATATTCCAGTGAAAATCAAAAAGTGATAAATGGAGACAACACAAACTGACCTGGGAGAGATGTGGGCTCTTCATGGTAAATGGAGAGTGACAACCTCAACAAATCCACTAACTCCTTTCTTTGTATTGTCATTGGATAACAAAAGCTAAGACGTTTTTATATTCGTCTGGCTGACATAGCTGATGAATTGTATCTTTAAATTGTACCATTTTAAGGTTCATTCAAGTTATTATTTCATGTTTATTAAAGCGTAAAGCGTTTTAAAAAAAAAGTTTACATAATGGTTGTGCTTCTTTGCACAATCAAAACTGAACACTTATATTTACGCGTCCCTAAAGTCTGTTTCAGCCATATTAGTCCCTGTTTCAGCTGCATAGCTAGATTCATTTCTCTCACAAACAGTGGCTGTCTCACTTCTCTTCAACCGGACAGAACTGTATGTAGTGACCTCACTTCCCTTAGGCCTCTTTCACACTAGCATTTTAGCTTTCCGTCCTAGAGATCCGTCCTCGGGTCTCTAGGACGGAAAGCTACTGATCAGGATTATCCCCATGCATCCTGAATGGAGAGAAATCCGTTCAGGATGCATCAAGATGTCTTCCGTTCAGTATGTCAACGTTTTTTGGACGTTGACAAAAGCGCAGCATGCTGCAGATTTGTCTCCGTCCAAAAATCCGGAAGACATGCCGCAACGCCGGATCCGGAATTAATGCCCATTGAAGGGCATTAGTCTGGATCCGGCCTTTAGCTAAACGTTGTTTCCGCGCATTGCCGGAACCGACGTTTAGCTTTTTGTCAATGGTTACTATGGCAGCCAGGACGCTAAAGTCCTGGTTGCCATAGTAAAGAGTAGGGGGAGCGGGGCAGCAGCATACTTACATTCCGTGCGGCTCCCGGGACGCTCTAGGATGACGTCAGGGCGCCCCAGTGCATAGATCACGTGATCGCACGGATCACGTGATCCATGCGCGCAGGGCGCTCTGACGTCATTCAGAGCGCCCGGGAGCCGCACGGAATGTAAGTATGCCGCTCCCCCGCTCCCCACTGCTACTATGGCAACCAGGACGCTAGTAGCGTCCTGGCTGCCATAGTAACACTGAAAGCATTTTGAAGACTGATCAGTCTTCAAATGCTTTCAGTTCACTTGCGTTGTGCAGGATCCGGCGTGCATTCCGGCGATGGAAGTACACGCCGGATCCTAACAACGCTAGTGTGAAAGAAACCTTACTTCTCTCTATGTTATTTCTTCTTCTAGCAAGCTCAGAAAGTTGATAAGGAGGGATAAATCAGACTTACAGGAAAGCAGGAGGTTCATCTGATGTTCAGAAGCTGTGCAGAAGCAGTTTTTCTATTAGGCTCGAGATCTCAGCTAGCGCTTCCTCTCAGCTTTCTTCTGAGTTTTTGTTACCAGGGACAGATCTTTCCTGACAATAGGCAGTGAACTGCAAGTATATATATCTCACAGTAGCTGTATATGCCCTCTATTACCATGGCACACATATCCCATATATGCCATGCCATTATTACCGCCTCTTGCTCTCTCCTATATTACCCATTATATGCCACCCATTTAGTGCCCCTTACTACCTCTCATGACTCTATATTATATGACCCTATTACCCTAACATATTATTCTCCCATACCTCCCCCATGCTATGACCTTTATTATCCTAGGCCACAGAGCCAGACAGCCAACAGAGGGAGTGCGCCGGCACCCCATTATGTTCCTGGGGCACATTTTTAAGGAGACAGCACGCCCCCCCCCCATGGCGTCACAAAACCGAACCAAATAAACTGACAAAGGCAAAGTGCCGTCAGTTAATCAGGCTGATGGTCTGTTTAGTTTTTTTTTTCGATTATCGGCCCAGCCCAAGTTAGGCCTCAAGCACACTTACGTTGGGCCATATTTTACGGATCCGTTGTTCTGTTTTTTTGTTGCCTCCTCCTCCTCCGCTTCCTCCTCCACTCAGCGTAACACCTTCACCAGCAACATCAGCGCAGCCAGGGGGAAACGACAGCAGGCTGTTCTGAAACTCAAATCCCACACCACGCAGGAGCTGTGGACGGGCATGGAACAACAGACCGATAAGTGGTTGGTGCCACTGAGCCTCAAGCCCAGCCTGGTGGTGTGCGATAATGGGCAAAATCTCGTAGCAGCTCTGGGCCTAGCCGGTTTGACACACATCCCTTGCCTGGCGCATGTGCTGAATTTGGTGGTGCAGAAATTCCTGAACACCTGACGGTGAAAATCAATTCAGTTAATCCAGCTCTTAGATTCTGGTGGGACAAATTCCCTTTTATTGGAGCTGAAGGACCCTTGCAGCAAAAATTCTTTATTAAATTTGTCGGTTAGATTGTTGGGTAACATTTCCACGGTTATCAGGACTTTTTAATATAAATCGTAACAAAAACTATACAAGGAACATTTCAAAAAGAGAAAATTAACCCGACCAGCCTTCCACCCTACACCCCGTCCCCCCTTTCACTCAAACCACTCATTAATGCCCATTCACAAACTATTTACAAATTTACTTATATACTTATAAACATATTTAAATAACTATAAGTCAGATAAACTAAATAAACAAACAAAGCTATACACATGCCTTACCCTTAACTTATAAGGCAAGTCATATACAAGTGGCTCGGAGGGTGGGTTCCTGCACCAACATAGGCCAGGTACACAATTGTCCAGCCAGGGCACAGTTCTGGAGGATGAGGAGGAGGATCAGGAGTTTACCGTGTTTACAGCAGGGTGGCACCCAAAGCAGCCCATGGCCATCACTTGAGCATGGCTGGGGGGATATGGAGGACACAGATCATACACCTCCCACAGAGGACAGCTTGTCGTTGCCTCTGGGCAGCCTGGCACACATGAGCGACTATATGCCGCAATGACTGCCGAGTTGCCCACATTCTAACTTGTGCAGATTACTGGGTGGCCACCCTGCTGGATTCCCGCTACAAGGACAACGTGCCGTCCTTAATTCCATCACTGAAGCGTGATCGGAAGATGCCAAAGCTGGTAGACGCGCTGCTGATGGCATTCACACCTGACACCAGGGGCTCAATGGAAACACAAGGCTAAAGCAGAGGAGGAGGAAGAAGAAGTCGCCAACGCAGCTGGGTCACCGCCCGCACCTCAGAAGGCAGGGTTAGCATGGCCAAAATGTGGAAAAGCTTTGTCACCACGCCACAGCTAACTGCACCACCAGCTGATATGGAACGTCTTAGCAAGAGGCAGCATTTCAGCAAAAGGGTGGAATAGTATCTGTGCACACGCCTACTGACAGGGGAAGCAGGGAAAGCAGCTGCTTTGGGGCCCTCACCCAGAAGGGGCCCATCCAGGAGGAGAAGGACTAAAAGACTTTGTCAGGGGCCCCTTAACAGTATTATACAATGAAATTATATACAGTGGCAGTATAGACAGTGTAGAAAACGGATGGAACAGCTGCCGGGCCTGGTCTGAGAGAGCGATCTTTAGTAGCCACAGGAATTTTTTTGTAGGTGACATTACAAAAAAAACAATTCTCAATTTTTTTTTTTAAATTGAGTTTTTTTTTAGTGTTCACCATGTTGGTTAAATAATGTTATAACCGAATAATTTGGTTCGCTACCAATTTGGCAATAACAATGTGGGATTTTTTTATTCTTAATTTTTAACATATGAAAGCAACCAGTTCAAGGCTGGACCATTTCTGACTAGATGCATTTTTTATATTTTTTTTAGTAGATAGACATATTTTTTTTCCTTTCATTTTATTTTAGAGTTTAATTGTTTTTCTTTTTTATACCCGTGGAAAATGAAAAAGGAAAGGTGAGTCTTTTTCACATTCTTAATAGGACATACTGCACCCAAAATATTTTTTATATATTTTGTCTCCTCTCTTTTTGTGGACTACTAGTGATTTTTTTATTACAATTTTTAATTTTTTTGTCTTTACTTTTTTAATTTCAGATGTTTTGGGGGACATTTTAACATTACACTTTTTTATTGCTGGTTTCTCCAGTAACTGGGGTTGACATATTAGCCCCAGTTATAGGGGAGAGGTTGTACAGGGCTGACGGAGCTGATCTAGGTCTGCTAGGACACTGCTCCTGTTTTTGGTGCATTCCCTCCCTGGTCACCTCGCCTGTCTATCTCATTGATTTCCTTCCTGGTTCCCTGTGTGTGCCGTCTCCTCCCGACCTGCTATAGCCTGTCAATACTTCATAAGAAGATTGGTGAGGCCTTTTTGGTTTTTGGACTTACTTACTTATTTTTTGCCTAAGCCATTTCCCAGAGAGGACTGGGAGCTCTGTCTTTTTTGTATTTTTTTCTTCCCTGATTCGTCCATTTTTCTTTTCTGTGTCTGGGAGTAGTGGCGGGGTTGTGTGGGAGTGAGAGGGGGAGGGATGGTCCTAGATAAGAGATCTGTTGCAGAATGTGGCGGGATCAAGAGTGGGAGGAAAAGAGGCACTGGGGTGGGCTTGTGATGCATCTCATAGGTTAAGGAAAGAGGGGTTGGGCTACTGGAAGCACCCATGGTTTGGGACTCTTTTGGTTGATTTAATGTCAGTTAGAATCTTAACTTGGAATGTTCAGGGTCTGGCTGATAAACTAAAGAGACAAGCGGTCTTTGATTTGGTTTAGAGACATCTTCCCGGCGTGTCGGTAGAGGATGGGCTGCCCAGACTTATCATTCTACCTTCACCAGCTATTCTAGAGGAGTAACAGTTCTTGTTCATAGGGCGATTGATTATGTCTGTGAGGCATCCTCTGTTGATATGCAGGGGAGATATGTTTTTTTTTATGGAAAACAATGTATTTTGGCCTTTGTCTATATCCCGCCTCCTTTCTCCCCATATGTACTTAACTCTTTGCTTACTTTTATGGAGCAATGGCCTGAATGTCTCTCGTTAGTTATTGGGGACTTTAATTGTGTCATTAATCCCACTATAGATAGGATCTCCATGGGGGGGATAAAGACAAAGTGGGGGTGGTTTTGTCAGGAATCCGGCTTTTGGGACATTTGGTTATGCTTAGGGAGAGGGAGAAGAGTTTATTCCAATTATGGAATGCATTTAAGGCCTTTTTGAGGGGGATTTTTGTTAGTAACATCTGTGATTTAAGGAAAGGGTATAGTATTAAGGAGAACACTTTAAAAGAAGCGACGACATCAGCTATGGATGACTTTTCTAGGAACAAGATAGAAGAAAACAGAAAAGCAGGGCCGGACTGGCCTACCGGGATACCAGTAAAATTCCCGGTAGGCCGGTAGCCCTGACTGCCGCACGGCTGGCCGCAGGTGACACTGGCTCCATGGCAGGCACAGCAGAAGACCGGTGTAGGCATGTGGCACTGCTGCTGTGCTGGCGTCTGGCGTGGAGCACGGCCGGCCGTGACTGCTGTGCTGCCTGCTGCAGTGCTCTGGCCCTGAAATGAATTGTTAAGCTGCCCGCTGCCGGCCTGCGCTGTCACTGTGTAAGTTATACTACCTGGCTCAGGCTGTGGCTGGGGGCGGGCGGGTGGGCGGCCGCGGCAGTATTCAATCCATTCACACATGGGGGGCGGAGTCAGACCGGACCCGGCAGAGGCAGAGAGAGATCAGGGGCTGTGTGCGGCGCCGCTCAGGATGTCACGTGACGTATCCGGGGCCCGCGCGCTGCAGCAGTGCAGCAGGGCTAGCTCCTGAGGTGGTCACTGTTTGGTGAGGGCCATGGCTCCTGCTGGCCTGGCCATGTGTCCGGCCTGCCCCTGATCAGAAATAAGTGAAGTGTGTGTGTGAAGAAAGAAGTTAGAATTTCACCATCACATCACCAGACACTAGGTCTAATGATGCTCTTGGGAGCAGAGCTTCCCATCAGGATGTTTATGTCTTCATAAGAGGTAAAAAATATACCATGATGCAATTGCTGTGACCATTGTGACTGAACAAAAGTGACTGTCCTAACTGCCTCACAAGCCTTATTTTATATCGCTTACAATTTATACATTTGACCATCTAGATACCACATCAAGTGCAATAGAGCGTTCTCCTACTGTTCACCAATCTAATGGTATTCATTTTCCCTACTAATTTGGATGAAACTGCACGACTAGGCCCTAGACTCAACTCTCTGAACTGAACCAGACTTAATCAAGTTCAACTTCAAGAACTTCTGTGAGTTCCATCTTAGGGTGCTTTCACACTTGCGTTTTTACTTTCCGGCGTAGAGATCTGTCGCTGGGTCTCTACGCCGGAAAAAAAATGATCAGGATTATCCTAATGCATTCTGAATGGAGAGAAATCCGTTCAGGATGCATCAGGATGTCTTCCGTTCAGTATTGTAACGTTTTTTGGACGTTGACAAAACCACAGCATGCTGCGGATTTGTCTCCGTCTAAAAATCCGGAGGACTTGCCGTAACGCCGGATCCAGAATTAATGCCCATTGAACGGCATTAATCCGGATCCAGAATTAAGCCAAACGTTGTTTCGGCGCATCGCCGGATCCGACGTTTAGCTCTGCGTATGCACAGCAGCAGTTCCGATCGGGGCCCCAGTGTAAGCTGGGGCTCCGATCGGTTACCATGGCAGCCAGGACGCTACTGAAGTCCTGGCTGCCATGGTAAGTACTCCACAGCAGTGTACTTACCTGCGCTGTGGCCCCGGGGAGCTCCTTCTTGACATCACAGGTCCGGGCGGCGCATTGATCTATGCGCCGCGGGGACCTGTGACGTCATGAAGCAGTGCCCGGCGGCCGCAGCGCAGGTAAGTACACTGCTGCGGAGTACTTACCATGGCAGCCAGGACTTCAGTAGCGTCCTGGCTGCTATGGTAACCTGAAAGCATTATGAAGACTGATCAGGATCCTGATCAGTCTTCAAATGCTTTCAGGCGACTTGCGTTCTGACGGATCTGGCGGGACGGAAGTGCCGGCCGCATCCTCAGAACGCAAGTGTAAAAGCACCCTTAGGGTACTTTCACACTTGCGGCATGGCTATCCAGCAGGCTGTTCCGGCGGGTGAACAGCCCACAGGATCCGCCACGCCGCAAGTACCCATGCACTGCCGTGCTGCCTACCAGGATACCTCCAGCTGTTGCAAAACTACATCTCCCAGCATTCCCTGACAGCCAAACGCTGTCTGGGCATGCTGAGAGTTGTAGTTTTGCAACGGCTGGAGGCATCCTGGTTGGGAAAAGTTGGTCTACTGTGATAATATGAACAATGGGGGTTCTAAAAAAGAGCTATTGTGGGGCAAAGTTCATATTCGTGTTTACACACGTGTTTTAAAATACACGTGTTTTGTAAACAAGTAAATAATGACGCAGTGCTGTGGGGCTGGTATGCAACTTTTTCCAGGGCTGTTTTTATCCCCAGTCCGGCCCTGCAGAAAAGCCATGCAGAATGCAAGTCAAGCATACTCTGATTTTCTGCTTGACAAGGCCCAGCAGAGGCTATTTTTTAAGGGTCAAAAATATTTTACTGAATCAGGTCACCCAGGAAAAATCTTTTCGAGGGCGATTTCCAATCAAGAAAAAAAAAAAACAGATAGGTAACATCCGTCTAAGACTACTGTATCCATGGTCCATCAGTTTTTTGGGAGGATTCCTTTGTTTTCACAGGTCCCTTGTAATAAATGCCTATCCACGGACAACAGACGCGGAACACAAACGGATGAACAGTCAGCATTTTTTTGCTGACCCATTGAAATGAATGGGTTTCTATCCTATCCGGAAAAAAAAAACTGAAACGGAAGCCGAGAAAAACTGTTGTGTGCATGTAGCCTAAGGCCTCTTTTACACGACCGTATGGCTTTTTCAGTGTTTTGAGGGCCGTTTTTATCGGATCAGTTTTTCCGTTTTTTGTTTCCATTTCGGTTCCGTTTTTCCGTATGGAATATACAGTATACAGTAATTACATAGAAAAAATTAGGCTGGGTTTAAAATTTTCAATAGATAGTTCTGCAAAAAACGTAACGGATACGGTAGATATACGGATGCATTTCCGTATGTGTTTTTTTTTTTGCGGACCCATTGACTTGAATGGAGCCACGGATCGTGATTTGCGGGCAATAATAGGACATGTTCTATCTTTGCACGGAACGGAAAAACGGAAATATGGAAACGGAATGCACACTTCCGTTGTTTTTGCGGAACCATTAAAATGAATGGCTCCGTATACGGACCGCATACGGATTGCTAAAAACGGGGCCCACACAACGGAAAAAAAACACGGTCGTGTGAAAGAGGCCTAAAGCAGATACAAATATTACAGATGAAATGATGGACTCCTATCTGGACGCCATTTCTTTTCCAGTTCTTACAGACATTTAAAGGGAATCGCTTGAGGTAGATATTTCCATACAATTAATGCATGCTCTGGTAACTCCTCCCCCGGGTCAGATGGATTTCCATATGAATTCTATCGTAGAAATAGGGAGGTTATTCTCCCTAGTCTACTAAGGGTATTCCTTTACTCATTAAAAGATAGGACTCTACCGGAATCAATGAAAGAAGCTGTAATAATATTAATATGGCAAAAAGGTAAGGACCCTTTGGATTTGGGGTCATATAGAACTATATCCTTACTGAATACTGATGTGAAGCTTCTTTCAAGAATTCTGACTACAAGGCTCTCTAAGGTTATTCCTTCAATCATACACCCAGATCAGGTTCATTGCAAATAATCTTCATCGGGAGGGGGCGGGGGTCTCTCACTCCATCCTGTCCTTGGATGCTTCTAAGGCCTTTGACAGGGTAGAGTGGAGATTCCTCTGGAAGGTATTGGGTAGGATGGGGTTTGAAGCCAGATTTATAGATATGATCAAATTGTTGTATAGATCCCCTTTGGCAAGACTGAACATTAATGGGCGTTTGACAACAAGCTTTGCTTTGAATAGGGGCACTCGCCAAGGCTGTCCTGTCTCCCCATTGCTATTTGATATTTATATTGAGCCCTTAGCCCTGGCTGTCAGGCAGGATTCTAAGATTGAAGGGTTTGGAGCCTTGGGGGTGGAGGACCACATTTCTTTAGAGGCGGATGATGTATTATTTTTTATAGATCATACTAATACAACTCTCACAAGACTCAACCAAATAGTTGATTCTTTTGGCAGGGTCTCAGGCCTAGATATAAATTTGTCAAAAACCACTCTTATGCCAGTGGATAGTTTCGTACTCTCTACTGAGGTAACTCTGACCATGTTAAATGTTTTTGACTCCTTTCAATATTTGGGCATGATTATATCCCCTAAGATCGAAGACTATTTACAGCTGAACTTGAGTCCATTATTAACTAAATTGAGGTAAAAAATTGGGATATGGCTCAGACTTCCTTTATCCAGAGCTGACAGAGTCTCCTTAGTCAAGATGGTTATATTGTCCCAGCTCCTCAGGAATTCCCCCATATGGATAGAGGATACAATTTTTGAGTTTAGCGAGAGAATTATTAATGATCTATTGTGGGGCAGAAAGCGGGTAAGGCTTAAATTGGAATATTTATACAAGCTATTGGATCAGGGAGGATTGAATCTTACCTACTTCAAGGGCTACTTTATAGCCAGGCAATTATGGTTACCGTATTTTTCGCCCTATAAGACGCACTTTTTCCCCCCTGCGTCTTATGAGGCGAATGGTGGGGGTTCACAGTAATATACCGCCGACCGCATGCTGCGTAGCGCGGTCGGCGGGTATAATCAGCGGGCAGGGAGGAGGGAGGAGAAGCCAGCATCTTGCTATGCATTACAGCGGGCCCGGTGCAGTCACTCTATTCTGCTACACCGGGCCCGCTAACTGCCGGAATCCTGACTGTGGGCACATGTATTGGTGTAATAAATCTTCTATATCCACTTTACTTACTATCCTACTAATGTCCCAGGCAAGAGGCAAGAAGCAGGCGGCTGGGCCGACGGGCGGGCACTGGCAGCGTAACTCTCTATGTCAGGCGCCAGCTCCGCCCACTTTATGAATGAAGGCGGCGGAGCAGGCGCATAACATGGTGAGTTACATTGTCAGCTGCCCGCTGGCCCAGCCTCCTGCTTCTTGCCTCTTGCCTCTTGCCTGGGTCATTAGTAGGATAGTAAGTAAAGTGGATATAGAAGATTTATTACACCAATACATGTGCCCACAGTTAGGATTCCGGCAGTTAGCGGGCCCGGTGTAGCAGAATAGAGTGACTGCACCGGGCCAATGTAATGCATACCAAGATGCCGGCTTCTCCTCCCTCCTCCCTGCCCGCTGATTATACCCGCCGACCAGGCTATTGGGGGGGTCATTTAGTGAATGACACTGTTCTGGAGATCTGTGGATGACACTGTTATGGAGGTCTATGGATGACACATAGCATAAAATGCTATTCATGTGTCATCCATAGATCCCCCCATAGCAGTGTCATCCACAGATCTCCAGAACAGTGTCATCCACAGATGCCCCCACTATAGTGCCATCCACCAACACCCATAACCGTGCCATCCACCAACCCCCACAACTGTGCCATCCACAGATCCCCCATAACTGTGCCTTCCACAGATCCCCCATAACTGTGCCTTCCACAGATCCCCCATAACTGTGCCTTCCACAGATCCCCCATAACTGTGCCATCCACAGATCCCCCATAACTGTGCCATCCACAGATCCCCCATAACTGTGCCATCCACAGATCCCCCATAACTGTGCCATCCACAGATCCCCCATAACTGTGCCATCCACAGATCCCCCATAACTGTGCCTTCCACAGAACCCCCATAACTGTGCTATCCACAGATCCCCCATAACTGTGCCTTCCACAGATCCCCCATAACACCATTAGTTCAAAACCCATCAAAAGGCACACCTTTTTGTTCAAAATATTTTTTTTCTTATTTTCCTCCTCAAAAACCTAGGTGCGTCTTATGGGCCGGTGTGTCTTATAGGGCGAAAAATACGGTATATTGTGAATGGGAGAAAAGTGCATTGTATACTACTTTGGTGAGGAGATCTTCGTATAACAACATATTCACATTATTGGAATTGGGGCAATTGATTAATATGCAACAGGAGTACAGAGAGGCTAAAAAGCTATTATCTAGGGCAGGCATCCTCAAACTGCGGCTCTCCAGCTGTTGTAAAACTACAACTCCCACAATGCCCTACTGTAGGCTGATACCTGTAGGCTGTTCGGGCATGCTGGGAGTTGTAGTTTTGCAACAGCTGGAGGGCCGCAGTTTGAGGATGCCTGATCTAAGGCATGGGACACTATCAGAAGATGGCTGGGAATAAAAGGATCTCTTCAGTGTACTCCCCTTTGGTATAATGTTCAATTACAGGCTTTAGATAAAATAGCCGGGGACCAGTATTGGCAAAAAAATAATATTTTTTATATGTTGCACAAGTGGTGAAGAATGGAGAGATACTTCCGCTCTCGGTGTTATCACAAAGGGAGACTATGGCTGATCTGTCTTTAGTGGTTTAGATATTTTCTATTATGTTCGGCACTTTCTAGTGTAAAGAATAAATCACTTTTGGAGATAGATACTTTCACTTCTTTAAATGATTTGTTAGGGAATTTAGATCAGAGGGTTAAGATTGCACATTTGTATAAATTATTACTTAAGACACTATTTATTAAAACACAATCACCAGGACAAAGGGCCTGGGGAGTTGATTGCCCAAGGATACAATTAGAGGGATGGGGAAATATATTTGCAAATTTGAGTTTAATATCTCACAACTTTAATCACGTATTGATACAATTCAATATTTTGCATAGATTATATGTTACGCCCTTATGGCTTAATAAATGTGGGTTAAGAGATAGTTCTAAGTGTCCACGGTATGGGCTTTTTAGGGGCTGATCACATATAAGCTCTGGTCTTGTCCAGAAATAAAAGAATACTGAATTGCGATTAATAATTTTGTTACTCATAAATTGAGACTCCCGATTCCATTTATGGTAAAATGTTGCATATTGAGTGATCTTTCTAAGGTAAATTGCCATAAATATAACAAGATTGTTTTGAACAGAATACTGTTTTTGGTGAGACTTGATCACTCGAGCCTGGTTCTCACGAGATGTTCCAAATTTGAATACTTGGATAAATTTGGTTAATAGGGTTAAAAACTATGAGAATGTCCTCTATAGGCAAAGAAATAGTCAGGAGAAGTGAACTAAGATATGGGAGGCATGGAGGTTTTAATCCCTCTTGTCCCCAATTTTATTATCCTTTTCCTTGGTCTCTCCTTTCTTTCCTTTTTGTTGTCTGTATTGGGATGATAGAGGGTTTTGAGACTCATCGCAAGGGTAGGAGGGGTGGGAAATGGGTGGTTATGGGGAATTCAAAATAATAATAGTTTTATATTGCAATTTTGTATGAAAACGAAAATGCTTTGTACGTGTTTTTCTCTAATAAAGATAAAAAAAAAATGTGGAACACCAAGATGGTCAAAGAGTGGTGTGCAACTGGTTAAATAAGGAAAATGTTTTTTTTTTTTTATCCTGTTGGCAGGGGCGGATTAAGTACATGATAGGCCCAGGGCTGTCTACCGAACTTGGGCCCCTCCCTCCATTTTAGTTTAGTTTTTTTAGTTTTTTTTGTATGAAGAGGCTGCGGTGCTTTGTGATTGCCACAGTCTCTTCTTAGACCATATGACATCTCCAGAGTAAAAAAAATACCCCAAATTGGCTCCTAAACTGAACAATTTCGTTGCCAAATTTAAAATACATATAATTATAATAAAAAAGACTTGGAGGAGAATACAGCACCACAAGCCTCTTACATCCAGGGACATCTCCTGTCATGTAGATCTTCTCTTTCCTCTTCTCCTCCGTTTGACCCAGACCACCATGACAAATTCTTTCAGCTGTGTCTCGTCTCTACAGAGTCTGTAACACATTCCATCTTGGTGTCCCAACAGTGTCATCCTGCTGCTACTCTCAATACTGTGCCCGTGTGCTCCCCAATGTCCCAGGTACTATACTGCTGAAAAAATAGTGGTGTAAAAGTAGAACTGGATTAAAGTAGAACTGGTGTAAAAACTGGTGTAAAGTAGAACTGGATTTCCAAAACAGCTGTCAAAAATGAAAGTTGGAATCTGATTGGCTGCTATTGGCAACTAAGCCAGTTCTACTGTACACAGTTTGATTAATGACCCCAAATGTCCGTATAGTGTCTACAGAAACTATAATGTCCCCTAGAGTGCCCCCAGTAATAATAGCACCCTAAATTGTGCTCCAGGCAATAATTCCTGTATAGTGTCCCCAAAAATAATAGAATTGACCATACAGTGTCTCCCCAATAGCAACGCCCCCCACGCTGTCCCATATAGTAATTTCCCCCACATCGTAATCCCCCCATAGTAATTTGCCCACCACAAATTAATTTGCCCCACACTGCCCTCACACAGTAATTTCCCCCACACTGCCCCACACAGCAAATTTCCCTCACACTGCCCCCATATAGTAGATTTTTCCCACACAGTAATTTCCACCACACTGCCCCATACAGTAATTTGCCCCCTCATAGTGATCTCTCCCATAATAATTTGCTGCCACATAGTAATCCCTCCCATAAAAATTTGTCCCCACACAGTAATCCACCATAATAATTTCCCCCCACATAGTAATTTTTCCCCATACAGCCAGCCCCAATATAGTAATTCCCCCTGATGTACTGTCTCTTCATATGTCCTCCTGTGTGCCCGCCCCCATGTCCCCCAAAGTTGGCACATAAAATAAAAAAATAAAAGCTAAATACTCACCTACGTCCAGGCGCGCGATAGCAGGTGTGCACGCGTCACTGTGATGCGTCCTGGCACAGGCACGTAATGACATCATCATGCTCGCTTGCACCGTGATTTCACTACTGCATAGGCCTCAGGCCTACTAGGCCTGAAGCCTATGGCGGTGATTGCCGGCAGGGCAGGGAATTATGCGCTCCATTGCCCCGCCGGAGTATGTGGGCGTTCGGGTTGGTGTTGGGTCCCCCAGCATTGCTTGGCTAAGTCTGCCGACCCAAACACCCCTATTGTAATCCGCCGTTGCATGGGAACCTCATCACTAGGGAGCTTGATCACCAGTATAATACATTGCACTCCTGGTTTAACTTGTAGATATAGCATTTGGTTACTAAACTGGTATTCTCCTCTTGACATTTATCCGGTAGATATTCCATAAATGTCCCATAGGTGCAGGCTCCACATCCATATAGGTGGCCACGTATGTGCATGGGTTTGAATTTAGTCAGAAGTTCAGGTCTAGGGTTTGTATTTAGTTAGAAGGTCTGGTCAAGGGTTTGTATTTAGTTAGAAGGTCTGGTCAAGGGTTTGTATTAAGTTAGAAGGTCCAGTCTAAGGTCTGCATTTAGTTAGAAGGTCTTGTCTAGGGTTTGTATTTAGTTGGGGAGTCATGTCTAGGGTTTGTATTTAGTTAGAAGGTCCAGTCTAAGGTTTGCATTTAGTTAGAAGGTCTGGTCTAGGGTATGTATTTAGTTAGATGGTCTGGTCTAGGGTATGTATTTAGTTAGAAGGTCTGGTCAAGGGTTTGTATTTAGTTAGAAGGTCTGGTCAAGGGTTTGTATTTAGTTAGAAGGTCCAGTCTAAGGTCTGCATTTAGTTAGAAGGTCTTGTCTAGGGTTTGTATTTAGTTGGGGAGTCATGTCTAGGGTTTGTATTTAGTTAGAAGGTCCAGTCTAAGGTTTGCATTTAGTTAGAAGGTCTGGTCTAGGGTATGTATTTAGTTAGAAGGTCTGGTCTAGGGTATGTATTTAGTTAGAAGGTCTGGTCAAGGGTTTGTATTTAGTTAGAAGGTCTGGTCAAGGGTTTGTATTTAGTTAGAAGGTCCAGTCTAAGGTCTGCATTTAGTTAGAAGGTCTTGTCTAGGGTTTGTATTTAGTTGGGGAGTCATGTCTAGGGTTTGTATTTAGTTAGAAGGTCCAGTCTAAGGTTTGCATTTAGTTAGAAGGTCTGGTCTAGGGTATGTATTTAGTTAGAAGGTCTGGTCTAGGGTAAGTATTTATATACAGGGTCTGGTCTCGGGCCTGTATTTATTTCCAGGGTCTGGTCTCGAGTTTGCATTTAGTTAGGTCATTTCTAAGGTTAGTATCACTTTATAGGGTCTGGTCTGGGGATTGTATTCTTAGGGGTTAAGTCTGTATTTCATAGATCTGGACCAATGTCTATATTTGTTTGATGGGCTTTTATTTATTGGAAGCGTCTGGACTGTTGTCTAAATTTAGCAGGTATGGTTTAGGGTCTGCATTTACTTAGATGGTCTTTGTCTGTTTTTGTGTAGGGGGTCTGATCAGGGATCTGTATGTAATTTGGGGTATGGTGAAGGGGGTCATATGCACTACTGTTGATTCAGATTCTTGAGGTTAAGGGGATGCCCTACATAAATGAATGGGCACATGACTTCTTTGATTTTCTGTGGGACTTCTCAATAGTTAGCAGTGCTGTACATACATGGACATCCACTGTAAGGTCTATATACAGTAACTATTATAAATCTTATCATTTTATCTATGATACTCCACATCTGCAGCGAGGAAACATGTTGTGTAATCCTGAGTCCAGACCACAAACTTGTTTTCACTTCTTTACTACTTTGCTTCAAATTTGTGAAGCCAGCAACGGAAAGTGAAGCAGCATTTCCAGTAAATGCACTGCTAGGAAATAGAATATGGTTCTATGCAATAATCAATGGAGGCAAAGCATAAGCAGCTTAGGTCCTTTGATTTTTCCCTAAAACATATAAATACATTATCATGATGTTATAGATGCATTTACATATAACTGCAGAAAATCTTCAAGGGCTTGTATAGAATTAGATAAACATGGCTACTTCTGGGAACAGTGCCGCCCCTGTCCATAGGTTGTATGTGGTACTGCAGCTTGTCTCTATTAAAGTGAACTGGACTGAGCTGCAATACCAAACTCCAGCCCGGCCTTTCAAACCTTTGGGGTTCTCCTGTCTGGTGTAGGTTGGGGTGCCCTTGGTGTTGGTGGGTTTTAAGGTGCAAGGAATAAAAAAGTTATAGATCATGGTGCACTCCATAATTGTGCAATAGTTTGCAACTTTTCACTTGTCTCATCAGAAAAGTGGGTGGGATTTAGGGGGGAAGGGGCATGGTCTACTGCGGCCCACCTGATTTACGATCATTTAGAAACTGGCGGGAATATTAGTAACTTCAAACCTACTCCACTTCATAGTTGGTGTAGATTTGAAAGTCTTAAACTTGGTGCCTGGAAATGCACCTAATTTATAAAGAGGCTTTTGAAAATCTGTGCCTATGGACTTTATACCAAGATCAGTGGCGTGCCTAGGGTGTTTGGCACCCATGACGGGGCCTTTCTCTGGCACTTTAAAGAAAATTGTACCCCCTCACAGTAGTATTGCCCTCATTGTACAACCTTCACAGTACTTTGGCAAGCACCCGACTGTATAGGGAGGGTGCTAAGGGACTTATGGTCTCCCCCCCCTTTTCCCCTTAGGACGCTTAGGGAGTCCGGCCCCGTCACGGTAATGGTGAAGTAGGTGGCAGATTAGAGCCATTAGGTTTAATTTACTGGTGATCCTCCTTTAGACAGGATTGGGGGGAGGGGGGTGCAGGAAATCCTGAAGGTTCAGGGTGTCATACCGCTCCAATGCGTACGGTTTAATTTGCCCGCTGGGAGTCCAGCGGTTGGCATACCGCTCCGATATTACGGTTTATTAAGTTTTGCTGCTTTATTAAAGAAGCTGTGGCCGATCACCACCCAGAAATAAAGTGACACAGTTGTTGGTGTTTTTTGTTATGGGATCAAGGTTGGGTAAAGGGGCCAAGCGGGAGTTAAAAGTGGTACACCCCCCCCCCCCCCTCCTTTTTTTCCTGGTTACCAGCAGTCTTGTACAGATGTGTGCCCCCTCACAGTATTTATGCCCTCTCTGTGCCCCTTTCACAGTAATAATCCCCATTGTGCCCCCTTTATAGTAATAATCCCTATTGTGCCCCCTTCATAGTAATAATCCCCATTGTGTCCCTTTCACATTAATAATGCCCATTGTGCCCCCTTAATAGTAGTAATGACCTCTGTGCCCCCTCCATAGTAAAAATCCCCTTTGTGCCCCCTTCGCAGTAATAATCCCTATTGTGCCTCCTTCACAGTAATAATGCCCACTGTGCCCCCTTCACAGTAATAATGCCCACTATGCCCCCTTCATTGTAGTAATGCCCTCTGTCTCTGTACTCCCTCCATAGTAATAATTCCCTCTGTGCCCCCTCCATAGTAGAATTGCCCTCTGTGCCTCTCCATAATAGAAATGCCCTCTGTGCCCCCTCCATAATAGAAATGCCCTCTGTGCCCCCTGCATAGTAATAAAGCCCTCTATGCCCCTTCTGTATTTAAAAAAAACAAAAAAGACACAGTAACTACTCCCCTTGTCCTGTTCTTGAAGCTCACATACCTCTCTCCCCTGCAGACACAGATCACCCTGCAGCACGGTGTGGGCAGAGCTTATGCACATTTCTGGGCTTCAGGCTCCGCCCACACAGGCTGGCAGCGTGATCTGTGCCTGCAGGCTGAATGGTGGAACCAGGGCCGGTGCAAGGATTTTTGACGCCCTAGGCAAAAGAAAAGTTTGCCGCGCCCCCCCCCCCATGTGACATCACAATATGATCTGCCATATTGAAGGGGTTCTGCAGTTTATTTAAACTGATCGGCAGGAGTCCGACACCCGGGACCCTAAGCTTCATTCAAGGGAACAGAGCTTAACCCCGCCAATGCCAGTGATACTAGTCGTGACGTCACTGCGCCTTCGGTAAACAGCAAGAAGGCCGAGGCGCTACTGCCAGCGCCGCTGCCTTCTCAAACAGCTGATCGGCGGGGTCCCGGGTGTCGAGGTGGAGCTGTTTTTGGAAGAAAACAGCCATGTTTTTTACGATCCTATACAATCCCTTTAGATTGTACTTATCCTGGTAATTCTGCCTGGTTCTGTATGGTGCTGACAGTTGGTAGTTAACTCCCAGCGCCATACATTTATTGTGATTGTGATGCATTACAAATAAGAATTATTTTAGGAGACAAGCCATAAAGTATTTTAAAGAGGTGGTCAACTAGAGGCATCAATCCTTTTCTTTGAAAGCTATTTAATGTCATTTAGGCAATAGTGCAGCCCTAAGCTCCACCCCTACCACTTTCTCTTCCTACTTGGATGATCCTCCCTAAATAGCAACCCCCAACTGGGTGACGGTCCCTAATCTGTGTAGGTGGACGGGACCATGTCAGGCAAAGAATAGTGCAGCCCTAAGCTCTACCCCGTCACTTTCCCTTCCTATTTGGATGATCCTCCCTAAATAGCAACCCCCAACTGGGTGATGATCCCTAAGCTGTGCAAGTAGACGCGACCATGTCAGGCAAGGAATAGTGCAGCCTTAAGCTCTACCCCACCACTTTCCCTACTTACTTGGACAATCCTCCCTAAATAGCAACCCCCAACTTGGTGACAGTCCCTAACCTGAGTGAGTGGACGGGACAATGTCAGGTAAAGAATAGTGCAGCCCTAAGCTCCATCCCCACCACTTTCTTTACTTAATTGGATGATCCTCCCTAAATAGCAACCCCCAACTGGGTGACGGTCCCTAATCTGTGTAGGTGGACGGGATCATGTCAGGCAAAGAATAGTGCAGCCCTAAGCTCTACCCCATCACTTTCCCTTCCTATTTGGATGATCCTCCCTAAATAGCAACCCCCAACTGGGTGATGGTCCCTAATCTGTGTAAGTGGACCATGTCAGGCAAGGAATAGTGCAGCCTTAAGCTCTACCCCACCACTTTCCCTACTTACTTGGACAATCCTCCCTAAATAGCAACCCCCAACTGGGTGACAGTCCCTAACCTGAGTGAGTGGACGGGACCATGTTAGGTAAAGAATAGTGCAGCCCTAAACTCCATCCCCACCACTTTCTTTACCCAATTGGATGATCCTCCCTGAATAGCAACCCCCAACTGGGTGACGGTCCCTAATCTTTGTAAGTGGACGGTAAAGGCAAAGAATAGTGCAGCCCTAAGCTCTACCCCATCACTTTCCCTTCTTTTTTGGATGATCCTCCCTATTAGTCCCATGTTAGGTAAAGAATAGTGCAGCCCTAAACTCCATCCCCACCACTTTCCTCTACCTACTTGGATGATCCTCTCTAAATAGGAACCCCCAACTGGGCAACACTCTGTAATCTGAGTAAGTGGAGGGGACCTAGCCTGGGATACAGGGAAGTTGGTCAGTTTGAGTCAGAACCAGAGGGACATACCAGAACAAAAAGAGAGCCAATGTAGAGTAAAACCAAGCAAATTACCAAAGAGAGTTGAATATCTAGCAGAGTCTAATAACAAACAGTGACAAATAAAACTAGCTAGTCAGGCAGGAAGGCCAATCACAGACAACTGTGGCCAGAAGCTTCCTGTTTAAATAGGCCGCCTTGGGAGGCATGTGACGCCGGTGCCAAGACTCAGTGGCCCGGTGTCCCTGTTCGCTGATAGGTCGACCAGACCCACTGTGAGCGGGACTGGTTGCTGCAGCAACAGAGTGCCGCCACTCGTGCCGCCAAAGAGGCTGGACTCACTGTAGGAGCGTGGACGGGAAAGTACATGACATATATATTACGTAGCTTTGCTGAAGGAGATTGTGGTGGTATTAAGCTATTTCTATTTGGGAAAATTATGGGGTAAGGAATGGATACAAAATTTAATTTCAAGGGATTTTGCACACTTTTGTAGTGGATCAGAGGGTGGTCTAACCCATGGGACCCCTGCAGTCAGGGCATTGTTTACACAGGCACAACTGTGTGTCCGTGTGGTGGCTGAGCTTGGTACTGCTGCTTGTAAACATCGAGTGAATGGAGCTGCAAAACCAGGCATAGCCATGTTCATATGTGTGGCGCTGTGCCTGTGTAACAATGAGGAAATTTCAGCTTTTACAGGCCCCATCAATGTGCTGATTAGCAGGGGTCCCGGAGATGGACCATCAGAGTTTATGTCCTGGAGAAGGACCCCTCTAATATGTTGATAGCACTGCATTCTTCTTAATCAGGGCCACTTAATAGCCTGTCAAAGATAAAAGAACTTGCGCCCCTAGTTGACCGTCTCTTTAAAATACCCATCTGATCGTGTCACCAGAATGTTTTTGGCCTCTCGCATAAAACTTCTCCCTTCTAGGGGGAAGAGGAAATGGGTCTGCTCTTCGACCTTACGGTAAGTGATCATACTAAACTTGACACTGATCTTTAGAGAATGTGAAGAACCCTTGAAGATGTTTGTCTTTCTAGAAGGAAGTGTCACATCATCTCTTGGTTGTAAAATCTACTACTGGTACAGAGAAGAAAATCCAAATCTAGTACTCACACGATTGTCCTGTAATCGTCTGCCGATGGATAGGTATGTTATCGTAGGGTAAAGTCAACTAGCGTGGATTCTAAATTCTACGTGTGAATGTATGAAGCTTTGTAATGTCATGAAAAGAAAGCACCCTGTTCTTTCCCTAATTGTGAATTTTCTGGTGCCAGAATCAACAAATAGCTGTGGGTAAGCTCAAGAAGAAAATCCGGACACGTGCTCTTGTCAAATTCAGACATCACACGTTTTGGGGCACCAACCTAGCAACCAAGCATAGGCATCTGGAAGGTTTAGTACCTGTGACCTCTGTGTCTGTGCCACCAAGTTTCAGTGCATGCGCAGAATGGGAGAGATTAGCTCTCTGGAGTCTTAGCAATAAGTGAGCTGGAGTAAGATGTGGCAAATTTATTAAAAGGCACGAGCGTCTTAAAAATTTGGCGCAACTTCCGGCTTTTCGGGCGGCAGCTGGGAGCTAGCATAGATTACACCAGTTTGTGGTATAAAACATAGTAAATCCGGCGGGCAGTGGTAGACCTCTCCCCTTCCACTTAGCCCCGTTCCCTTTATTCACACTTTTACAGTGTCAAGAAGCTCAAAAAGTTGTAAATCATGTCAAAAATATGGTATGCATCATAATCTGCAAAAAAAGTCTCATTTAGTAGCCAGGTAACCAAAGACAAATTTTAGGCTAGTGTACAAAACCCAGCGGGTTCTAAATGATCAATGTGAACATGATGTGAGCCAGTGGTGGGGTTGCACGTGCAGTTCAGTCCCCAAGAATAAGGTACTTGCAAAATTGTCTTTGTTGTTCAATATTCTGATGTATTGTGACCCACATAGTTTTGTATGGATAGGTAAGGGTTAACAATCATGACTCTGCCCTTGTAGGAGGCTAGGAGTTAGACATAGGTCCGCCCCTAGTTTTTGTGTGTGAGTCTAGTGTTAGTTGAAGAAGAGAGAGGAGCTACGTGTGCTCACTCCTCAGAAGACTAGTCCTAAGTCCCAGGGAATCCAAATGTTTGAAATATTTGCAGGAAGAAAGCCATCTCTAGTTTATAGTACTCCAGAGAGAGAAAATAACGAACTAGAAGGTCCAGAATCTGCAAGGTCGAACATTGGAGTCGGTTAGTAAGGTATTCGCTGTTTAAGGCTGATGCACCCCAACTACCATTAGGCATGAGCCCCAAAATCAGGGTGTGCCCTCCTGTCACTGACCGGCCCTAGGGAACATCAGTGTGAGGACGGCCACTGTGAATATAAAGGTTTGGAGAGTATTCGCCAACTTCTATGTATGGTAAATTAATAAAAATACTAGGGGGCTTATCTATCATTTGGGATGGTTTTCATGTCACTCATGTTTTTGCAATAATACTGTATATGTGGAGTGAGTGCCATGTGGTTTAAACCTTTATGTGTAGAAGTAGACCAGAGGGTTGCCTCGCATGAGTTGTGACCTTTTTGCAACTTTTGCAAAAGTCGCAAATAGTAAATGAGCTAAATGAGAAAAGTGTCGAGCAACACGAAATGTCGCAAAATTGACCAAATGTCACAGAAAATGTCACAGGTGCCATGACTTGCAACTTTTTACGCTACAAAACTGACATATCTGATTTTCAGAATTCCTTGACCACATCCCAGCGGAAGAGCTGGCATCTGGGCAGAGCACAGTCAGCCTCTGCCCTACCTGTCCCTTTGTTACAAGGCAGGACTGCGCACCAATTTGCCCAGTTGAAGTGCTGGCACCAGGGCAGAGTACCGCTGATCTCTTCCCACAAAGCAGACCCCACTCCAAGCCAGAGAGCAACACAGAGACCGGGAGTACCAGTTACCAACACAACCTTGGTGAACTCACTGGACAGAGACAGGCTACCCAATTCAACAGGTCCAGTATTTGGTTGTGGGTGGGCTGCCAGACTAACGCAGGTACCGACCAGCATGAGGTTAGGTACCTGGTTCCCCCACTGGAGCCTGGTCTTAGGTCCAGGGTGGGTAGGAGACGGCGAGGTCCCAACCAAGCTGCGGCGGTTCGTGGGGTCTGCAGTGCTTATGGTGTCAAGTGGAGTGCTTGGAGCCCTCGGGAAGCACTAGGAGCATCCATCAGTCGGGGTGCCAGGAGATCCGTTACAGCCACTAAATGCTTTCACCACAAATAACTGCAACAGTGAAGTGCGTATATATTTTTCTTTCTGTACTGAAATAGGCAACTAAAGGCTTTCACCAAAAATAACTGCAACAGTGAAGTGCGTATATATTTTTCTTTCTGTGCTGAAATAGGCCACTAAACGTTTCACCACAAATAACTGCAACAGTGAAGTGCGTATATATTTTTCTTTCTGTGCTGAAATAGGCCACTAAACGTTTCACCACAAATAACTGCAACAGTGTAGTGCGTATATATTTTTCTTTCTGTACTGAAATAGGCCACTAAAGGCATTTCAACATAGCACTTGCTCCCCAATAAAATAAACAAACTGCTGGAATGACATGGCTATATAATGGCTTTTTGGATCCCCAAATATTCTTTCCCTGCACTTGTAAATGGCTTTTCTAGCACTGTCCCTAGCTTTTTCTGATGTCTCTCCCTGCACTCAGAACGCTGGAAAATGTCTTAATCCGTGACATCACAGAGCTGGCTGGCTGCTGATTGGCTGCATGCATGGCATTATTGGTCATCCCGTCTTCCCAGAGTTTCTTGCCCCATGCCCTAACATGTGTAGCCGCCATTTAAGGAAAAACTGTGATTTGTTACCACGAAGCACGGGGAAATTCGCATTCATTGCAAATCAAATTTTTCCTGAAAATCGTAGTGAATTCCACTTCGTCAGCTTCGATTCGCTCAACTCTAGCCAGGAGGCTGCTGGACTGTGTAGCTGAGAAAAGCTGGATCGTACCCTATGTGTGAACTGTGCTCTATAGGTGAGGTAGAGACAACCTATGTATTAGGTAGTGCCTAGACGGGCAGGTGTTTATTTTGCAATGTTTATGTTTGTGCTGGTGCTGAAGTGCCAAAATAAAGCACCATTTGGACTTAAACCCCTGTTATCTGAGGAGGAATGTGTCATCGTCGCCCTGGTTGAGAGAGCGATCCCTTACAATTGGTTAAAAACCTTTGTATATAAAGCCACTGATAATAAAAGTCCCTCCTCCAATATATAGTTTTAATATAAATACTCCCAGAGCAGGATCTTGGGAAGACTACAAATGTAAGGGACAATCTATCCCAGTGATAAACCCAGGGCTTTCTATTTGTATGTGCAGTGCTAGAAAAATATATTTCCAGAGGAATTCTAAAATAAATAACCTACATTTGTGAATGGCTACAGTGCCTTGAAAAAGTATTCATATCCCTTGAACTTTCACGTTACACACAAACTTAAATGTAGTTTATTGGGATTTTATGATATGGACCAATACAAAGTTGCAAGCATGTGTGAAGTGAAAATAAAATGATACATGGTTATCAAAAATTTTAAGAAATAAAAATCTGAAAAGTGGGGCATGCATTTGTATCCAGCCACCTGTACTGTGATACACCTGAATAAAATACAGTGTGATCAATTGCCTTCAGAAGTCACTTAATTAGTAAATAGAGTCCACCAGTGTGTAATGTATTCTCAGTATAACTACAGCTGTTCTGTGAAGGCCTCCAAGGTTAGCTTGAGAACATTAGTGATCAAACAACATCACGAAGACCAAGGAACACACCAGACAGGTCAGGAATAAAGTTGTGTAGAAGTGTAGAGCAAAGTTAAGTTATAAAAAATATCCCAAGCTTTGAACATCTCATGGAGCACTGTTCAGTCCATTGTCCAAAAATATAGGTAGTATGGCCCAACTGCAAATCTACCAAGACATGGCCATTCATCTAAAATGACAGACCAGGCAAGGGGAGCACTAATTAGAGAAGCAGCCAAGAGGCCCATGGTCACTCTGGACGAGCAGCAGAGATCCACATCTCAGGTGGGAGAATCTGTCCACAGGACAACTATTAGTCATGTACTCCACAAATCTGGCCTTTATGGAAGAGTAGCCAGAAGAATTTCTGAAAGCGAGCCATAAGAAGTCCCGTTTACAGTTTGCCACCAGCCATGTAGGGGACGCAGCAAACATTTAAAAGAAGGTGCTTTGGTCAAAGGAAACTAAAGTTGAACTTTTTGACTAAATGCAAAACGCTATGTGTGACAGAAAAATAACACTTCACATCACCCTGAACACACCATCCCCACCATGAAACATAGTGGGGGAGCATCATGCTCTGGGAAGGCTTTTCATCAGCAGGAACAGGGAAGCTGGTCAGAGTTGATGGGACGATGGATGAAGCTAAATACAGGGCAATCCTGGAGCAAAACCCGAAAGGTACAGCCAGGGCTACAATAGAATGGTTTAGATCAAAGCAAATTCATACTATAGAATGGTCCAGTCAAAGTTCAGATCTAAATCCCATAGAGAATCTGTGGCAAGATTTGCAAATTGCTGTTCACAGACGCTCTCCATCCGATCTGACTGAGCTTGAGCTATTTTGCAAAGAGCAATGGGCAAAAATTTCAGCCTCTACATGTGAAAAGCTGGTAGAGACATACCCCCAAAGACTTGCAGCTGTAATTGCAGTGAAAGGTGGTCCTACAAAGTATTGACTGGAGGCTCAAATGCACGCCACAAACCATGTATCATTTTCTTTTCACATCACACATACTTGCTACTTTGTGTTGGTCTATCACATAAAATCCCAATGAAATACATTTAAGTGGGCGTAACCTTAGCAAATGTTCAAGGGGTATGAATACTTTTTCAAGGCACTGTAGATCCAGTAGAAAGTCCTCTGCATATCTGTTACAAAAAGATTTATTCTTATAGATGCTCTTTCCTGCCAGTTATCCTGTAATTGTCTGGAATTACATGAAAGTCAACAATTCTTATATATGTACATCTGCTATAAGTTATACATCTTCTTGTATATAGTGATATGGACCATGCTGATATAACCTGGGCATCTCCTGTATATAATTATATATGTACAGCTGGTATAAGTTATACATCTTCTTGTATATAGTGATATGGAGCATGCTGGTATAACCTGGGTATCTCCTGTATATAATTATATACGTGCAGCTGGTATAAGTTATACATCTTCTTGTATATAGTGATATGGAGCATGCTGGTATAACCCGGGCATCTCCTGTATATAATTATATATGTACAGCTGGTATAAGTTATACATCTTCTTGTATATAGTGATATGGACCATGCTGGTATAACCTGGGTATCTCCTGTATATAATTATATATGTACAGCTGGTATAAGTTATACATCTTCTGTATATAGTAATATGGAGCATGCTGGTATAACCTGGGCATCTCCTGTATATGATTATATATGTACAGCTGGTATAAGTTATACATCTTCTTGTATATAGTGATATGGACCATGCTGGTATAACCTGGGTATCTCCTGTATATAATTATATACGTGCAGCTGGTATAAGTTATACATCTTCTTGTATATAGTGATATGGAGCATGCTGGTATAACCCGGGCATCTCCTGTATATAATTATATATGTACAGCTGGTATAAGTTATACATCTTCTTGTATATAGTGATATGGACCATGCTGGTATAACCTGGGTATCTCCTGTATATAATTATATATGTACAGCTGGTATAAGTTATACATCTTCTGTATATAGTAATATGGAGCATGCTGGTATAACCTGGGCATCTCCTGTATATGATTATATATGTACAGCTGGTATAAGTTATACATCTTCTTGTATATAGTGATATGGACCATGCTGGTATAACCTGGGCATCTCCTGTATATAATTATATATGTACAGCTGGTATAAGTTATACATCTTCTTGTATATAGTGATATGGACCATGCTGGTATAACCTGGGTATCTCCTGTATATAATTATATATGTACAGCTGGTATAAGTTATACATCTTCTTGTATATAGTGATATGGAGCATGCTGGTATAACCTGGGTATCTCCTGTATATAATTATATATGTACAGCTGGTATAAGGTATACATCTTCTGTATATAGCGATATGGAGCATGCTGGTATAACCTGGGTATCTCCTGTATATAATTATATATGTACAGCTGGTATAAGTTATATACATCTTCTTGTATATAGTGATATGGAGCATGCTGGTATAACCTGGGTATCTCCTGTATATAATTATATATGTACAGCTGGTATAAGTTATACATCTTCTCGTATATAGTGATATGGAGCATGCTGGTATAACCTGGGTATCTCCTGTATATAATTATATATGTACAGCTGGTATAAGTTATATACATCTTCTTGTATATAGTGATATGGAGCATGCTCGTATAACCTGGGTATCTCCTGTATATAATATATATGTACAGCTGGTATAAGTTATACATCTTCTTGTATATAGTGATATGGAGCATGCTGGTATAACCTGGGTATCTCCTGTATATAATTATATATGTACAGCTGGTATAAGTTATACATCTTCTTGTATATAGTGATATGGAGCATGCTGGTATAACCTGGGTATCTCCTGTATATAATTATATATGTACAGCTGGTATAAGTTATACATCTTCTTGTATATAGTGATATGGAGCATGCTGGTATAACCTGGGTATCTCCTGTATATAATTATATATGTACAGCTGGTATAAGTTATACATCTTCTTGTATATAGTGATATGGAGCATGCTGGTATAACCTGGGTATCTCCTGTATATAATTATATATGTACAGCTGGTATAAGTTATACATCTTCTGTATATAGTGATATGGACCATGCTGGTATAACCTGGGTATCTCCTGTATATAATTATATATGTACAGCTGGTATAAGTTATACATCTTCTTGTATATAGTGATATGGACCATGCTGATATAACCTGGGTATCTCCTGTATATAATTATATATGTAAAGCTGGTATAAGTTATACATCTTCTGTATATAGTGATATGGAGCATGCTGGTATAACCTGGGTATCTCCTGTATATAATTATATATGTACAGCTGGTATATATTATACATCTTCTGTATATAGTGATATGGAGCATGCTCGTATAACCTGGGTATCTCCTGTATATAATTATATATGTACAGCTGGTATAAGTTATACATCTTCTGTATATAGTGATATGGACCGTGCTGGTATAACCTGGGTATCTCCTGTATATAATTATATATACAGCTGGTATAAGTTATACATCTTCTTGTATATAGTGATATGGACCATGCTGGTATAACCTGGGTATCTCCTGTATATAATTATATATGTAAAGCTGGTATAAGTTATACATCTTCTGTATATAGTGATATGGACCATGCTGGTATAACCTGGGTATCTCCTATATATAGTTATATATGTACAGCTGGTATAAGTTATATATCTTCTTGTATATAGTGATATGGAGCATGCTGGTATAACCTGGGTATCTCCTGTATATAATTATATATGTACAGCTGGTATAAGTTATACATCTTCTTGAATATAGTGATATGGACCATGCTGATATAACCTGGGTATCTCCTGTATATAATTATACATGTACAGCTGGTATACCATATTTTTCGCCCTATAAGACGCACTTTTTCCCCCCCAAAAGTGAGGGGAAAATAGTGCTGCATCTTATGGGGCGAATGCAGCAAACTTTGATACACCGCCGCACTGATAAAGAGCGCAGCCGGCGTGTGTATCAATGAGGAGGGGCTATGGGCAGCATCTTGCTTGCTAATAAACAGTTAGGACGCCGGACAGGCAGGAGGCGGCAGCGTAACGTCACGCACCTGCACCGCCCACTTTATGAATGAAGCAGGTGGCGCAGGCGCGTGACGTCACGCTGCCGCCTCCTGCCCGCCTGGCCTCCTGACTCCAGTCCTGCCTGCGATCTTACATTATACTAGGAAGAGTAATACTCAGTGGCGTTGCGAGGGGGGTGCGGGGGGTGCGGGCCGCACCGGGTGACACCAGTCTGATGGGGTGACACCCGGACCCCCCACCCAACACCAGTAGCATCCCCGGCGCTGCACTGACAGTAGTGGCTAAAAACTCCAGACATGAAACAGACCTCCTGACTTCACTGGGTCATGTGACATTCTCTTGTCACGTGACTCTGAATTGGCAGCGCAGCGGCAGTCAGGGTCGGAATCGAGAGAGCTCGGAGCTCAGGCTGTCTGCAGAGCAGGTCACAGATGGCTGCTCTTAACTCATAGAGGGGGGAGAGAGAGAGTCAATGTGTGCTGTGGACGTGCTGAGGGGAGGGGGGCCCGAAAACTGTATGGTGAAGGAGTCTGTGTGAGACTGTATGCAGAGGTGGGGGATGCCTTTAATATTGTATACGGGTGGGGGTCGTGCTGTGTAATATTTGTAGGGGGCATTGTAATATTTTGCAGGGGGATGTATTATTGTCTGCAGAAGGGGCGAGTAATATTGCATGCGGGGGAGTTTGGAGGGTGTAATAATGCAGTTTTGTATGCGGGGGGCTGCCGTGTCGTTTTGTATGCAGGGGGTGCCGTGTCATGATGTATGCAGCTGGGGGCGGGTGCCGTGTAGTTTTGTATGCAGGGGAGGGATGCAGGGTAGTTTTGTATGCAGGGGTGCCGTGCAATATTGCATGCAGGGGGTGCCGTGCAATATTGCATGCAGGGGGTGCCGTGTAATATTGTATGCAGGGGTGCTGTGCAATATTGTATGCAGGGGTGCTGTGCAATATTGTATGCAGGGGGTGCTGTGCAATATTGCATGCAGGGGTGCCGTGTAACATTACAAGCGTGGGGAGCCGTGTAGTTTTGTATGTAGGGAAGGGGTGCCGTGTAGTTTTGTATTGGGGGAGCGTGTAGTCTTTGTATGGGGGAGCGTGTAGTCTTGTATGGGGGAGCGTGTAGTCTTGTATGGGGAGCGTGTAGTTTTGCATGGGGAGGCGTGTAGTTTTGTATGGGGGAGCTGTAGTCTTGTATGGGGAGCGGTAGTCTTGTATGGGGAGCGTGTAGTTTTGTATGGGGGGGGAGCGTGTAGTTTTGTATGGGGGGGGAGCGTGTAGTTTTGTATGGGGGGGAGCGTGTAGTTTTGTATGGGGGGGGCGTGTAGTTTTGTATGGGGGGGGCGGCGATCTGTCTGCTAGCGGGGGTGACACCATTTTCTACCGCACCGGGTGACACCAGCCCTAGCAACGCCACTGGTAATACTGGCAGCATTAAGATTATACTGTGATTTTAAACATCGCCTGTAACTACCGGTACATTACTACAGCGGGCCCGGTGTAGTAGAATACAGTTACTGCACCGGGCCCTGCTGTCATTAGCAAGCAAGATGCTGCCCACAGCCTCTATATTGGGGTCATCACACCCACTGTTATGGGGTTGGATCTGTGGATGACACATAGCATAAGATGCTATGTGTCATCCAAAGATTCCCCCCATAGCAGTGTTATCCCCAGATACCCCCATACAGTGCCATCCACAGATGCCCCCATACAGTGCCATCCCCAGAAGCTCCCATACAGTGCCATCCCCAGATGCCTCCATACAGTGCCATCCCCAGCTCCCCCACAAAACAGTGTGTCATCCCCAGATGCCCCCATAACAGTGCGTCATAATAGTGTCATGCACAGAACACCATTAGTCAAAAACCCAACCAAAAGCACACCTTTTGGTTCAAAATATATTTTTTCTTATTTTCCTCCTCAAAAACTTAGGTGCGTCTTATAGGGCGAAAAATACGGTAAGTTATACATCTTCTTGTATATAGTCTTCAAATAGATGAGACAGCACTCCAAGGTTTATATGCTGAATATATTTATTAATTTAGCCGGACATGGTGGTGCAAAGGTACAATTTTTTCAAACCAATTTGCCTCCATGGTGGTACCTTTTTTTACTCTGATGTACTGAAATACGTCTGTAGGGATTCGACGCCTAGCCTGTATCATGTATATCTTGTTACTATACATAATATTAACTGTATCTGTTTTGAACATCGTCTGTTTACTTATACATGCAAGTTGCCTGAGAAGAGAAGCGCCGGAAGACTCACAGGCGCACTGGCAGGCGCATGCGCACTTCAATGCCTGTGTGAGTCTTCCGGCGCTCTCTCAGGCAAGTGGAGTGAATAAATTACCTACAACGGCGCTGGGCAGGTAGGAAATCTGTGGAATCGGATGACACTGGGGGGAGAATCTGTGGATGACACTGAGGGGGGAATCTGTGGATGACACTAAGGGGGAGAATCTGTGGATGACACTGAGGGGGAATCTGTGGATGACACTAAGGGGGGAATATGTGGATGACACTAAAGAGGGGGGAATCTGTGGATGACACTGAGGGGGAATCTGTGGATGACACTGAGGGGGAGAATCTGTGGATGACAGAGGGGGAATCTGTGGATGACACTAAGGGGGAATATGTGGATGACACTAAAGAGGGGGAATCTGTGGATGACACTGAGGGGGTGGGAATCTGTGGATGACACTGAGGGGGGAATCTGTGGATGACACTGAGGGGGAGAATCTGTGGATGACACTGAGGGGGAATCTGTGGATGACACTAAGGGGGGAATATGTGGATGACACTAAAGAGGGGGAATCTGTGGATGACACTGAGGGGGGAATCTGTGGATGACACTGAGGGGGAGAATCTGTGGATGACAGGGGGAATCTGTGGATGACACTAAGGGGGGAATATGTGGATGACACTAAAGAGGGGGGAATCTGTGGATGACACTGAGGGGGTGGGAATCTGTGGATGACACTGAGGGGGGAATCTGTGGATGACACTGAGGGGGGGAGAATCTGTGGATGACACTGAGGGGGGGAATATGTGGATGACACTAAAGAGGGGGGGAATCTGTGGATGACACTGAGGGGGGGGGGGGTCTGTGGATGGCACTTAAGGAGGGGGATCTGTGGATGGCACTTAAGGGGGGGATCTGTGGATGACACTGAGGGGGGGGATCTGTGGATGGCACTTAAGGGGGGGATCTGTGGATGACACTTAAGGGGGGGGGGATCTGTGGATGACACTTAGTGGGATCAAGGGAGGGGTGTGAGGTGTGGCTGTCGCAGTGGCGTAGCGTGGGTTGCCAGCACCCGGGGCAAGCCATGTATTGCGCCCCCCCCCCCAACCTGTGGGCACGCCCCTTTTTACAGATAACATCCTCTTCTATCATTATATACAGGGGCAATTATATATCCTAATAATACAGAGGGGCCATTATATATCCTAATAATACAGAGGGGCCATTATATATCCTATTAATACAGAGGGGCCATTATATATATATATATCCTAATAATACAGAGGGGCTATTATATATCCTAATAATACAGAGGGGCCATTATATATTATATTAATACAGAGGGGACATTATATATACTAATAATACAGAGGGGCAATTATATATTATATTAATACAGAGCTTATATATATAATACAGAGGGGACATTATATATTATATTAATACAGAGGGCTATTATATATCATAATAATACAGAGGAGCCATTATATATTATAATAATACAGAGGAGCCATTATATATACTAATAATACAGAGGGGAGTGGGGACATTATATATTATATTAATACAGAGGGGCCATTATATATAATACAGAGGGGCTATTATATACTAATAATACTGTGGGGCATTATATACTAATAATACAGATCCCTGCTGTCCATATACCAGGCCTACCAGTATTACTCCTTCATATACCGCCTGGTCAGGGTGACTAGGCGGTATATGAAGGGGTAATACTGGTGGTAGGCCTGGTATATGGATAGCAGAGATGGCATCCTCTGAACAGTACTGTCTCTGGTCATCCTTTACCAGCACCCTGACTGCCACCTGCGTAGCCTTTGACACTGACTGTAACTCACTGATAGCTAAGGGTACTTTCACACTTGCGTTCATGTGATCCGGCAGGCAGTTACGTTGTCGGAGTTGCCTGCCGGATCCGCTGTTCAGTGTGACAACTGACAGCATTTGTAGTCGGATCCGGTGCGGATCCGTCTACAAATGCATTGCAAGAACGGATCCGTCCCTCCGCTTGTCATGTGGATGGACGGATCTGTCTTGCAGTCTTTTTCACAGTTTTCCGGTCCGCGCGGATCCGTCCTTCAGTTGTTTTACAATGCCGGATCCGGCAATAATGCAAGTCAATGAGAATTAGTGCCAGATCCGACATTCGGCGACTGATCAGTGAGTGAAGTGAACGTGAGTGAAGCGGAACGGAAGGCATACTGATGCAAACTGAACGGATTTCTATCCATTCAGATTGCATGGGGATATGCCTGATCAGTTCTTTTCCGGCATAGAGCCCTTTTGACAGAACTCTATGCCAGAAAAGAATAACGCAAGTGTGAAAGTACCCTAAGCAGCAGGCAGTGAAGTGCCATGAGAGCCAGGCTACGCAGGTGGCAGTCAGGGTGCTGGTGAAGGATGACCATAGACAGTACTGCCCAGAGGATGCCATCTCTGCTCATCTCAACTATACCAGGCATACCACCAGTATTACCCCTTCATATACCGCCTGGTCACCCTAACCAGAAGAGCAGGCGGTGTATGAAGGGGTAATACTGGTAGGCCTGGTATATGGACAGCAGAGATTGCATCCTTGGGCAGTACTGTCTCTGGCCATCCTTCACCAGCAGATTCTGACTGCCACCTGCTTGCCCTGGCTCTCAGTGTCACAGTGTGAATAAGTCACCCCACACCTAACACTCAGAGAGTGATTCAGTCACACTGTGACACTGAGAGCCAGGGCAAGCAGGTGGCAGTCAGGAATCTGCTGGTGAAGGATGGCCAGAGACAGTACTGACCAAAGGATGTCACCTCAGGTGTCCATATTCCAGGCCTACCACCAGTATTACCCTTAATATACCGCCTGCCCACCCCACACCTAACACTCTGGGAGCTGTCACACTGACTGACTGAACAGAGGGGCCATTATATATCCTATTAATACAGAGGGGCCATTATATATATATATATCCTAATAATACAGAGGGGCCATTATATATCCTATATAATACAGAGGGGCCATTATATATTATATTAATACAGAGGGGACATTATATATACTAATAATACAGAGGGGCACATTATATATTACTATATAATACAGAGGGGACATTATATATTATATTAATACAGAGGGGCCATTATATATTATAATAATACAGAGGAGCCATTATATATTATAATAATACAGAGGAGCCATTATATATACTAATAATACAGAGGGAGTGGGGACATTATATATTATATTAATACAGAGGGGCCATTATATATTAATACAGAGGGGCCATTATATATACTAATAATACTGTGGGGCATTATATACTAATAATACAGATCTCTGCTGTCCATATACCAGGCCTACCAGTATTACCCTTTCATATACCGCCTGGTCAGGGTGACTAGGCGGTATATGAAGGGGTAATACTGGTGGTAGGCCTGGTATATGGATAGCAGAGATGGCATCCTCTGAACAGTACTGTCTCTGGTCATCCTTTACCAGCACCCTGACTGCCACCTGCGTAGCCTTTGACACTGACTGTAACTCACTGATAGCTAAGGGTACTTTCACACTTGCGTTCATGTGATCCGGCAGGCAGTTACGTTGTCGGAGTTGCCTGCCGGATCCGCTGTTCAGTGTGACAACTGACAGCATTTGTAGTCGGATCCGGGTGCGGATCCGTCTACAAATGCATTGCAAGAACGGATCCGTCCCTCCGCTTGTCATGTGGATGGACGGATCTGTCTTGCAGTCTTTTTCACAGTTTTCCCGGTCTGCGCGGATCCGTCCTTCAGTTGTTTTACAATGCCGGATCCGGCAATAATGCAAGTCAATGAGAATTAGTGCCAGATCCGACATTCCGGCGACTGATCAGTGAGTGAAGTGAACGTGAGTGAACGGAACGGAAGGCATACTGATGCAAACTGAACGGATTTCTATCCATTCAGATTGCATGGGGATATGCCTGATCAGTTCTTTTCCGGCATAGAGCCCTTTTGACAGAACTCTATGCCAGAAAAGAATAACGCAAGTGTGAAAGTACCCTAAGCAGCAGGCAGTGAAGTGCCATGAGAGCCAGGCTACGCAGGTGGCAGTCAGGGTGCTGGTGAAGGATGACCATAGACAGTACTGCCCAGAGGATGCCATCTCTGCTCATCTCAACTATACCAGGCATACCACCAGTATTACCCCTTCATATACCGCCTGGTCACCCTAACCAGAAGAGCAGGCGGTGTATGAAGGGGTAATACTGGTAGGCCTGGTATATGGACAGCAGAGATTGCATCCTTTGGGCAGTACTGTCTCTGGCCATCCTTCACCAGCAGATTCCTGACTGCCACCTGCTTGCCCTGGCTCTCAGTGTCACAGTGTGAATAAGTCACCCCACACCTAACACTCAGAGAGTGATTCAGTCACACTGTGACACTGAGAGCCAGGGCAAGCAGGTGGCAGTCAGGAATCTGCTGGTGAAGGATGGCCAGAGACAGTACTGACCAAAGGATGTCACCTCAGGTGTCCATATTCCAGGCCTACCACCAGTATTACCCTTAATATACCGCCTGCCCACCCCACACCTAACACTCTGGGAGCTGTCACACTGACTGACTGACTCACATTCAGGCTGCCTGCTGTGGAGTCCTGAAGCGACACACTGCAGCAGCCTTCTTCTTCTTCTTGCACCAGCTCCACTGTGTATTTCCCGGCTGGAAGGTGGGCGGAGCTTCGCGCTGCTGTGGGCGGAGCTTCGCGCTGCTGTGGGCGGAGCTTCGTACTTGTTCTGTTGATACTGCTCCTCACTCTGTGGCGCCGCTCTCAGTTAGCAACTTCAAAGATTTTTTTTTTTTGCAAACGGCTGCCAGCGCCCCCTGCAGTCTGGCGCCCGGGGCAACGGCCCCCCTGGCCCCCCCCACGCTACGCCCCTGGGCTGTCGTTATTCACTTTTAAATACAGGAATACAGGAAAGGATGGAGCCTAAAAGGAAGGGCGGGGTTTACAGAGAAAGGGGTTTGGCCTTGACAGGAAGGGGCGGGTCAAATTTATATTAGGGGGTGCCCGAGTTTAGTCTCGCCTAGGGCAGCACAAAACCAAGATACACCACTGTGTACAGCTGGTATAAGTTATACATCTTCTGTATATAGTGACATGGATCATGCTGGTATAACCTGGGTATCTCCTGTATATAATTATATATATACAGCTGGTATAAGTTATACATCTTCTTGTATATAGTGATATGGAGCATGCTGGTATAACCTGGGTATCTCCTGTATATAATTATATATGTACAGCTGGTATAAGTTATACATCTTCTTGTATATAGTGATATGGAGCATGCTGGTATAACCTGGGTATATCCTGTATATAATTATATATGTACAGCTGGTATAAGTTATACATCTTCTTGTATATAGTGATATGGACCATACTGGTATAACCTGGGTATCTCCTGTATATAATTATATATGTACAGCTGGTATAAGTTATACATCTTCTTGTATATAGTGATATGGAGCATGCTGGTATAACCTGGGTATCTCCTGTATATAATTATATATGTACAGCTGGTATAAGTTATACATCTTCTTGTATATAGTGATATGGAGCCATGCTGGTATAACCTGGGTATCTCCTGTATATAATTATATATGTACAGCTGGTATAAGTTATACATCTTCTTGTATATAGTGATATGGAGCATGCTGGTATAACCTGGGCATCTCCTGTATATAATTATATATACAGCTGGTATAAGTTATACATCTTCTTGTATATAGTGATATGGAGCATGCTGGTATAACCTGGGCATCTCCTGTATATAATTATATATGTACAGCTGGTATAAGTTATACATCTTCTGTATATAGTGATATGGATCATGCTGGTATAACCTGGGTATCTCCTGTATATAATTATATATGTACAGCTGGTATAAGTTATACATCTTCTTGTATATAGTGATATGGAGCATGCTGAGTATAACCTGGGTATCTCCTGTATATAATTATATATGTACAGCTGGTATAAGTTATACATCTTCTTGTATATAGTGATATGGAGCATGCTGGTATAACCTGGGTATCTCCTGTATATAATTATATATGTACAGCTGGTATAAGTTATACATCTTCTTGTATATAGTGATATGGAGCATGCTGGTATAACCTGGGCATCTCCTGTATATAATTATATATGTACAGCTGGTATAAGTTATACATCTTCTTGTATATAGTGATATGGAGCATGCTGGTATAACCTGGGTATCTCCTGTATATAATTATATATGTACAGCTGGTATAAGTTATACATCTTCTTGTATATAGTGATATGGAGCATGCTGGTATAACCTGGGTATCTCCTGTATATAATTATATATGTACAGCTGGTATAAGTTATACATCTTCTTGTATATAGTGATATGGACCATGCTGGTATAACCTGGGTATCTCCTGTATATAATTATATATGTACAGCTGGTATAAGTTATACATCTTCTGTATATAGTGATATGGAGCATGCTGGTATAACCTGGGTATCTCCTGTATATAATTATATATGTACAGCTGGTATAAGTTATACATCTTCTTGTATATAGTGATATGGAGCATGCTGGTATAACCTGGGTATCTCCTGTATATAATTATATATGTACAGCTGGTATAAGTTATACATCTTCTTGTATATAGTGATATGGAGCATGCTGGTATA
The DNA here is from genome assembly GCA_033119425.1 of Bufotes viridis. Classification (NCBI taxonomy): domain Eukaryota; kingdom Metazoa; phylum Chordata; class Amphibia; order Anura; family Bufonidae; genus Bufotes; species Bufotes viridis. The sequence goes on from CM065594.1 coordinate 265,931,834, forward strand.
ACCTGGGCATCTCCTGTATATAATTATATATGTACAGCTGGTATAAGTTATACATCTTCTTGTATATAGTGATATGGAGCATGCTGGTATAACCTGGGCATCTCCTGTATATAATTATATATGTACAGCTGGTATAAGTTATACATCTTCTGTATATAGTGATATGGACCATGCTGGTATAACCTGGGTATCTCCTGTATATAATTATATATGTACAGCTGGTATAAGTTATACATCTTCTTGTATATAGTGATATGGAGCATGCTGGTATAACCTGGGTATCTCCTGTATATAATTATATATGTACAGCTGGTATAAGTTATACATCTTCTTGTATATAGTGATATGGAGCATGCTGGTATAACCTGGGTATCTCCTGTATATAATTATATATGTACAGCTGGTATAAGTTATACATCTTCTTGTATATAGTGATATGGAGCATGCTGGTATAACCTGGGTATCTCCTGTATATAATTATATATGTACAGCTGGTATAAGTTATATATCTTCTTGTATATAGTGATATGGACCATGCTGGTATAACCTGGGTATCTCCTGTATATAATATATATGTACAGCTGGTATAAGTTATACATTTTCTTGTATATGGTAATATGGAGCATGCTGGTATAACCTGGGTATCTCCTGTATATAATTATATATGTACAGCTGGTATAACCTGGGTATCTCCTGTATATAATTATATATATACAGCTGGTATAAGTTATACATCTTCTGTATATAGTGACATGGATCATGCTGGTATAACCTAGGCATTTCCCGTATATAATTATATATGTACAGCTGGTATAAGTTATACATCTTCTGTATATAGTGACATGGATCATGCTGGTATAACCTAGGCATTTCCCGTATATAATTATATATGCACAGCTGGTATAAGTTATACATCTTCTTGTATATAGTGATATGGAGCATGCTGGTATAACCTGGGTATCTCCTGTATATAATTATATATGTACAGCTGGTGTAAGTTATACATCTTCTTGTATATAGTGATATGGTCTATGCTGGTATAACCTGGGTATCTCCCATATATAATTATACAGTATATGTACAGCTGGTATAAGTTATAGGTCTTCCTATATATACTCATATGGACCAGATTGGTTTATAGGGTCAGGATAGTGTACCTAGTATTCAGACTTTTTAGCTGTATCTGTACCATTTCCCCTGCAAGGCCTCCCCCCCTCCTCCCAACCACACACACTTCAACCAAGGACACACTCATATTATGAATAACACACAAAGGCAGAAAGTAAAAGTAAAGACTTCTGTATTTAAAAACATTTCTTAGAAACACACTCCAAAAAAATCAACTCTGCGAGTTTCACTCAGAGCGCCATCTAGTGGAAGAAACTGGTATAATCTGATTTTCCGGGAAAGGTGGTTTATTTTTGGCCAAGAATTTAATATTTTTTTTCTTTCATTTTTTTGTTTGTTTTTCCTCTTAGTTGCCCAACTACTGGTTTAACAAGTAACTGTGAAACGACCTGAAATGTCTGTTATACATTGTTTATTCTTTTGTCCTCTTTGCTTATGTCCTGTCATGTTATTGTACCTTTTTTTTTTACATTTATGGGGTAAGTTCAGTTTTGGGTTGTACTTGCATTAATTTCCTTATACTTTCAGTTTGAGCTTCAAGATTCAGTATAACTTGTATTTCATTTATTTAATTCCTTCAGAACCTGAAAATTTTCTGTTGCGTACAATGGAGTGGAAAGCTGTAAAAAAAATTTCAAATGGGGTGGAATTAGGGGAAAAAACATAATTCTGCCACAGTTTTATGGATTTTGTTTTAACAGCATTTCATGTGTGGTAAAACTGATCTGTTACCTTCATTCTCCGGGTCAGTACGATTATAACAATACCACATTTTTGTAGTTTTTCTTTTGTTTCAATACTTTTTATGTCTACGCAGCTGAGTAAGGCCTCTTTCACATGGGCGTCATGTTTGACGCCCGGATAAGAGGCGGGTGCGTTGCGGGAATATGCGCACATGGTCCAATCACATGGTCCATCACCATGGTAAGAAGAACCATGTGATTGGACCATGTGATGTGACGTCATCACAGGTCCTTTAGTTGTTAGCTGAAGCTTGAAAAGAGAAGACAGATCGCAACTACGCGATCAAGTGGCTAAGGTAAGTTAACTTTTATTATTTTGAACCCCTTCCTCTTCATTTTACTATACACTCTTTATTAAGAATGCTATTATTTTCCCTTATAACCATGTTATAAGGGAAAATAATAGAGATCAGGTCCCGTTGCTAAGCAACCATGTGGGAAAATCGCAACGCATTCGCACTTGCTTGCGGATGCTTCCGATTTTCCCGCAGCCCCATTCACTTCTATGGGGCCTGCGTTGCGATAAAAACGCACAATATAGAGCATGCTGCGATTTTCACACAACGCATAAATGATGCGTGAAATTCACCGCTCATGTCCACAGCCCCATAGAAATTAATGGGTCCGGATTCAGTGCGGGTGCAATGCGTCCTCCTCACGCATTGCACCCGCGCGGGAAAACTCGCCCGTGTGAAAGGGGCCTAAGGGTTTATTTTTTGTGGGACAATCTGTAGTTTTTATTGATGCCATTTTGGATTGTGTATGACTTTTTATTAACTTTTTCTGGGGAGGAGAAGTGACAAAAATAGACAAATCATATTGTTTTCCATTACATCATTCACCATATAGGATAAATATTTTTACATTTTAATAATAGTTTTCGCTTTCATTGATGCCCATTTTTAAAATAGTTTATTTATTTTTATTTTGCTTTTGAGGAAAGGGGGGCGATTTGAATTTTTAGATTTTTGTTTTTGTTAAACTTATTTTCTCTCTCTTTTTCTTTGCTTCTCTCATAGACTCCAATGCATTAGCATTGGAGTCTAGGAGCATTTCACAATGGTTCTATGGAGACCTGCTCAGGAACAAACTTGTGGCAGCCTATGGAGCCTTTAGGGGGACCAAGGCTGCTGCAAGGAATGAACAGCTTCCCCGATCGCTTCCAGGTTTTCCGCTCTCATATGCTGTGGTCACATTTGACCATGACATCTGAAGACTTAACTGTCTGCGACTGCCGTTATCGCCGATTGCAGACCTTATCCCCAGGTGTCTGCTGTTTAAAACATATTTAAATACATGACTTCCGCTGCAGATTTACTGTAAGCATTTGGGAAAGGGTTAAGTTCTTGATCATTCTGGGCTTTGAAGTTGAGGAGGCGGTCCTGTCAGTGATTGACAGATAACTCTGTATACACAGTCATAGGGCTCTTTCACCTGGGCGTCATGTTTGACGCCCGGATAAGAGGCGGGTGCGTTGCGGGCATATGCGTGATTTTTCCACGCGGGTGCAAACGTTTGTAATGCGTTTTGCACGCGCGTGTGAAAAATCGCCATGTTTGGTACCCAGACCCAAAGCCGGACTTCATCACTGAAGCCTGGTTTCGGGTAGAGTATTCTGGAGAATTTATTATTTTCCCTTATAACATGGTTATAAGGGGAAATAATAGCATTCTTAATAAAGAAGGCTTAGTAAAATGAAGATGAAGGGGTTAAAAATAATAAAAGTTAACTTACCTTAGCCACTTGATTGCGTAGTTGCGATCTGTCTTCTCTTTTCCAGCATCAGCTAACAACTAAAGGACCTGTGATGACGTCACATCACATGGTCCAATCACATGGTCCATCTTACCATGGTGATGGACCATGTGATTGGACCATGTGATGTGACGTCATCACAGGTCCTTTAGTTCTTAGCTGATGCTGGAAAAGAGAGGACAGATCGCAACTACGCGATCAAGTGGCTGAGGTAAGTTAACTTTTATTTTTTTTAACCCCTTCCTCTCCATTTTACTAAGCATTCTTTATTAAGAATGCTATTATTTTCCCTTATAACCATGTTATAAGGGAAAATAATAAAGATCAGGTCCCGTTGCTAAGCAACCATGCGGGAAAATCGCACTGCATCCGCACTTGCTTGCGGATGCTTGCGATTTTCCCGCAGCCCCATTCACTTCTATGGGGCCTGCGTTGCGTGAAAAACGCACAATATAGAGCATGCTGCGATTTTCACGCAACGCAGAAGTGATGCGTGAAAATCACCGCTCATGTGCACAGCCCCATAGAAATGAATGGGTCCGGATTCAGTGCGGGTGCAATGCGTTCACCTCACGCATTGCACCTGCGCGGAAAACTCGCCCGTGTGAAAGGGGCCATAAGGAGAAGGCCGTCAATCAGTGATAGGACCGTCTCCTGGACTTCAAAGCCCAGAATGAGCATTTATATATAAATTAATCAATTATAAATATATCACTCTGCTCAGCTCCTCCTGCTCTATAACATGCTGCCTTCAGTTCAGACACCATCTTCAACATGACAGGTTCCCTTTAAGTGATTTGGCTGAGCAGCAATACTACAAAAACAACAAAAAGTACAACAACAAAAGGTGACTCATTTAGCAATCTCTTCTGAGATCTACAGAACAAGCAACGGCAAAAAGTAAAAGTAAAACCTTCTGTCTATAAAAAGTTTCCTTGAATCACGCTCCGAAGAATCAACTCTGTGAGTCTGGTGGAAGACAATGATATCATCTCATTATTCAGGAAAGGTGGTTTATTTTTGGCTAAGAATTATATATATTTTTTTCTTGCTTTCCTTATTTTTTTTCTGTTTGCTTTTGTTTTACCTCCTACACGATTCAGTTGCCCAACTACTGTTTTAACAAGTACATTTCTTCCTTGTGAAATGACCTGAAATGACTTGAAGTCATAGAAAAACCTGCTCTGTTATCACATCGTGTTTTCTTTTGTCCTCTTTGTTTATGTCCTATTATATTACTGTACTTTTTTTTTTACAATCATGGGGTAAGTCCAGTTTTGGGTCGTACTCGCATTGATTTCTTTATACTGTCAGTTTAAGCCGTTATATTTCCCTTTTTGTTGTTATTTGGATAAACAAGGATGAAGAAGGCGCTTTTCTACGCTTCCATTATGGGAACTTCTTCCCCGGTACCTTTTTAAAAAAAATTCTTTGAGAAAAAAAAATATATATAGAAAAGAATTTTACCATTCACCTCCTTTTTTTCAACTGTGACTTCCTTGGGGATAAAATGGAAATAAGAACAGCGCCACTCTTGTCCTTAGGCCATATGTGGTATTGCAGTATTTAAAGGGAACCTGTAACCATGAAAACGTGAAATTCCCCTTACGTCCTACCAGCAGCACAGATGGGGTTAATTCCCCCCGTGAGCTGGTAGGACTGGCGGAATTTTAATGAGCCCTAACAATCAATAAAAGTTGACCCCCCTTAAAAGGGGGCCGTCCCCTTAACCCCCTGTGTTTTTTTCAGTCCTTCCGGACTGGTGGGCTGGCGGACTAGCCCTCTTGGGCTTCTGTTAAGTATACTCTGCGCCGCCCTGGTACCTGTTCCGGCGGCGTCTGAGGAGCGCGGTCCGTTTTTTCCCTCCTCTCTCTCTTCCTCTCTGTGTGTTCGGCGGCTGGGCCGGCAGCGCTGCAGGGGAATGACGTCATCCCCTGTGCGCCCGGCTGGCTTGTCGGCACTCTCTCTCTCTCCTCTTCAGACAAGGGGAGAGAGTTATAGAGTGTATATGTTGGAGAATCTTTCTGGAGGAGTTTACATATATATATATACAAATTGATATAAACTACAGTTGTTTTTTTATTGTAGTGGAGGGGTGGCTCTGTCACGCCCCCTGGGTGGAGCTTCCTGAATATAAGCTCCACGTTTGACTTCAGTCTGTCTCTGGCAGCGTTTCTTTGCAGATTAGCTCCAGAGTCCTCAGCGTTCCTGAGTGCTACTTCAGAAGCGTGATTTTTTTCTCAAAACAATTGTATCCTGCATTTCGGTGGGCTTATGCTGAATCAAGAGCAGTGGAGTGTTGTTATAACCCTCTTTTCTGAGTTATTTTCTTATGTTTTTCAGATGGCGTCTCCCCATGAAGGTGATCAGCCCCGCAAGGCGGGCACTAAGAGACGTCACTTGGCCTGCTTTGACTGCGATACCCCCCTGGAGGACGCGTATCCTTACTCCAGGTGTGAGTCCTGCAGACGTTCCCAGGAGACCGTGGATCCCACTGTGCAGGACATGTACTATTGGGTGAAGACCTATGTCGACGACTCCATTAAAGGAGTAGTCAACCTCCTTGATGAGAGGCTTCCGGGCGCTAAGGCACCCACGCACGTCCCTATGGAGGTGACGACCCATGGAGAGAGGCCGGTTGCAATTTCCTTGGATTCCTCTTCGGATGAGGAGGATACCTCGTCATGTTTCTTCCCTCCGGAAAAAACACAGAAATTGCTAAAGTCCATCAGGTCGGGGGACCATGATGTTGACCCGGGGGAGCCCTCCGACCCCGCTACCAGGGCACAGCGTGTCTTTAGAGCGGATAACTCCCTCCTAGCCATGATGCAGTTGGAGTGGAGAAAACCGGAGAAAGCGCCAGTTCTAACCAAAAAATTCAAGACCATGTTTCCGATGGCTAAACCTTTGATGGAGTCGTGGGGCTCTATTCCAAAGGTGGACATGGCTATTGCGAAGTTGTCTAAGCGCACTTTGGTTCCAGCGGATGATGGCTCCAATCTTCAGGATCCCCTCAATAGGAGAGCTGAAAACACCCTTAGGCGTAGCTACTCCGCGGTGGCGGCCTCAGCCTCTACCTCCATTGCCGCAGCTGAAGTGTCGTCTTTTCTTCGATCCAGCCTAAACAGCATCCAGACGGACGTGGACCAAAATGTGTCCAGAGACGATATATTGGCGTCTTTCAAGACTGCCAATCTCGCCATTGACTTCCTCTGCGATACGGCACAGGTGCAGCTGAAGTTGGCAGCAAAGTCTATGGCCCTAGTTTCAGCCGCACGTAGGCCGCTATGGCTTAAACCTTGGATAGCGGATAACGCATCCAAGTATAATCTGTGCTCTCTTCCATTTGAGCCGGGCCGGAGAGATCCGAAGCGCCCCCGCAGAGGTGGCAAAGAGGGCAAACCCTCCTGACTATGGGCCTCATCCAGGCTCTCGGTTGACCCCCGCTGCCTCAGCCGTGACTCCTCTAGATTTTCCCCTTCCCCGGCCGGAGATTCCGGTGGGGGGACGTCTGTCCCAGTTCAAGGAGGCCTGGCATCAGTTAATTCCAGACCCCTGGGTTTAAAGTGTTGTCACCCATGGCTATCAAATAGACCTCTCCTCTCCCCCCCAGAAAGGTTTCTGATAACCGAACGCCTTCAACCTCAAAGACAACAAATCCTAGAGGCTTACGTCCAGGAGTATATTTCCAAGGGGGCCCTGGAGGAGGTTCCGGCGGAGGAGCGGGGCTTAGGAATTTATTCCCCAGTTTTTCTGGTCCCCAAAAAAACCGGAGATCTCCGGATGATTATCGATCTGAGATTTTTCAATCGATACATAAAGAAGTTAAGGTTTCGCATGGAAACCGTCAGGTCAGTCTCCCACATTCTCAGACCAGGCAATGTGATGGCGACCTTAGATCTGAAGGACGCCTATCTTCACATTCCAATCCACCACTCTTCCCGCAAATATCTCAGAATTGCGGTCAGAATGTCAGGATCCCTGAGGCATTTTCAATTCTCTGCTCTTCCTTTTGGCATCTCTTCGGCCCCCATTACCTTTACAAAGGTGGTGGTGGCCGTGGTGGCGGCCTTGAGACTTCAGGGACTGACCATTATTCCTTACCTGGACGACTGGCTGTTCCTAGCCTCCTCGGTTCCAGTGCTTACCCAACATCTTCAGATAGCCATTCCCTTCCTGCTCCGCCTCGGGTGGATGATCAACTGGCCGAAGTCCAATGTGAGCCCTTCAACTTCCATCGTTTTTCTGGGCTTCATAGTAGACTCCATGGAGATGTCTCTCCGATTGACCCCAGAGAGGGAAGTGCGGATACAGGACTTAGCAAGATTCCTGTTTATTCCTCGACGTGTCTCGATCAGGACTCTAATGAGGATGTTGGGGCTCATGTCAGCAGCCGCGGACGCGGTTCCTTGGGCCTTGTGGCACCTCCGGCCCTTACAGGCGGAGGTTCTCGCCCAATGGGACGGCACCCTTGTGGGCCTAGACTCCCTGTGCTCCCTGTCTTATCAAACTCGTGCCTCTCTAAGGTGGTGGTTTCACCTTCCTGCAGGCAGGTCTATGACCCAGCCGGACTGGGTCATATTGACCACGGACGCCTCCCAGGTAGGCTGGGGTGCCCATTTACAAGACCTTCCGGTCCAAGGATCTTGGTCTCCTCAGGAGCGGCTACTCCTCCAATCTCTGCAAGATTCGAGCCATCCGGCTAGCCCTCCTCCACTTCGCCCCGCGGATTCGAGGCAAAGCAGTGAAGATACAGTCAGACAACATGACCGCAGTAATGTATATAAACAAGCAGGGAGGCACGAGATCACTCCCCCTCCTAGCGGAGATAGGGGTAATTCTCCAGTGGGCAGAAGCAAATCTTTCCCATCTCTCTGCCATTCATATTCGAGGGTCCCTCAACATGATAGCGGACCGTCTAAGCCGAGGCCTTCCCACCATGGAATGGGCCTTACGTCCGGAGATCTTCAGGCAGATAGTATCCAGATGGGGGTTGCCAGATGTGGATCTGATGGCAACGAGATTCAACGCCAAGGTACAGACATTCTGTTCCCTCTATCGAGAGGACAACCCTCTGGCGATAGATGCTCTGTCGATACCGTGGAGGTTCAGGCTGGCGTACATCTTCCCTCCTTTTTCCATGATACCGAGGGTATTGATGAAAATCCGTCAGGATCAGGCCTCGGTGATAGCCATCATCCCGTTTTGGCCCCGGAGATCCTGGTTTACCCAGCTCATGCAGATGAGTCAGGGACAATACTGGAGGCTCCCCCAGAGCAGACCCTGGTGTCGTGGGACACACATCTCTGCCTAGATCTGCATCGATTCAGCCTGACAGCCTGGAGGTTGATCAGTCCCTTCCCGGAGTAGAAGGGCTCTCTGAGTCGGTCCTGAGAACCTTATCTCATTCCAGAGCGGAATCTACAAATAAGGCCTATGCAAGGATCATGAAGATTTTTTCGGCCTGGTGCACTACTAAACAGGTGGCGTATGCAGATCCGCCCCTTTCATCACTTCTTCAATTCCTTCAAGATGGACTAGACAAGGGCCTTGCCCCTTCTACCCTTAAAGTTCAAGTTGCAGCCATCTCAGCATGTCTTAGCAAACCTTTTCTCGGGACCCACTCATCAAGCGCTTCCTTAAGGGAGCCGAAAGACTAAAGCCTACAGTGCTCAAACCCATTCCTCAATGGGATTTATCAGCAGTTCTAAGGGGTTGTCATCTCACCCCTTTGAACCCTTGGAAGAAGTGGACTTTCGTTTTCTTACTTGGAAGACGGTGTTTTTGTTGGCAATAACCTCGGCCAAGAGGGTTTCGGAACTCCAGGCGTTCTCTGCTCACCCTCCATACACATCCTTTTTCAGGACCGTGTTCTTCTTAGATATTTGCCATATTTTAGGCCTAAGGTTCCTTCCTTCCAAAATATTAATCAAGTCATATCCTTGCCGGTGTTATTTTCTTCTTCCTCCACTTCTTCTTCTCCAGTTCGGCATTCACTGGACATATCGAGATGCCTCCAAGTCTATGTGGATAGATCTAAGGAGTTCAGGATAGATGAAAACCTTTTCATCTTATTTGCCGGTAAGTTAAAGGCCGCAAGGCGTCTACACCTATGATTAGCCGCTGGATTAGAGAGGCTATCAGGGAATCGTTTATATCCCTAGATCTTGACCCTCCAAGTTTTGTTAAGGCTCATTCCACGCGGGCCGTAGCGACATCTTTTGCTGAAAGATGTTCCATTCCCTTGGAGGTAATTTGTAGGTCAGCCTCTTGGAGCTCAGAGTCTACCTTTATTTCTCATTATAGGGTGGATTCTAGAGTATCCGAATTCATGGCCTTTGGACAGACTATTTTAAGTGCTGTCAGGCAGGAGGACCCTCCCTAGGGGTTTTTTTCTTGCTATTTCCCCATCTGTGCTGCTGGTAGGACGTAAGGGGAATCGTTAATTTCTAACGATAATTTGTTTCCCTTAGTCCTAACAGCAGCACACAAATATCCCTCCCTATTGTACTATCTTGTTACAAACACAGGGGGTTAAGGGGACGGCCCCCTTTTAAGGGGGGTCAACTTTTATTGATTGTTAGGGCTCATTAAAATTCCGCCAGTCCTACCAGCTCACGGGGGGGGGAATTAACCCCATCTGTGCTGCTGTTAGGACTAAGGGAAACAAATTATCGTTAGAAATTAACGATAATCTGCAGGCAGCGGGTTATAGAGCAGGAGAAACTGAGCAAATTTTATATAGCTTTATGAGAAAAGATTTACTATAACTTGTATTTCATTCATTTAACCCCTTCAGAACCTGGCCATTTTCTGTTTAGTTTTGTCTTTTCATTTTCATGTTTTACTCCCAGCCTTCTCAGAGCCATAGCTTTTTTATTTTTCCATTCACATAGCCATATGAGGGATTGTTTTTTTGCGGGACAAGTTGTACTTTCTAATGGCATCATTTACTGTTACATACAGTCTAGTGGGAAGCTGTAAAAAAAATTTAAATGGGGTGAAATTAGGGTAAAAAAACCAAACTCCGCCACAGTTTTATGGGTTTGGTTTTAACAGCATATGTGGTTAAACTGTCCTGTTACCTTCATTCTCCACATCAGTACGATTATAACAATACCACATTTGTATAGTTTTTTTTTGTTCTAATTCGGAAAAAAATAAAAATAAATAAAGACTTTGGAAAAAAAACGAACTTTTTTTATGCCTAAGGAGCTGAGTGAGGGTTTATTTTTTGTGGGACAATCTGTAGTTTTTATTGATACCATTTTGGAGTGTGTATGACTTTTTGACCGCTTTTTACTAATTTTTTTCTGGGGAGGAGAAGTGACAAAAAAAGACAAATCATTTTTTTTCATTACATCATTCACCGTATAGGATAACATTTTTTATATTTTAATAATAGTTTTCACACCCATTGATGCCCATGACATTGATTTTTTTAATTGTTTATTTTTTTTTTTTTTTACTTTTGAGGAAAGGGGGGCGATTTGAATTTTAATATTTTTGTTTGTTGAACTTATTTTCTTTCTCTCTCTCTTTTTTTTTTTTTTTTTTTGCTTCTCTCATAGACTCAAGTGCATTAGCATTGGAGTCTACGAGCATTTCACTATGTTGGTATGGAGACCTGCTCAGGAACATAGCTGTGGCAGCCTACGGAGCCTTCAGGGAGACCGAGGCTGCTGCAATAAATGAACAGCTTCTCGCTCGCCACTAGGGGGACCCTTTTCAGCCCCGGAAACTCTGCGCTTCTGGGTTTTCCGCTCTTACGCTTTTATAAGCTGTGGTCACAATCGACCATGGCATCTGAAGGCTTAAATGTCTGCGACTGGTGTTATAGACGATTGCAGACCTTATCCCCAGGTGTCTTCTGTTTTAAAACATATTTAAATATATGATTTCTGCAATAAATTAATGTAGACATTTGGGAAAGGGTTAAATTCTTGCTCATTCTGGGCTTTAAAGTCCAGGAGGTGGTCCTATCAGTGATTGACAGATAACTCTGTATACACAGTCATAGGGAGAAGGCTGTCAATCAGTGATCGGACCGCCTCCTGGACTTCAAAGCCCAGAATGAGCATTTATATAAATCAATCGATTATAAATATATCAATCTGCTCAGCTCCTCCTGCTCTATAACATGCTGCCTTCAGCTCAGACACCATCTTCAACACAACATGTTCCCTTTAAGGGATATGGGCTGAGCAGCAATACCAGAAACACAAAAGCAGACCTCTCAGGGATCTCAAGTCTCCTGGACGTTCAGGGAGTCTCCCGCTATTAGATAGTGGCTCCCTGACGCCCGCATGTGAAACAATATATCCCGGAAAGGTTTACTCGCAGTAAACCTTTCCGGCAACCTGTAGCAGTGTCCCCTTCTCGGCCGGTCCTCTGACTCCTCGAGAACTCCGACTGGTGATGTCACGTCCCATGACTTGCCAGTCGGAGCTTTAGCCCCCCTGCAGCTCTTGCGCGTGCGCCAGCCTTACTCGAACTACCGCCACTGCGGCTGCGCGGCATCACATGCCACTGTCAGAAGCCTCGATTCCCCTCATTGCGCCGTCACCCAGGCATAGTAGAAAGTTCATGTTTCACTATGTTCCCATATATGTTTTGTTCATGATATACTTGCCTTTATACTGCGCAGCACAGTAACCTTGTTATGTTCTGCATATGTTTGGAAAATGTAATAAAAAGTTTGTGAAAAAAATAAATAAAGAAAACCTCCCTGAAATGAGAGGTGCACCTCCCTGAAATGAGTTTTCGCAGGTTGGGATGTCTGTTTTATATAATCTTATACAACCTCCTCTATGGTTCCTGATTATTTTCAGCTCTTATTTTCCTTTTTCTACCATTTATTTGCATTCAGTTTTATTTTGCCCCCTTTTGTAATAAAGAAACCAAAATGAAGATGGGCCCTCTTCTGGGTCAGATACCTACTACCCGGGGTCCACTACTCCAGAGGTGACGACTACTATAGTTAAGCTAATGATTAGCCAGAAGTGGCCGTGCCGTCACGTAGACTGAGAACAAGTTTTATTGCTCTCAGTAAAATAAACCAAATTATAGTCCTGCAGATATGATAGCTTATATTGGCTAGATAAAAAAACAACACAATGATAAACCGCACAAGTGAAACAGGTGAGGCAGCACATATATATCGACAGACAGAAGCAGAGACGGGGTGCAAAAAATGGATGTTCAGCCCCTTGGTGCACCATGGCATCCATGTACATCACAGGTGCACAGGGACTATATGGAGTGGACTGTGTTTTTACTGACTGTGGGAATTTTTTAAAGGGGTTCTGTGCATCTCTTGTGTGTGCTAAGGTAAGGGTTACGTTTAGGGTTATTGGGGTGCTGGACATGGTTCTAATTCTAATGGGTTCTAATTCCTAAAGACTAAAAAGGAGGGAGCAGTCTGTGTGAGAGTGAGTGGTATGGGGAGCAGTCTGTGTGAGAGTGAGTGGTATGGGGAGCAGTCTGTGTGAGAGTGAGTGGTATGGGGAGCAGTTTGTGTGAGAGTGAGTGGTATGGGGAGCAGTCTGTGCGAGAGTGAGTGGTATGGGGAGCAGTCTGTGTGAGAGTCAGTGGTATGGGGAGCAGTCTGTGTGAGAGTCAGTGGTATGGGGAGCAGTCTGTGCGAGAGTGAGTGGTATGGGGAGCAGTCTGTGCGAGAGTGAGTGGTATGGGGAGCAGTCTGTGTGAGAGTGAGTGGTATGGGGAGCAGTCTGTGTGAGAGTGAGTGGTATGGGGAGCAGTCTGTGTGAGAGTCAGTGGTATGAGGAGCAGTCTGTGTGAGAGTAAGTGGTATGGGGAGCAGTCTGTGTGAGAGTGAGTGACACAGGGAGCAGTCTGTGTGAGAGTGAGTGGTATGGGGAGCAGTCTGTGTGAGAGTGAGTGGTATGGGGAGCAGTTTGTGTGAGAGTGAGTGGTATGGGGAGCAGTCTGTGTGAGAGTGAGTGGTATGGGGAGCATTCTGTGTGAGAGTGAGTGGTATGGGGAGCAGTCTGTGTGAGAGTGAGTGGTATGGGGAGCAGTCTGTGTGAGAGTGAGTGGTATGGGGAGCAGTCTGTGTGAGAGTGAGTGGTATGGGGAGCAGTCTGTGTGAGAGTGAGTGGTATGGGGAGCAGTCTGTGTGAGAGTGAGTGGTATGGGGAGCAGTTTGTGTGAGAGTGAGTGGTATGGGGAGCAGTCTGTGTGAGAGTGAGTGGTATGGGGAGCAGTCTGTGTGAGAGTGAGTGGTATGGGGAGCAGTCTGTGTGAGAGTGAATGTTATGGGGAGCAGTCTGTGTGAGAGTGAGTGGTATGGGGAGCAGTCTGTGTGAGAGTGAGTGGTATGGGGAGCAGTCTGTGTGAGAGTGAGTGGTATGGGGAGCAGTCTGTGTGGGAAAGAGGGAAGCATGAGGAGCAGTCTGTGTTGTTAGTGATGTGTGGCTATGCTGGAGGCACATGTGATGTGTTTTGTCTGATCTGAGGTCTAGACTCATTTAGCAATCTCTTCTGAGATCTGAATTACTTTTGGAGACCTATTTTGGTCTATAACAATTTATTAGTCTATTCTGATGAACTTTGGAATCTGCCCTTGGATCTTGATTAAAGGGGTTTTCCAAACTCCTGATATTATTGACTTATCCTTAGGATAGGTCATTATTATCTGATCCTCCACACCCCCACCGAACAGCTGTTCTCTGCAGCCTCCGGAGCTGGAACTGGTCCTGTCTATGGAACAGGAAGCACAGCGCGTTTCAAAGTATAGTGGCTGTGCTGGGTTACTGCAGGTCATTTCCCATTGAAGTCAATCGGAGCTGAGCAGCAGTTAGTAGTTAGCTATGATCAACAAAAGGAAACAAAGAATGTAGATCATGTAGTTTTCATAAGTCACCTCTGGGTGGCGCCAATACTCCAAAGAAGACAGTTCTATGACATAGTGCAACACATAGCAGTATCACAATTGTACATCATACAAGCACAAGTAATACTGGAGATTTTTAGGGTTAGTTGTTGGAGGAGATGGAGACGTGAATATCCTTAATCTATGTGGAGGGGAAGTGGACAGAGTCACCAACAGGTAATGGACAAATAGGAATTTGATGTGATATTCTCCATACGTGATTATGGGCTGTACAGTTTTGGTGTTAGTGGGTTGTGTGTACCTGAAATATACAGAATCACAATGCCATACACAGCTCATGGACAAGGCGGGTGCTGTGTTAGTCAGAAAGCAGCTATATATTTTTTATATATTCACACAACTTCTTTATATGATAAAATGCTGCCTACCTGAAGCCACCACTAGGGGGAGCTAGTAAAAAAAAACCTGATTTATTTTTGAGTTCTATGGATACAGTTAGTTTCCATATTCTCTGTAGTGGTGGCAGACAGGATTTTATCTTTTATCTCTAGGATTAGGTTGTCACAAACTAACCTGTCCAGGCTTTAGCAGTGAGATCTCCAGCTTCGGTGCCAGCCACACCTAAGCCACACCTTCTGGTGCTAAGCCACACCTTCTGGTGACGCGACAGTATCCTTAGCAACGGGATACAATACTCTGTTTCTCCCCACAGCGGGCGTGTGCTGGAGGAGACTAGCAGTGGGCTGATTGCTCAGCTGCTCTATTCCTGTGCGCTGTGTTCTGACTAATGGAGCGCCGAGTCAGGTTCCGATCCTGGGACTTGGTGCTCTATTTAAACCCCTTCCTGGCCATATACCAGTGCCAGAGCCTGTATAGGTTCACTAGCTAGGTTCCTGGTTCTTGGATTTGTTTGTGCTTTTGACCACGGCTTGTCTTTTGACCACTCTCTGTCCCACATGATTTATATTATGCATCCCATCTGGTATTTGACCTTGGCTTGTCTTTTGACCACTCTGTCTCTAATTTTTGTAATGCATTGTCCGCTGGGTTCGGACCCAGTCACCAGAAGCTGGTGAATATCTTCTTCTCCTCTACACGTCTACAGATTGTCTAAATTGAAAACTGAATAATACATTCAACCATTGAGAATTTCTCTGCAGCTATTATTA
Organism: Bufotes viridis; assembly: GCA_033119425.1. NCBI lineage: Eukaryota > Metazoa > Chordata > Amphibia > Anura > Bufonidae > Bufotes > Bufotes viridis. The sequence continues at coordinate 265,947,484 of CM065594.1, forward strand.
TTACGTTGCTCTCCCTACTAGTGATACAATCTGCTTCATGTGCAACTTACTGATGGTTTCCTTTTACATTGCAGTTCCAGAACCTGGGATTGAGCGAAAAGTGAACACCAGATGTTGGACACTTAGGCCCCTTTCACACGGCGAGTTTTCTGCGCGGTGCAATGCGTGATGTGAACGCATTGCACCCGCACTGAATCCTGACCCATTCATTTCAACGGGTCTGTGTACATGAGCGTTTTTTTTCACGCATCACTTCTGCGTTGCCTGAAAATCGCAGCATGTTCTATATTCTGCGTTTTTCACGCAGCCCTAGCCCCATAGAAGTGAATGGGGCTGCGTGAAAAACGCATTGCATCCGCAAGCAAGTGCGGGTGCGATGCGTTTTTCACTGATGGTTGCTAGGAGATGTTGTTTGTAAACCTTCAGTTTTTTATTACGCGCGTGAAAAACGCATCAAAACGCATTGCACCCGCGCGGAAAAAACTGAACAACTGAACGCAATCGCAGGCAAAACTGAATGGCTTTGCCTGTGAAATCGCACAGTTTTCACTGAACGCATCCGCAAAGCATCCGGACCTAATCCGGACATGCTCAGGTGAAAGAGGCCTTAGGCAGCATCCAAGAGGTAGAGAAAAAAGAGCAACAACCTGTCAGAAAATGGTTGTCACCAAGTTGGAGAAATTATTCCGATGGAAGAAGTCAGGGCAGGACTGAGACGACTTCAGAATTAGCTCAAGAAAAAAAAGAGGGAACTAGAGCAAGAGGAGCATACTGATGAGCATGTGTGCAGCGCCTCGGTTGTACTCGTTCTGTCAGGAGAAAATAAAAAATGTGTAAAAAAACATCTCGCAGCAGACCCCACCTGAAAAAACAAAAAACAAAATACCCTCTTGTAAGAATATAGCATTATGGTGTAATTTCCTCTGCCGGATCAGAGGTTGTGCTCTCTTCCTTCTATTTTCCAGAAGGGTTTTCTGCTTCCTCCCATTGGTGGCAGATGAGATATGCATACTCACTAACTTTGCAGTTGGTAAATTTGGGACAAATAAGCCCCACCCCTGTAACGCCCCCAAACAATGTGGGACTGCCCATTTATGAATGGCGTTTACTTGAGCCCCACCTATTTTTGTCCCAGAACAGGACGAATTTGCTGGCCATCAATGCTGTAATCCTAGAAGACCCCCTCAATAAAGAAATGCGCTGGTGTACAGTGCTCTACAATTATTAAAGGGGTTGTACCACGAAAAAATATTCAACATTTTTCAAACCAGCACCTGCATCTGAATACTTTTGTCATTGCATGTAATTAAAAAATCATTATAGCCACTGAGTTATTCAATGAAATGTATCTGTATAGCGCCACCTGCTGTTTGTTCTTTTCCTTATTTCTCCGTCCACCTCACTGAGGTGGTCGCACGTGCTCAGTTTAAATCGTTAATTGCCAACAGCTGTATCTACTGTCAGAAGCTGTGGCAGTTTACAGGGAGAGAGCTGCAGCAAAAACAATACACCGCCTGAGCTGTTTTAGGGAGGGAGCTACAGAAGAAAGGACATGCCTGCTGGAAAGGACACGCCCCTAAGGTGCCAGCCTAAAATAAATCTAGACCAATTAGATAAATGAATGAGGAGATCTCTGGGTCCATATGAGGTGCAGGGCTGGTTCTAGCTTTTTTAGAAAGAAATTGTCAAGTTCTTATTAGTGGTGAGCGGGAGGTGCCATATTCGATTTCGCGATATTTCGCAACTATTCGATTGAATATTTGTCATATATTCGTCAAAATCGAATATTCGTCATTATTCTATATAATGCGATTGTTACGCGAATTTATATTCGCATCACGAATTAAACTTAGAGCTGAGTTCCTAATGGTTGTACCTTGTATTGCTAGAAATGACGAAGATAACGAATATCACGAATATAGCGCTATATTCTCAATCTTCGTTATATTCTAGCAGCAACCATTAGGAACTCGGTCGGCTCTGTTTCATTCGCGAAGCGAACATATAATCGCATTACGAATTGATCTTAGAGCTAAGCTCCTAATGGTTGTATTGCTAGAATATAACGAATATCGCAATGCGAATAATTCAGGTTATATTAATCGCATTGCGATTACAACTTAATCAAATTTGTGAGATCGTGATTCTCACATCCGACAGTACATTTTAGCATGGACACGGGAAGTCGGCAGAAGCGGCAACGGGCATTGACTGGAGCGGGCAGGGAGCCAGGAATCCTCCGGACAGGTAAGAACAGCTTTTGGGAAGTGGGAAGACAACCAGAGAGCAACAAGGATTAACAGCTGGAAAAAAACAAAAAATCGAATATTCGAAATAGCGAATATATACCACTATATTCGCAAATTATCAAAGTTGCGATATTCGCGATAAAAATTCCCTATTCGAATATTTGCGTTCAACTTTATGTACTATATGATGTCTGATTTTCATGCTTTACATCAATCATGGGATCACCACGTTGATAGACACCGGCCTGTGAGGTCCATAAGCCAGATTGTTAAATATATGCCCGCAAGGACCTTAGGTCCATACAAAGACCCCTGTAACACAGCGCCAACACTTTATGTGGCCACAATTTAAGAATTGGTGTAAATGAGGTTTCTATGTAGTATATAACCTGGCCACTAGATGGCAGCGTTGTACCATCCCCAAGTACTATATAATAGTTCCATAATAACCCGTCCAGGACCGCGGGTCCAGCCGCCTCCTCCATGTGTTATTCCAGCAGCTCAGGGTTCTAGAGAAAACTTACCACTGCTTGTACTGGAGCTCAGGGAGAAGATGCTTCTCTTCTAGGCAAAACTTTCATTTGGCAAGACGTGATAAAAATCTGTAAGGATACTTACCTCAGGGGTCCTAAAGATGAGTAGAGGGGTGGAGAGGTCAGAGAGGAGGAAACACAGAGAGGAGAAGGGGCCTCACAGCAAAAATAAAACGTGGGAACTACTACTGAACATGGATCTCTATCTATCTATCTATCTATCTATCATATCTATCTATCTATCTATCTATCATCTATTTATTATCTATCTATCTATCTATCTATCTATCTATCATATCTATCTATCTATCTATCTATCTATCTCATATCTATCTATCTATCTATCTATCTATCTATCTATCTATCTATCTATCTATCTATCTATCTATCTCATATCTATCTATCTATCTATCTATCATCTATTTATCTATCTATCTATCTATCTATCTATCTCATATCTATCTATCTATCTATCTATCTCATATCTATCTATCTATCTATCTATCTCATCTATCTCATTATCTATCTATCTATCTCATATCTATCATCTATCTATCTCATATCTATCTATCTATCTATCTATCTATCTCATATCTATCTATCTATCTATCTATCTATCTATCTCATATCTATCTATCTATCTATCTATCTATCTATCTATCTATCTCATATCTATCTATCTATCTCATATCTATCTATCTATCTATCTATCTATCTATCTCATATCTATCTATCTATCTATCTATCTATCTATCTAGTATCTATATATTTATTATCTATTTATCTATCTATCTATCTATCTATCTATCAAGTATCTATCTATTTATTATCTATCTATCTATCTATCTATCTAGTATCTATCTATTTATTATCTATCTATCTATCTATCTATCTATCTATCTATCTATCTTATATCTTTCTATCTATCTATCTATCTCATATCTATCTATCTATCTATCTATCTCATATCTATCTATCTATCTATCTATCTATCTATCTATCTAGTATCTATCTATCTATCTATCTATCTATCTTTCTATTTAGCTCATATCTATCTATCTCAGTGATGCTCAACCTGCGGCCCTCCAGCTGTTGTAAAACTACAACTCCCACAATGCCCTGCTATAGGTTGATAGCTGTAGGCTGTCCGAGAATGCTGGGAGTTGTAGTCTTGAAACAGCTGGAGGGCCGCAGGTTGAGCATGCCTGATCTATCTCATATCTATCTATCTCATATCTATCTATCTCATATCTATCTATCTCATATCTATCTATCTATCTGTCTATCTATCTCATATCTATCTATCTATCTATCTATCTATCTATCTCATATCTATCTATCTATCTATCTCATATCTATCTATCTATCTGTCTATCTATCTCATATCTATCTATCTATCTATCTATCTATCTATCTATCTCATATCTATCTATCTATCTATCTATCTATCTCATATCTATCTATCTATCTGTCTATCTATCTCATATCTATCTATCTATCTATCTATCTATCTCATATCTATCTATCTATCTATCTCATATCTATCTATCTATCTATCTATCTCATATCTATCTATCTATCTATCTATCTCATATCTATCTATCTATCTGTCTATCTATCTCATATCTATCTATCTATCTATCTATCTATCTATCTCATATCTATCTATCTATCTATCTATCTATCTCATATCTATCTATCTATCTATCTATCTCATATCTATCTATCTATCTATCTATCTCATATCTATCTATCTATCTATCTATCTCATATCTATCTATCTATCTATCTATCTCATATCTATCTATCTATCTATCTCATATCTATCTATCTATCTATCTATCTATCTATCTATCTATCTATCTATCTATCTATCATCCTTGCCTTTCTCCTCATCTCAGTAAGGACAGATGTGTTGGGAGCAGTCAGTACTCAAGGGCGATATAACCTGGACCTCAGCACTTCTCAGTACGACGTTACAGATCATTCAGCTTCTTGCACCAAGATCCTGCGGAATTTTCTCAATAACACAAAATAAGACAGATGAAGACATAAGAGAAAGTGACAGAGGGGACAGCGCAGGGAAGTTTTCATTCTTATGTAAATTGTATGCCGCTAGGAATGATCACAAATCTGCCAGCGCAGCACGAGGGAGGCGGTGCACATCACACTGACGCATCATCTGCCCCCCCCCCCCACCTTACCTTCCAGTGCAGGAAAACAAAGAGAAACCTATAGACCAGTAACTATACCGTATATATGTCAATGATAGATTATACCACATTTTATTTCTATATTACAACAAGCGAAAAACTCACATCAGTATGGCTATTAATAGGTCATCGATTGTAGATAGGGGCGGCATTATAGTAATCCAAACTTCCAAGCACAAACAGCAACCCTGGGCATGGAAAATCCCCAACGAATGTAGAAGTACCATTCTGCGGTTTCGATAAAAATATCCACATTTATTTAGGGCTTGTTAGGTAGCATCTTTCACATTTTTTATTTTTCTTACTTGAGTAAATATTACAAATCGAGTAGCGCTGAAAACGCAAAAAAATTGTTTGACTGCTCTTTATATGTTGGAGTCTTTCCCTGTGCTGTACTGTTATATTGTAATCTATAATAAAAATATATTAAACCTGAAAACCCACCTCTTCAGACAATCCGACAACCAGTGACCCTGCTGCTGCTATACCGCCATGACCAGCTTCACCCTCAACTACTGTGTCCTTTTCCTATACCGTGTAGATTCTTGTACATAGGAGCAGTATTATAGTAGTTATATTCTTGTACATAGGAGTCCGTGTTATAGTAGTTACATTCTTTTACACAGGAGCAGTATTATAGTAGTTATATTCTTGCACATAGGAGGCAGTATTATAGTAGTTATATTCTTGTACATAGGAGCAGTATTATAGTAGTTATATTCTTGTATATAGAAGCAGTATTATAGCAGTTATATTCTTGTACATAGGAGCAGTATTATAGTAGTTATATTCTTGTACATAGGGGCAGTATTATAGCAGTTATATTCTTGTAAATAAGAGGCAGTATTATAGTAGTTATATTCTTGTACATAAGAGGCAGCATTATAGTAGTTATATTCTTGTACATAGGAGCAGTATTATAGTAGTTATATTCTTCCAAATAGGAGGCAGTATTATAGTAGTTATATTCTTTTATATAGGAGCAGTATTATAGTAGTTATATTCTTGTACATAGGAGCAGTATTATAGTAGTTATATTCTTATACATAGGGGGCAGTATTATAGCAGTTATATTCTTGTACATAAGAGCAGTATTATAGTAGTTATATTCTTGTACATAGGAGCAGTATTATAGTAGTTATATTCTTGTACATAGAAAGCAGTATTATAGTAGTTATATTCTTGTACATAGGAGCAGTATTATAGTAGTTATATTCTTGTACATAGGAGCAGTATAATAGTAGTTATATTCTTGTACATAGGAGCAGTATTATAGTAGTTATATTCTTGTACATATGAGCAGTATTATAGTAGGTATATTCTTGTACATAGTATCAGCATTATTGTAGTTATATTCTTGTACATAGGAGCAGTGTTATAGTAATTATAGTCTTGTACATAGGAGGCAGTATTATAGTAGTTATATTCTTGTACATAGGAGCAGTATTATAGTAGTTATATTCTTGTACAAAGGAGGCAGTATTATAGTAGTTATATTCTTGTACATAGGAGCAGTATTATTATAGTTATATTCTTGTACAAAGGAGGCAGTATTATAGTAGTTATATTCTTGTACATAGGAGCAGTATTATTATAGTTATATTCTTGTACATAGGAGCAGTGTTATAGTAATTATATTCTTGTACATAGGAGGCAGTATTATAGTAGTTATATTCATGTACATAGGAGCAGTATTATAGTAGTTATATTCTTATACATAGGAGCAGTATTATAGTAGTTATATTCTTATACATAGGAGGCAGTATTATAGTAGTTATATTCTTGTACATAGGAGCAGTATTATTATAGTTATATTCTTATACATAGGAGCAGTATTATAGTAGTTATATTCTTGTACATAGTAGACCACATTTTATAGTTTTAATCTTTGTAGAAATGCGCAATACTATGATGGTCATAGTCCTAAACATAAGATTAATACATTTTTCCTTCCTCCTCATGGCTGTCGACTTGACGAGACATTCCAGAAATCCATGGCTCAATATGACAAGTTGTAAATAAAGTTTTGTGTCATGCACACAGTCCAGACAGAGTTATGCAAAACTTTTTTTTAAGCTGATTATCTGAGAATATCTCGATCCAAGAGCCACGTAGGTAAGGACACAGGGGGGCAGGTTTGCACAATAAGATCTATGCTGAGGATAGAGCTGGCTGTAGTGTCGTCCCTGCTGTTGTCCTAGATAACAGTTGGTGAAGTTGCTGTGATCGCTGAGATGTTCTGGACAGTTTCTTGGGTCTGACTTGATAACAGATCTTATGTCTTCCTCCTTCACATGATTTTTTGAACTGCATTCTTGTTCTGACACTAATCAGATTATATCATTTTTTTAACACTTCCTCAGCGATAGAATATCCTTCCAGCTCCTAAGTTGGCTGCTGTTTGTAGTCATTTTGTTGGAAAAAGGGAATTTTTTCCCCACATGCTCATATATTTGGACCAGTGGAGCATATTTGGGATCAGTGCAGAAGTTTTCCTCATTAAATTTTCAATTCGCTGTTGACTTTACTACTGTTTGATCCAGAAGTATTAACTTTTAACCTAATGTGGTCATCGCTTGGGGTGAGTTCTCTACTTGGCACCCCCTATCTGTCAGCCAGAATGGAGAGCTGCTGATATGAGCAGCTCCCCCTCTTGGCCCAGACAGGTATTGCATGCACAGGCATTCGTTTGAATGCATACCATGCAATACTTTACTTTACCTGTAGTGGCGCTACAGAGAAGGGATTTTCATTATGAGACAATGCATTGAAGGAATTTTCTAGGAATTGATGACTAGAAATGAGCGAATCTAATCCAACGAAGTGGAATTTGATCCGAATTTCAGGATAAATTAAATTAGCCGCGAAGCCGAATTTCCTCGTGCTTTATGTCAGCGAATAGATTTAACCTGAAATAGTGTAAAAAATTCAATTAAAAAAATTATATTTACCTCCCACATTTGCTCGCGACAGGCTATCTTGATTGAGGATTTCAGCTGAAATCCCATGTGTTGTGACATATGACGTCATCTCGGGCTGCGCAAGATTTCACGCAAGATCTTCAAGCAAGATGGCGGCGGCCGGCCAGTCGTGAGCAAATGAAGGCGGTAAGTATGATTTCATTTTTTATGTTCATTTTACACTGTATTATTACTCCCAGATGCCACGATCATGTATGAGCGGCATTTGAGGGGTACAGTGGTGGGGAGCGGCGCTATCGCAGTTCCCTGTCATTGCACCCGCTACTTACAAAAAAATGTAATTTGTCACGAAGCGAATTTGTTTGTAAAATTCGTCAAAGCAGTCTAATCGAATTTTCCCAAACTTTGCTTACCTCTACTCATGACCTATCATCTGTGTGGGTCATCAGCATCTTATTGGTGGGGGTCCGACACCTGAGACCCCCACAGATTAGCCTTTTGCGAAGGCAGCAAAGCTCGCAGTAATAGGACAGCTTTCCCTAGGCCAGTGATGACACGTTCATCGGTTATGTGGCCTAAGTGCAGCTCAGTCCCATTGAAGTGAAAGAGGTTGAGCTGAGATATTAAGCACAGCCACTATACAATGTCCGACGCTGTGCTTCGTGAGCCGAGAGAAGGCGGCAGCGCTACTGCGAGTTCCAGTGCCTTTTTAAGCTATCCAGAGGATAGGTCATCAGAAAAATACCAGAAAACCCCTTTAAAGATTGCAAATGGCGTCCCAGATTGGCACACATATGTAAAGAGGACCTCTCACTGCTCCTGACATGGATGTTTTAATAGCTTCATGCAATCCCCATGTAATAACAATTATATAGCATCTTTTCTTATGTCTGTATGTTGCGCCATTCCTTTATTATTTCTAGTAGAAGTTATGAAAGACTTGCTAGCAGTAAGGGTACAGAGGGGTGGTAACCAGTCGGGGGTGGGGGTGTCCCTGCACAGTCTGAAAATGGCAGCACTGATTGGATAGAGTGAGTCGGTGCAGGTTCACACCCCAAAGTGGTTACCACCCCTCTGTACCCTTACTGCAGACTGCTAGCAATTCATTCATAACTTCTAGTAGAAATAATAAAGGAATGGCACAACATAGATCCATAAGAAGAGATGCTCCAGAATTGTTATTACATGGGGAATGCATGAAGCTATCAACACAGGTATGTCAGGAGCGGTGACAGGTCCTCTTTAACCCAGAAGAAACCCAGGAGAATCTGCACTACCTGACTATTACCAATATCACCATGCCATTCACCTCTATCGTTGGTTAGAACGTGGCTTCTCCCGATGCCTTGCAGTTAAAGAAAACTCAGAAAACTTTTCTCTATTTTTTTTTTTTAAAAACCTAACCTTTGCTCCTCTCATACTGTACATGTTGGAGATGCGGGGACTCGAGAGGTACTTATGTTCACCTTTGATTAGGTTGACCGCTTATACGCCCTCCGTTGTTGCTCTTTTTGGCAATCCGTCATATCTTTAATCAAAACAATCTGTGACAAAACACCGTTTCTACAAGCGGCTACATTTTTAATCCCTCTGCACTGGAGGTCTACAGAAGCACCAACAAAAGCAAAGGTTGACCAACTCTTCTGCTTCGTGTTTTGTTACATTACATTGGCTGAATTCTATGTGATGGATCAGAACACAATAGTCTAAGTTGGTGAAGTGAAATGAGAAAAATATATAAATAAAACTATTGTTTAGAAATAGAAAACTGAAAATTGGCACTGTGCATATGTATTCACTCCCTTTGTTAGGAAGCCCATAAAAAGGTTTGGTGCAACCAATTGCCTTCAGAAGTCACATAATTAGTGAAATGATGTCCACTAGTGTGCAATTTAAGCGTCACATGATCTGTCATTACATATACACACCTTTTTGGAAAGGCCCCAGAGGCTGCAACACCTAAGCAAGATTCATCACTAACCAAACACTGCTATGAAGACCAAGGAACTCTCCAAACAAGTAAGGGACAATGTTGTTGAGAAGTACAAGTCAGGGTTAGGTTAAATCTTTGATGATCCCCAGAAGCACCATCAAATCTATTCAAATGGAAAGAACATGGCACAACAGCAAACCTGCCAAGAGACGGCCGCCCACCAAAACTCACGGACCAGGCAAGGAGGGCATTAATCTGAGAGGCAGCACAGAGACTTAAGGTAACCCTAGAGGAGCTGCAGAGTTCCACAGCAGAGACTGGAGGATCTGTACATAGGACGACAATAAGCCGTGCGCTCCATAGAGTTGGGCTTTATGGCAGAGTGGCCAGAAGAAAGCCATTACTGTCAGCTAAAAACAAAAAATCACATTTTGAGTTTGCAAAAAGGCATGTGGGAGACTCCCAAACTGTATGGAGGAAGGTTCTCTGGTCTGAGGAGACTAAAATGGAACTTTTTGGCCATAAAAAAAACGCTATGTCTGGCGCAAACCCAACACATGACATCACCCAAAGAACACCATCCCCACAGTAAAACATGGTGGTGGCAGCATCATGGGGATGATGGGACTGGAAAACTGGTCAGAGTTGAGGGAAAGCTGGATGGTGCTAAATACAGGGATATTCTTGAGCAAAACCTGTACCACTCTGTGCGTGATCTGAGGCTAGGATGGAGGTTCACCTTCCAGCAGGACTGACCCCAAACACACGGCTAAAGCAACATATGAGTAGTTTAAGTGAAAACATGTAAATGTGTTGGAATGGCCGATTCACAGCCCAGATCTCAATCTAATAGCAAATCTGTGGTCAGACCTAAAGATTGCTGTTCACAAGTGCAAACCATCCACCTGAAGGAGCTGGAGCAGTTTTGCAAGGAGGAATGGGCAGAAATCCCAGTGGTAAGATGTGGCAGCTCATAGAGACTTATCCAAAGCAACATGTAGCTGTGATTGCCGCAAAAGATGGCTCTACAAAGTATTGACTTTAGGGGGTGAATAGTTATGCACATTGACTTTTTCTGGTATTTTGTCCTATTTAATGTTTGCTTCACAATAAAAAAAAAAAAACAAACATCTGTTGTGGACATCTTCTGTAAATTAAATGATGCAAATCCCTAAACAATCCATGTTAATTCCAAGTTGTGAGGCACCAAAATACGAAAAAAGTCAAGGGGGTGAATATTTTTGCAAGGCACTGTAGGTAATCACATAGGTTTATTTTGATGACTTAACCCACCTTATCTTTGGCTAGGAGTTATCTAAGGAGGCCTGTGTTAAAATGGTTGCACAAAATTAGAAAAACAGGTCACACCTGACCATAGGTTTGGACTGGTATTGCAGCTCAGCCCCACTGAGATGAATATGGCTGACCTGCAATATCACCCACAACCTGAGGCCAATGGTGGCGCTGTTTTTGAAAGAAAAGAGTCGTGTCTTCTAATCATTTACAACCCCCTTAGGTACGCATAAGTAAAGAAGAGCAGGAGATCATAATATATATTGTTCCTGTAGTTTTTTTTAACCAGGGAGTCAGTATTAATGCTTATTATCAGTCATTTCTGACGTCCGCGATACCATTCTTCAAAGTGACAAAAGCTATGAGCTTTTAATTGCCAATTAAAATGTCAAAAATGAATGAAACAATGGACTTGCAGGACTCTGCCATCATTTTGTGTGCAAACATCTTATGGATGAAGCCGAGCTTACACGGCAGGCGTTCACTTGTAGTAGTTTGGACCATATGGCAGGGTTATTTATGATAACCAAAATTTCCGCAATTGGCAGATCGTAAAAAGGGTCATCTCGAGAGAGACGTTCATGATGAACTATCATTAGGATATATCATCAATGTCAACTCACACACTCCGTATATAAAGCTTACCCCCTGTAATGCGGAGATGCCTGACAGCCTGAAGGGGAATACATGTTCAAAGATTCTGAAGATCCGCCGCCAGCGTAAAATGATGTCTTTATGCAGCAATCAGTAAAATATGGTACATGCAAAAATGAAGATCGCTCCGTCTTGCTTTCCTATGCATTTCAAACTCATGGCATAACTAGCATCACCTGTTTGGGCAAATTTAAAACGGGAAAAAAAAGCACAGTATCAGCTTCTGTCTTTGACTTTAAAGGAAAACTCACTCAAAAGACACGTGTGTTTGGCACATAAATAGTTAAACAACAAACATTAGCCACCGTGGACGAAATACAGTGAAACATATAAAGGACAGCAATGTGCAAGAAAAAAGGAGCGTAATGTTTGGGACTTCTGTGGGTGTGAGACAATTAAAAAAAACATCTAAAACACATTAAAAACGCATCTAGGATTTAAGTAAGACATGAAAAATCTATCTAAAAAGTATTAAAAATGAATCTAAAATGAAAAAAAGCACCTACAGTAAAATGCATTAAAGGAATCTGTCAGCTCCAAAACACCCCCGAAACAAAAGTAATCGGTGTAAAGTGTAAGTGACGCGGAGTCAGCTTATGTCATTTTTATCCTAATACTTACTTGCATTCTGACGTTGTGCTCCCATGAACCAGCAGTAAAAGGAGTCCTCAGGAGTCCCGTGTCTGAACGCGAGTGGGTTTGTAGGTAAAAACGACATAGCTAGACTCGGCACCACATACACTATGCACTTCTTACTCTAGTTTGAGGGTATATTGCTTTGGCGCCCACCACACTGAGACTGACTGGTCATCTATCTCTGCCAAGCCTTGGATTTGCCTTCCTGCCTTGTACCCCATGCCAACTATCCATCATCAAGTGCACCTTAACTACCATCAGGCAGGAGCCCAATACTGGGGTGTGCCCAGAGGGGAGAAAAAGGGTGCATACTCTTAACACTGTTTGGACGAGGGAGAGCCAGGGTAAGGATTGATGATGTGAGTACTTCTACCAGCATGATAGCCACTACCACTCTTTCCATCCTCGTTGCATATCTATGCACAACTAACGCATCTAAGATGACAATAAATGCTTCTTAAATTTTAGATCTCTGACTGCAAAAACCATCCCCAGAATGAAGTGGCAGCAGTGCGTAGCCGTCAGAGAACATAAAGTGGAACAGCTAGAGATGTAACGTCAAATTTCTTGGCCCCAATGTAAAATCTCTAGCAAGGCCCCCCAACTATCATGTGTCATAACACTGGTGCCTCTTTTTGGTTCAGAGTGGGCCTTTACTGGCACTAAACCCTCGGTGGAACCCTCGGCACAAAGCTTTAATAGTTCTTGCGTTTTGTACCAAATATACTGGAATCCACCAACTTTAGTGTCTATGACTGCCTGATGTAGTAGACAAATGTTGGGTCAGTTGGCCAAAAACTTATACGACCTTCAATTGTCCACTTTCCCCAACTACCATATAGCCATACCTAATTGCTTTGGAGTGAAGGCCTTCATTTCCAGAGACATCTGCCACTGGAGGGGCCATCTGGCTCCCATGCCCATGAGCTTTCTACATGATTCACAACCACACTTTTCAAGGTTGCATCCAAGTTAAAAAGGTTTGAAGTTGCCTAGAAATTTCTCCAAAGTGACAATGTGCCCGGATTCTCCATGTTGGAAGATTTTTATGAGAACACCTTCAAGTTGTATTTCAACCATAGTGTGTTTGGCTGTTTTGCAAGTCCCGTAGACTTTAGACTTATACAGTAGGTGGCCAGTTCTACTTTTCTTACCTGCCTGTGCCATGGTCTACAACATCCGAGGCTCAATTTTCCTAACAAATGATGTTCCATAGGAGGGAACCACACATATTAAAGGCTTACGACATTTTCAAGAACTTAACCAGTTTCTTAGGTTGAACATTCCACATAATAATAACTCATGTTTTTTGCCTTATCTCCACAAACGCCTCAGTGACATTTGTGGAGACCTTTTAAATAGAGGGTCAGGAGATTCCTATTTTCATGTTGACCTCCAAATGATAAATGAAATCACCTTTTCAATGGTGTTTACTGAAATAAGCAACCCAGGTTCTGACAAATAACCTCATGATAATGATGAACATTAGCAGAAGCAGCACTCGCCCGATCACTGCAGGATCCCAGCTGTTACTGAACCCTGCAGTATCCACTGGTATCGCTGAAAGCTACGATGCTGGTGGTTTAACCCCTTTATGCCACGGTTAATGCTGACCGCGGCATGTGAAGGGTTTGCAGAGGGAATGGGTTCGCTCTGTTTCTCCATGCCCCCCCCCCCCCGTGCTGCGATTACAGTGGGGCCCATGGCAGCCGTAGGTCTTTCTCCGGCCTTGGGGCTGGCTGGCTAGCTACAGAGGCTGGATCTCATAGGCGAGAGTAAGTGTGATATTGACAGTTCAATGCAGTACTATACAGCATGTACTGAAACAGGGATCAAACCTTGAAAACGTGAAGTCCCATAGTGGGAATAAATAAAATTTAAAAAAAAATAATATTTAAGTAAAATGCACCCTTACCCCAATCCATTTACAGTACAATGGAAACTATTTTAAAAAAAGAAAAAATGTAAGTGGTACTGTCACATTCGTAATGGCCAACTCTATAAAAATATTACATGATCTACCTCGTTAGGTGAATGTCGTAAAAATAAATAAATGAAAATGGTGCCAAACCCCCCCCCACATTTTTTATTCACCTTGTCTCCTCGAGCTATCAAAAAGGGTCATATTGAGCAATCAAAAAGTACTATGTACCCCAATAGGATATCAATAAAAATTATCTGGATTATTCCAGTGAAATCTACTTTCCAAAAACCATTGGGCACTCCTTCCATTCTGAGCCCTGCCGTGTGCCCATACAGCAGTTTACGAGAAGATATCAGGTGTTTCTGTAAAGTGCAGAATTGTGGTAATAAATATTGAGGTTTGGTTAGCCGTTCACCCTTGCTGCCTTAAAGACAAAAAATGGATTAAAGTGGAAAATATGCAAAAAAGAAAGTGACATTTTTAAAATTTACTTCCATTTTCTTTAATTCCTGTGGAACACCTTACGGAGCTAACAACATTTGTAAAATCAGTTTTGAATAATCTGAAGGCTGTAGTTTCTAAAATGGGGTCATTTATGGGTGTTTTTTTTACTATTATCATTATGTTATCAAAGCACCATAAAATGACTTCATAACTGAATTGGTCTTTTAAAAAGTTGGTTTGGGAAAAATTGCTTCTAAAATTCTAAGCTTTCTAATGGTCTAAAGAAATAAAATGACATTTACAAAATGATGCCAACATAAAGAACACATATTGTGAATTTTAAGTAACAACTATTTTATGAGGTGTCACTATCAGTCTTAAAAACAGTGAAATTCTAATTTTGAAAATATTTGGTGACACATTTCCTTTAAGACGACTCAAACATTTCGAACCCTCCCAAAAAAATCCAACCATGGTCACTGAATTGGGCAGGTGTAAAATTTGTACAACTGCAAAGCTCCATATGAAGTTGTCTTCTGCTGGACCTTTGTGGCTAAGGGCCAATGCACACAAACGTATTTTTTGTCCATGTCCATTCAGTTTTTTTGCGGCCCATATGCAGTATTAGTACTCTGATGAACCAGTCCAATCCAGTTGCCATCCATCTAAAGTCCTACATATATCTCGTATATGGCCAATTTTAGATCGTTTGCCTCATAATTTTAGCCCACATAATACCCCCACATATTCCCAAGATGTTACTACCTTATACAACCTGCATATTTCCATATACTGTCTAATTATGCAGCATTTTGCACCAAATGTGCAGCATTCTAACAGAGGTCTCATAATACTGCCCTGTCGCTCCCATATAACACAGCAACTATATTCCCAAATAACTATACCAAACACAGCTAAATAATTCTGGGCAATTTGAATTTCTGTCCCAGAAGGTCCACCAGGAAATGGGGCCATGCCAAATGTTGAATGTTTTAAAAGGGTGGGGCTTACTTGTGAATTATTAGTAGGGATGAGCGAACCCGTGGAAATCGATAGGGACCCAAACTTCACTTTCATATTTTCCGTTTTAAGGGTCCATTTACACGTCCGCAATTCCGTTCCTTATTTTGCTGAACGGAATTGCGGACCCATTCGTTTCAATGGGGACAGACGATGTCCCGGCCGGGTCCGCAATTGCGGATCCGCACTTTCGGGTCCGCAATCACGTTCCCGAAAAAAATAGAACATGTCCTATTCTTGTCCGCAATTGCGGACAAGAAAAGGCATTTTCTATGAGAGTGTCGGCGATGTGCGGTCCGCAAAATGCGGAACGCACATTGCCGGTTTCCGTGTTTTGCAGATCCACGGATCCGTGGATCCGCAAAACACACACGGATGTGTGAATGGACCCTAACCTGGGTATTGTGGAAAATAATAGCATTCTTAAGATAAAGAATATGCAAAGAATGGCCATTTAGGGGTAAAAAAAAAAAAAAAACCTCTCATCCACTTGATCACGCTGCCACAGTGTCTTCTATCTTCTTTCAGCAGGACCTGCGATGATGTCACTGTGCAAGTGTTGAGCGCGGTGACATCATCGCAGGTCCTTTTGCAGGTCCTGCTGAAAGAAGATAAAAGAGACTGCCGCAGCACGATCAAGTGGATGAGTTAAGTTGTTGTTTGTTTTTCACCCCTAAATGGCTTTATTCTTTTGCATTCTGTCTTAAGAATGCTATCATTTTCCGCTATAACCATGTTATAACGTAAAATAATAAAATCACTGAACACCGAACCCGGACTTCTGGGAAAAAGTCTGGGTTCGGGTCCGGGGTACCCGAAATTTGCTCATCCATTTTAAGCCCTTATGAGTTGTCATAGAAATCTTCTGTGTACAGTAACCAACCACACTGGAAATAGGAATCAAATCTATGTTTTCTACCAACATTCTTCAAGCCGTTAGATAAAAATAAGACCCCCTCCCAATCAGGGACAGAACAAGTTCTCATGGTGCCCAAGGCAGGGGTTTCAAAATGTGCCCTCAGCCCCTCAGTCCTTGAAGTTCAATTTCATATCTACTGAACAGACAATAGGTCACATATGGCCCAATGTCACTAGATTCCTTGTCTTCCACTAGTGGATCTACTTGATGTCAACCGTATTTGAGGCATAATTATCTCCAACCTCTCATCTTTGATGTGATAGATTTGAAGAGAGCATACTGTACTCTCAGTGATTGTCAACCTATCACTGAGCTGTGAGGATCAATCTAAGTTTTGTGGTAAATGAGGATAGCTTCGAGGTGGAGGCATATTTCCATTAAATGTCTCTGATGCCTCTCTCATAATATCCCATGGTCATTCCAATCTCTTTGGATGCAATGGAGGGCACCAACAAGCCAATGAGTATCTTGAGGGTTAGGTCAGAGAAATGAATCTTTTCCTGGGGTGAAGAAAAGCCTAGTTGTGCCAAATAAATTTTTAAAGGACACAGCTGATCTTCATTGAAGGCTTCCTTTCAATCTAAGTGAATGAAAGGAAGCCTCTCTAAGACATGGGCGGACTGGTCATAGGCCCTACAGGGAAAATTCCCAGTGGGCCAATGCCCAGAGGGCCGCCCAAGCCCACCTCTTGGCCGCAAGCAGGTACTTAAAGATCTGATGCTCTCAGCAATAATTAATATAGACAGTATTTTGTGCTGCACTGTGGTATCTCGTTCTGCTGGGGCTGACTACTTCTGTTGCATTTCCTTCCGTCAATTTGGACCCGTCTATGACAGCTGTTCTACTCTCCAGGAAGCTTCCTACGATACGCAGGGCATCTAATTCCATGACTGGCCACTCAAAATTGCTTCCTATCAATGGAGAATGACTAAGAGCTGACATTCGTCTTCTCTCTTTGACTTCTTTGTCTTGACTTGGGTCTCTATGGTCCTATGGAGCTATGACCGCCTAATTTATTCCTTTTTGCATCCTAAATACACCAAAATCCCCACAGAGGTAATAAGGGAGCTAAAACATAACTTTTAATCCTATTAGTTAAAACATATAAGAAGCAACTATGCCAAAATACATGCAGCGCACCATACCATGTAGAAAAACCCCTGAGTGGTAATATAATGGCTACTGCGACCCTTCAATAGGTATATAGAAAGCATCAAAACAACTGTGGGAATTGGAATGTTCTTACCAATTCAGAAGCAATTCAGAGGAGGGGTCAATCAGGCAACCACTCGGGCAACGTATATTCAAAGTGCCGTCTTTTAAAGGCTGTGCCGAGCGCGCCTGAACCCAGGGACCACCCATCCCGTTTACATGATCCGGGACACGTGACCCGCACGCCGCACAGAAAGGAAGTGACGCCAGGCAGATGAAGTGCAGCGTCACCTCTGATGGAGCGCAGCATCGGATCATGTGTGAGGGCGGATATCATACAATGGGGAGAGGCAAGCACGGTGCCTAGCAACCCGGGACGCTCCTGAATGACAAGAAGCGTCCCGGCTGCAATAGGGCGGCAGTATGCTCCGTCCCTTTGTTTTCAAAAAGCACATGATAAATAGGAACATTTGAGGCAGGAGGTAGGTAAAAACAACTACATTAGGAGTAGGGGCCGGTAGATGTTATTAATTAATAGACGATTCATGGACAAGAGAGATGTAATAGGGAAGAATGCTGAAATGCGCAGAAAATATATAAAAAAGGTGAAATCAAATTTTTTTTTAGGTTCACAAATTGATAATAAATATGATAGTAATATAATCGCAAATTACAACTAAAGACCTCCATATGTAACAATTGAGGGAAGGAAAAAGGGAAAGAGCAAGGTGGAAAAAAGACCCTATTGGTCCTACCATGGGAAGAATTATCGGATAGAGTTTACTAGAATATGAAGACATTGGGATCCCTAAAGCCTCATAGACTCTCAGGAATAAAATGATGTGGGTGAGGAGTCCACAGACAAAAACCATGATGAGTATGTGCTAAAAAGCAACTGAAGCAGCTGTTACTCATCCAGTTAGGAGGGGACATGATCCCCTAATAATGCGGACGACAGTACATGCAGGGAGGGTAAGAAAGCCCCAGTCATCTGGACCAGAATATGGATGTATTAAATGAAACAACTGAAATTCAGCTGCTCATTTAGTCCATACGGAACTGTGGTTAGTAGATCCAGCGGGCCTCCCTCTGTAAAATGCATTTGTCCCAGTCGCCTCCTCGCAAGGGCGGGTTAATTTTGTCAATACCCATAAAAGAGATACGTGCTCTTATGGAGGCAGTTAACATGTTTAGCTACCGGTGTATCTCTCTTATTGGTGATATCATTAGGTTGCTCACCCACTCTCCTGCGAAACTCCATAATAGTCTTGCCTATGTATTCTTTACCGCATTCACACGTGACTGATAGATGACTCCACGTGTTTTGCAGTTAATATAATTGGGGATGACATATTCCCTTCCAGTAACATTGCTCTTAAAAGACTGGCCGGCCTGAATATGATTGCAGGCTATACAGCCGCTGCATCTGTGACATCCATTAATTCTGCTCTGGAGCCAAGAGCAGCCCGATGGAGGCGAGGATGTAAATTGACTCTGAACCAGTCTGTCCAGTAAACTCCTACCGCGACGATAAGTATCGTCGGTCTCCCACCACCTCCCTCAGGTCAGGATCCATGGTTAGGATCTGTCAATTTCTCTCAACAATGTCACATATTGGTTGAGCAGCTACATCATAGGTGGTGATGAGGCGAATAAGTTTGTTCGCCTGATCTCCCTTGGGCTTTGGTGTGAGAAGGGCAGATCTCTCTTCCTGTAGGGCTTACCTATATGCTGATCTTCAGATTTCGTCAGGGTATCCCCGTTGTCAAAATCTTTGGCGTAAATCTGCCGCCTGGGACAGGAATTCCTTTTTGGTGGAGCAATTCCTCCGAAGACAGAGATATTGCCCCTTAGAAATTCCTATACTGATTGGGAGTTGATGTCCACTCTCCCACCTCAGAAGGGAATTGGTGGAATTCGGCTTCCTATAGACAGTTGTTTCCAATTAACCCCTTTCATTCTTAGTAATACGAACATCAAGGAGAGGTAAGGAGACCTTATCTGACTCACAGGTGAACCGTAGGCCCACATGATTGACATTAAGATTCCTGACAAATGGGCCCTCTAGACGCATTCCAGATGATAAGTATATCATCAATGTACCGTGCCCACAGCCCTATTGGATCCACAGGCCCAGTAAATTCCTCTTTGAATACCTGGGTCACTTCACACCAGCCCAGGAACAAATTTGCATATGATGGGGTACAAGGACTCCCCATCGCAGTGCCCATGAGCTGGTGGTAAAGCTTGTTATTGAAGAGAAAAACATTTTTGGTCAAGGTGACCTCCAAAATACAAAGGACAAAAAGGCTGTGGGCACGGTACTGACACCCTCGGGTCTGAAGGAAGTAATCAACAGCTTGAATGCTAGCGTAAAGGGCCTCTACATCTATACTGGCAAGTAGACTATCTGCGTAAACATGAACTCCCTCCAAACACTTCAATAGTTCTGTTGTATCACGGGTAAAAGAAGGTAAAGTAGTCACAAAGAAAGCAAGTATTTGGTCGAAATAAATACCCAATAAATGCCCACGTTTTGACACAGATTGCCTACTCCAGAGATGATAGGATGACCTTTCAGGGTGCAACCCCTTTATGTAGTTTCGGTAGACAATAGAAGGTTGACATCCGTGGGAAGGGGGAGAGTAAAAAGTCATATTACTGAGAGATCATCTGTTGTTGTTTAGCATCATCCAAAATGCTCTTGAGTTCTTTTTTGAAACAACCTGTTGGATCATGTGCCAAAATTTCATATGTGTCACGGTCCTTAAGAGGAGATTCACACATGTTCCTGTACTGATCATTGTCCATGACCACCACATTCGCACCTTTATCAGATGGTTTTATAACCACTGAATAGTCTTTCTCAAGGAAATTGCGGCGGTCATGGTATCGTCAAAATTGGGCTGTTGGTTAGTAATCTTAATTTCCTTGATCGAGAAACACATCAATACACGATATTTCCCCTGTTAAGGGAGGCTTCTTATTGCTTTCGAGCTTAAGATTAGAAAATGGAACTGTACTTTCTTTGTAATCAACCTTCCTCACCAAATCATACAAAAGGCGTACATCTGACAGGATATACAAAGGGATACCCAACTCACAGCACTGTTTTCTCTCTTGGTGCCTAAAATGCTTATGCCACCGAAGCTTACGTATAAATAAGTGCAGTTCCTTAATGACATCAAACCTGTTAAACACCGGTGTAGGCACAAAAGAGAGGCCCACCTGAAGTATATGAGTTTCTGCACTACTAAGGGGATGTGAAGACAGATTAACAACTTGCGGGCCCGTTACTGGGGCGAGGGTTGGGTGACTCCTTAGTGGGTAAATCTAGGCTTGATTGAATTGGCCCTGGTTGGATTGTCCTAAAAAACGTTGGTCTCTGCCCCTATGGGAGCCCCTATGTCGTCCCCGAGTAACGTCCCTTCCCGGTATGGAGTGCTTAATATATTTAGGTCCACTATGCTTATCTGAATCTGATCAGTCTGTTTCAGTGGATGATTGATCCGTGTAGCCAGCTGTATTATCCCTTTTATTGGAGAGAGGAATAGATCCTATTCTCTTTGAACTCTGCCAGATCCCTCACGAATTGACGGTGCTTCCTTTCCTTAAGATGATATTGAAATTGTTTTCCTTTATGAACAAATTTTGGTTCATGGGAAAAGGACTGTGCCGCCTCGATAGTTTCAGCCAGTTTTTTATTATGCTGTTCTAAATTATTTTTCTCTTCTACAAGGCGCACGTACATCAGGCGAAGGGAGCTGCTGGTTGCCTCTTGCTCCCACTTCGTCATGAAAGCTAAACTCCTAAACCTGGCTGCTGGTAGTAGTGAGATGTGAAGCCCCCTGAGAATGATGTTATTTTTAAGATAATTTAACTCTGTACCTCCCACCATGAAAGAATTTGATCCTTATATGTGGCTGTTAAATCCTTAAACGCAGTGTGAAATGAAGGAGTGTATTTTTTCTGCTGAAACTTTTTTCAGAAAAATGTCTTTAGCCTCTGCCAGCCAATTATCTGCATTGAAACCTGTAGATAAAAATCCTGCCATGCTGCAGAAGAGAACAAAACACTATCCAAATAAGGATGTTTTCAACCGAAAAAATAATAAATATAGAATGTGTATGGAAAAGAAAGGTATAAAACAAATTGCCAGATAACTATATAGCAACAAAGCCTACCTTACAATCAGTGGACCGAAGGAGAAACAAAAGTTTTCTTGGTTGCAGTACACCAATCAGTGGAAGGGGGCAACCGTAACAAGTGGACAGACCCCCATCTGAGTTATGGGCGCCTGGAGTGGTGAATTAGTGCGCCTTAAGGGGCAATATCTCCGTCTTCGGAGGAATTGTTCCACCAAAAAGGAATTCCTGTCCCAGGTGGCGGATTTACGCCAAAGATTTTGACAACGGGGATACCCTGACAAGATCTTAAGATCAGCATATAGGTCAGCCCTACAGGAAGAGGATCTGCCCTTCTCACACCAAAGCCCAAGGGAGATCAGGCAAACAAACTTATTTGCCTCAACACCACCTATGATGGAGCTGCTCAACCAATACGTGATATTGTTGAGAGAAATTGGCAGATCCTGACCATGGATCCTGACCTGAGGGAGGTGGTGGGAGACCGACCGCATATTACTTATCGTCGCGGTAGGAGTTTACAGGACAGACTGGTTCAGAGTCAATTTACATCCTCGCCTCCATCGGGCTGCTCTTGGCTCCAGAGCAGAATTAATGGATGTCACAGATGCAGCGGCTGTATAGCCTGCAATCATATTTATACCGGACAGTCTTTTAAGAGCAATGTTACTGGAAGGGAATATGTCATCCACGATTATATTAACTACAAAACACGTGGAGTCATCTATCGGCTCACGTGTGAATGCGGTAAAGAATACATAGGCAAGACTATTATGGATGCTTCGCAGGAGAGTGGGTGAGCAACCTAATGATATCACCAATAAGAGAGATACACCGGTA
This sequence comes from Bufotes viridis, assembly GCA_033119425.1. NCBI lineage: Eukaryota > Metazoa > Chordata > Amphibia > Anura > Bufonidae > Bufotes > Bufotes viridis. Next base: position 265,970,360 of record CM065594.1, read on the forward strand.
GCTAAACATGTTAACTGCCTCCATAAGAGCACGTATCTCTTTTATGGGTATTGACAAAATTAACCCGCCCTTGCGAGGAGGCGACTGGGACAAATGTATTTTACAGAAGGAGGCCCGCTGGATCTACTAACCACAGTTCCGTATGGACTAAATGAGCAGCTGAATTTCAGTTGTTTCATTTAATACATCCATATTCTGGTCCAGCTGAGTGGGGCTTTCTTACCCTCCCTGCATGTACTGTCATCCGCATTATTAGGGGATCATGTCCCCTCCTAACTGGATAAGTAACAGCTGCTTCAGTTGCTTTTTAGCACATACTCATCATGGTTTTTGTCTGTGGACTCCTCACCCACATCATTTTATTCCTGAGAGTCTATGAGGCTTTAGGGATCCCAATGTCTTCATATTCTAGTAAACTCTATCAGATAATTCTTCCCATGGTAGGACCAATAGGGTCCTTTTTCCACCTTGCTCTTTCCCTTTTTCCTCCCCTCAATTGTTACATATGGAGGTCTTTAGTTGTAATTTGCGATTATATTACTTTCATATTTATTATCAATTTCACTATTTTTTAATAATTTCTGCACATTTCAGCATTCTTCCCTATTACATCTCTCTTGTCCACGAATCGTCTATTAATTAATAACATCTCCCAGCCCCTACTGTAGTTGTTTTTACCAACCTCCTGCCTCAAATGTTCCTATTTATCATGAACTTTTTGAATGCCAAGGGGCAGAGCATACAGGGTTGCCAGGCACCGTGCTTGCCTCTCCCCATTGTATGAGATCCGCCCTCACACGTGATCCGACACTGCGCTCCATCGTAGGTGACGCTGCACTTCATCTGCCTGGCGTCGCTTCCTTTGTGTGCGGCGTGCGAGTCACATGTCCCGGATTATGTGACTGGGATGGGCAGTCCCTGGGTTCAGGCGCGCTTGGCACAGCCTTTAAAAGACAGCACTGGATGCCGGTATTTTGGCGCACTATTTCATCAATCCAGGCCCCCATAACTCAAATGGGGGTCTGTCCACTTGTTACAGTTGCCCCCTTCCACTGATGGGTGTACTGCAACCAAGAAAACTTTTGTGTCTCCTTCGGTCCACTGATTGTAAGGTAGGCTTTGTTGCTATATAATTATCTGGCATTTTGTTTTATACCTTTCTTTTCCATACACATTCTATATTAATTATTTTTTCGCTTATAGTTTTTTTTTTCATTCTTGAAAACATCCTGTTGGAATACTTTCGCCTGATGAATTATTAAATGAAACATGACACGTCGGAAACTATCTCATAGGGTTTGTTAGGGACTCCCTCCCCCTTTTTTAGGGCCTAACAGGGACAGGTGTTCCTGCTGAAAAGTCTGCACATGTGAACCCTAAACTATTCAAGTACAAACGAATCACAGCAAGATTTGACAACCATTTGAATGTACGTGGACCGATTGCATGAATGCCCGAGTGGTTGCCTGATGACCCCTCCTCTGAATTGGGTAAGAACGTTCCAATTCTCACTGTTGTTTTGATGCTTTCTATATACCTATTGAAGGGTCGCAGTAGCCATTATATTACTAGTGTTGAGCGCGAATATTCGAATAGCGAATTTTTATTGCGAATATCGAAACTTCAATAATTTGCGAATATTGCGAATATAGTGGTATATATTCCCTATTTCGAATATTCTTTTTTTTTTTTTTTAGCTGTTAATCCTTGTTGCTCTCTGGTTGTCTTCCCACTTCCCAAAAGCTGTTCTTACCTGTCCGGAGGATTCCTGGCTCCCTGCCCGCTCCAGTCAATGCCCGTTGCCGCTTCTGCCGACTTCCCGTGTCCATGCTAAAATGTACTGTCGGATGTGAGAATCACGATTTGATTAAGTTGATTAAGTTGTAATCGCAATGCGATTAATATAACCTGAATTACTCGCATTGCTAAATTCGTTATATTCTAGCAATACAACCATTAGGAGCTTAGCTCTAATATCAATTCGCAATGCGATTATATGTTCGCTTCGCGAATGAAACTTAGAGCTGGGTTCCTAATGGTCATTGCTAGAATATAAGGAAGATTGAGAATATAGTGCTATATTCGTGAATTCGTGATATTCGTCATCTTCGTTAAATTCTAGCAATACAACCTTTAGGAATTGACTCTAAGCTCAATTTGCAATGCGATTATATGTTCCCTTCGCGAAACTTAGAGTTGAGTTCCTAATGGTCGTTGCTAGAATATAACGAAGATTGAGAATATAGCGCTATATTCGTGATATTCGTTATATTCTAGCAATGCAACCATTAGGAACCCAGCTCTAAGTTGAATACGCAATGCGAGTATATGTTCGCATTGCGAATGAAACTTAGAGCTGAATTCCTAATAACGAAGATTGAGAATATAGCGCTATATTCGTGATATTCATTATCTTCGTCAATTCTAGCAATACAAGTTACAACCATTAGGAACTCAGCTCTAAGTTTAATTCGCGATGTGAATATAAATTCACGTAACATTCGCAATACATAGAATAATGACGAATGTTCGATTTCAACGAATATATGACGAATATTCAATCGAATATTCGCGAAATATCGCGAAATCGAATATGGCACCTCCCGATCATCACTATATATTACCACTCAGGGGTTTTTCTACATGGTATGGTGCGCTGCATGTATTTTGGCATAGGTGCTTCTTATATATTTTATCTAATAGGAGTAAAAGTTATGTTTTAGCTCCCCTATTACCCCTGCGTGGGTATTTGGTGTATTTAGTTGATTTTTGGGACATACATTGTTCTCACACATATTTTTTGAGTTCATTATTTGGATAGTCTTTTTGCATCCTAATCACAGAAGTTATAAAACCTAACTCTAATATCAGCGGGACAGAGAGATAAATGTCTTACATAATTATGCAGTCTCTGAAGCATTACTTTCAGTTCAACTCTTCTAAGCAAACTAAGCAAAGTTCCTGTGGTTCTGTTCTTCCCGTCTCAAACCCTCCGGAACATTTTCCATTAGACACTGCTATCTGTAGGTTATAGTTTTCAGATGAAGGCATTAGCGGTCATTTACTAGATGGTAGATATAAATTCAATCAAATGGGTAAAGATTTAGGCAAGGAGGCTACTTTGTCCTCAAAGGTAAGTTAGTCACTCGATAGCATCATCAGGTCAATGGCACAAATACAGTATGAGAGAGTGATCCTGGCAAATTGGGCCTCCCATTTTGCTGCCAGATTTTTCCACCCAGGACACAAAGTCTTATTGTTGGTTTCCCCTTCCATATCCTATTGAGGACTTTTGGACCAATTACCCATCCCCTTGCTTTCTATTTATTTTGTTCTTCTAGAGTCTTTTGCAAGTTCTGAAGACCCAGTAGAAAAGAGGATGGGATCAACTATGGTCTGCCTCTATGATATGTATGCCATTGATCAGAAGTAGTCACACAGAGCTCCTTTAGGCTACAGAAGCTCTCTTTTTGAGGACAGGAGGCTTCTAATCATATACCATTTTTTTTAAATCTTATCACTGGAGGTCAAGATAGACCTGCTAAAAGCCAACAGCCATGTACCCGGCCTATCATGGTATATTGAACTATGTAGGAAGTTTTGCCTATATACTGTAAAATTGGAGAGCCTGGAAAATACCCACCTAATACTCTGGATCTCCTTATGGTCCTGCTAAGGATATAGAGGTAATGCATCAATGAAACTAGACCATTGGGTGGCGGAAATTTGGAATTAAGGATATAATCCAGGAGTAATCTCAGATTGGAGATGGCCAATAATCCAGAAAATACAATATCGCACAAGTTACAAACAGCCATATTACAGCACTTCAGAGACCTTTCGACAGTCCTTGAATCGTTCCTTCCAAAGTAACAGTTTCAGTAGCAGAGTCTCCTCCGCTACGTGAGAAACTTCCTTATAAAATATGAATTTATTAATGTGTCACCTGCAATTTCGGTTTGCATGTTTTCAGTAAACAAAATGGATCCCTGAGGCACCGTGACAACAAATCAAGCTACATTTGCAATTCTCAAGGTGCAGGATTGCAGGATAAGACAGAGTGTTCTGTTATTTAAAGGCTCTTAAAGTAGAAGAGGATTTCTAGATGGGTCCTAAATTCTGAGGTGTTCAAAACAAAGGTCAATCAGGTAACATATAGATCGTCTGAGAGAAAGACCACACTGTATATTTTACTGTCAGAACTGCAGTGTAAATGCTGCAAGAGGAAGGAACAGGAGGAGAAGGCTGCATGGAAAAGAGCGATGTGAAAAACAATCCCCGTCAGACATGAAAGTTCTCCTTCCATTTACCTACCCTTTAAATTTCTGTCAATAGAGGGCAGTATTAAGGCTATGCTTCATTGCTTGTAAATGTGACGCTACTGAGTAGGAACAGTATGGCCCCACCAGGACCAGCCCTAGGGGTGTATGAACTGTGTGATTAAATGGGACCCATTAACTGTCCTTACTGGAGGGAGCATCACGGACCCCGATGGCCTGGGCACCTGGAGTTTGTATCCACTGACTATTCCATACTTTAGGCCCAAAGCTATGGAAAGGTCTGAAAGCATCATTCAGTTGATTGACTGGGTACTGTAAGACACCTCTTGGAGTGTCCTATCTTCCACAAAGTTTGGGTGTGTTGAAATTCTATCTTTCCAAACACTGGAGAGTTTTGATACCCCTGTACGCATCAGAGAGTTGGCAAATCCCATCAAAATTGTCAGGTTTGGGCAACATATATCTAATGTGTATGACCATCTTTATGACACAGTAGAACTTCATATCAATGGACTGTCATGTATTGTCTGCCCTGTGGGGTGGGCAACCATAACCTGTATGGTTTGGAAGCCACATTCTTGGCAGGTTCCCAGGGATTAAACTAGGCTACATCACTACTTTTTATTTTTAAATGGGGGAAAAAAGCAAATAACAGTAACCCTCAGAAGCCATATCTTCAGCTTCGAGAAGGGGGAGGTTAGGGACAGCCATGAAATGAGGCATGATGAGGACACTTCTCTCTTCACTTGGACCACTAAACATTCATACTGTGTATTATTCATACCATCTGACTCCCTCGTGATTTCATGCTTCTGATTTCATCCAGCAGTCTCAACATTATTTTCATTGGGTTTTGAGAACTTGATGACCATTTGATTAGGTGGACTTATTACGTGTGATCATTGTACCTAGACCTAAGACCAGAGCCTGTAATGGAAGAAGGAACATGGTGCACCCATGTATTAGGCTACTTTCACACTAGTGTTTTTTAAAGATCCGTAAAAACGCTTCCGTTACAATAATACAACCGCATGCATCTGTCATAAATGGATCCATTTGTATTATGCCTTATATAGCCAAGACGGATCCGTCATGAACTCCATTGAAAGTCAATGGGGGACTGATCCGTTTTCTATTGTTTTCTATTGTCCTAAATGACTTACATTGTGTGTGCAGGCAGCATTTTGGTGTCCGCCTCCAGAGCGGAATGGTGACTGAACGGAGGCAAACTGATGCATTCTGAGCGGATCCTTTTCCATTCAGAATGCATTAGGGCAAAACTGATCCGTTTTGGACCGTTTGTGAATGCCCATGATGACGGATCTCACAAACAGGAAGCCAAAACGCGAGTGTGAAAGTAGCCTTACTAACATGGGGCAGTGTTATTTAGCTATGACTAACCAATGAGACATCCAGGAACAAACAGGGTTTTCTGAATAGAATCTGTCATTTGTAGAGAGCTCAATAATAATAATAATCAGCATTTACTGAGCAGGATTTGAGAAGGAAAGTACATGATAGCCTGGGTGATGCCTTAAGGCCCTTTTCATTTTTAAGAACTCTCATTCCCAATCATTAGCATGGTTTCATACTAATAATTCTTCATTCCCCATATAGTTTGCATCAGCCGGTGTTGTTATATTATCGATTGACACTTGTTTGGAGCTGAAATGAAGCATTGTAAGACTAAGTTACCCTCAATGATTCCTCTCGAAACGGCAGCTATACCAAGAGGAACTTGGGTCTTGCTCTTGGACACCTTGGAAATGTTCTCAGCCTATCACAGGATTTGTTGCCACACCTCAGCTTTACCTACTTATTTCGTAAACCCCCAAACCTTGCTGTTAAAAATATGAAAGTATAGTATGTTAGAAGGAGGCACAAGGAAGTGTAGTATGGGTCTTATGGCTCTACTGCAACATTTTCTCATGATAGAATGTGTCATTTGTAGAGAGCTCAATAAGAAGTTATCAGCATTTACTGAGCAGGATTTGGGGAGCAAAGTACCTGATAGCCTGGGTGATGCCTTAAGGCCTTTTTTATTTTTATGGCTCTACTGCAACATTTGAATTTCAATGTACAGTGGTACTTGAAAGTTAGTGAACCAGTCACAATTTTCTATATTTCTGGATAAATTTGACCTAAAACTAAATTAGATTTTTACACAAGTCCTAAAAACTAGATAAAGATAAAATTGAACAAATGAGGCACAATTTCGTCCTTGAATTTCCTCTTGAATGTCCTCCATTTGTACACAATTTGTCTGGATTGGTGGAGTCCGAACTCTTTAGAGATGGTTTTGTAACCTTTTTCATACTGATGAGCATCAACAACTCTTCTTCTGAGGGCCTCAGATATCTCTTTTGTTCCTGCCATGAAACACAAACATGTTATGAAGATCAGAATTTTCTTTAATGAAACAAGTCACTAGCTCACACCTGATTGTCAGCCCATTGGCTGAAAATATCTGACTCTAATTCCACCTTAAAACTGTCTGCTAATCCTAAAGAGTCACATACTTTGCCACTCACAGACATGTGATTATTGGAGCATTTTTCTTAACAAATAAATTACCAAGCCTAAAACTTTTGACTAATTTATTTGGTTATTATTAGTGTTGAGTGAATCAAAGTATATGAAGTGGACTTTGATCAGAATTTCAGGAAAAATTTCATTCGCCGCAAAGCAGAATTTCCTCGCGCTTCGTGGTTTATCTTGATTGAAAATACCACACAAAATCACCAGGTCATCACTTCACCACGCAAGATTTTGCGCAGTATCTTTAGTCAAAATGACCGGAACTGTCTCTATGTGATCAAATGGATGAGGTGAGTATTTTTTTTTTTTTTTTTTACCATGATTAACCCTTGAAAGGCCTAAATGGTAGCTTCAGATGTCGCGATCATTAATGAACACAGCCTCTGAGCGGTCCAAGGAAGCAAGGGGAGGCTCTTTGCGATCACCGTTCTCTGTCAATGCGCCCGCTACATACAAATAAACTATTTTTTTGTGAAATTCGGCAAAGCAAATTCGCTCATCTTTAGTTATCATTATCTGCTTTTAGGACTTGTCTGAAAATCTGATGCAGTTTTGGGTCAAATTTATGCAGAAATCTAGAGGATTCTGAAGGGTTCACAAACTTTCAAGCACCACAAATAATATGTACGTTGAAAGAAACATGCACCTCATCACTCTTCCAGCACCACCACTTGCACACCGCCAAATACAAAATGCAGGGGGCTTAGGTTTCCAATGAGAACAAAAAACTGGTGGCATATATCAGTATTCACCCCTTCACCATGACTGATCTAGTGTGCTCTCCATTGGGGTGTGAAGGTCCATCCACGTAACCCTCTCTTGAGATGATGAATTACACTGCAAATATTCATGGCAAAAAATTAAAAAAATATCTCCAACCCTTCGATGGTTAAGCAGACGCTTGATCTATTCTTCCACAGTAACCGCACAGGGACAACTCGTGAGCCTAATTCAAGAAACAATTCATGTTCAACAGAGCAAGACCGGCTGGGAAATCATTTATCAAAAATAATAGCACCTGCAACAGGGGCTGAACTGCAGACAAAGTATCACTGCACTCGGATCTCTGGGTAATATGTCATACTACGGCCGGCTGCCAAGGCAAATGCTTGACTCTGTCCTGCATAACTGTGATAGTACCAAATACATTTTTTCATCCCTCTACCAAACACACAAAAGAAAATGTAGGAATTTTTTTGTAGTAAAGCCTCTTTGAGAAGAACACCCAACATTTTTTTGTTTGAAAAATGGTCTTCTAGAGAAGAGATCCTATCAAAGAAGTTGGCTTGTATGCGTAGTGTTTGATGGAATTGCTATCTGCCTCATGAAATCTGGTTGAAAAGCTAAAAAGGTGGTCTAAAGCAAACTTCTTAAAGTATGGGTGGGTCTTCAACTAGAAGAGCTCTGCCTCTGGCTACAGTCAAAGTGCCACCGGCTTTGAGCATATTTTGGGCTCTTACGGAACACTTTCAGAGAATTTACATAGTTCCTGTGAGCCACCATACTATTATAGCCTAGTGATGGTACCACGCTTTGAGCATCTCCATTTGAACACCACCAAATTCAAAAGGAGCATAGGGCTGGTGGTTTCCCCCTTCCTTAAAGGAAGTCTTTCACCACAAATGTCCATTATATAACATAAACACCATTTTGTCCATAACAGTCCCCATATTAAATGCTTCTTACCATATTTCGGTCCGTTGCAGAGTTGGGCTAAAAACACTTTTATTCGATATGCAAATGAGGGTCTGAAGGAGCCCAGGGGCTGCGTCCTAGCGGCCGATGCCCAGGCCCCTCGATGATTTTCATATCCAACCACTCCCCTTTCACCCCTTTGACCCGCCCTTTGTTTAGCTGATCACCTCCTTCCCCCGTTCTGAAATCCTCCGCCTGCACCGATGAACGAGATGTCCGCGCCTGCACACTGTATGACCCATTATGGGCAGAGGCATCAGAGTTTCGAGTGCACATGCGCCAGCCCATATGTCACGTTCCAGCCGGCGCTGCATCAGAGGGCTGTCATCGGCGCAGGAGTGGGATTTCAGAATGGAGGACGGAGGTGATCAGCCAAACAAAGGGCTGGTGAAAGGGGAGTGGTTGGATATTAAAATCAGTGAGGGGCCTGGGCACAGGCCATTGGAACGCAGCCCCTGGACACCTTCTGACTCTCATTTGCATATCAAATAAAAGTGTTTTTTAGCCCAACTTTGCAACGGACCGAAATATGATAAGAAGCATTTTAATATGGGGACTGTTATGGACAAAATGGTGTTAATTTTATATAATGGACATTTGTGGTGAAAGACTCCCTTTAAGGTTACCAGTAACTAAACTGGTCCCTACTAATGTACTGGTGATATATAATATCCATACCTGTACCTCTCTTAAGCAATGATCTGTAATGAAAAATGAAAAACTCTATGGCAAAAACAATAATAATAAAAACTTTCCCAGAAGTTCCAACTGTTGAGTTGAAGCTTTGCAAAGAGCCCACTAAGCACGCCTGGGGGATCCCTTACCCCTCTGAAGGTATCTACGGAATATGGCCCTCTTTTAGAGTAAGTAGTCGTGACGCCAGTTGCGCTTAAGCAGCGGAAGCACGAGGCTCCCTTTTGTAGTGATGTTACGGTACCCAGTGTTAGGAAGGCCAGAGTGGTGTTAAACAGGCCACAATATCCCTGGAGATGTTGTGTAGCACTTTGTCACGGTGCTCCTACCTTTGGATATGGTTGGATCCCAGACGAGCGTGGTCCGAAGCAGTGCAAAAGGGAAAGGTAACTTGGATGGGGTAGAACAAAGTTGAGTCCAGACTTGGTAAACAGTTGAACAGTTGCTTTACTTGTAATACACAATATTCCATAAAGTTTCCAAACTTTGTCTTGGTCATCAAAAGGTTTCAGCAGGCAAATGGCAGCCAAATACTCTCTCTGTATACAAACTCCTCTCTCTGCTGTATCTTCTCTGTAGCTCTCTTAAAGGGGTATTCCCATCACAATGATCACTGTTAAATCTGTTAATGATTTAACAGTGATCATTTTTCTAAATATATTAACTAATTCCCACCCATTAGGAGAAAATGGATCTGTACTTACCTGATTGTTGGCTTCCGTCTCCCCTGGTTACGGCCACCGCTCTTCTCTGGAATTGTGGTGGCCGCTCTTGCGCAGAAGACTTCTTCTTTTCTCCTGGCCTGGCCGTGCGCAGTCCTGAACGCGCACGCCAACGCCGCGCATGCGTCATGGTGACTTCTTTCTGGCCAGTATAGTATAGTTGCCTGCCCAGTCCAGCGCGAGGCCCGGCCGGGAGAAGACTTTAATGAAGATGAAGCTCCTGTCGAAAGGAAGTATGAAACGGCGTGATGGGAGTACCCCTTTAACTCAGCTAGCATAGTAGTCAGTTTCTTACTTTAGAAAATCTTAGGAACATCTTGCCCTGGCTATGAGTACCTCAAGCTTGGCTATGCTTGGTGTTGCACAACCTCCAGTGATAAGGCTGGCATAGGACTAACAAAACCTGTCCAGGGAGGACCAGGCATTAAAGAGGACCTTTCATCGGACTTTGACTTTTCTAGTTTAATTAAATACATTTCCTTGTGGGGTACCCCCCACTGATGTTGACACTTTAGTTGTCTTTTTAAATACCACTCGTACGCCCCACTGTGCCCCCCTGCAGTTTACCCCCTCAGTATGTTAATCCTGAGCATTGGTACAGGGAGGAGGAGACGCCAGGGTTTCTCAATTGGCGTCTCCTTCTCACTGGCTGTACCGCAGTCCAATCAAAGCGGAGAGCGTCACAGCCAGGGAGAAGGTGAGCTGTTTTTTCCCCCTGTGGCTGTGACGCTCTCCGCTGTGATTGGACCACCTTACAGCCAGGGAGAAGGAGACGCCTATTAAGAAACCCTGGCGTCTCCTTCTCCCTGTACCGATGCTCAGTATTAACATACTAAGCGGGAAAACTACAGTGGTATTTTAAGAAAACAAACAGGGTGTCAGAATTTCCGCAAGGAAAGGTATTTAACTAAACTAGAAAATTCCGATGAAAGGTCCTCTTTAAAAACAAGTTAAAAACCTATACATACTGTACATTGGTATCGCTGCATACGTAACTGTTGAACAAAATGCACACCTTATTTTTCCTGTACATCAAATGCCATGCCTCTTGTTTTGTTCATCCCACCTCCAACAACTGCAGAATAAACATTGATCGAAAAAAAATCATATGTACCCCAAAAAATTACAAGTCATCCTGCACAGCACAAACCCTCATGCAGCTCCATTGACAGAAAAATAAAAAAACAATTAAAATAAAACCATTGGGGCTCATTGGATCTCACAATCTAAGTGTCCTATCAGCTTATTTTTGGAGTGTGAGAGGAATCCGGAGTACCTGGTGGAAACCCACGCAAACACGGGGAGAACTTCAGGTGATCACCAGAGGCCAGAAGTTTCTAGTAATAGCCCACATTTTTTTCATAGTTGTTGCCACATTTTTATACTTTAAAGGGGTTCTCCGGGAATTAAGAAAATAAATTACTGAAAATAGTTAAATATCACTTTGTTATAAATATACTCCCATATACCTTTCATTAGTTATAATGGCTCGTTTTGTCTGGGAAGCAATCATTAGAAGAAATAACATGGCCCTCGACCTATCAGTGCACACAAAACCTGTCCTAATCACACAGGAGGACAAGTTACTTCAGAGCACTGAGGTAAAGAGCTGCCTCATCCTCCTCTCTGCTCTGTTGTCAGTGATTATGATCTTCTACTTCTTGTCTCCTCATTAACTCCATTTCCACAGAGATTCAGCTAAAGTCAGTGTTGTGAAGTCCTGCTGTGTGATTAGGACAGGTTCTGTGTGTACTAATAGGACGGCGGCCATTTTATTTCCCCTGATGATTGCTTCCCAGATAAAATGAGCCATTATAAATAATGAAAGGTATTTGGGAATATATTTATAATAAAGTAATATTTAAGTATCTTCATTTTCTTAATTCCTGGAGAACCCCTTTAAGCATTAAAGGGGGAACTCTGTAGCCAGAAGACCCACCCATGTTTAGAGAAATCTGCTTTAGGCCACCGGCGGAAGACAGGAGAATTTCCATGAGAAGTGAAGTTTAGACACGTTTTATGTTTCCTCAGCTTGACCAGGAACATCTTAGTAAACATTGACATTACCTCCACCTTGTACAATCCCTGAAGCTGTAGTATGGAGTAGATCAATGATACGGTATGTTCAAAACTCTATAGAGGCCGAAAACAATGAGTAATGTAGACATAGCTTAGAGACAAGTATAGAAGATAAGAAACACACAAAGGTGACACAGAGGAATGAGATGCCCCCAGTCCCAGTGACGGGTGGAAGAGAGATTGAACAGCACAGATATTGAACCCACGTAAGCAGCATAAAATTATCATCTGTAGGCCTCATTTAATAACTTGTCAGGACTTACAGCAAGCTCATTTATTTCTCTAGAGGTGACCTTTAATCACTGTCATAGCTCCAATGTACGGTATACAAACCACCATATGTATATACATAATATAATACTGTTGGAGGTGACACCAAACAATACACTTTATACAGATGGCAGTACTGCTTTAGCACTACAAGTGGATATAAAAAGTCTACACACCCCTATTAAAATGTCAGGTTTCTGTGCTGTAAAAAAATGAGACAAAGATAAATCATTTCAGAACTTTTTCCACCTTTAATGTGACCTACAAACTGTACCACTCAATTGAAAAACAAACTGAAATCTTTTAGGTAGAGGGAAGAAAATATATATATAAAAAAATAATAATAATATGGTTGCATAAGTGTGCCCACCCTTGAGGCCTCATGTACACGACCGTTGTTTGATTCCGTGTCCATTGAGCCGTTTTTCGTGCCTTTCTGCGGACCCATTGGTTTTCAATGGGTCCGTGGAAAACTCGTCAAATGCACCGTTTGTCCTCCGCGTCCGTGGTCCGTGATTACTGCCCATCAAAAAAATATAACCTGTCCTATTCTTGTTTGCGAAAATCGGTTTGCGGACCCATGTAAGTCAATGGGACTGTGAAAAAATGCGGAGGCACATCCGACTGTCATCCGTGTCCGTGACCTGCATATATATTCCATTATCCTTGATGGAGATATTAAAATTACACATTTTTTTCCTTCCCTTTTTTCTGGCGGACCACTGAAACACAACGGAGCCAAAAACGGACACGAATCACGGAACAATGGAACCCCATTTTGCGGACCGCTAAAAACAACTGTCATGTGCATGAGGCCTTAAACTAATACTTTGTTGAAGCACCTTTTGATTTGATTACAGCACTCAGTCTTTTTGGGTATGAGTCTATCAGCATGGCACATTTTGACTCTTGGCAAAAACACTCCAAATCTGTCAGATTGCGAGGGCATCTCCTGTGCACAGCCCTCTTCAGATAACCCCACAGATTGTCAATCGGATTCAGGTCTGGGCTCTGGCTGGGCCATTCCAAAACTTTAATCTTCTTCTGGTGAAGCCATTCCTTTGTTGATTTGGATGGATGCTTTGGGTCGTTGTCATGGTGAAAGATGAAGTTCCTCTTCCTGTTCAGCTTTCTAGCAGAAGCCTGAAGGTTTTGGGCCAATATTGACTGGTATTTGGAACTGTTCATAATTCCCTCTATCTTAACTAAGGCCCCAGTTCCAGCTGAAGAAGACCAGCCCCGCAGCCTGATGCTGCCCCCGCCATGCTTCACTGTGGGGATGGGGTTCTTCTGGTGATACGCAGTGTTGTTTTTGAGTCAAACATATCTTTTGGAATTGTGGCCAAAAAGTTCCCCCTTGGTTTCCTCAGACCATAACACCTTTTCCCACATGCTTTTGGGAGACTTCAGATGTGTTTCTTGCAAAATGTAGCCTGGCTTGGATGATTTTCTTCGTAAGAAAAGGCTTTCGTCTTGCCCCTCTACCCCATAGCCCAGACATAAGCGGCATTACAATACTTATATTCTTATACATAAGTGGCAGTATTATAGTAGTTATATTCTTAACCAAATCTCTGTTTATTGAGAAAAGAGCAAAGAATCACAAGGCACTGACATCCCAAAATATAGGCCAGTCGCAGCTGGCGGCAGTAAATAGACAGTATGGGTAAGGCAAGTCCGTGCGCAGCACGGAGGGCCAGCATATAAATGTTGTGATTGCAGCAAAGAAAACAATATATAAATATAGTAGTTATATTCTTGTACATAGGAGGCAGTATTATAGTAGTTATATTCTTATACATAGGAGCAGTATTATAGTAGTTATATTCTTGTACATAGGAGGCAGTATTATAGTAGTTATATTCTTGTACATAAGAGCAGTATTATAGTAGTTATATTCTTGTACATAGGAGGCAGTATTATAGTAGTTATATTCTTGTACATAGGAGCAGTATTATAGTAGTTATATTCTTGTACATAGGAGCAGTATTATAGTAGTTATATTCTTGTACATAGGAGCAGTATTATAGTAGTTATATTATTGTACATAGGAGGCAGTATTATAGTAGTTATATCCTTGTACATAGGAGCAGTATTTTAGTAGTTATATTCTTGTACATAGGAGTAGTATTATAGTAGTTATATTCATGTACCTAGGAGGCAGTATTATAGTAGTTATATTCTTGTACATAAGAGGCAGTATTATAGTAGTTATATTCTTGTACATAGAAGGCAGTATTATATTAGTTATATTCTTGTACATAGGAGGCAGTATTATAGTAGTTATATTCTTGTACATAGGAGGCAGTATTATAGTAGTTATATTCTTGTACATAGGAGCAGTATTATAGTGGTTATATTTTTGTACATAGGAGGCAGTATTATAGTAGTTATATTCTTGTACATAGGAGCAGTATTATAGTAGTTATATTCTTGTACATAGGAGACAGTATTATAGTAGTTATATTCTTGTACATAGGAGCAGTATTATAGTAGTTATATTCTTGTTTATAGGAGGCAGTATTATAGTAGTTATATTCTTGTACATAGGAGCAGTATTATAGTAGTTATATTCTTGTACATAGGGGGCAGTATTATAGTAGTTATATTCTTGGACATAGGAGACAGTATTATAGTAGTTATATTCTTGTACAAGGAGAAGGTTCCCATCCTGAGTCCGCACCTAGAAAAGGGATATTTCAAGCAGGAACATCACGTTTAACCAGCCTAAGGAAGCTGAGGAAAGGCAGAGCAGAAGACAGTAAAGCAAGAGGTACTAGAGACACCAGAGGAGGTACTTGATAATTACAGATCCAAGGATATACGCCAGATTTAGGGCATTGGGGCTTTGGAGGATAGTTTCCATGTTCCAGGATCAGACAGGTAGAGAGTGCAAGCCGCCTGTACTGCAAGAGTCCTGTGTTTTACCCTCTGAGAATCACCTTGCTATGTAAGAGACTGCCGTATGTAACCATAACCTGTAACCTGCTGCCCCAACCGTCTTCTAAGGAACTGCGCTTCCATTCATGTGTGTGCATGTTTACTACCAAAGCTTCAGTAAAGTTCAAGTTCTGTTTTATTACAACGTGGTTCCTCAATTATTCCTACTATCAACAAACGGTGTGCCACCGTTAATTGGCACTGGCGTCACAAACTCTACCTATAACTACCTGTCCTTGCAGAAGTACCAGAGAGCCAGCCTGTCTCAGGTTAGTGGTCATAATTGCACTACAACACCCAGGAACACTACCGAACCCTAACTTGAGTACGCTGCACCTCTCTTTTGGCGTCACGACCAGGATCCGCACGCTTATTAGTGCAAGAAGCGTGAACTTTGTGCCTTATCCAGTTTGCCCTGTGACCAGAGTGACTTTTGGGACTTTATTTGCAGTGTTGGGCCAGAAAAGTGTGCCTAAAGTGGACCAGGCGCCTGGAGCCCATATCCGAGGCTGAAGAATTACCAGCCTGTAGTCCGGAACCGGAGAGAGCGCCCGATTCCCGATTTGAGTGGCCCCCGACACCGGGTGTGAAAATGGACGGAGGATCAGTAAGGCCTCCAGCACTGTGGTCTCAACTGATGGCGGAGGTACGGGCGGCCGCCGTAAAAAAGACTGTAAAGCAGAAGATCTACTTTGAGGAGCTAGCTAAAACTTTGGTAGACAAGCACCCCCATACGCAACCCCGCCTGGAACGGCGGATGGGGGTGGTTCTGACTTTTGACAAGGACCGTGGCTTTGGATTTATCCGAGACTATGTCACCGGTCGGGATCTGTATGTCAACCGGAGGTCAGTGAAGAGGAGCTACCTGCCGGAGTACCTCCACAACCTACGCGACAGGGAAGAAGTAGAATTTACTCCCGCGGAGGGCCTGCGAGGCCCATATGCTACAGCGGTGACCCGTCCAGGACCAGTACCTGAGAACTGGGAGGAGGCAGAGGATCAATCAGAGACAGAAGACCCGCCAGGGCCGATCCGGAATATCTTCCAAGAAAAGGGCTCTTTCTTAGGCCCGAATATCTTCTGGCAGCCGACCGTCTTGGACAAGCCTGTAAGTTCATATCCTTCCCCAGAATTGCCACGCCGGGAGAAAACGGCGGCGGATTGGGTGCGGATGGCCCAGTTTGGTGAGGCCCTGGATAGCCTGCGGGGGAAGCGTAAAGAAGAGACGTCTCCTGAGCCTGCTGCAAGTGCATCGGAATCCAGCAGTGAGATCGCCGCCCTGGAGGAGCGGATCGCTATGTTGCAAGTTTACCTGGACGGCCTGCGTCAAGTGGCAAGTTCCAGAACAGCATCGCAGCAGCCTAGCCTTGGTGAGTCACCGTTGCCCCCTGTGCATCCTGAACCTGTAGCCCGGGGTCCTACAAGTAATAATGAGCAGCCCAAAATTAGTGTGAACTCAGATAAGCTAACATACTCCAGGAGCCAAGTCCGTCGTGACGGGACCTCCTTATCCCGGCCAGTGGAAGTGTCTGCCCCAGTGCCGGCCAGTGTCCCGATATCTGCGGCCCCTGTAAATTCTCAACCTGTCAGGCCAGTGAGATGGATAGGCCCAGTCCCGGTGATGATTCCGGCCCATTCTGTCTGGTGGGCACAACCTTAAAGTGTCCCTGGTACATGGCCCAGTCTGCGGGCAGTACCGGGCTGCACCACATCTGATGAGCAAGGCTCCTATGACACTTACCTGTGAGCAGGCCTGCTAGGCCATGCTGCTGAACCTCACAGGGACTTCATGATTGTTGCAGGAGCTGTCCCTTATGTTGACAGGCTGGTGGAGCTTGCTGCCAGTTCTCCACGGCCGGTGGCATTGTTGTAAAGTTAAGTTGCCACTGTGGAACCACTGCTCCCAGCCTGCCCTATTGGTTTCCAGGACATCCTGCCTGTTGAAGGACATTTTTTGTCACAATCCAAGTTGTGCTTTTATATTGCACCTTATTCCCCTTTTAACCCCCATTTCAGGTTGAAAGGGAATCTATATGTCAGCACTGCGATGTGAAGTCAAGTATGTATGTGCTGCTGACCATATTTATTTCTATTTTTATTTAAGTCAATGTGCCCAGAGATGGACTCCCCCTGTGCGAGCCTCTGTGATAATTATTACCATGGACTCCCTATGTGTGAGCCAAATTTTATAATATGTCATTATGGACCTACTTATGCATTTTCATATGGACTATCCTGGTTCCTATTATTCGCTGTTCCAGGTCAGCGCCCCAGTTCCACTCACTAAGAAAGAAGAGAACGACGCCCCTTGTCACCGCACTTCACCTTTGCCAGCTGGACCTGATATGATTATCAATGCAGATGAGACTGATACGTATGTCTATGTATGCCTGCATGTTCTTTTTGTATTCCAGGTGAAAATTCTAGTTGGCCGGGCCCTGTTGGAGTACGAGGTCGTACTCAGCTTAAAGCAGTAGGGTATGTAGTGTACGGGAGCTGTAATGCCCGTCACTACAGAAGGGTCACTTGTGTGCTGTCGTTTCCCCTCATTTATGGGGAGGTTGGTATAAGTCATCTTCATAAAATGTCATGTAATGTAATGTGTGGTAAGGTGCAAGGTGTCATATGTGATGGCAGGTACGTGTCACCGAGGTTGCTGGCCTCGGTGAGGTGAGAGCCGGGTTTTTGTCTGCAGCAGCTAGTGCTGTTTGACTTTGTTAAATAGCATGGCTGCAAAGCCGATCCGGGCCGGCTCTTACTGGGAGCAGCTAAAGAGTAGGGTGGGTGGCTGCTCCCCACGGTCCAGTCCATGTTTTGGGCTGGATATAAAACGCAGCCAGCAGCTGTGTCTGGGGAGTGTGATTATCCTGGAGCTGCTAACAGGGCTGGGAGTTCTCTGTCCAGGAGGAAAGAGCTCAGCAAGGAGGTATTTTGTTCCTGGCTACCTGAAGCTGGATTCTCCTGCGGCTGGGCCGACAGCGTGGTGCGAACCTGCACCTACACCTCCCAGGTGACTGAACCTGTGTTGGACTGTTTTTGTTTGGCTACGTTATTTCCGTTGTGTGTGAACTGTCACCAGAGACTGTTTTTCATTTTGTGTGCAAGTGTGAATAAAACACTGTTTGTTGCACAATCTGGACTCCTTGTTTTGCCTCTAAACTGCACCCGCACCGCTGTCTACCAGAGCGACTCCCCACATTTGGTGTCGGATGCGGGCATGCGCAGTGAGGCTGGCGTGAACGCCGAAGTTTTGTTTTTCTAAAGTGTATGGAATATATTAAGCCAGCAAAGCTGCAAGCAGGAGTTTCTGGCAACATGGAGGCTGCTGTGAAGGCTCTCATAGAGGCTAACGTGCAGCAGCGGGAGACCAACCAACTACTGCTACAACATGTGATGGCGTTACAGGCGGCAGGAGCGTCCCACCACGTCCAAGATGCCCGGAAGCGGTCCGTGCGGCGATCCCAAAAATGACCCCCGCAGGCGGCGTTGAGACGTACCTGGCGGTTTTGAGAAGGTCGCCGTGAGGGAAAAGTTACCCGTGACCAGTGGGCTGAGGTGGTCGCTCCGTTCCTGGCTTCCGGACCCCAGCAGGTGTTTTTCGACTTGTCGGATGACCAAGCGGCAGATTATGACACTGTGAAAGGAGAGGTCCTAGCCAGACTGGGCGTGAGCGTGCTGGTCCGCGCCCAAAGAGTCCACCAGTGGGACTTTAAAACGACTGAACCCGCTAGGCCGCAGTTCTACGATCTGCTGCACAGGCTGCAAAAGTGGCTGCAGCCCGATCTACTAAGTCCCACTGCCATGCTGGATCGACTGTTGGCGGACATCTTTTGGAGGGCCCTGCCTTATCCCCTCCAGCACTGGATCGGCCAGGTATCGCCCACCAATGCCCTGGAGATGGTCGACCTGGTGGAGCGCTACGAGGCCACCAGAAACCTGCAGGGGACTCTTGCGGGGAAGGGGTCAGTCAAACCCGGAGGCCTCTGCCCCAGTTCCGGCGTCCGGCGACAGAGCGGCCTGCCCGGAATATACCCCCTGCGAGTCCGCCTCCGTGGTATGCTGGAGGTGTCAGGAGCCAGGCCACATCAGGGCCGACTGTCCGCATCGGGATGAGCCGATGGATATGAACTACGGGGGTCGTCACTCCCTGTATGCACGGAAGCTGTGCGCAACTGGCACCCGTGAGGTGCAGGACCATAACCACCTGTGTCAGGTAGAGGTGGGAGACTCTCTGGCGGTGGCTCTGCTGGACTCCGGGAGTTTAGTCTCCCTGGTAAGGGCTGCACTTGTACGGCCTGCGGGTATACTGGCCGTAAAGTCGGGGTCCTGTGCATCCACGGAGACCTGAAAGACTATCCCACTGCACTAGTGACTTTGTCCACAGCGGCTGGTAGGTGGACCCACGAGGTGGCTGTCGCTACTAAACTCCCACACGAACTAATACTTGGGAGGGACTTCCCGGTTTTCCAGCGCTGTGGCCGGCAATAAAGGTATCTGAGGGACCCGAGACAGGGGTGACCCTAGTAGAGTGGCCTGATACCGCTGGAAGGCCAGAACCCTGGGAGCCCGAGTCTGAAGGGCCGGCGGTAGGGGTGACCACTGCTCCAGCGGTAGAGGGAGACAACCCCACTGAGTGTAATGGTGGGAGACACGGAGGACTTGCCACCGGGACCTGAGTTGGCAGACCTCAATGTCTCCGGGGAAAATTTTGGGACCGCACAACACCGGGACCAAACCCTAACCAGGGCCTGGGAGAATGTGCTGGAAATTGATGGGAAACCCCAGAAACCAGGGGCTGAATTAATGTTCCCACGGTTTATTGTTCTGCAGGATATGTTGTATCGGGTGAACCAAATCCGAGCGAACCTGTTGAACAGTTGGTGGTGCCCACAGCGTATCGCAAGCTTGTCATGGAGCTTGCCCACCAGCATGTTCTTGGGGGACACCTGGGGTGGCAGAAAACCCAGGACCGCATACTGCAGCGATTTTATTGGCCCAGTGTGTTCAAGGAGGTAGAGAATTATTGTAAGTCCTGTCCGACCTGTCAGATAACTAGCCCCCAGCCACATTTCCGTAGTCCCCTGGTACCTCTGCCAATTATTGAAGTACCGTTTGAGCGAATCGCGATGGATTTAGTGGGCCTGTACCAAAGTCTGCCAGGGGCCACCAGCACATTCTGGTAGTTCTCGACTATGCCACTCGGTATCCGGAGGCGGTGCCTCTGCGACATACCTCAGCTAAGCTCATTGCCAAAGAGTTAATGGAGATGTTTTCCCGTGTGGGCCTGCCAAAGAGGTTCTGACAGACCAAGGGACCCCTTTTATGTCCAAAGTAATGAGGGAACTGTGTAAATTGTTGCGTATAAAAGCAGATTACGGACGTCCGTTTACCATCCGCAAACAGACGGTCTTGTGGAGAGGTTTAACCAAACTCTAAAAAATATGTTAAAGAGGGTGGTGTCTAGAGATGGGAAGGACTGGGATCTGCTTCTGCCCTATCTCATGTTCGCAGTGCGAGAGGTGCCCCAGGCCTCTACTGGGTTCTCGCCCTTCGAACTGCTTTATGGCAGACACCCTCGGGGCCTGTTGGATATCGCCAAGGAAGCGTGGGAACAACAGCCTGTCCCCCACAAAAGTGTCATTGAGTATGTCGCCCAAATGCAGGACCGGATGGAAAGGGTGTTGCCCTTGGTCGGGGAGCATATGGAGGCAGCGCAACAAGCCCAGAGTAGGGTGTACAATCGTCAGGCTCGAGTGCGGGACTTCAATCCGGGAGATCGGGTTTTGGTTCTGGTACCCACCCTTGACAGCAAATTCCTAGCTAGGTGGCAGGGCCCCTATGAGGTGATCGAGAAGGTAGGGAAGTAAATTACAAAGTACACCAGCCAGGGCGGCGCAAGCCGAGCAGGTGTACCACGTGAATTTACTTAA
Source organism: Bufotes viridis (assembly GCA_033119425.1). Taxonomy (NCBI): domain Eukaryota; kingdom Metazoa; phylum Chordata; class Amphibia; order Anura; family Bufonidae; genus Bufotes; species Bufotes viridis. The sequence continues at coordinate 265,991,507 of CM065594.1, forward strand.
GCCGTGGAAAGATAGGGACACAGCCGGCGACCACAGCCCCCGGCCAGGGCTTCTAGGTGAAAAGGGTCCAGCCCCACAGTTCGAGGCCTGTGAAGCAGTAACCACGGTAAAAATTGCAGACAGCCTGTCTTCCAAACAAGTTCAGGAAGTCAGGGAGTTCATCAGTCGGAACACGGATGTGTTCTCGGACCTCCTGGCCGCACGTCTCTCATCCAACATGACATCGTCACTGAGCCTCAGGCCAAGATCCGGTTAAAACCATACCGGGTACCCGAGGCTCGGCGACGGGCCATCGCGGAGGAAGTACAGTTAATGTTGAAGCTCGAGGTCATTGAGGAGTCGAAAAGTGAGTGGGCCAGTCCCATAGTCCTAATACCCAAGCCGGATGGGACGTTGCGGTTCTGCAGCGACTTTCGCAAGTTAAATGAAGTATCCAAGTTTGTGCGCGTATCCCATGCCCGAGTAGGCAGAGCTGGTTGAAAGTTTAGGACAAGCCCGTTATTTTCTGTGCTGGACCTCACTAAAGGGTACTGGCAGGTACCCTTAGCGAGTCGGCTAAGGAAAAAACCGCATTTGTTACCCCGCAGGGCCTGTATCACTACAAGGTGTTACCCTTTGGCCTGCATGGCGCCCCGCCACTTTCCAAGGTTAATGGACATAGTGCTGCGACCACATCGTCGGTGCGCCTCGGCCTACTTGGATGATGTAGTCATCCACAGCACCGACTGGGAAAGCCATTTACCCAAGGTGCAGGCGGTAGTGGATGCCCTGAGGAAAGCCGGACTGACCGCTAACCCAAAGAAGTGCTCCATAGGGTTAGAGGAGACAAAATATCTGGGATATGTAATTGGGCGGGAGTCATCAAACCTCAGGTAACTAAGGTAGAGGCCATTCGTAACTGGCCCCGACCGGTCACCACCAGGCAGGTAAAGTCGTTCCTGGGGATTGTAGGTTACTACATGAGGTTTGTGCCCCACTTTGCCACAATAGCAGCGCCATTGACAGACCTGTTGAAGGGGCGAAAGTCTGGGAGGGTTAGCTGGAGTGAGAAGGCGGAGGAGGCTTTCTCCGCGTTGAAGTCGGCCCTGTGTGGGTCCCCGGTTTTGGTGACACCCGACTTCAACAAGGAGTTTGTCGTACAGACCGGCGCCTCGGAGGTAGGCCTCGGTGCGGTACTGTCGCAGGAGGTCAACGGGGAAGAACATCCCGTTGTCTTCCTGAGCCGTAAGCTCAGTCCCGCCGAGTCCAGGTATAGTATAGTGGAGAGGGAGTGCCTGGCTATCAAGTGGGCACTCGAATCTCTCCGCTACTACCTGTTAGGGAGGAGGTTCCGTCTGGTGACCGACCATTCCCCCTCAAATGGATGAGTCAGGCCAAGGAGAGGAATGCTCGGGTCACCAGGTGGTTCCTATCTCTTCAAAATTTCAAGTTTTCCGTGGAACACAGGGCAGGCCGCTTGCAGGGCAACGCAGATGCCCTGTCCGCGTCCACTGCCTCACGTGTGTTCACCCCTCAGGGTTGAACAAAGGGGGGTATGTGGTAAGGTGCAAGGTGTCATATGTGATGGCAGGTACGTGTCACCGAGGTTGCTGGCCTCGGTGAGGTGAGAGCCGGGTTTTTGTCTGCAGCAGCTAGTGCTGTTTGACTTTGTTAAATAGCATGGCTGCAAAGCCGATCGGGCCGGCTCTTACTGGGAGCAGCTAAAGAGTAGGGTGGGTGGCTGCTCCCCACGGTCCAGTCCATGTTTTGGGCTGGATATAAAGCGCAGCCAGCAGCTGTGTCTGGGAGTGTGATTATCCTGGAGCTGCTAACAGGGCTGGGAGTTCTCTGTCCAGGAGGAAAGAGCTCAGCAAGGAGGTATTTTGTTCCTGGCTACCTGAAGCTGGATTCTCCTGCGGCTGGGCCGACAGCGTGGTGCGAACCTGCACCTACACCTCCCAGGTGACTGAACCTGTGTTGGACTGTTTTTGTTTGGCTACATTATTTCCGTTGTGTGTGAACTGTCACCAAGAGACTGTTTTTCATTTTGTGTGCAAGTGTGAATAAAACACTGTTTGTTGCACAATCTGGACTCCTTGTTTTGCCTCTAAACTGCACCCGCACCGCTGTCTACCAGAGCGACTCCCCACAAATGCTATGTACTTCCCTGTTACTGTTATATTGCTATGTGCAGGCCTGCTAGGGGTGTCATTCCAGCTCTAGGTCAGTAGAGGGAGCTAGGGAGCCCTAGTATATATATTCAGGCTCAGTCAGGGAAAGAGAGTCTAAGTCCAGGCCTTGAGCCTGTAGGAGGCTATTCCAGTCCAGGCCATGAGCCTGTGAAGGCAGTGCAGGCCTGGAGCCTGCAGACTAGGAGAGGGCATTGCAGTCCCTGTAACCGGGTTCCAGATCCAAGGAGAAGGTTCCCTCCTGAGTCCGCACCTAGAAAAGGGATATTTCAAGCAGGAACATCACGTTTAACCAGCCTAAGGAAGCTGAGGAAAGGCAGAGCAGAAGTCAGTAAAGCAAGAGGTACTAGAGACACCAGAGGAGGTACTTGATAATTACAGATCCAAGGATATACGCCAGATTTAGGGCATTGGAGCCTTGGAGGATAGTTTCCATGTTCCAGGATTAGACAGGTAGAGAGTGCAAGCCACCTGTACTGCAAGAGTCCTGTGTTTTACCCTCAGAATCACCTTGCTATGTAAGAGACTGCCGTATGTAACCATAACCTGTAACCTGCTGCCCCAACCGTCTTCTAAGGAACTGCGCTTCCATTCATGTGTGTGCATGTTTACTACCAAAGCTTCAGTAAAGTTCAAGTTCTGTTTTATTACAACGTGGTTCCTCAATTATTCCTACTATCAACAAACGGTGTGCCACCATTAATTGGCACTGGTGTCACAAACTCTACCTATAACTACCTGTCCTTGCATAAGTACCAGAGAGCCAGCCTGTCTCAGGTTAGTGGTCATAATTGCACTACAACACCCAGGAACACTACCGAACCCTAACTTGAGTACGCTGCACTTTCACCCCACAGTCCAGATACCGTCTTCATCCCTGGTCTTGGTGAGTTCAGACATGAGGTCACAATGTTTCCTCAGCCAGACTACAATGTCCTGGTGGGGAACTGACTCATTCCAGAAGATGATGGTGACATTAACGGTATCTGGCTTAGAGATGGGGATAAAACTGAACTTATTCCGACCCTCTTCTTCTCTGAACCTGGTGAAGCTAGCCCAGAAGCGGTCCAAGTCAGACATGAGCTTGAAACTGATGTCATAGCCCTGCCTGTCCGGGAGGTTTATCACGGCCAGTATGTTAGATGGCAGGAAGCCCATTTGCTTACATAGTAGTTCATTGATGATGTACCTCCTATCGGGCAGCTCTTCCTTGACACCTCTATGCCTGAACCTGACCACGTTCCTCCTCTTAAAAGCCTGGCTGGTATAACCGGTGTTTGATGTAAATGATGGCGAGCCACGGCTCCAGGCATTCCCAGAGGAGGTGTGACCAGGTCCACTATCCTGCCGTCCTTGTGGGACCTGTGTAGGCTGCTGGCCTCTTGTACTAGGGGGTCCTGGTACTGTCTGCACAACTAATGGGGGGACCTCCTGTGCATTAGACTGTACTGCCTCTTCCCCACCATCAGTGTCACCAACATTCACAGAGGGAACCACAGACTGGCCTGATTCCCCAGATGATCCCAGATCCCACACAGACTGTGGTGCACTCTCCTCTGACACAGCAGTATCACACAGAGTATCAGCAGTATTATCACAGACTGAATCAGCAATTTCATCAGACACATGAATGCCCTCACAGTCCTCAGCAGTACAGTCCTGCCCAGCAAAGCCTTGAGGGCCTGGCTCAGTAATGGCAGACTCATGTGCCGCTATCTTCTGTTAGAAGTCCACAGTCGATCTGCACAGTGCTGCCCCCTGACGCTTGTGGTGTCTGCACTGCTACTACAGGATTACCTTCAGGTAAGAGTCCACTGTCCTCCTGAAGATTGCTGGATTCTGGGACTTTTAGTGCTGTGATAGGGACTGCTGTCAGTGCTTGCTGGTGCTGGACGCTTGCTTCCCCTCTATACAAAGTTCCTTCTTTAAAGGAGAAACTTGCTGGCTGCAGTAATAGTCTTACATGGGACTTTTGGAAAGAGTCAAAACGCTGCTGGTTCCTGAATGATTCTCCAACTGGCCCCATTTGTTCCACCACAGACTCCATCTCCCTTACGGTGTCGGCAAGTTGTATGGCCAGGGTGCTCAGCTTGCGGTCATTGAGCTCCTGGCGTTCAGGGTTTGCTGCCTTTAGCTTGTACATGCAGTCTATCTGCTTCTGAAGCTGCAGTTTCTCTTTCTTTAGAGTCTCCATTTTCCTAACCAGTGCTGGGATCTCATCGGCCAGGCAGAGGTCAAGTGCACGTTCTCCCGCTCTAGCAGACTGTCCATAGCTGGGTATTGCAGGCTGTGGACTCACAGGATGGCCTCTCACAGGTGTAGTAGTTGTTGCTTCGCTTGTTTCCAGCCCAAGCCTCTGCACTGCTGGTGAAGACACTTGTGGCTTTGGACTTTCTGCGGCTGGTGTCACAGCGGTGGGTGCACAATCTCCAGATTGGAGACCCACTCCCAGGTTTTTCCCAGTGGCTGCACCATGAAACCTTCCTGCTTTTCCATCTTTGCTCTCATCCACACTTTTTGCAACTTTTTTGCTGCTGCTCCCAGATCTTATATGCTCACTCTGTATCAGCACACTTTGGCCTAATTCACACGTCCGCAAAATGGATCCGCATCCCATCCGCAGGGTTGCAGACCCATTCATTTCAAAGGGGCAGGAATGGATGTGGACAGCACACTATGCGATGTCCGCATCCGCATTTCCGCATCTGTGTTTCCGCATCCGCGTTTCCGTTTCCGCAAAAAAAATAGAACATGTCCTATTTTCTATATAGTGCCAGCAATGTGCGGTCCGCAAAATGCGGAATGCACATTGCAGCCATCCGTGTTTTGCAGATCCGTGTTTCCGCAAAACACACTACGGACGTGTGAATTAGGCCTGTAGATTTTGCTGTATGGTCTGTCTTTCCAGAGAAGTTCTTCTCTGTCTGCATGGGGAAGGTGAGGGCTGCACACTTGGCCTCTTGCTTCCAAATATTCCTGCACTGTGGTTTTCCTTCAGGATGCTGCACATTCACACTGGTAGGTGGATTCATCATACTCTTACTTACTGCTACTTCTTTCTCTTTCTTCTCTGCTGTTACTTTCTTTCCATCCTGGCTTCTTGCTGCACTGGGACTGCTGACAACATGACCGCCGACATTCTGCACATTCATCTTCTTCAGAATAACTTTGGGATTTTTATCCACAGGTTGAGAGGACTGGGAATTGTTTCCCAGATTAGGCCTTGGAGCCTGGGTCTTGCCTGGGGAGCATCTCTGCCCGAGTTGTCTCCTCACTGGGCTAGCTCCAGACATGGGAGAGCTACTGAGACACAACCTCTCAGCTAGGAGGCAGTATTATAGTAGTTATATTCTTTGCAAAATTTATTTTTATTCAAAGTCAGAAATAACATAAATAAGATCAAATTACAATATATAGCAGTTATATTCTTGTACATAGAAGGCAGTATTATAGTAGTTATATTCTTGTTCATAGGAGGTAGTGTTATATTAGTTGTATTTTTATACATAGAGGACATTATTAAAGTAGTTATATTTCCATTCCATTTCACATTGGATGGACTAAATGCTGAGTCTAATAAATGCCCTGAAGTTGTGGTTCTAAGAACAGTCACACATTGGCGGAAGTGGCATTAGTATAGCAGTACTGTGATCGGGAACAGAGCCAAGGATTAACCTCGGGACAGCAGTTAGGATGCAGTACGGCAAGTCATAAGTAAAGTAAAAAATGGAGCGAAAGGTCAGAACCAGGTATCAGACAAACATTCCAAGGGATACGGCAAAGGCATATTCCAGGAACAAGGCAAAGGTCTGGACCAATCAAGAATCAAATCAAAAACAGTAACACAAGAAACAAGACATTTAGCTAGGTATGACTCCCAATCAGCAGGCAATGCATGGCAGGACAATTTCCCTTTAAGTAGGCCACCAAGCCTGACACTGATAGTGTAATGGAACGCCTGGCACCCCCACTGGGCACCTTCCACTGACGGATGCTCCTAGTGCTTCCCGAGGGCTCCAAGCACTCCACCAGACACCATGACCACCACAGACCCCACAAACCGCCACAGCTTGGTTGGGGTCTCGCCGTCCTCCACCTACAATGGACCCAAGCCCAGGCTTCAGCTTACAGTGGGTGAACCTCTCCTAAATCCAGAGAGCAGGAACCAGGAACAAGCTCTTACAAGAGCATATACTCAGGGGAGTATTGTGATATAGCAATCCCCAAGAGTGTAGTTATCCCATCCCCCAACCATGAGCCAAGACTTCATGAAGGGGTAAAGCAGAACTCTTTATTGGGGCTACATGTCAGCCTTTTATGCGGGTCTTCCAGCAAGGGACACTCCCCCTGGGGACCTTGTTGAAGACTGAGACAGTTTTTACAATAGCCAATCACATACATTCACACTCCCAGCAATTGTACACAATCAACAACTCAATGGCATTGCCTGTGATATATTTAACATACACAATGGACTAACTTAATCACTCACAGACAGCAAACACACATTTTTCCCCAAAACACAGAGAACACCCCAAAACTCCACATATCCCCATAAAAGTCACATCCCCTGATAGCCTCAATCTGGGTGAACAACCTATCCAAAAATCACCCGGATCGGTTCAGGGGTTCAGGAATTTCCTGGAAGTCTTATTTTTGCCCCACCGTGCACATGGTCCCATGTCCAAAATAGTTCCAGTTAAAAGTCCAAGGGGCAGAAAAAGTGCCTTTAAAATCCAGTATGCCCAAATAGTGTCCCAGGGGCCATAGTCACAGGGCAAGAGGCTGGCAAGCAGGCCTCTCCAACTCCCAGTGACGAAGGTGCTTTCGTCAGAGGTAGTCTTAAGGTCGTGGAGAAAGATGTGAGTCAGATGTGGCACTAAACCTGGGTGAGGTGGATAAAACCTCTTCTTATAATGCCATATTCATTAAGAAGTTGTAGTAATTAGAATTCATTTTTTATTACACTTGTCCTTAATTGCCATGCCTTGATAAAACTGGTTGCACTCTAATATGCCTGTAATAACACGGACGACAACATGCTGCTGCCTGGGGACATGATATTCATTAAGATATTGATTAATTAGAATATCAAGTTGCTGTTTATTTTAATGACATTCGGAAGTGTTCCTCCTTGTTTCTTTTCCATCCTAGAGCTCTCAGGAAAACATTGATGCCTTAGAGAAAGACATCAGAAAACAGAGCATCAGAAGTAAGAGCTTTCTGCCATTTGTTGCAGTCAAAACAAGCTCCCAAACTCTGTAAGATGGTATAAAATATAAACCTAAAGGAGTTAGAAAAAGTCTTGTCACTCGTCAATGTGTAATAAGTGGAGGTCCAACCTCCAAAACCCCACAAATCATCATATGTGTCTCAACTTCAGTGCCTTGAAAAAGTATTCATACCCCTTAAACTTTTCCACATTTTTTCACGTTACACCCACAAACTTAGGCTACTTTCACACTCGCGTTTTCGCTTTCCGTTTGTGAGATCCGTTCAGGGCTCTCACAAGCGGTCCAAATGGATCAGTTTGCATTTGAATGCATTCTGAATGGAAAAGGATCCGCTCAGAATGCATAAGTTTGCATCAGTTCAGTCTCCATTCCGCTTTGGAGACGGACACCAAAACGCTGCTTGCAGCGTTTTGGTGTCCGTCTGATGAAACTGAGCCAAACTGATCCGTCCTGGCACAGAATGTAAGTCAACGGGGGCGGATCCGTTTTCTCTGACACAATCTGGCACTATAGAAAATGGATCCGCCCCCCCATTGACTTTCAATGGTGTTCAAGACGAATCCGTCTTGACTATGTTAAACATAATACAAACGGATCCGTTCTGAACGGATGCAGACAGTTGTATTGTCTGAACGGATCTGTCCATGACACACAAAACGCGAGTGTGAAAGCAGACTTAAATGTATTTTTGGGGGTATTTTATGTGATAGACTAACACAAAGTAGCCAGTATGAAGTGCAAAGAAAATGATAATTTAATAAATAAAATTCTTTAATAGTGTGGCGTGCATTTGTATTCAGCCCCCTGTACTCTGATACCCCTAAATAAAATCTAATGTGACCACTTGCCTTCAGAAGTAACTTAATTAGTAAATAGAGTAAATAGAAAGCCTCAGAGGTTTGTTAGTGAACATTAGTGATCAAACAGCATCATAAAAACCAAGGAACACACCAGACAGGTCAGGGATAAAGTTATGGAGAAGTGTAAAGCAGGGTTAGGTTAAAAAAAAATATTGCAGGCGCTGAACATCTCACGGAGCACGGTTCAATCCATTATCCAAAATGGAAGTAGTATAGCCCAACTGCAAACGTGCCAAGACATGGCCATCCACCTAAACTGACAGCGCAGGCTTAGAGAGCACTAATTAGAGAAGCAGCCAGGAGGCCTCATGGTCACTCTGGAGGAGCTGCAGAGATCCACAGCTCAGGTGGGAGAATCTGTCCACAGGACAAATCTGGTCTTTATGGAAGAGTGGCAAGAAGAAAGCCATTTTTGAAAGCAAGCCAAAAGAAGTCCCGTTTGCAGTTTGCCACAAACCATGTAGGAAACACAGCAAACATGTGGAAGAAGGTGCTTTGGTCAGATGAGACCAAAGTTTAACTTTTTGGCCTAAATGCGAAAAGCTATGTCTGGAGGAAACCTAACACTGCACATCACCCTAAACACAACATCCCCATCGTGAAACATGGTGGTGGCAGCATCATGCTGCGCAGATGCTTTGCTTCAGCAGGGACAGGGAAGCTGGTCAGAGTTGATGGGAAGATGGATGGAGCTAAATACAGGGCAATCCTGGAGGAAAACCTGGTAGAGGATGCAAGACTTGAGACTGGGGAGCAGGTTCACCTTCCAGCAGGACAACGACCCTAAACATCCAGCCAGAGCTACAATGGAAGGGTTTAGATCAGAGCACATTCATGTGTTAGACTGGCCCAGTCACAGTCCAGACCTAAATCCCATTGAGAATCTGTGACAAGACTTGAAAATTTCTGTTCACAGACACTCTCCATCCGATCTGACTGAGCGCGAGCTAGTTTGTAAAAGGAAATGGGCAAAAATTTCAGCCTATAGAAATGTGCAAAGCTGGTAGAGACATCCCCCAAAAGACTTGCAGCTGTAATTGCAGAGAAAGGCGGTCCTACAAAGTATGGAATAAGGAGTGGTGAATACAAATGCACGCCACACTTTCCAGATTTTTTTTTTATAAAAAAATTTGAAAACCATGTCATTTTCTTTTCACTTCACACATACTTGCTATTTTGTATTGGTCTATCACATAAAATCCCAATAAAATACATTTAACTTTGTGGGTGTAACGTGAAAAAATGTGGAAAAGTTCAAGGGGTATGAATACTTTTTCAAGGCACTGTAAATGAGCTGAGCTACAGTAATAGATGTAGCTATACAGAAATGGACAAGAACCACAACACCCTTGTATTGCTGATGAGTTGGCATCACACGGGGTGGATCATCACCAATCAGTGATGCATGGCCTAACCTAAGGGAGAGGTGATCTACATTATAGATATAGGATCAGGTGCGATGTTTGACTGGGGTTCCATTTCCCACTTCGCACTTCCAGTCCAATCAACCGTCATGAGACTGCCAGAGATAACTAAAAGCAGATCCAAAAAGTTCAGGATCGCCCCTACAGTATGACCCCTTGAGTTTGGGGGCGACACATGCAGAGCATCTTACAAATAACCATCAAAAAGTTCTAGCAAATACTTGTAACCCTAGAGAAAATCTTGATAATTTCCCCATGGTGGGACTATTAAAGGTCCTAAAGGATTATCCCACCTTAAAATCTCTTCTTTGTTTAATAAACCTTTCAGGTTCACCCTGTAGCCAAGTTCCACCACACTTCAGGGCTCTTATCACCAGCGTTGGAGTCCATTGGGCCCACCAGAAGTCTCTTGAGCCCACCGGAGAAAATGATTCTGAGGGCCCACCCTCTGTGTATAGGACCTTAAAGGCCCTATTTACTAAGGGTCCATTATTGTCAGAGCTCTGGTGGGCCAGTCCAACCGTGCTCATTGTCCTTTGCAGAAAATAATTTGGCATGACCTTGTCTTCAAGGCATAAATAGCAAAATGAAGCCTTTCATAAGCAATGTTCAGTTTGCATAGTCACATAGTCTACTTGGCTCTTCTGCCATGAAAGCTCCAGGTCACCGCTGATTCACTGGCTCCCAAATCAAGGGTTAATTAAACTCTGCTCCCATTTGACAGATCAAAACGGGAGGATTAATTGCATATGCAAAACACTGCAGAGGCATCATCATAGGAAACAGGGGAGTAGACGCGGACTGGCGAAGACACATTAGCACACAACCTTCTTCTCTACTCAAGCACGGCAGAATGAGTCTCAGTCTATTGACTGGTTTGTACCGCAAAGCCTTTATGTGTCTAAAGGGTTAAGCATGTCCAGCAAAACATGACATGGTATGTGGCTGACTAAAAAGCCTGAAGTTATTAGGAGCAATTAATTTCATATGACAAACATTTCCAATTGTGACAGTAATGAGAGTCATTTGTAGACTTCATTAGACCCTGGTTAGAAGTGCATTAAGATGTGAGTGACGGAAGATCTGTTGGGAATGGATCAGAACAGATGTCACCTAATGATATGTGAGTATTGTCTGCAAGAAGAGTTCCTGGAAGAGGCTTTAGGAGGAATGGTGACCTCTAAGATTATTTACACACAAGTTTTCTGAAGTGGTTTATTAAAGGGGTTGTCCCACGACGCCTTTTCATACTTACACGCCGTTCACTTCCTGGTTTCTGGCTGGGGGCGGGCTCCATCTTGATTGACGTCTTCTCCCGGCCGGGCCGCGCGCTGGACTGAACGCGCACGTCGCTGCGCATGTGCCCTGGTGGCTTCTTCCTGGCAAGTATACTATACTGGCCAGGAAGAAGTCATCATAGCGCATGCGTGGCGTCGGCGTGCGCTTTCAGGACTGCGTGCGGCCCGGCCGGGAGAAAAGAAGAAGTCGTCTGCGCAAGTGCGGCCACCGCGATTCGGGAGGAGAGGGGTGACCGTAACCAGGGGAGATGGAAGACAACAGTCAGGTAAGTATATCTTAAATTTCTTCTAAGGGGTGTGAATTAGTTAATTAGATATATTTAGAGAAAAATTATCACTGTTAAATCATTAACAGATTTAACAGTGATCATTAAGATGGGAATACCCCTTTAAGTAGTGTAAGTTGTAATCATTAACCTCTTAAGGACACAGGATGTACCCATACAGGCGCCTTAGCCGCGGGTGTCCGCATGATTCTTGTAGCAGAAACCCGCTGCTAATGTCCGCGACCGCGGACATTTAACCCCTCAGATGCCGTGGTCAATCCTGACCACGGCATCTGAGTGCGCACAAACCGAAAGTTTTACTTTCGGTTTGCGCTCCGGCTCCCCCGTGTACCGATCGGAGGAGCTGGAGCATGCCTGTAGTAGCCTGGGTCTCTATGGATGAAACCCAGGCTGCTCTGTAGTATTTCCTATGGAGCCTTGCCTGTAATAGGCTTCATAGGAAATATGCGATTTTTTCATATATTGCATTGGAATGTATGAAAATTGCAATCAGATGATTGTAAGTTATAGTTCCCTATGGGAACTATATAAAAGTGTAAAAAAAACAAAAAAAACATAAAAGTTCAAATCACCCCCTTTTGCTAAAATAAAAAAATAAAAAAAAAATAAAAAAAAAAAAAACGCCCATACTATAAAAATATAAAAAAATATTCCCCATACATCAGACAGCAAAACATAAAAAAGCGCCCAAATGGTAGATTTGCTATTTTTGGTCGCTTCATTTTCCACAAAAAATTACATAAAAGGTGATCAAAAAGTCATACACACTCCAGAATGGTATCAATAAAAAGATAAGATTATGACGCAAAAAATGAGCCCCCGTACAGCTCTGTACATATAATTACAAAAAAGTTATAGGGGTCAAAACATGGTGACAAAAAAGTAAAACTGATTTTTTCCCCCTTTTGAATTTTTTTTTCACTATCAAAACACAAGAAAACCTATACATATAGGGTATCGCCGGATTCGTACTGACCTGTAGAGTAAAAGTAACCAGTCAGTTTTATCGCACATCGAACGTCGGAATTTAAACACCTGCAAAACTGTGGTGGAATTATATTTTTTTTTGCAACTTTACCCCATTTGGAATTTTTTTCCAGCTTCCCACTACATCATATGCAATATTAAATGGTGGCGTTGGAACAACTAGTACAACTTGTCCCGCAAAAAGCAAGCCCTCATATGGCTATGTGAACCGAAAAATAAAAAAGTTATGGCTCTTGAAAGGCAGGGAGCGCAAAACGAAAACTCAAAAAATTAAAAACCTCCGGTCCTTAAAGGGTTAAACATCAAAGAAAAATAGTACATCTAAATATAAAAGAATACAACTACTATAATAATGTCTCCTATGTACAAGAATATAACTACTATAATACTGTCTCCTATGTACAAGAATATGACTACTATAATACTGCTCCTATATACAAGAATATGACTACTATAATACTGCCCCCTATGTACAAGAATATAACTACTATAATCCTGCTCCTATATACAAGAATATAACTACTATAATACTGCCTCCTATGTACAAAAATATAACTACTATAATACTGCTCCTATATACAAGAATATAACTACTATAATACTGCTCCTATGTACAAGAATATCACTACTATAATACTGCTCCTTTGTACAAGAATATAACTACTGGGCCTGGGGGAAGGGGTCAATTGCCCCCTGGGCCCCTCTGTAGTGTCACCCAGGGCCGGCCTTTGGGGTGTGCATCTGCCCTGCCGTGGCCCTGATGACAAGTGGGGGCAGCCGGCGGCAGGGCACAGGGAGATGAACGCTTCCACTGTGGAAGCGTTCATCTCCATAGTCATCTGTTGTCTGTGCTGCGGCAGAGGAGGGAGAGGCGTGTCCCCTCCCTGTTCCTCTGATAGGCTTTGTTTGTTTTTTTTTTAGTTTTTTGGAGGGCTCCTGGCACATAAGGTGAGGGGGGGGGGGGTGGATTCTACTGGAACATGATAAGGTGAGGGGGGGGGGATTCTACTGGCACATAATAAGGTGAGGGGGGCTTCTACTGGCACATAAGGTGAGGGGGATTCTACTGGCACATGATAAGGTGAGGGGGGTTCTACTGGCACATGATAAGGTGAGGGGGGGGATTCTACTGGCACATGATAAGGTGGGGAGGGGGGAGACTACTGGCACATAAGGGGGGCTACTGGCACACAAGGAGGGCTACTGGCACATAAGGGGGGGTCTACTGGCACATAAGGGGGACGGCTACTGGCATATAAGGGGGGACTACTGGCACATAAGGGAGTGCTACTGGCACATAAGGTGGTGCTACTGGCACATAAGGGGGTGCTACTGGCACATAAGGGGGGCTACTGGCACATAAGGAGGGCTACTGGCATATGGGGAGCTACTGGCACATATGGGGGGCTACTGGGACATAAGGGGGACAGCTACTGGCACATAAGGGGGACGGCTACTGGCACATAAGGGGGGACGGCTACTGGCACTTAAGGGGGGACGGCTACTGGCACATAAGGGGGGGGCTATGAGCGCTGTGAGTGGCCAACATCTATCCTCTTCGCAATGCTCAGCCTCCTGTGACAGATCAGGCGAGTGGAAGTGTGGGGGAAGAGATAGCTGTCAATGCTGTCAAAGGAGGCTGTGCTCTCCTCCCGCAGCTCCCTGCCCAGCCTCTTGTGACAGCGAATCAGGAAGTAGAGTGGGGCTCAGTGGGCCTCTGGGTGTTACTTGCCCCCTGGGCCAAAAGTTGCCAGTCAGCCCCTGACCGGACTGTATTGTGTGATAATTTGCATTCCGAGTGGCAGTAACCAGCACCAACCCGTGCTGTAACTTCTGGTAGTATTAGCTGACAGTGATCTGGCAACCAGGCGGTGTGCGGTGACCAGATGGCTGGTTAGTCCAGAATCAGGGCCGAAAACGGTGAAGCTGTGGCCCCTATGTTGTCTGCTTCTGGCATTAAGTGTGAAAGAGGGAGAAGTTAGCCCGTGACAAGGCGTCGGCTGCCACGTTCTGGGTACCTCGGATATGCGTACAGCAATAATGAAAATTATGCAATAGAGAGAGCTGGACAAGACGTCTCGCGAGGGATATAACGTGTGGAGACTTTGACCTTCCTTTCACTATAATGTCTACTGTGGCGGAGTTATCAGAAATGAAAACAACTGTGGAATTGGTCCACAGACTACCCCAGACATGTGCCGCCGCCACAATGGGGTAGAGTTCAAATAGAGCTGAAGTATGCATGAACCCTGGTATCTGCCTGACTTCCTCGGGCCATGTCCCGGCCAACCAGTGGGTGCCAAAAATGGTGGCAAACCCAGTAGTGGCTGATGCATCACAAAAGCCATAGGGGAAGAATCACTGACGGGTCAGTCACCCTGTAAAGGTACAGATCTAGTTCTTCTCTTCTATCTGGGCGGACCAAACAGATAACATCTCTATATAAACTGAATGCCAGAATGAATTCTGGAATAGTAAGTTTCCTGTTAAGCCTGTGATCGCGGCTCCTGAGAACCACAGAGACGTCACCACAGGCGATTACTGTGTTGTCAGATATGTCCCTGGTGGCAATCAGTAAAGATTTGAGATTCACATCTGCCCTCGAGTATGTCCTTCTTTATATTAGCTGGGATAAAATGAGTCGGCGTGATGTTGGGCACGGAGGGCATGGTACCTGAGGGACCTGCAGCTGACTTGGGGGCAACTGGTAGATCCTGAGTGGGATTACTGGTAGCAACTAGTGTTGAGCGCGAATATTCGAAAAGCGAATTTTTTTAGCGAATATCGGCACTTCGCTAATTCGCGAATATTTCGAATATAGCGCTATAAATTCGCTATTTCGAATATTCGTTTTTTTTTTTTTTAGTTATATTTTTTTCTTTCCCACTTCCCAAAAGTAGTTCTTACCTGTCATGAGGATTCCTGGCTTCCTGGCTGCTCCAGTCAGTGCCCGTTGCCGCTTCTGCCGACTTCCGTGCTCATGGAGCGTCCCCTTCCATGGGAAAATCTCTATATACTAAAATGTACTGTCGGATTTGAGGAATTACGTTGAAATCGCAATGCGATTAATTCAAGTTATATTAATCGCATTGCGATTACAACTTAGCACTGCTATCTTACATAGGCTAGAATTAACGAATATGGAATATATAGCTATGCACTAGCAGTGCTAAGTTGAAATCGCAATGCTAATACTTTAAGTTAAATTAATCGCATTGCGATTTCAACTTAGCACTGCTGCTATATTCCATATTCGTTAACTTCGTTAATTCTAGCAAGCTGACCCATTATAAACCCAGCTCTAAGTTGAAATCGCAATGCGATTAATATAACTTGAATTAATCGCATTGCGATTTCAACGTAATTCCTCAAATCCGACAGTACATTTTAGTATATGGAGACGTTCCCATGGTGATGGGGACGCTCCATGAGCACAGAAGTTATGGTTGGCTTGGTAGAATTAGCGAGATGACTAATATGACGAATGTATTCGTCATATTCCTCAAAACGAAGATAACGAAGTATTCTACATCTTCGCTTTAGCAACCTATTCGTCAACTTCGCTAATTCTAGCAATCAAATAGGAAGGTTGACTTACCAGACAGCTGTGTTAAATTCGCTATGCGATTTTTTTTTTTTTAATAAATAGAATACTTATAATAATATTATCATATCAAGTAATATAATTATTGTATTAAAAAAAAATCGCATAGCGTAATTTAACACAGCTGTCTCTATAGTCAACCTTCCTATTTGATTGCTAGAATTAGCGAGGTTGACGAATAGGTTGCTAAAACGAAGATGTAGAATACTCGCTATCTTCGCTTTGAGGAATATGACGAATACATTCGTCATATTCGTCATCCTCGCTAATTCTAGATATGAAACCAATAGGAAAGTAGCCTTAAGTACAAATCGCAATATGCGATTATTTAAATCGCATTTTAATCGCGATAACTAGAAAAAATGACGAATATTCGATTTCGACGAATACGAAACGAATATTCATTCGAATATTCGCGAATTTCGTCGAAATCGAATATGGCACCTGCCGCTCATCACTAGTAGCAACCTCCCGGGCCTCTACAGTCTCCAACCTTGCCTGAATGTTATTAATTGACGACGTCAAGTTATTGACCATCGTGTGCAATTGGGTGAGAGCAATGAGTGAGTAGACATTGAAACTTCCTCTTGATGAGGGCCCACGGTACTAGCCACCAGCAAGCAGTACAGCTCAGCCTTCCTAGCTGAGGCCGAGAATGGGATACTACTTTTCAACAGCTCTGATATAAGTCTAGGAACGGTCCAACTACGGAGCGACATTCTCATCCACTGAGCCTTCCATGATATCGGATGCATGCGACATCTCTGACTGTGGATAACAACAGAAAATTCAGGAAAGGCTCTGCGGAGTGGTGCACCATCACCTGATGAGTGAATAACCATTGAGTGTCAATATGAGTGGGAGCATGCATGCCACTGCACGGCGGTAAACCATGGACCGGCAATCGTGAAGTGAACCAGACGCCCCCGACCCAGACAATAACCACCCAAGTGACACCAAGAACTCATGACAAAGCGGTGAGCCTTGCACCGTGAGGATGGACAAGTTGTGGGGAGACCGTGGGCTGGGTGTTAGTAAAGAGAATTGCCAACTAACATGACTTTGCCAAGTAATGACTTACCGAGACCTCAGAAATGAACCTGTATAAAATTAACAATAAAGAATATATGTATATAAAATATAGATGTATATAAAAAGTATATGTTTTTTTTGTTCTCTTCTACCTGATCCAACCAAAATATCAAATGAGCCAAGGAGAGGTGACCTGAAAGGAGATGATTGGCAATTACCATGTGACACATAATGCTATATGCCTCCCAAAAGTTGCCCCTTTTTTTTTTTTTTATAAAAGACGTATGCTTATTCCAACTCTTTCCAACTTAACTCTTTTTTTTTATTATTTTTTTGTGTACTCATTCTAACTCTCAGTTTCCTCTCTCTTTTTTTTTCTATTACCAAACATATCTTCTTCCTAAATCTCTCTCTCTCTTATTACCTAGGAGCCCTTACAAACTCACGGACAGATGCCCGGACCTTCCCTGAGCAACCAGCATATGCTCCTCCTCCCTACCCCCTGCCTCAATATGAGCACGGCGGCCCGTGTAATACATTACAGTGCGCCGAGAACGGAGTCCTGCTGACTCCTGCCCCCTGATGAGACTGCCGCGTGGGGAGCCAAGGCTGGCAGGCAGTAACGTTACGGTAGCCGACACACCGCCGACCGGACTGAGGAGACATGTAGCAGCGGTATGTGACTTACCCAACCAAAAGCAGAGAGGCAGGGATGATACGCAGGTAGGATGCAAGTGCGATTCCTAAACACAGGATACACGCAACGCACGTGCACGCCGAATCCACACAGGACGGGGAAAAGGGGGGTACGCCCGGCTATATGAAGGCAGGGTGGCGCCCCTCCCACAAATACAGGCCAATGAATCACCCTTCATATATATGTGGTGCAAGCACCACCTAGGGGTGAATGATTGTAATGACATGCTCAAATAAAACAACCTGTTATACGAAATTACAGTTCACACAGAAATGCATTAATATGCATACTACAAATAGCTAAAATTATACAGGGCCCCACGACCATCACCGAGTGGGACACTGCAATAGGTCCTCGGACAGAGCAGTGGTCAGAGACTCCAGAGTCTTACGTAACATGATATTGCAAGCTGGCCTAAGTGATGTCTTCGCACAGGATGGTAGGAAGCCAAATTTCACCTATTCTTGTGCTAACAGGAGCAGTAAAATAGACATGGCGTTTGTGAATCCTACAGAGACCTTTAGCGGGATGAGTGAGAAGGTCGTCCCCTACTCTGACCACCTAGCTTTGATTTTCTGCTTGGGAGCCACTAAACGTTCTGATATTGGTAGGGGGCTATGGAGGCTTAATTTCCACATGCTGGATGATGTCTATGTCCAGGATTGTGTCCATTTTCAGGTTCAGCTACAGAGAGTGGACTTTTATAACAACATGGCTGACTGGTGGGAGGACGTCAAGGAGGAGATCAGATCCCTCTTACAGAGACTGTCAGTTAAAAGAGGGAAGAGTAAGTACAGCCAGTATCTCAGGCTGCGGAAAGAATTGGAGTCACTGTATTCGGCGGGTGGGGATGACAAGCAAAAGATCGACCAACTGAAAACTGAGATAAGGCAGTATCAGTACAGCAGGTACACCTCCCTGGTTCTTGAATGGGATTATGGGCCCTTAGGGGCTCCTGATCGTTTTGAGAATTGCAGGGCACATGTGGCTAATAAATTGGTTGCAGGTCTCACTGACTCCCAGGGTGTTTTGTAGGAATCTCGAGAGGGTATCCTGGGGGTGGTGAGATCTTACTATGCTGACTTGTTTCATAAGAAGGTTTTGGATAAGGAAAAAATGGCTCAATTCTTGGAGCCAACTCCAGGCCCTGATACTAATGATGTGGACTTTTCTCCTTTGACAGCAGAATTAACGGTGAAGGAGGTTAAAGATGCTATTGATCAGTTACATCTGAAGAAGGCACCAGGTCGAGATGGTATTACCGCAGAATTTTATAAGAAGTTTAGAGACTTCTTGGCTCCAATCTGTACAGAACCTGTTTAGAAAATCACCTAATGCCTCCGTCCATGAGGGTGTCCTTGTTAATTCTGCTGTTGAAAGGTAAGTAGCCTAATAACATCAAGAACTGGAGGCCGATTGCCCTCTTAAATGTTGACAGGAAGATTCCTGTCAACTGTTTTCTTGGTTAGTTTTGTTGTGGAAATTATTATGATGTGTTTTCTAATATTGTCATCGTGTCTCTCAGTGTGTAAACCACTGGAAGTGGATATCTTGCTGCGGATATAGAGACGCAGCAAGCAGTGTTTTCTTGCCGAATGGATAGATGCCGGCTGAGGCCCTCCGCCCAAAAGGCGGATTTATTGGCTTGGCGTGTATGCATTTATTAAGAGAACAATATACGGAAAGGAACGTGCATTCGTTATTTCCAGTGTGCCTGATCAACCGCTGGAGATGGTGACGCTGTTCCTATAAGTAGGCCCACATAAGAATCCTGGTGAGCCTTGTTGAGCATTGATCACTGATCGATGCTGAACAAGATTCCCCCTAGTGGTGACTAAGAGACATGTTGTGGTATTCTTTCTGTGGGTGTGTGTGTCATCACTTCCTGTATGACTGTACTTTACCTGAAGGGAGTGGTCAGGTGTTGGGCGTGCCCACTTCCCATTTGTTATCCCTTGGTCTATGTAAATAAAGAAAGGGTCTGAGAGGGCAGTCTCTCAACAGATCTCAACCATGAAACATCTTAACTCATTACTGGAATAGTGCGGCCTTTCCTTACACAAAGGAGCTGATACACGTGCTTGTGAGCACGGGGCAAGGAAATTACTATAACAGTCTGTTTGTCCCGGGCACTGTTGGCAGGCTGTCAGTTCGACAAAGTAAAAGGGCGGAAAATCTCTGGAGCAGTCATCTCGATAAGGGAGATGTTTGAGAGATGTAAAGCTCTGAGGTGTGGGAGATATGTTGTTGGTCTGGACCAGGCTAAAGCCTTTGACAGAGTAGACTATGAGTATCTATGGGCCACTTTGTCAAAGTACGGTATTC
This sequence comes from Bufotes viridis, assembly GCA_033119425.1. Lineage (NCBI taxonomy): Eukaryota > Metazoa > Chordata > Amphibia > Anura > Bufonidae > Bufotes > Bufotes viridis. Next base: position 266,011,423 of record CM065594.1, read on the forward strand.
CGGGACAATTTATTGATTGACTAAAAACTTTATATTGTGAGGCGAAGAGCTTTCCTCTAATCAATGGTTGGCAAGGGGACACTTTTGAAGTAGAGGCAGGGGTGAGGCAGGGTTGCCTGTTGAGTCCATTGCTATATGTGTTTGCCTTAGATCCTTTCCTGAGGTCACTGCAGGAGTGTGATATTCAGGGGGTTTCGGTACCCTGTTGCTTGCATTTGAAAGTAGTTGCCTATGCGGATGATGTGACTGTGGTGATATCTGAGCCTCGTGAGGTGCAGATGTTGTCGGCAGCCATCAAAAGCCATCAACCTTGAGAAACTCTCTGGACTTTAAGTACTGATCCTGATTTTAATCTGTCACAATTTGCAAAGGCCTCCACCCATACTAAAACCCTTGGGGTCAAATTTGGGAGGGATGATAATGCCAAGCTAAATTGGGAAGAAAAGTTGGAATCCGGAAAGGAAAAGGTTCAGCGATGGAAAAACTGGAGGCTGACCTATAGAGAAAGGTTTACTATGTTGAAGACTTACCTGGTCCCTGTCTTCTTGTATGTATCTGTTATCTTTCCTTTGCCAGAATCTTTCTCGGCTAGGCTCTTTAGCCTGGTCATCCAACTTTTGCGGGGGAACAGGTTGAACCCATTAGAAAGAAGGATCACCTACTGTGATACAAATGCGATACGAATGTTTAAGACTGAGTGGAATAATGATGATTGAAGCTCAAGTAGTCATGAAACCTTAGTATGGCTGTGTATATAAGTGTTGAGGGTACTGTAGTTCAAAATTCAAAGGAGATTCTCAGGAATTGTCATGAGATGTCCTCCTGAGCAGAAAAACAAACTGCTGTCCATGAACACATGAAGTGTTCATAATAATAATACTTTTTCTAATAATAAGTTCATAGTCATAATAAGACTTCTCTTTCTCATAATAAAGAATTTTCTCTCTGCGCATGATCAAGCAAATACGATCACGCGCTTCCCGATATGAAATCGTATTGCTTAGAAAATTGGGAGTTTTCCAAGAGGATCTGGGATTCGTAGATGCGGCAGAAGTGCCTTGCACTGTTCCCAGATTCTTTCCCTTGCTGATTCATGGGCAACGGGTGATGCTACAGTATCTGCTGATGTATTGATGTTTTAGGCGGCAGACTTGCCTTGCGCTGTTCCCAGATTCTTCCTCTTGCTGATTGTTGGAATCCCCCAATTCATGGGCAACGGGTGATGCTACAGTATCTGGTGATGTATCGATGTTTTACTCTCACTTATACTCTTATTTACTCATGATAACTGTATTTATATAATTATGACAACTCTTATTATCAACCATAATGTTATTATCATTAATTATAAATAAAGTAATTGTTTTGCTTTAATTCACTTAAAGTCCTAGTCTGCGTGCTAGTGAGCGTTCCGTAATAGTGTTAGCAACACTTTTATCAGGCAAAACACCTACCTACAGAGGAGAGAGGGTGGGTTGGATATGTTAAATCCAAGGTTTTTCTTTGACTCCATGTTTCTAAAAGTTAATTTTGGTAGCCTGGAAACAACAGTCCCCTGCGGGTGAATAGTGTTAGGGACTGGATATTGCCTTTTGCAGAGTCTTGAGTACGAGGCGGCAGTCTCAAGAGGGGTCGATTGACTTGTGACTACCTCCCCCAGTACCTGGAATATGGTCTTAGATGCCTGAAGAAGTGGGAAATAGAGAAGTTATATCTGGAGACTAAGACCAGTAAGGATCTCTATATCAGGATCTGTAGGACCATCTATAACTTGCAGCCAGCATTGAGAGACTGCACAACAGCCACCTTGCAGGAAAGTCTAAAGTTCCTCAATGGACCGAGGCTTCCTGCAAAGTTTTTTTTACATCGCCGGGCTGTCGTTGCATGGGAAGCTTTTTGTCAGAGGCAATTTAAAATTTCTGAGTGTCTCAGATCGCATGTGCCCCTTGGGCTGTCAGCAGTAGGAGACTATGGAACATTTTATAACCGAGTGCTGGGATGGGCGACAGATATGGAAGGAGATAACCATGGTGGTTATCACAGGTAACATCACAGGTAGCTGACATTGACCTGGAGACCATGCATCTGATTATTACCACCGTCAAACACTACCACTGGCATACGTACAAGAACAAGAGTGTCCATCTACTGTGAGCCCTTCAGTTATAGGGAAGCTGTAAACCTCATCCTGTCAGAACTAAGGTGATTCAGATCTATAGAGGTTAGGACAATGTAATGTCTATGGTCAGCTATAATCCTACTAGACAGTAATATACCGAAACGTGCGGATTGTTCCCGATTGGTGTGCTATTACTTTGTGGAACGTTTCGCTGAATGGTTCACAAAATATCGGCGTTTTTGTGGAAAAATTTGTCCCATAGGAATGAATGGCGGAATGTTCAGAACTAGAGTGGGAGCTAAAAAATCAGGACATGATTTCTAAACTGCCACCACTCCCTCATTTTCAAGCCCACCTACACAAATCTTATATCAAAACGTTCAGCTATCCCTGCTACCACTAAAAATGCCCATGGCTAAGCCATAGTCCTGATAGTTTTCACAATATGACCATTTGTTTGCATTTCACGCCGCCCATTGACATTTATTGAAACTCCACTCTAGCCACCTCAAATTTGAAGGGCAATTTCTAAACTGCGACAATGCCTTCATTCTTAATATTTCATACTATGCATCGAAATGGAGGTCTGGGTCTTGTGATTCTTACAATATAAAGCTCTTCGCTGTAGGATTTATAATTTTTAAACTACAACTGTTTAAAGATGGCAACCGCCAGTGAAGTGACCTCTCTTTACTGCTGGGACTGTGTTTTCTCAGAAGTCTGAGGGGCTCTTGTTTCTATAGGAACAGAGGTGGGCCGGATGTCATGTGACTACTCCACTGAAGATGCTTCCTGCAATGCATGCTGGGATATTTACTTTTACTTTACAGCTGCTCTGCCCACACAGCCTGTCTGAGGAAGCTCCTCAGTTACTCTGCCCACTCCATAAAGTTACTCTGCCCAGTCCAGCCTTTCCACAGTTACTCCAGCCACTCCAACCACACAACAGTTACTCAAGCCACTCAACCCAGTTACTCCGCCCACTCCAGTTGTAGACTACTGGTGGAGGCAAGAACACTTCACACAATTTCCCCAGAAATTGTAGCTTTTCTAGTTTATTCATCTTTTCTCACATTTATTTGCGATGGACTCTTAAGTTAAAGTTATTATAAATGTATTCCTTGGATGATACGTATGATTTCTGTTAAATAATTGTTTGTTCATTCTGATTCTGAAATGTATTATTGTATTTTTGCTTGTTTTTACTAATAAAAATTGTCTCCAATGTACAATAATATAACTACTATAATACTGCTCCTATATACAAGAATATAACTGCTATAACACTGCCTCCTATGTATAAGAATATAACTACTATAATACTGCACCTATGTACAAGAATATAACTACTATAATAATACCTCCTATGTACAAGAATATAACTACTATAATACTGGCTCCTATATACAAGAATATAACTACTATACTACTGCTCCTATGTACAAGAATATAACTACTATAATACTGCCTCCTATGTACAAGAATATAACTACTATAATACTGCACCTATGTACAAGAATATAACTACTATAATAATACCTCCTATGCAGGGGCGTTGCTAGGTTAAAACTTTCGGGGCCTGGGTCCCTGATGTTTTTTCCCAGGCCCTGAATGTCCTGCCTGCCAGCTAGATACAACTGTATTGCTGTGCTCAGGACAGCAATACAGATGACTCTAATACACTGAAAATGCTGAAGGACCTGTGGTGACATCACAGGTCATGTGACCAGTAAAACAGGCAATGGTTGAGAAGGACCTGCGATGATGTCACCGTCATGTGACCAGTGCAGGAGAGGACGGCAGTGAAGTCTGCTACATGAGGAGAGGTAAGTGAAGGGAGAGGCAGATCAATGCTGGGAGTTGTGGTTATTTAACTGTGACTGTAAGTTAGGGCTGAAGGCAGGGATGTTATTTACATGGAACTGTGTGTTGGAGATGGCTGGGGAGGGGTCATGTTATTTACATGGGACTGTATGATGGTGACTGTAGGAGGGAGTGATGTTATTTACATGGGACTGTATGTTAGAGAGGCTGGGGGTGGCAGTGATGTTATTTACATGGGACTGTATAATATTGATGGTGGCTGTGGGAGGGAGTGCTGTTACTTATATGGGACTGAATGTTGGAGGGGGCTGGGGCAGGGGGATGTTATTTACATGGAACTGTGTGTTGATGGCGGCTGTAGGGGGGTGTGATGTTATTTATGTGGGACTGAATGTTGAGGGGGCAATGTTATTTAAATGGGACTGTATGTTGAAGGTGGCTGGTGGTGGGAAATTATGTTATTTACATGGGACTGAATGTTGAGGGAGTGGTTTACATGGGATTGTATGTTGAAGGCGGCTGGGGAGGAGGTGATGTTATTTACATGGGACTGTATATTGGAGGGGGCTGGAGAGATGGAGTGATGTTATTTACATGGGACTATGGCGGAGGGAGGAAAATAGTGTTATTTACATGGAACTGTATGTTGGAGGGGCTGAAGGGAGGGGAGTGATGTTATTTACATAGGACTGTATTTTGGAGGGGGCATGAGAGATGGTGTGATGTTATTTACATGGGACTGTATGGTTGTATGGTTGAGGGAGGAATATAACTACAGAGGGCACTGCAAATCCAGGGGACATTGTCGGCGTTCTTATTACTACTGGGGGCTTTATAGGAGAGACTTATAGATCCGTCTTATTTCAACTAAGAGCACTGTGGCGGGCCTTATTACTACTGAGGGCTTTATTACCACTGGGGGAACAATAACAGGCCTTATTTCTACTGGGGACTCGGTGAGGGTATTATTAATACTGGATGGCTCTACTAATGGGGGCACTCTTGGTGAGCGTTATCATGGTTGGGGGTACTGTAGGGGGCAGTATTACTAATGGGGGCATTCTTGGGGAGCATTATCACGGTTGGGGGCACCGTAGGGGGAAGTATTACTAATGGGGGCATTCTTACAGCTCCTATGTACAAGAATATAACTACTATAATACTGCTCCTATATACAAGAATATATCTACTATAATACTGCTCCTATATACAAGAATATAACTACTATAATACTGGCTCCTATATACAAGAATATAACTACTATAATACTGCCCTCTATATACAAGAATATAACTACTATAATACTGCTCCTATGTACAAGAATATAACTACTATAATACAGCTCCTATGTACAAGAATATAACTACTATAATACTGCTCCTATGTACAAGAATATAACTACTATAATACTGCCTCCTATGTACAAGAATATGACTACTATAATACTGACCCTATGTACAAGAATATAACTACTATAATACTGCTCCTATGTACAAGAATATAACTACTATAATACTGCCTCCTATGTACAAGAATATAACTACTATAATACTGTCCTCTTTTCTATTTGCTCTTTAACGACCCCTATGCAATGCAGAAATTATGTTTTGTTGTCTAGGTGATAACAGATGGCTGGTAAAATCATATCTTCTGGACTCGTTTCCATGTCAACACTTTATTTCAGAAAACAAAATGAAAAGGACTTATATTCCCAGGGTAAGAACATGATAGGAAATATTGGTTTTTCTATTACAATGGTTATTGATTCTGCAAGATGTCTGACTGACAGAAAAACACTGATTTGGTGTTAACCATTTTTTGGATTGTAACAAGTTACATATGGTTTATGGGGCATCTTTACTTTATCCCACCCCCTCCTTATCTAATGGTGGCAACCCTTCTAGTTCCGGAAATCATTAGCAGGAATGCAGGGACCATGAGATGCAGAGGTTGTAGATACACCTAGACCTTGGTGCTTAGAAGGTCCAGAGGCAACTTCACGACATGAAAAAACACCAGTGTTGTAAATGGACATGGTAATTAGGGGCCTATTAAAGATTTTGCACTGGGGACCAAGAGCTTTAGGTTTCCCCTTTGAGAGGACAACATCATTTTTGGACTCATATATTCCCAACCGCTAAGTTGATGAGATCTGAGTTTTCGTTCCAGAGCCGATTCTTCATGGATCTCAAGAAAATCCATCACCTTTATGCCTATTGCAGTCTCTTCCATGCAATCTAGTGGATTGAAATGGGCCCTGTTGCCAGGGGCGTAGCTAACGGCTCATGGGCCCTGGTGCAACAGTTCAGCTTGGGCCCCCCTTCCCTTAGTGCTTTGTGTGTCTTCTTATGTGGTACAAGGGTCTTTGGGCCCCTTCAAGCTCCTGGGCCCGGTAGCGAATGCTACCCCTGCACCCCCTATAGCTACGCCCATGCCTGTTGCATGTTGTCCACAGTGCCAGTCTTAGGAGTGCATGATCTGAGGGGAGATCATCCTCCCTCAATAAAGGGGCTCCACAATTTGCTTGGTACCTAAAGTATGTACAGTAGCTGTATGGTCACTGTATTTTAGTTTTTCAAGCACACTGTGGTGGTATGTACTTTGCCAGTGTGTTGGCAGGGGGCAATGAGAGGAGACCCTCGTATGTCTTTTGAACCTGGCACATCATCATCAGATCTGCACGTTGCTTCCTTTTGGCGTGAACTAGAGTTAAGTGAACCGCAGGGGGAGTGCTCTGAGGAGGACAGGGCTGAGCAGTGAATGGAGGGGGCATCCTTTCTTCCCTGAGGGCACACCCTGGTATTGGGGTTCCTTCCTGGTGTTATGTGGGGTGCCCTTGATGTTAGGTAGATGGGTGCAAGGCAGGAGAGCAAGCGCAGGGCTGGATAATGACAGCGGTGCAATGGTGGTGCAGGCAATAATCAGACCAGTGTAGGGGTCCACAAAATGTACTACATTTCCGAAAAGCGGGAGTAAACCGTCCAACAGGTAGCTAATCTGTAGCAAAAGCATGGTGGGTGCTGGAGGTAATGTACCGTTTCCACTAGCAGTAAGGGTGTTGCTGTATAAAAACACTTACTTTCTGTCCTTCGCACCAGTCCTTTAAACTGGTCCTCAAAAGTCTGTATATTCTGTACTCCTCAGAGGATGGTGGTAGTTGTTGAGATGCGAGGATAAGGGCTCCTTACAGTGGGTTTCACTTCTGCACAGGCACATGCGGATGCCTCCTCTCTCTTAGATTAGGTTTACACAAAGGATTTTGTCCGCAACAGAGTCTGCCGTGTATCCCATGGCAGAAACCATTGTGCTTTGCTGTAGTTTTGGATGTGGGGTTCATGCGGACCCGCTCTAGGTGTAGCAGATCTATTGAATGGAGCTAAACTGCGAACAGGCTCCAGCTTTACGAGGGGTCTGTGTGTTCTTGGTGAAATTTTGGAAAACGCTCTGCAAAATCCCTCAGCCACATGGAATGCAACGCGGACTACCATTGAAAACGATGGGAGGTGGTTTCAGTGCAGATGTGGCCTTGCTGAAATCCACACCCAAAATCCTATGTCTGAACATAGCGTTTTAGCTTTCCGTCCTAGAGATCCGTCCTCAGGTCTCTAGGACGGAAAGCTACTGATCAGGATTATCCCCATGCATCCTGAATGGAGAGCAATCCGTTCAGGATGCATCAGGATGTCCTCAGTTCAGTACTGACACGTTTTTTGGCCGCAGCAAAATCCGCAACATGCTGCGGATTTAGCTCCGGCCAAAAATCCTGAAAGCATGCCGGAAGGACGGATCCGGAATTAATGCCCATTGAAAGGCATTAGTCCGGATCCGGCCTTTAGCTAAACATCGTTTCCGCGCATCGCCGAATCCGACATTTAGCTTTTTGTCAATGGTTACTATGGCAGCCAGGACGCTAAAGTCCTGGTTGCCATAGTAAAGAGTAGGGGGAGCGGGGGAGCGGCATACTTACATTCCGTGCGGCTCCGGGACGCTCCAGGATGACGTCAGGGCGCCCCAGTGCATAGATCACGTGATCGCATGGATCACGTGATCCATGCGCGCGGGCGCTCTGACGTCATTCAGGAGCGCCCCGGGAGCCGCACGGAATGTAAGTATGCCGCTCCCCCGCTCCCCACTGCTACTATGGCAACCAGGAAGCTAGTAGCGTCCTGGCTGCCATAGTAACACTGAAAGCATTTTGAAGACTGATCAGTCTTCAACGGTTTCAGTTCACTTGCGTTGTGCCGGGTCTTCACAACGCAAGTGTGAAAGAGGCCTTAGGCTGCTCGAACTCAAATCCTAAGCTCCTGACTGAGCACGGCAACATCACTAAACAGCGTTCCTATTTCAGCTCCTGGATTTCAAACATCACAGAAAAAGTGCATCAACTTTAACCCATTAAGTGGCAAATGAACCATTTGCACTAGTCCTCTGGAGTACTGCAATAGCATTGATCTAATTGTGGATGATGGGATTCTAATGTGGGGTGAACATGTTATTTTGCAGTAGGATACTGTTCTGGGAGTGAGAAGCCTAAATAATCTTAACACTCTCAATGCTGGAAAGAACAAATCAACTATTTACAGATGGTGGAAGAAACATCCAAGGTATCTTTAAATGGATCAACTTTCCAGATCCCCAATTTTTATATCTCAGCTTGCTGTCAGTGAATAGAAAGTTTTGCTTATACAATCGGAAAGACTTCAGACCCTTTAATTTTTTTCACATTTTGTTATGATGCAGCTTTGTGCTGAAAAAAATAAATGAAAAATGTCCCCCATCATTCTACACTCAATGCTCCATAATGAGAAAGTAAAGTATAATATTTTAGACATTTTTGCAAATTGATATTTCTACACCTTGATTGAAGTCCACCTGTTGTAAATTCAGAAGATTAGATATGATTTAGAAAGATACGGCCCTGTCTATATATAAGATCTCACAGCTGACAATGCATATCAGAGCAAAAACCGAGGAGGAACGAACTGTCTGTAGAGCTCAGAGACAGGATTGTGTGAAGGTTAACATCTGGAAAATGGGAAAAAAAAAATCTTCTTTACTGATAGTTCACAAGAGCACAGTGGCCTCCATCATTCTTAAATGGAAGAAGTTTGAAACAACCAGGACTCTTTCTAGAACTGCCGCCACCAAACTAAGTAATTGGGGTAGGAGGGGCTTAGTTGAAGAGGTGACCAAGAATCCAATGGTTGTTCTGGCTGAGCTCCAAAAATCCTATGTGCAGATCGGAGAAACTTCCAGAAGGTCAACAATCATGGCAGAACTCCACCAATCTGGGCTTCATGGCAAAGTGACCAAAAGGAAGCTTTTCCTCAGTAAAAGACACATGAAAGTTCCCTGGTTTGAAAAAAAAACACCTAAAAGACTCTTAGACTGTGAGAAACAAGATTCTCTGCTCTGATGAAACCAAGATTTAACTTTTTAGCCTCAATTCTAAGTGCCATGTAAAGAGGAAAACAGGTACTAGTCATTACCTGCCCAATACCATCTCTGCTGAATGCAAAGTACAGAGAATGCAAAGTACAGAGATATGGGCTGAAGGTTCACCTTCCAACCAGACAATGACCCTAACCACAAAACCAAACCAACACAGAAAAGGCTTAGGGACAACTGTATGAATGTACTTGAGTGGCCCAGCCAGAGCCCTGACTTGACCCCAATCGAACATCTCTGGAGACACCGAAATTGGCTGTCCACTGAGGGTCCCCATCCAACCTGACAGAGCTTGGGATGACCCACAAAAAAAGGGCTGAAAATTCCTTAAAGGGCTTCTGTCACCCCCACTGACGAATTTTCACTAGCTGACATTAGCTACTTGCTAATGTCAGCTGAGTTCAAACATATGTTTAATATCTTTTTTTCTGTTTTCAATCTTCTTAAAAACTTACTTTTGTCATATGTAAATTAGCTTCGCTACCAGCAAGTTGGGCGGGTACTTGCTGGTAGCCGCCGCATCTTCATGGCCTTGGAACGCCCCCTCTTCTTTTGATAGACAGGGCCAGCGCGCTCTCCTCCTCTCGCTGGCCCTGTCTGCAGCTGCAATCCCGCGCCTGCGCCGTCTCGGTCTTTAGTCGGCGCAGGCGCTCTGAGTGAAGGACGCTCGCTAGTCGCTCCGTCCTCAGTGCGCCTGCGCCCGATGACGTCAGCGCTACACCCGGAAGAGAAGACGCCGGCATCCCTGGTAAAGAGCAGGCGATGCCGGCGTCTTTTCTTCCGGGTGTAGCGCTGACGTCATCGGCGCAGGCGCACTGAGGACGGAGCGCCTAAGCGAGCGTCCTTCACTCAGAGCGCCTGCGCCGACTAAAGACCGAGACGGCGCAAGCGCGAGATTGCAGCTGCAGACAGGGCCAGCGAGAGGAGGAGAGCGCGCTGGCCCTGTCTATCAAAAGAAGAGGGGGCGTTCCAAGGCCATGAAGATGCGGCGGCTACCAGCAAGTACCCGCCCAACTTGCTGGTAGCGAAGCTAATTTACATATGACAAAAGTAAGTTTTTAAGAAGATTGAAAACAGAAAAAAAGATATTAAACATATGTTTGAACTCAGCTGACATTAGCAAGTAGCTAATGTCAGCTAGTGAAAATTCGTCAGTGGGGGTGACAGAAGCCCTTTAAATCCAGGTTGCATCATCCCCAGGAAGACTTAAAGGGGTTGTCTGACTTATGAAAAAAAGATATAGCACTGTAAATCTGATGGGCAGCAATATATAACTAAGCTAAGCAAGTTTTAGGCAAAAAAAATCTATATTTCCTCACTTCCCTGGTTCTCTTCTGGCCCCTTGTTTACCTGCAATTACAACAATCTCTGACCCTCACCCTGCTCTGCAAAGGGAGTCAATACAAGAGCTGCCCTGACTGTCATGTCTGCCTGCTGGGAGACTCAGCAGCATGTTGTATTTGTAGGACTACAAGTCCCAGCTGTACAATGACACTGCTGATACACACAGGATCTTCCCCCTACCTGTTATTGTGCAATGCTTTGCAGAACTCCTCTGTCAGCTCCTGTGCCCAGCATTTGTATCCTCACTGCCTGCAGATACTCAGTAAGGCCTTCAGCCCTGAGTCTGTGCAGCTGAAGGGGTTACATTTTTTCCTCAAGAATCCAGGGAGAGAGCAATAATCAGCAGCTGGCAGTGCAGGGGGGTGTGGTCAGCACAGTGACGTCTGGCACAGATCTGCTCTATCAAGCTTGTGCGCGAAACAGCATCAGATCAGGGAGAGAGGCTGACATCACAGGTCATGTGACCCTCAGTGAAATCTGTGAAACCAGCAACTGGAGATGCAGTAAGTGAATTGTAAAGTCCTTTCATTTGCCTAGTTAGAAACATACAAAGAACAAAAAAATAACTCCGACAACCGCTTTAAGCTGTAATCACAATCAAAGGTGCTTCAATTAATTCCTGAGTAAAGGGTCTGAATACTTACGTCAATTTTAGTTTTTCCTTTCAATAAATTAGCAAAGATTTCTACATGCCTGCACAATTTTTAGCCAATGCCAAAAGTGGAAGGAGATTTATATATCCTTTCTTTATATTTCTGATTCCTTCCAAATCCACCTTTAACTTTGGCAAAAAATCCTGCAGGCAGATCTGCCTCAAAAACTCGTCTAACATCTCTGTGTGGCCTTACCCTAATAATATAATAGTGTCCATTACATCCCTATAGTATTTACAAAAGTGCTCCCTCCCTTATGTGTTTGCAGCCAGTCCTCATTTCTCTTACTCCAACATTCAGAGCAGTGACTTTACCCAGTAGTCACATTAGTGTCTGTTCCTTTCCCCAGTAATCACTGCAATGCTTTTTTTTCCAGAAATATTTTACAGAAGCTAGACCAGTGCCCCTTCCCCAGTTGAGAAAGCAGTCCCTTCCCAATCTACTTTGAATTAAACATGACCATGTTTGCTCTCGTATTTTTAAGTGGTTGGGTTTTCTGAATAAAATGTTCTTGCCAGAAGACACAAATTATGTTGGCTTAAGGATGCTTTAAGTGATGTCCTTGAAGAAACGCGACAATTACTAATGTCGCTTGGTAGTCATGTTTAAATTTTTATGGTCATAATTAAAGATATAGTTATTTCTTCTCCTACCGCCATTGCCCTCAAGTTCTTGAGGTCTAGTGGCGTCTTCTTCTCAGTCTCCAGGGTCAAAATAAGGAATTTTTGGGTCCCCCAGAGCAAATAATTCAGCCCCCTCCCTTGCATACATATTATCAGCTCTTTATCTTTTTCCACAACCCTCTATGTCCTGAGAGCAATTTCTTCAACACCTATCCCAAGGCAGAATCAGTAAAACCCCAGACTATACTAAAAAATTAATCTAGACCCCAGATGAGATCCCAAAATAGTCAGACCTAAGACCCCTAAATAAATTCAGATTCAAGTCAATTCTGACCCCAAAATGAATTCATAATCAGGACCTACCCCCTACAAAATTCTGACCCCACAACAATCCTAAAGTGGATTCAGATGCCACACAACTCACAGAATCAGTCCAGACCCCAACCCTGTAATAATTCAGACCTCAAAATTAATTGGGATACAATCGGACCCAAATTTAATCTAGGCCTCAAATCAAACTTCCAAATAAATACAGACCCGAGAACCCAAAAATAAATAAGACCCCAGATGATATTTCAAAATGCATCCAGGCACTAAAATCGATTTAGACCACAGATCAAACCTGAAAATTAGACCACAGACCATAGTCCACAATTAATTCAGAAGAGGACCTGAAATAGAGGGCTAGTAACCGGGGCCCATGTAGCCTCACCAAATGGAAGCCACACCAGCACCAAATACTATGGTAACTCTAGGTGGCGTGCCACTTTTTAAAATAAGATGTAATCCAGGACCAGGACCCATACACAATTACAAGTCTTACCTTGCCAATGGTGCCTGTTACTGGTTGGGATCAAAGTGTTTTGGTTATTTTAGGTGTTTTTATTTTTAAAAAGTTACGCATTTTGTGGGGCACATAGAGTCTTGAATGCTTGGTAAAACTATGCTGAAAATCATGGGTACAATCTTACCTATTTAAACCTTTGTATTTTATGCTCAAAGCTAAGGCATAAGATACAGTATGGTGCACCACCATTTTTGTGACCCTGTGACTGTGAATTAAGGACCACAAGGCTGTCTGATGAAACTGTCTGGTGCCTTCTTAGGTACTGTGCAGGTCAATGTAAATTTGAATAAAAAAATTATGACTCCTAGAACACAAAAAAAATCCTGAGACCAAACCCATCCCTCAATGAGTCAGAATACTTTAATAAGGAAACGTATTACATAATGTCTATGCAAATAAATGGGCAACCTGGCAGTACATAGCTAGGCAAGTCTACCAAAGCTGGAACTGCTCTTTCTGGCTAATTGAGGGGGTTCCTGAGAGCATACACCCTCTGGGCCATCGGTATGCCTTGACAGAGTGAATGGGCAGGAGTTATTGTTGTCTATATCTCTTATATATATAAAAATGAATTTCTGTCTGTCTAGACGTTCCTTATGCACGACTAAATGACTGGACCGATCTTCACCAAATTTGGCACACGGGTACACCAGGTGTCTGGGAAGGTTTTAGACCAGGTCTAAGCTCTCTAGGACTTACCGTTCCTGAGATATTCCCAAAAAATGACCTGCATTATAGCCAATACAAGCCAGCCAGCCTTTCACTTAAATCCAAACTGTCATTTACTGCTCCCTGCCAGTTCGGTAACCATAACAACCCCCAGCCATGTTCACTGCTGTAGATGAGATGAGGAAATCTGTCACCAGGATAATCGCTATTGAAGTAAAGCCATGGCCTAATAGCACTTAGTACCTTATTTCCTGAGGTTTCCATAACAACTCGCCCATTTCTCTTCCCTGCTGCAGGTTAGCTTTAAAGGGGCAGGGCGCTGTGGATGACACTGTTAAGGGAGCGGAATGCTATGGAGGTCACAGTTCAGGAGAAAAGTAGGGTGGCCATTCAAGTCACCCTTAAAACCCCGCCCCCAGGTCCAGATAAGTCACACCTCTGATTTGGTTAGGCCATGCCCCCTCCCCTCCTGAGGTGGGAGGGATGGTGATTTTCTCCCTGCAGCTCACATTCAGACAGAACAGTGCTTCTGTCTTAGAGTGAGCTGTTTAAAAGGACACGCCCCCAATCCAGTTAGGCCACACCCCTCCCACTCAGCCAACAGGGATTAAAAAAATAAAGTTAAAAATCAACTTTTAGGTCCGCTAAGCCACAACCCCGATACGTTTAGGACACACACCCTCCCCCTCTACAGCCAATGAGTATTGACAAAATGAAGTTAAAAATCAACTTCTGTCAGCTGCAGAGGTGGGAGGGACGGTCACTTTCTCTTTGCAGCTCACACTCAGAGAGGACAGTGCTGCTGTCTTAGATTGAGATGTTCAAAAGGACACGCCCCAATCCAGTTAGGCCACGCCGCCTCCCACTCAGCCAACAGGGATTGAAAAAATAAAGTTAAAAATCAACTACTAGGTACACAGCTCAGCAGACAGGATATGTTTAGATACACAGCTCAGCAGACAGTATCATACAGGATAGAATATTAGATACACGCTCAGCAGACAGTATCTTACAGGATAGGATTAGATACACAGTTTAGCAGAGGGTATCATAAAACATAAGATTAGATACACAGTTCAGCAGACAGTATCACATAGGCTAGGATTAGATACACAGTTCAGCAGACAGTATCACACAGGATAGGATTAGATACACAGCTCAGCAGACAGTATCACACAAGATAGGATTAGATACACAGCTCAGCAGACAGTGGGGCGGGGTGATGTAGAGGTCACTGTTATGGGGGATACTGTTGATATCTTTTTACGACACACTGAAACATGAAATGAAATAGATGAAATATACCCGTGCGAAGCCTGGTCCTTCTGCTAGTCTCTTATATATATAAAAATGAATTTCTGTCTAGACGTCTAGACGTTCTTTATGCGCGACCAAACGACTGGACCGATCTTTCCCAAATTTTGCACACGGGTACATCAGGTGTCCGGGAAGGTTTTAGACCAGGTCTCAGCTCTCTAGGACTTACCGTTCCTGAGATATTCCCCAAAAATGGCCTGTAGTATAGCCAATACAAGCCTGCAAGCCTTTCACTTAAATCCAAACTGTCATTTACTGCTCCCTGGCAGTTCATCTCCACACACACAGTTTTACTCCAGGTAATCATAACAACCCAGCCATGTTTCCTCATTGCTCTAGATGACGTTTAAATGAAATCAGTCACCACAATATAGAAGTAAAGCCAGGGCCTAATAGCACTTAGTACCTTATTTCCTGAGGTTTCCATAACAACTCGGCCATTTCTCTTCCCTGCAGCAGGTCAGCTTTAAAGGGGCAGGGCGCTGTGGATGACACTGTTAAGGGAGCGCAGTGCTAAGGAGGTCACAGTTCAGGGGGAAAGTAGGGTGGCCATTCAAGTCACCCTTAAAACCCCGCCCCCCAGGTCCAGATAAGCCACACCTCTGATTCAGTTAGGCCATGTCCCCTCCTGAGGTGGAAGGGACGGTGATTTTCTCCCTGCAGCTCACATTCAGACAGAACAGTGCTGCTGTCTTAGAGAGAGCTGTTTAAAAGGACACCCCCCATCCTGTTAGGTCATGCCCCCTCCCACTAAGTGAACAGGGATTGAAGAAATAAAGTTAAAAATCAACTTTTAGGTCCACTAAGCCACACCCCGATACGTTTATGACACACCCCTCACCCTCTGCAGCCAATGAGTTTAAAGGAAATCTCAGATGTCTCAGATTGAGATGTTCAAAATGACACCCCCCCAATCCTGTTAGGTCACAACCCCTCCCAATCAGCCAACAGGGATTGAAAAAATAAAGTTAAAAATCAACTACTAGGTACACAGCTCAGCAGACAGGATATGATTAGATACACAGCTCAGCAGACAGTATCACACAGGATAGGATTCGATACACAGCTCAGCATACAGTATCACACAGGATAGGATTAGATACACAGCTCAGCAGGCAGTATCACACAGTATGGGCTTAGATACACAGCTCAGAGACACAACATACGATTAGATACACAGCTCAGCATACAGTATCACACAGGATAGGATTAGATACACAGCTCAGCAGGCAGTATCACACAGTATGGGCTTAGATACACAGCTCAGAAGACACAACATATGATTAGATACACAGCTCAGCAGATAGTGTCACACAGGCTAGGATTAGTTACACAGCTCAGCAGACAGTATCACACAGGATAGGATTAGATACACAGCTCAGCAGACAGTACCACACAGGATAGGATTAGATACACAGCTCAGCAGACAGTATCACACAGGATAGAATTAGATACACAGCTCAGCAGACAGTATCACACAACATACGATTAGATACACAGCTCAGCAGACAGTATCACACAGGATAGGATTAGATACACAGCTCAGCAGATAGTATCACACAACATACGATTAGATACACAGCTCAGCAGACAGTATCACACAGGATAGGATTAGATACACAGCTCAGCAGACAGTATCACACAGGATAGAATATTAGATACACGCTCAGCAGAGAGTATCACACATGCTAGGATTAGATACACAGCTCAGCAGACAGTATCACACAGGATAGGATTAGATACACAGTTCAGCAGATAGTACCACACAGGATAAGATTAGATACACAGCTCAGCAGATAGTACCACACAGGATAAGATTAGATACACAGCCCAGCAGACAGTATCACACAGGATAGGATTAGATACATAGCTCAGCAGACAGTATCACACAACATACGATTAGATACACAGCTCAGCAGACAGTATCACACAGGATAGGATTAGATACACAGCTCAGCAGATAGTATCACACAGGATAGGATTAGATACACAGCTCAGCAGACAGTATCACACAACATAAGATTAGATACACAGCTCAGCAGATGGTATCACACAGGACAGGATTAGATACACAGCTCAGCAGACAGTGGGGCGGGGGGCTGTAGAGGTCACTGTTATGGGGGATACTGTTGATATCATTTTACGACACACGGAAACATGAAACGAAATAGATGAAATATACCCGTGCGAAGCCTGGTCCTTCTGCTAGTATAAGATAAAGGACAAGATGGGACCTCCAGAGATAGAATGGCTCTACTCTCTGGATCATGGGGTGTGACTCCAGCAAGGGACACCTTTTATTACATTCCTGTTCTATTACTGTATAAGTTGTCCCTTTAAATTCCCTAGGAGTGTTTCTCTTTAATCCCCCTTATCTCAGCCCTAGAAGTTACATTCTTTCCTAGATTATTATTTCAAAACCCCTTCATCCTATGATGAAAGATATAAAATGTCACAACCCATCTACTGGAGGCTATATTCAAACATCTCAGGTCGCCCACAGCTGCCTTTTTCTTTCTTTCATAGTTCTTTTTTTTGAGGTATATGATAGTACAAGAACTGCGGTGCATCAGCACATATTCCGAATGCAGGCATATAACATAAATGATCAAAAGGGAAAACATACAATCCAGTTTGGAGACCAGCAAAAAGGCTTCTGAATCGTAAACCAAACACTGCTAGTGGTGCAAAGAGGGAAACTTTTGAGCAATGGATCAAGAGAGGTGAACGACATATGGCATACAGTAATTAAAGATTAACAGTAGTGTTGGGCGCGAATATTCGCGATGCGAATATTTCGCGCGAATATCGCATATTCGCGATTTCGCGAGTTTTTCGAATATCATGCCATAAATTCGATATTGCGAATATTTGCGTTGGTTAAATTAGATGATACACAATAAGTTCAAGAACTTCAGTTCACTTTTGTTGATAAATGAGTTTGAGTGACTCTGAGTTTCATTCATTTAAGGTGTTGTTTTGCATCAAGGCTCTTTTTCAAAGCCATAGCCAAAATCCTGCCTTTTTTGCGATTTTCCGTAATGCGATTTTTTTGACAGCGATGCGAATATCTAACACTTGCTGACATGCCTGCGCATTGACTTGAAAATTGAAATATTGCCTTTATGCGATTTTTCCGTAATGCGATTTTTTTCACACTCTATGCGCTTGGTAGTCGCGATCGTCAACTTGCGAATACGAACATGCTGCGAATTGCGAATATAATCGAAAATTCGCATATTCGAATATATGTCGTCGTGTTTTCCTCTTCTTATTCTCATTCACCCCCAATCATTAGTTTCACTTTCAACAAGGCTTCATTTTATATCCATTCCTCGACCCCCCGTCCCCACTTCCCTCCCTTGTCTTTTTTTTTTTTTTGCGATTTTTCGTAATGCGATTTTTATTAAGCGATGCGATTTCTTTCACACGTGCTATTCTTCCTGCGCATTGATTGACTTGACCATCCCGGCCATGAAAGTTAAAGTGTTTTTGCGATTTTTTTGCCATGCGATTATCCGCGATTTTATAAAAAAAAGATGGCGATTAAATGATGACGAATACGAATATTCGAATTTGCGAATATATCGCGAATATTTTGCGAAATATTCGCGAAATATCGCAAATTCGAATATGGGCATATTCGATCATCACTAATTAACAGTTCCTGCTAGAACAATGGGTATTTAATATGAGGAAAAAGCAAAAGATGGAAAGGGAAAAATAGGGAAAGAGGGGAGGGTAGGGGATAAGAGCTACTCCAATGTGTCACGGTAATAATGGATTATGGCTCCTGGTATTATTAGGAGAGGAAGTGAGGAGGAGTCTCGTAGATGACGTTAAATAAATAAGTAACTGGATAGGTACAGTATATGCAATAATCTCTTACGACCAAACCCTCAGTTCCAATTTGGGAAATTTCTAAACTTTGCCCAGGGGGACCAGGTCTTTTGGAAGAAGGAGTGTGTCTTAGTCTCCCAATTTGCTAATTCCTCCAAACAGAACACGGCGTCTCCCCTGTCTGAGCGTTGGAGGAGACTTCGACCTCCAGAAGGTAGGGAATAGGATTTTGGCGGCTGCCCGGCTGCAAATTTAGTGTATGCTTAGGGAGCTTCTCAGGGAACAGATGCAGCAGCCAAATTTCTGGCAGCAAGGGGAGATTTAAGCCAGTAATTTTATTAATCTAGGAGAGGACTGAAGTCCAATATGCAGCAATAAGTGGGCATGTCCACCATAAATGGAAGTATATGCCCTTCTGCTGACCACAGCGCCAACAATTGGGATTGTAATTAGAGTAGAATTTTATATTCAGATTCTTGCATTCTCACACATTTAGAGGATTGCTTAGGGGCTAGGAACAGTTTGCGCGAAGCTTCTCCTGAGAATTCCATATCTAGGTCTACCTGTCAAGCTTTGATGAAGGGGAATTTCTCGTTAGTGGGTGGGGCAAATAATAATTTACTAAGAGTCGATACTACTTTTGGCGGAGTTCTAAGTTGAGATAAAATAGTTTCGAATCTTGTTACTGATCTCTGAGTCATTTTTCTGAATAAGCTGTTTGAGAGAAAGGATCACTTTATTATACATTAAAGGAGATAAAAGTGAGCCCCCTAGGCATTCATTCAAAGCCGTGATAGAGGGAAGCATCCCATCTTCCACTATAGAATCAACGGTGGAGCCACAGCTGCCTTTTTAAGTACTGTTTTGATTCCACTTAAAGGGGCAGAAAATATAACCATTTAAAGGAATGTTACATAAAGGGCGAACTTGAAGTGTGGCACAAGAGGTTGCTCAAGTTTCCACTTCTATAAATGCAGTTTCTTAAAAAGATTTATTAAATTAGTCATTACATGATATTCTCCACTGCCGTCAAAAGGGTATTGTGCAGCCACAGAGATGATGAGGTCTTGTATGAGGAGGCACTGCAGCTATAATAGAGAGACATTATACTGAAGCCTTTGCTCATTGCATGAGACGAGATACATAGAAATGTGCCTTGGTAAATAGGGGTCTATTCAGCCTTTAGATGGGTGACAACCAAGGTTATAAAAGGGTTGAAGCTAACCAAAGCCCACACTTACAAGAGCCAAATCCTTTTGAACTATTATACTGTTGTGTTGCTATGGGTTACCATTGACGCTGTTGCATTAATGGCATACCATTCATATTGAACTATTATGTGACTGATTGATGAGAACACGCCAACAATGTGATAACTATTATGTGAAATTCTACCTCAGTTGTGTGCCATGTTCAATATATCATATTGATGTCCTCAAGATATGTCTTGTACTGCTGTACAATGAATGCACTCTTTATATATGGTGATAATACATAAGATGTATACTGGTAGTGGTGATGTGACTGGTACCGAGATACCCTTGTGTAAGTTATATACCCTAAAGCAAGATGTACAGTAAACTGAACTGTAAATACGAAGTCAGAGGTCAGCATAGGGGTTACTCCTACTGCATACTCACCCTATGTAGTACATTCCTACTGGTCGTAGAACACAGAGATCAGAAGCTCAAACGTAGCTGAGAGAATGGGCGCCGGAAGACACTGTGACCACTGGTGGAAAAAGAAGCGCCTACATAGTGCATGGTAGTTAGCTAGCTAGTGGAGGTGAGTGGCACTGACAAAGTGGCACACTACCACAATGCCTAGAAAGGCTTGGAGAAGCAGTAACACCTAGATCTAGAGGGTAGCCTGTGGCAAGGTAGCTAATTGATGCTTCCTAAAGTCAGTGGACCTCTGAATAGACAGTCCAGCTTGCCACAGAAAGAAACATCTGTGTAGATAGTGGCGTGATCAAGCTTGTTAATAAATCCAGAGTGTATAGAGTACTGTGGGTGTATATGTGTGCAATGTGGAGAGGATCCATGGCATGTGGTCATGTCTGAGTATAGAGCCTGTCATGAGGAGAAGTACCAAACCTGTTGAGATGCCTATGCACCATGAGAAGGATTGCTGTAGCCTGTAAACAAAGTGTATGTGGAGTACACCATGTCCGGTAACAAGCAGCAGCAGCAGACATCTTGATTATTTCCACTGAGAGGGCAACACAATGAAAGATAAGTTGTTGCCCCTTGAAGCTGGGTGCAACATCTGAAGCTCGTCACCAGAGGAGAGAACAAGTCTGTCGGCACAAGCCTGTCAACCTGTTGCTTTTAATCAAGCCTGTGTCATCAAAGAGAGACTGTTGTAACCATCTCCTACATGAGGTTGTAACCATCAAGACAGTTGTCTCCTGTAAGAACATTGTAACCGTCAAGCGTGCTGGCCCACGTGAGATCAGTAAAGCTTTTGTTTCTGTTACAAGTGTATCCACCTGATTCCTTGAATGGGGAGCCATGTATACTGCTCATTGGCCAAAGAATACCTTGGTAAGGTCTGGCCCTGCTTACATGGTGACCACCCATAGAAGGCATCTCTTCTCTTATCCACACCATAAGCATCAAATCTAGCTGATTATCCAGAGTAGATTGTGTACACTTACTTTTTCCCTTTCATCCTCCATGACGGCATACCAAGAGATGACCCGTCTCCATCCAGGTAGGGACAGGAAAAATAAATTTGACCCTCTTCTGGTTCCTCCTCAGTGTCTTCCTGTCCCTCCAGGTGGGAGATGGATTATCCTCATGGCATTTGCTATGAGTCCACTTCTGTGTAAGGCAGGCAGAGGCAGCTGGATTAAATTTGGATGCCTTTCCACATGAGGGAAGCAGGCAGCACCCGTGCCCTAGTTGGGTTTTGAGGTGCTGGTAAGTCTATGGGGGACCCTGCTCCTTACCTCCCGCTCAGCTCATGTGCGGACTGGAAACTCACAGAGTTCCTCTGGTCATGTGAGAGCTCCTCATTGCAACTCGATACTTTCGGTGCTTGCGATGACGTCACCGGAAGTTGGATGCGTTCCAGCAGGATCTTGCGGCATGCGGGACGCATGCTGAGGGAAGGAGAGCTTAATTTGGTGCGCAGGATCAAGGCGGATGTTGCCCTCTGATCTGCTGTCTGCAGGTAAGAGATATTTAAAGGGATCAGAGGTTCAACGGCCAGACAGTATGTCTGAACTTGGTACTAGCCAGATGGAGACCTCTCAGGGGCCTACTATTGTAAGTTAGTTCCACTTGGGGGGATGCTGTATATATTTACTTATGCTAACCCCCTTGTACCTCTGTCTCCCTCTTTTCCTGTATGCATGCAGAGTGATAAGGATGTGTTACATTCGGTAAAATTACCTGATACATGCAGTAAAAAAAACTCTGCAAAAAAATGTACTACTGATATGGCCAAGGACTTGGTTCCTTTTATCAGAGAAGAATTAAGGGATGTAATCAGAGAGGAGATACGTTCTGCCCTTTTTGAAAATCCTATTGCTATCCCTGGTCCAACTACCTCAAAGCATAGGGAACATAAAATGGTTTACTCTAGTTTAGGGGCGCTTCTACAAGAAATACTAGAAGAAGGTATCCTGAATCTGTTGGTTCAAAAAGCTGTTGTCCCGATTCCTCCACTACAACAAAAAAGGGGTCATTTATCAACAGTTTTTTTGGTAAAAAAAACAGATGGGGGATTCAGTCTGATAATAAACTTGAAGAGCTTGAACAGATACATAAAATATGAGAAATTCGAGATGGAATTTATAAGATTCACCATAAGCCTGTTAAAAGAAGGAGACTTTTTAGCATCAATAGATTTGAAAGATGATTATTACCATATTCCGGTATGCGAGAAAGCTCAAAAATTCCTCCACATAGCATTCTTCCTGGGGAAGGATCTACATCATTTTCAGTTCCAAGTCCTCCCCTTTGGGATCACCTCAGCTCTGAGGGTGTTTACCAACTTATTGATAGAAGTACTGGCTCACTTAAGAAGGTGGAACATCTTAATAATTCCCTACCGGAGCAGTCTCTGAAGCGAAGGTAGCTCAAAAAAAGATCTAGAAAGTAATCTGTTCCTAACCTGTCATACGTTTTACAAACAGGCTGGGTAATAATAAATTGGAAAAATCAAACCCCTGTTCATCCCAAAGTTTAACCTAGATTCCACTCTCCAGAAAACCATTCTTCCTGCCCAGAAGGTGACAGGGATAATCAAGAAAGTTTCAAAATTCGTTAACTTCATGCATCCTGGCAGTAAAATGGGCACAGTTCCAAAGGCGGATACTCCAGCAATGGTTGCAATGGTGTTGGAACAAAACTCAGGACTTGTTAGAGGAAACAATTCAAATTCCTTTACGGGTAAATCAGTCATTGCAGTGGTGGGAAAAACCAAACCATCTAATGAGAGGTGTTTCCTGGAATCTTAAACTTACTGAGCATGCCCAGTACTGTCTTACTGGCATCGGCCTCACATGTTAGCTGTGCACCTGCGCCAGATACGGTCCCCGGCACCCTCCAGCTGCAGTACCGGAGTGCGCCTGCGCCACATAGAGTAGTCGGCCGCACTCAGGTACTGGAGCTGGAGGGTGCGGGGACCATATCCGGCGCAGGCGCACAGCTAACATGTGAGACTGATGCCAGTAAGACAGTACTGGGCATGCGCAGGATTTTGGCCGCGTCGGAAGCATGAAAAGCCGCCCAGTGCATGGAATATTAATGAGCTTGGTGGCACTAGGAGACGGCAGTTGGGGGCGCGGCTGGGCCCAGAGCTGGAAGAGGAACCGCCCCTTGGGCACAAAGTCAGGTAATTTACATATCAAGAAAAACGTTTTTTAAAAGTATAGGAAAGGCAGACAGGGGGATAATAGTATGATTGGGTTAAGCACATTAAGACCGATAGTATGATATAAAACACTTTATATGCTGTACCGGCCTGTCAGTGTCCCTTTAAGCACCTGCATGTTATTACGAGAGATGCAAGCCTTTGGGGATGGGGAGTGCATTGCTCTCATTTTTCTTTCCAAGGACAATGGTCCGATGATCAGAGGACACTCTCTTCAATTCAGAGGGAATTGTCCGCAGTTTGGGAAGCTCTGAAGGCGTTCTCCCAGAATATAAAGGGAAAGGACATTCAAGTAAGAACGGACAACACTACTGTGGTTGCCTATCTAAACCATCAAGGGGGAACAAGAAGTGCAAGAAGTCTGTTAAAAGAAAAAATATTTTCCTGGACAGAAGCTCACTTAAAGAGGACCTTTCACAAAAAAAAAAAAAAAATGTGTAATAGTTATATTACCTTTTAGGGGACCTGCCCCTGAAGTCTTCACCATATTTTTTTAAATGACCCCCCGTTCAGCCGCCTTTGTCCCCGATATGTTCTGCGCCTCATATGCAAATGAGGCACAGAAAGTTATAGTAGGCATCTCCTCGGATGATCTGGTGCGTGCCTGGGTGTTCTCCTCACCCCTGGCTGCGAGCGCATCCATAGCAGCGCTCAGCTCTTAGCCAGGAGAAGGAGCTCAAGTTCTTGCGAGAACCGCAAGAACTTGAGCTTGCCGAGTCCTGGAACCCGCGCCATCTTGGATTCCCCAGCGCAGAAGAGGAGCGTAGCGAGCGCACCAAGATGGTGCGGGTTCCGGGACTCGGCTAAGCTCAAGATTCTCGCGGTTCTCGCGGAACTGAGCTCCTCTCCTGGCTAAGAGCCGAGCACTGCTATTGGATGCGCTCGCAGCTCAGGAGGAGAGGAAAACGCCCAGGCACGCCTACCAGAACTATCCGAGGAGCCTACTATGACTTTCTGTGCCTCATTTGCATATGAGGCGCAGAACATATCGGGGACAAAGGCGGCCGAACGGGGGGTCATTTGAACGGGGGGTCATTTAAAAAAAAAAATATGGTGAAGACTTCAGGGGCAGGTCCCCTAAAAGGTAATATAACTATTACACTTTTTTTTTTTTCTTGGTGAAAGGTCCTCTTTAAGATCCCTGTCTGCAGTACACCTAAAAGGATCCCTACATACAAAAGCGGATTTCTTAAGCAGGGTTTCGCTGAGGTCAACGGAATGGAGCCTAAAAAGATTACGGTTCTATGGTGTACTCCACAAGTGGATCTGGTTGCCTCAGCGGAAAACATAAAACTAGAAAAATTATTTTCCCTAAACGCCTTTGACGGGAACATAGGAGTAGACACGCTGTCACAAAAATGGGACTTTCAGTTGGCATATGCCTTTCGTCCCCTTCAGCTAGTACCCAGGGTACTAAAAAAGATTTGATGCTCCATTGTGGCCGAAAAAGCCGTGGTTCCCTCTTCTAAAGCTTCTGTCAGTTCAGAGCCCATGGATTCTCCCCTGGAGGCAAGATCTGTTGTCGCAAGGTCCAGTCTACCATCCCGAGGTGGAAAAATTACATCTGGCAGCTTGGAACCTGAAAGGGTGACATTGAGGTCCAAGGACTTATCGAAGGCCATAATTAACACCATGGCAGCTAGCAGGAAAGAGGTTACTTTCAAGATTTATTCTAAAGTCTGGAAAAGGTTCTATAGTTGGTGTTCTCAATCTGGAAATTCTTCTCAGAAATTTTCCATTCAAGCTATTTTGTTGTTCTTGCAATCAGGATTTGAGAAAGGGTTGCGTTCAAATACCTTAAGAGTCCATACAGTATATCAGCATTGAGTTCAGTGTTTGATGAAGAAATTGCGGATCACCAGGGGCAGATAGGTTAAGACCCTTCTTAAGACCTATGGTTCCTCCCTGGGATCTTAATTTAGTTCTATATGGGTTGACATTAGCTCCCTTTGAACCTCTGTCAGAAACTTCGCTAAAGTATTTTTAGTTAAAAACCCTATTTAGAGTGGCCATTACCTCAGCACGTAGAGGAAGCGAGATTCAGGCTCTAAAAATGGTGGAGCCATTCTACCATTCTTTACAGTTTTTCCAGACAGAATTGTTTTTAGATTGGATGATTCCTTTCTCCCTAAAGTCGTATCCAATTTCCACAGACAGTAGGAAATTATTGTTCCATCATTTTGTTCAGATCCAAAAACAGAAGGAGAAGAAAAGTTTCACAGACTAGACGTGCATGGGGCCATCTTGTTCTATCTAGAAGCCACAAAGCCTTCTAGAAAATCAAATTACTTGTTTGTCCAATTCCTAAAGAATTGACCACAAAGAATTCCTTGTAAAGATGGCTATATCTGAATCCTATAGATCCTTGGGAGTACCTCCACCAAAGTCTCTAACAGCCCACTCTACGAGATCTGTCTCAACATCCTGGGTTGAGAAAGCAAACGCATCAATAGAGCAAATCGGTAGGGCAGCGACATGGTTAAGCCCTCATATATTTACTAAGCATTACAGGGTGGATACTTGGGCAAGTCAGGCGATTTCTTTTGGTAGGAATGTGTTGCAGGCCATAGTCCCTCCCTAAATAAAAATTAATCTGTTATATCTCATGGTATGCCATCATGCAGTATGAAAGGGGAAAGCCATATTACTTACTGGTAATTTCCTTTTCATGAATCCTCCATGACGTCATGAGTGTCACTGACTCACTAGTTATGGGAATGGGGAAAACTCCAGATACACACAACAACAAATAGACAACAGTCTAGGCCTCAAAAGCTAAGGAAGAGGGATGATGACCTCCTAGTAATCGCTAGGCCTTTCTCTAACTCCTGCCAGTATGAGCAGATCCTGATGGTGGAAATACTCATAGGCAGGATACCTATGCCCTGCTAAAACTGACGATCCCTAGGATAGGTAGCAGGAGATGAGACAGCTGGTTCCTTCCCTGATGAAGGAACCCGTGTCTCCCTGAGGCCTAGAAACAACACATACCAGAGAATAACAAACAGAGAAGGCAACAAGTACCTAGCTTAGAGATGTATGGAGAAGCAGGAGATCCAAGACAAACAAGCTCTAGCAACTCCAAGCAGAAATATCAACCGCATGGTCAGCAGTTTGAGGCAGACCAAAATAGAGCCTCATCACTGATAATGAGCGGCACCTGAGGAGAGGTGAGATCCTTCCAAACAACAACATACATGGAGGAAAACAGAGAGACCTGTCAGATAGCCTTACGTGCAGCAAGTCTATCCGATCTTCTAACCTCTCTCACTGGAGGGGCCGTGACAATGCCCCGACCCCTCCAAAAAAATAAAAAAAGAATATATAATATATATATATATTTTTTTTTTTTTAGATGAGCGAATTTGTTGAACATTAGATTCGGCTCATTTGCCGAATTTCACAAGAAAATGTTTTTGTAAGTAGCAAGTGCAATGACAGGGAGCTGCAATAGCGCTGCCCCCGTCGCTGTAGCCCTCAGATGCCGCGTTCATACATGATTGCGGCATCTGAGTGTACAGACAGTGCTTAAGGATCTCGGCCGAAATCCCGTGCGGAGCGAGAATACGTTATCACGCCAGCCGTGATGGAAGAGAACCATCTTGCTAGAGCCACCTCTTAGAAGTTGCTCCCTTTGAGTCGAAATCTGACTTACCAACAAGCCTTGGGATTTGGCAAGAGAAGACAGTAAAACCCTGAAGAGTACTCCACTCTGTAGAGGAACTACATTTGACTGGAGAATGGATCCCACCAAAGACTTTTAAGAGGTTTCAATAAACTACAGTCCCATGCCGTTCGATGGCTACTTGTTCTGCATGGTAATGGGTCCACTTGGTTTGAGAGAAAATTTATAGACCAGTATACCTCAACCTGTTGATCCCCAACGGAGATGAGTGAATTTCAAAAAATTTGATTTAGATCCGAATTAGACGAATCAATTATCTGATTTGATTTGTGCCCAAATGAATTCAACCTGAATCACAAGTGCCCCAATTGCCTGGATTCCTTCTTACTTCTCCCTCTGCTGTTTCTCACTTCTGTCTTCCTTCTCCCTATACCTTATTTCTCTCCTCTCCTCTCCCTCTATCTCTCTTTCCCGAAACAAATCACAAAATTTGAATTCTTTCCAGCTTGAACTTTTTCAAAAATTCAGCTCCAATTCTCTAATTTTAGAATTAAAATCAATTTGTTCATCTTTCTTTAATTCCCACCATGATGGAGGTTGCCGCCATTTTAGAGAAATGTGGTCTGAACTGATACACTGCAACAAAATCAATAGCTGTGTGAGCTCAGGACGGTTGTCATTTATGGGCAGCAGCAAGGATCTTCTAAAACAGTAAGGAACTTAAGTATAAAGTCTCCAGGGAAGTTGCCGAAATTTTCATTATTCTGTAATTAAGCATGTGTCCTCGTTTTATGTACTGTACTGCTTTCTCGCGTGGTGACTTACTAGATGTTAACAACCTCCAGATGTTACCGCCTCAATATATCTAATGGCCTCATAGTACACTGACTCTAAGTTTACGTCTTTTTATAGCCCCGGTTATTACTGAGAAGTTGCAGCTTAATAGTCTGCTGAACACTGTAGTATTAGTGAGGGCAATAAATTTACACCTCCCGTCACTAAGACCATTCCGAGCCTGCAAATAAAACCAGAACTATTTTTGTATTCAGCGTCTGTGCAGACTTCAAACAACTGAGAATTGGGGTAGAACCTTCCTCTATAACTACAACCCCTAGCATATATATTCTTGTACATAGGAGCAGTATTATAGTAGTTATACAGTGCCTTGCAAAAGTATTCACCCCCCCCCCTCCTTGGTGCCTCACAACCTGGAATTAACATGGGTTGTTTGAAGATTTGCATCATTTAATTTACAGAACATGCCCACAACTTTGAAGATGTTTGTTTTTTTTGTTTTTTTATTGTGAAGCAAACAACAAATAGGACAAAATAACAGAACAAGTCAATGTGCATAACTATTCACCCCCCTAAAGTTAATACTTTGTAGAGCCACCTTTTGCGGCAATCACAGCTCCAAGTCTCTTTGGATAAGTCTCTATGAGTTTGCCACATCTTACTACTGGGATTTTTGCCCATTCCTCCTTGCAAAACTGCTCCAGCTCCTTCAGGTGGATGGTTTGCGCTTGTGAACAGCAATCTTTAAGTCTGACCACAGATTTTCTATTGGATTGAGATCTGGGCTTTGACTGGGTCATTCCAACACATTTACATGTTTTCCCTTACCCTGGAAACACACCTGAGCGTTTTTCAGCGCGTTCATACGCGCTGAAAAACGCTCAACATGTGAAAAGCCATGTATCCCTATGGGCATGGTTCACATTTGGGCGTTTTACAGCGCGTTTGAACGCGCTGTTAAACGCCCAACGCCCAAACAAGTACATGAGCTTCTTTGGGGCGTTTAAACGCGCCTATGGACAATGATGCCATAGGGGAGAATCACTGAATCGCGCGTATGACACGCGTTTCTTAGTTACAAAAACGCGCATCCAAAAATGTGCGTAAAACGCGCGTCATACGCGCGATTAAGAAACGCCTAGGTGTGTTCCCAGCCTTAAACCACTCAGGTGTTGCTTTAGCCGTGTGTTTGGGGTCAGTCCTGCTGGAAGGTGAACCTCCGTCCTAGCCTCAAATCACGCAGTGAGTGGTACAGGTTTTGCTCAATAATATCCCTGTATTTAGCACCATCCATCTTTTCCTCATCTCTGACCAGTTTCCCAGTCCCATCCCCCCATGATGCTGCCACCATCATGTTTTACTGTAGGGATGGTGTTCTTTGGGCGATGTAATGTGTTGGGGTTGCGTTTACTTTGATGGCCAAAAAGTTCCATTTTAGTTTTATCAGAGCAGAGCATCTTCCTCCATACATCTTCAGAGTCTCCCACATGCCTTTTGGCAAACTCACAACGTGCCTTTTTGTTTTTAGCTGAAAGTAATGGCTTTCTTCTGGCCACTCTGCCATAAAGCCCAACTCTATGGAGGGCACGGCTTATTGTCGTCCTATGTACAAATTCTCCAGTCTCTGCTGTGGAACTCTGCAGCTCCTCCAGGGTTATCTTAAGTCTCTGTGCTGCCTCTCTGATTAATGCCCTCCTTGCCCGGTCCGTGAGTTTTGGTGGGCAGCCGTCTCTTGGCAGGTTTTCTGTTGTGCCATGTTCTTTCCATTTGGTTATGATAGATTTGATGGTGCTCCTGGGGATCATCAAAGATTTGGATTTTTTTTATAACCTAACTCTGACTTATACTTCTCAACAACATTGTCCCTTACTTGTTTGGAGAATTCCTTGGTCTTCATGGCAGTGTTTGGTTAGTGATGCCTCTTGCTTTGGTGTTGCAGCTCTGGGACCTTTCAAAAAAGGTGTGTATATGTAATGACAGATCATGTGACACTTAGATTGTGGACATCATTTCACTAATTATGTAACTTCTGAAGGTAATTGGTTGCACCAGAGCTTTTTATGGGCTAACAAAAGGGGTTGAATAGATGCACACATGCCAATTTTCGGTTTTCTATTTCTAAACAATAGTTTTATTTATATATTTTTCTCATTTCACTTTACCGACTTAGACTATTGTGTTCTGATCCATCACATAAAAATCAGATTAACAAAATATTGAACTTAAGGCTATAATGTAACAAAATACAAAAAATGTCAAGTGGGGTGAATACTTTTGCAAGGCATTGTATTCTTGGTCTAGTTCTGACATGATGAGGGTTATAGCTGTGGTATGATGGAATGGCTCGATATGGATGGAGACTTGGGTTCTGGTTTGCCAGTGGTAATATTTGATGACAGTGATTATCAGATACATGGTCCCCTGGTCGATGTTATTTACATGAGATGTGACACCATAAAGGATTTCTGGGTATTTTAGGGACTGTAATGATGGGATTTTTAGCTTGGTGGCTATGTCATGCCAGATTTTCCATCCACCCCAAATGAAGCATAGTCTCCTCCTGCTGACAACCTAAGGAACACATGCAATCTGACACACTGAGGAATTTTAGATTCCGTCTGACAAAGAGTTTTCCCTGCAATGAGAACCAAGCGATATCCCAGAACTTAGGGGGCAGCCTTGGTCCATTAAGAAACCTCAGACTATCCTGTAAGGTTGTGGTTGGACAGTAAGTGCTAGCTTTAATAGAGTTCTTTCGATACCAAAATTTTGATTCGGTATCAATACCATAAAAAGGTATTGCGATACTCGATACCATTTGATACCACGCGAAAAACAAAATAATGATAAAAAAGAAAATAATTGTGAATTGCGCATTTTTTTTACTTTTCTGTTACAACGTTCACTTCATATATTTTTTTTTTAACAGTTTGGACTTTAGATATGTTGATATGTGATATGTTTATTTATATATTTTATATGTAAAATTGGGAAAGGCGGAGATTTATACTTAATATTTTGGTGTTTTTTTTTGTTTTTGTTTTTTACTTTTTATAAAAAAAAATTTTTTATTTAACATTTTCCCCCTCAGGAGTAGAACCTGGGATCTTTTCATCCCTTGTCCTAATAGATCTCTATCAGGGTGGATAGGACTTCACATTTCCCTGCTGCCCTGTGCTCTGTGCACACAGCAGCAGGGAGCCCCCATGGCAGCCAGGGCTTCAGTAGCGTCCTGGCTGCCATTGTAACCGATCGCAATGTAGGGCTCCGATCGGTTACTCTACTGAAGCCCTGACTGCCATGGGGAACTGCCACCAATGGAGGGGACCCAGTGGCCACTGCCACCAATGCTCTAAATACTTTAATACTGGGAGGGGGGGGGCGGGATTGAGGGCGCCCTGCCCACTCATTGAGGTTAATACAGGGTGGGGGGGGGTCGCACTGCCCACACAATAATTAGCCTTTAATACAGATACAGGAGGCGGATACCGCCGGCACCCACCTCCTGTGTCTGTTAAAGGTAAATAATCATTGTGTGGGCAGGATGGGGGGAGAGCTGCAGGCTGCTTACGGAGGACACAGGAGAAGGAGGAGGAGGCTGCTGTTGTTCACCCGACGCAGCAGTTCTCTCCTCCCATGTCCCTCCTCCCACACTAATTACCAGCGGCCGCGTCATAGGAGGGAGGGATTCCCTACCTCCCTCCTTCCTCACTGTTTATAGCCACAGAGAACACAGCGTGCGCCGAGCGCTGCACACGCCGTGTCCTAACAGGAGATACTAGACTGCGCAGTAGCGCGGTCCAGTATCTAAAAAACGAACACCCCGATACCGAATCGATACCGGCATAAAAGTATCGATTGGGTATCGAAAGTTCGATACCCGAAACAACCCTAAGCTGTAAACAATAAAAAGTTCTACATACTCTAGAGTATATATCTTTTCTGGTTTTACTCTTGCAATGGCCGGACACCCTAGGGGTGTTGTGTGAGGGTGCACTAGTGATGATGTTCAGAGTGGGGGTAGTAGTACTCACAGTTACGTTGTCCCCTGGGCCGGCGTGCAGTGGATGGGAAGAGAGCACTGAATCCTCCGGGGAACTCTCTGTTGCACGGAACACCAGCCAGTTGTTGGTTGAGGTGCCCTTGATGATAGTGACTATGCTTAGGGTGCTTTGGGGGCTGGGCCCCTGTGTTTGTGACACCAGCACCATGAGGTGCAATGAGAAGATGATATGGAATAATGAGAGAGGCAGTAGTTGAACCAAACAGGAACTTTACTTGACAGTTGTAGTCTTGCAGTAAATAGCATTTGATAGCAGCACTTTGTATTACATGAAGTTGGCAAAGAAGATGAAGCTGCAAATTCCAATTAGCAAGCTCTGTGAGGTGCTCTATGTAGGTTCCAGCTCAACTTATACAGATGTGGTGAAGATACTCTACTTGGTTCCTGATCTTGCTCAGGCTTTCTAGTCTTGCAATAATATGAATCCTCTGGTACTAATAGTATACAACCCAAGTTCGGTCTCCCTCATGGCAGGCAAA
This sequence comes from Bufotes viridis, assembly GCA_033119425.1. Lineage (NCBI taxonomy): Eukaryota > Metazoa > Chordata > Amphibia > Anura > Bufonidae > Bufotes > Bufotes viridis. The sequence goes on from CM065594.1 coordinate 266,043,953, forward strand.
CTCTCTATTCTAAGAAAAGGTTGTCTGAACTATAGTCCATAAAGGAGTGGTAACACCCAACTTTATACTTAGTTGTCAGGCTGTATCCAGATGCTGGAAACTTCTCCCATTCACCTGGTGCTGTAAAGTCCATAAGCTGGGACTGCTCTAATCTCCACAAGTTCAAGTAGCTTAACTCCTAGGGCAAGGCTGAGAAAAACAGAGACAAGTCTGTCTCCTAGATTCCTCCCTCCTCTCCTCCCTCAACTCATCTCCTATTTAACTTCCTGTGGCTGATCTATTTAAATGTTGTTATAGTGACCTCTAGTGTTGGTAGAGTGTAATGCATGTTGACAGCCTGTAGTAGGAATTTAGCAGCATAAAAGAAGTAAAATACAGTAATTAGTGCAAAATGACATGAAAGGTAATATAGCAATTTAAAGTGGCCCTTACACACATAAGTGGGACACTACATTCTCAATGAAAGACTTGTCTATACTCCATTTCCTCAGCCATCTTATGTCATAGTCTAGATACTGAGAGAGGAAGTCAATCATCCCCTCTTGAGACTGCCTCCTCACATCCAAGATTCTGCTAAAGACAATAACCAATCCCTGATACTATGCACCCACAGGGAACTGTTGTTTGAGTTCAGGTCACCAAAATTAACTTGAAACATGGAGTCAAAGAAAACCCTTGGATTTAACATATCCAGCCCACCCTCTGTCCTCTGTAGGTAGGTGAACCATCTTTTTACTGGGTTCCCCCATAACAGCTGGAAGAACAGGCTAAAGAGCCTAGTCAAGAAAGATCCAAACAAAGTGAAAATAGATCCGCGGCACTCACCATCCGGTTATAATGGTTACTTTATTGCAGAGTTCTTGTTACACGGGGGTAAAGACTCACATGGATAGTAATAGACAACAGCGACGGCCGTTTCGCGGGGCTACCGCTTCTTCCGGCTGTTCAGCATGCTCCAAACACCGCATCTGCGCTGGTTATAGACGTCACCAGGGAAGGGGTAAACCAACCCATCTCCTAGCAACTGGTAGACGCCTCACAAGCAGCGTCTGCGCATTATGGAGCTCCATAATGCGCACACGCTGCTTGTGAGGGCACCTGGTAAGTCGCAGACGCTGCTTGTGAGGGCACCAGGTAAGTCTTCAACATAGAAACCTTTCTCTATAGATCAGCCTCTAGTTCTTTACATTTCCGGCATCCAACTTTCCCTCCCAATTTAGTTTGGCTTTATCTACCCTACCAAATTTAACGCCAAGGATTTTTATATGGGTGGAGGCCTTTGCAAACTGTGGTAGATCAAAATCAGGGTCGGTATCCAATGTCCAGAAAGCTTGACTCTTATCAAGGTTGACCAGAGGCCCTGGGGCCTCAGAGTAACTTCTGATGGCAGCAGATAACATCTCCACCTCACGAGGTTCAGATATCTCCACTGTCACATCATCCGTGTAGGCAACAACATCCAGGGGCAAGCAATGGGGCACCAGGACCCCTTGAAAATCACACTCCTGCAGTGACCTCAGGAACTGGTCTAAGGCAAATATATACAGAAGTGGACTCAGTGGGCGACCCTGTCTCAACCCTGAATGTGTCACCCTGCCAATCATTGAGCAGAGAAAAGCTCTCTGCCTCCCTGTACAAAGTTTTTAGCCAATCTACAAATTGTCCCGGAATACTGTAGTGTCAATCTAGAGAACAGGATTTTTGCCAGAATCTTCCAGTCGACATTCAAGAGGGTAATTGGCCTCCTGTTCTTGATGTCACTAGGCTCCTTACCTTTAGACAGCAGAATTAACAAGGACACTCTCATGGACGGAGCCATCAGGTGATTTTCTAGGCAGGTTTTGTACACATCCATGAGGATTGGAGCTAAGAGGTCCCTAAATTTCTGATAAAATTCTGCTGTGATACCATCTGGCCCTGGTGCCTTCTTCAGATGTAACTGATCAATGGCCTCTTTAACCTAGTGCACCGTTAATTCTGCTGTAAAAGGAGAAAAGTCCACATCATTAGTATCAGGGCCTGGAGTTGCCTCCAAGAATTTAGCCATTTTTTCCTTATCCAAAACTTTCTTCTGAAACAAGTCAGCATAGTAAGATCTCACCACCCCCAGGATACCCTCCCGAGATTCCTGCAAAACGCCCTGGGAGTCAGCGAGACCTGTGACCAATTTATTGGCCACATCTTCCCTGCAATTCTCAAAGGGATCAGATTTCAGTTGGTCGATCCTTTGTTTGTTATCCCAAGCCGCCGAATAGAGTGACTCCAATTCTCTACACAGCTTGAGATACTGGCTGTACTTACTCTTCCCTCTTTTAACTGACAGTCTCCTTAAGAGGGATCTGATCTCCTCCTTGACGTCCTCCCACCAGTCAGCCATGTTGTTATAAAAGTCCACTCTCTGTAGCTCAACCTGAAAAAGAGAGTGGACAGAATCCTGGACATAGACATCACCCAGTATGCTGGATTTAAACCCCCTACCAATATCAGTGCGTTTAGTGGCTCCCAAGTTGAAAACCAAAGCTAGGTGGTCAGAGATGGGGACGATCTTCTCACTTATCCCGCTAACGGTCTCTGTATGATTCACAAACGCCATGTCTATTCTACTGCTACTGTCAGCACAAGAATATATGAAATTTGGCTTTCCACAAACCAGTGGGAAGACATAATTTAGGCCAGCCTGCAATATTATGTTACGTAAGACTCTGACCACCGCTCTGCCCAAGGACCGGATGACATGGCAACATTAAAGTCCCCCACCATCACCACAGGTATAAAGGTAAAAAGATATTGCTGCATATCATTAAATAGCTGGATTCTCTCAGCCACTGTCTGTGGGCCTTAGATGTTAATGAAGGGGAGCCGTCTACCATGAATGGTCACTTCCAGCACCAGGCCTATAGCTACCTCCGTTAACCTGTGCACAGTCACATCATTGGTATTAAACAATATGGCCACCCCGGCATAAGGCTCCACAGCCAGCGACCAGTAAAAAGGTGACCGCCATTCACTCAGCCTCACATAGATGCCCTAAGGTGGCCAAACATGTCTCCTGTAGAAAGATGACATCTGCATCTAGATATCTGAGGTGATCGTATACCGCGTGTCTCGTCCTTCTTACTTGGATGCTGTTCACATTGCTCGAAGCAACTTAAAAAAAAAACATCCATCATAAGACAACAGAGAAAGAGCAGATAAGGGACTCCCATCATCATAGGTCAGGATCAGAGGCTCCCTGTCTACCACCGGTCTCCATATCTGACTCTATATGAGCTTCTACAGAAGGGGGCTTCTTCTTTGTTGGAGGGTCCCCTGTTTCTGCTTCACATTCATTTTCTATTCTCTGAATCTCTTGTTCATAATCCTCATTTGATTCCGATAAAGCCTCATATCTGTTTGACAGCACCATGACTCCTGCACCGGTACTGACTTTTTTCCTGGTGTTTTGGCCCAGGTTATGTTCCTCCTCAGACTTACGGAAAGAGGTATGTTTTTTCCCCCTTTTGTTCCTCTTGGCCTCTTCATATACAGAAGGTGATACAGAGGCGGCTGCCTGAGGCTGGTCCTGAGTGACCACCTCCATGGTGCCCTGTGTGTTCTCTGGAGGCTGAGGTTCCGGTGTTGTCTCATCTGACCCCTGTTGCACCTCTTGCCTTGTCAGTATGGTCCCTCACATCAAAGCCTCCTCCTCTATAGCGTCTGCGGCCTCTACTAATTCCTCATCTGGAAGCTCCCTGCATATGTTATGCCAGGCATCTGGGCATCTGCAGAGTTAAGCAGGTGTAATTACACCCAAGGCGTCCCATTCATTTCAATGGGACAGCTTGTTCCTATACACTTCTATAGGAGCGATCCATCCTATTGAAATGAATTGCTTGGGTGTAATTACACCTGCTCACCGCTGCAAATGCAACGGGGAGCAGGTAAACAATAAAGAGGAGGCAGAGCTGGCATGGCGCGCGCCTTCTTTTCAAACAGCTGATCGGCGGGGGTGTCGGGTGTTGGACCCCCGCCAATCTGATATTGATGACCTATCTTAAGGATAGGTCATCAATAGATATAACTTGGACAACCCCTTTAAACCTCACCACTTTCCTCCTCTTAAACGCCTGGCCTGTATAGCCTGCAGTGGAGATGGAGGATGGAGCGCCGCGGTTCCAGGCGTTTCTTGGAGGATCCTGACGGGGCTCACTTCCCTGTGTATTGGGGTCAGTGTCTGCTCTAGAGGGACCTGATGGGGGCTCACTTCCCTGAGTATTAGGGTGCATATCTGCTCTAGAGGGGACCGTCTCATCTGATGTGGATTTTGCAAAGGGGTGGAAATACAAACATCATTACTTACACTTTCCTGCTCCCTGTCCACCTCTATGTCCACCTCAGATGGCTGCATATCCCACACACACTGTACGTTATCACCAGCCCCAGACCCCTCACTGTCCCCAGTCTGTGCCCTAGTAAAAGAGCTCACCTGCGTTACCGCATCAACCTGACCCATGGATGCATGTCCAATGCCCTGCTGTTAGACTGCCTCTGCTGGGGCTTGCGAACAATGATGTTGCTCAGGGACAGCTGAAGGTGCTTGCGACTGCACTTGCCCACCTCTCTTCTGAAAAGAGAAACTTGCAGGCTTCTGTATTGGTTGTGTCATACGCCAGGGCTCATCTGGGGACACGGACCCTGATTGTGCTCTAGAGAAGCGGGATCCACAGTTCTGTCTCTGCTGTGAGAAACGTTCCTGTAGGACTCGGCTAGGGGCCCCATCCTCTCCAGGACACAGTCCATCTCCTTCACCACCTCCACCAGCTCTATGCTCAGTGAGTGCAGCTTGCTATCATACAAGGTGTTACTATCGGGGTGCACAGTTTTCAGGTTGTACACACAGTCTATCTGCATCTGCAGCAGTTGTCTGTGGTGCTTTAACTCCCCCATTGTCCTTACCAGTGTCGGGATCTCCTCCGCCTTCTGCAGCTCAGGTGCTTGTATGGTCTCCTTCACCTCATGTCCTAGTTGGGAGGGTTCCAGGCTGTTTGGCTTCACCTTTCATCTGCAGCTTTCCCTTTCCAAGTTTGCTGCTTGCACCTGCAGTTGCGTCTGCTGAAGCTTGTTGTCACTTTACAGTCACTTTACACTTTGCAGTGTTTGCAGACATGGGATGTTTGGGAACTATTTGAGGCATTGCTGCAGATCTTGTGCGGCCTTGGCAGGCCATGCTGGAGACCACAACTTGTTGTTTTAGGTTTTCTTGCAAAGTTTGTTTCTCCAGAGATGTCCGTCTCTGTCTGTGTGCAGGAGGGGGGAGCTGCTCACCTGCTGCATGGCCTGTGCTCATCACCTCAGCACCTTGCTGGCTGGGCCTGAAAACTGCTGCAATCTTCACTGCACTCACTTTCTTGTCTTCTTTTTTCATAACAACCACGTTACTTCCATTCTTTTCCTTCTGCTGCTGACTGGAAGCATTAGAATTTGCATCCACTTTAAGATTAGATTCGGAGTTTTCTCCTAGTGTAGGCCTGGAAGCCTGGGCCTTGCAGAGGGAAATTCCCTGCCCCTCCCTGGGTTTACTCCACACATCAGGAGAGCTACTGACACACGTTCCCATAGCTAGGAGGAAGTATTATAGTAGTTATATTCTTGTACATAGGAGCAGTATTATAGTAGTTATATTCTTGTACATATGAGGCAGTATTATAGTAGTTATATTCTTGTACATAGGAGGCCGTATTATAGTAGTTATATTCTTGTATATAGGAGGCAGTATTATAGTAGTTATATTCTTGTATATAGGAGGCAGTATTATAATAGTTATATTCTTGTACATAGGACAGTATTATAGTAGGTATATTCTTGTACATAGGAGGCAGTATTATAGTAGTTATATTTATGTACATAGGAGCAGTATTATAATAGTTATAGTCTTGTACATAGTAGCAGTATTATAGTAGTTATATTCTTGTACATAGGCGCAGGATTATAGTAGTTATATTCTTGCACATAGGAGGAGTATTATAGTAGTTATATTCTTGTACATAGGAGGCAGTGTTATAGTAGTTGTATTCTTGTACATATGAGCAGTATTATAGCAGTTATATTCTTGTACATAGGAGCAGTATTATAGTAGTTATATTCTTGTACATAGGGGCAGTATTATAATAGTTATATTCTGGTACATAGGAGCAGTATTATAGTAGTTGTATTCTTGTACATGGGAGGCAGTATTATAGTAGTTATATTCTTAACCAAAACTCTTTTTATTGAGAGTGCAGAAGGTCTGGTCAAAGATACATGTCAACATAGAGCCATGTGCAAATGGCAATGATTGGGTAGGTACATATAATCTTACAGACCTTATCGTATTCATTAACATAGTGAGTATGAACATATTTAGTTAACAAATAATGAAAGAAAAAGACAAAGACACAGGTGGGGAACAAGGGGGTGAGGAGTAGGGTGGGGAGAGGGGAGGAGGGGGTACTTCCAAATCACTCGGGGTTGCGGTACGTCTCCCAAGAGCGCCATAATTTGAGGAATTTGGGGCGTGTGCGAGTTTCCCAGTGGGCCAATTCCTCAAATCTAAACAGTTGGTCTGTTTTCTCAGTCCACATCAACATAGAAGGCGGTGAGTCATTCTTCCAGAGGAGGGGTATCAGCAGACGGGCCGCAGTAAGAAGCATGGTCGGAAGGTTAGTCTTGGCAGGGGTAAGGGAGTTATTGGGGCACCAGAGGAGAACCAGTTTTGCATCTAGACGTACCTTAGAGGCGCATATCTGGTTAATTGTGGTCTCTATTTGAGAGCAAAAGGGGCGAATCTTACTGCAGGACCACCAAAGATGTGACAAGGAGCCGATTTCTGTTCCACACCTCCAGCACTGCTCTGGTAAAGCTGGATTGAGCCTATGTAGGAATTCTGGTGTTTTGTACCAGCGAGTCAGTAATTTGTACGAATTCTCTTGGATTTTGATGCACCGGTTGAAGCCATGCGAATTAGATAAGATGAAGGCTTTCTCCGGTTCGGTTAAGTGGATTGCGAGCTCCTTTTCCCAGGCGGACAGAAAGTGCAGCGCCGGAGGGGCAGAAGAAAGCAACTCCTTGTAAAGTGTCGAGAGGGTTTTTTTCGGTATCTCGGAAAAACAAAGCTTTTTCTCCAGCCAAGTAGGTGTATCAGTAGCAAGAAGAGGTAGCTTAAGAGCTTTAATATCTCGGCTAAATGCCCCGGTTGAGAGAAAGGAGAGGGCTTTGACTCTCGGCAGAGTGTGGATCTTATCCCATGCCAAGTCCCCAGTTGTGGAAGTGATGTCTTTTAAGGTGAGGTCCGACAGTAGGCTCCAGACTCCGGAAGGTCTGAGAATGTCGGGGTGAATATAATTCTGTAGCAGGTGTAGAGGAAGGTGAATGTTGGGGAACCTAAGGTCTTGGGATTTATATAGTTTAGCCCATTCCACCAACATGCCTTTCCAAATGGGGGAGGCATATGAGTTGTTTGGGGTGCATGTGCGGATTCCCCACAGGATAAGACCTTCTTTATAGGTGATAAGGGCATGTTCCAATTGTACGCAAAGATTCGGGGGTTGGCGTGAAAGGAGAGAAAAGCACCTGTTTAGGAGCGACGCTGTATAATAGGTTTGGATGTCGGGCATACCGAAGCCCCCAAATCTTTTTTCCTTTGTCAATGTTGAGTAGGCTATCCTAGAGGATTTGCCCGCCCACATGAACAATGAGAACATACGGCGTATCTCCATGAAAAAGGAGCGGGGTAGCCAAATTGGCAGTGTTTGTATTAAATACAGGAGTTTGGGTACTATGAAGGCTTTAAGGAAGTTCTTCCTGCCTATCCAGGAGATAAAGGGGAGTTTGAGGGACTGCAGGCGTGTTCTAATATCTTTGAGTAGAGGGGCGTAGTTGAGACTAAATAGGTTGTCATGGTTGGCTGAGATCCGTATTCCTAGGAACATGATATCATGGGGGGCCCAAGCAAAGGAGGTGGTGCGTTTAAGGTTCTTGACTACATAGGATTTGCAAGATACATTCAAGGCCAGAGATTTGCTATAATTAATCTTAAAATTAGAAATCCATCCGAACTCTTCGAACAGAGAGTGGAGCCGTGGGAAGGAAATCGTGGGGTTGGTGGTCATAATTAGCAGATCATCGGCAAATGCTGCGGTGATATGGGTACAAGAACCCATCTTGATACCTTTAATATCTGGATCTTGTCTGATCTTGCATAGTAGGGTCTCCATCACTATGACAAAAAGGGACGGGGAGAGGGGGCATCCCTGTCTAGTGCCATTGGATATGGCAAAGGCAGGTGAAAGAGTGCCGTTGACCTTGACCCTGGCAGAGGGGGACGAATACAAGGAGAAAATAGCTGCGATAAACTGATCAGGGAAGCCAAATTGCGACAGGGCCGCAGACATGTACTGCCAGCTGACCCTGTCGAAGGCCTTCTCCGCATCGGTACTGAGTAAAGCTAGAGGAGTAGAAGTGCTCCGAGCCCAATTCATGAGGTGGAGGAGGCGGACGGTATTTTCGTTCCCCTGTCTGCCAGCGACAAACCCAACTTGCTCCCTATGGATGATGTCAGGGAGGATCTGCTGGATCCCGTGTGCCAAGATCTTAGCCCACCATTTTACATCTGTATTGAGGAGTGAAATTGGGCGATAGCTACCGCAGTTCAGGGGGTCTTTGTTCTCTTTATGAATAATCGCAATGTGGGCCGATAGTGATTGGGGAGGGAGTTGGCCTCCGTTTAGAAGGTGATTACACATGGAGCGGAAGTGTGGCACTAGGATATCTTGAAAGTTTTTATAGTAGGTAATGGAGAAGCCGTCAGGTCCAGGGCTCTCCCTGAGGGGATAGAGGCCAGTACTTTCCGCGCCTCCGTGTCTGTGATTGGGGCTATTAGGTGAGTAGCCTGGGCCGGTGTGATGTTGGGGAGATGCAAGGAGGAGAGAAATTTTTCTGTGGCGTCTGTGAGGGTGTTAAGTGACTGATCTGAGGGGAGTGGGAGATTGTAGAGCTCCGTATAGAAGGTGCTAAAGGCCTTCGCAATGTCAGAGGTGGACTTAAGGTGGGTTCCTTTAGCATCTTTGATAGCGGAGATAAAGGAGTCTGAATATTGTTTTTTAACTAGTGCTGCCATAAGTTTGTTCCCTTTATCGCCATGGGCATATGATTTAAACCTGGATCGTAGGAGAAGTTTGGCCGAAGTTACATTGAGTAAGTTCTTAAGTTTTGTTCTGGCATCAATAAGTTCAGCTGCACAACTAAGCGCCTGTGATTGTTTGTGTACCAGCTCGAGCGACTCAATTTGGGTCAAAAGGGTGGCAATAGCGTGGGAGCGCTGTTTTTAATGTGGGAGCCAAGGGCAATAAGTTCACCCCGGATCACCGCTTTATGGGTTTCCCAGACAATGGGTGGTGAGGGAGGAGTGTGTCCAGCATTGTTCCGCTGGAAGAACTCGGTCAGTGAAGAGGCTAGTTTCTGGGAGTTGGTCTGGTCTAAAATTAGGGTATCGTTGAGGCGCCAGTTCCATTCCCTTTTCGGGAGGGTAGTCAATGAAAAATGTAGAAAAATTGGGGAGTGGTCTGACAGAGTAATATTACCTATCTTGGCTTGTAGAAGTAATTGGGCGTGTTTTGAGGATAGAAAGAAGTGGTCCAATCTATGGTATGAGGACTTGGCATGGGAAAAGAAGGTATAATCCCTACCTGAGGGGTTCAGAGTGCGCCATGTGTCAAACACACCCAATTTTCTCAAGGCTAGTTTCAAACGCCTTAGGCGTATGTGTGTAATAGCCGATTTCCCAGAGGAGGAGTCTAAGCTAGGGTCTAGGGATACATTAAAGTCTCCTCCTAAAATGACAATACCTTCTTTGAAGGAGGATAGGTGTGAGAGGGTCTGAATCAGCCATTGGACCTGTCCCCTGTTCGGAGCGTACACATTAGCTAGCGTGATCTGGGTGTCAGCAATTTTGCCCTTCACAAACAAGTACCGACCCTCGGGGTCTGAAGAAGAAGCCGAGACTACAAAGGGAGTTGTTTGTGAATGGCTATGCTAACGCCTCTGCTAGCCGAGCCATGCGTACTGTGGTACCATTGCGAAAAATTTTTGGGCGGGAGGTTAGGTATCTTACCCGACCGGAAGTGGGTCTCTTGGAAGAATGCGATGGAGACTTTGTCTTTCTGCAGTAGAGATAGGATTTGCGATCTCTTACATGGCTCGTTCAGACCTCTGACGTTGAAGGAAGAAACTATGACTTCAGCCATCACAAGGCAGTAGTGGGGTACGTCGCATGTCAACAGTTGCAAACCAGTCGAGCGTGGAAGAAGGGGGGACACATCAGGAGGAGGGAGGACAAAGACAAAAAGGAAAAAACATCTGCAATTAAAGAAACAGAAAGTTAAATGCAGCAGCCAAAGCAAAACATATAGAAATGAAAGCTCCACAGAGCGCCAGATGATGAGGTGATCCTTTCTCATGACGGCGGTCGGCCGGGATCCATCGGGCGGGGGTCTCGTAGAGCACTTGAGGGCCAGAAAGAGGCCATCAGGGGGTAGGGTCGTGAACCAGGTTTGATGCTGGCTAAACCCCAGCTTCTGAGGGGGAAGTAGGGAGAGGTAGTATTAACTATAAAACTTAGTAATAACAAGGTCCCAGATAGAACGTAGAGGTAAAGTCTCTCTCATGCTGTAACGAGGGACGTCATCAGGGTGTCATCCGAGGTCACAGGCGGGGTGACCGCGGAAAGATGTGCCCTTGTAGAGGGCTGTAAAGTCAGTTAGTGTCCCATAAGTGACATATCCTCTCAGCGATGCGGAGGAATATCGGAATTAGCGGGAAGCTAGCGTTCCCGGTTGGGTCTGGGTGCTTTACCCGAGGTGACAGTGTTCCACTGATCCGTGCTTGGAGGCGAGGGTATAGGTTTTCCCTGGTCGGCAGGCATCCAGGACGGTATCTCCATAGGTGAAATACCTATATGTTCCCATGCAGCATGTAGATCCTGAGGGGAGCGTATAGTAATCTGTCTCCCGTTTTCATAACGGCCAGGCCGAACGGGTAAAGCCATCTGAACTGGATGGCAGAGGCCTTGAGAGCTTCTAGTAGCGGGCGGAGAATTCGGCGTTTCGCCAGCGTAGAAGGAGCTAGATCCTGAAAGAACAAGATCGGTGTGTCTTCAAATTCAAGGCGGTCTGCCTCTCTACCTGCTTTCAGCAGAGCCGCAGTGTCCACATAGCTAAGAAGGCCACAGATGACGTCTCTCGGCGGGTCAGAGCCTTTAGGCCTGGGTCTCAAAGCTCGGTGGATCCTTTCAATTGTTATTTTCGCAGCTCTGTCAGGTCCCAGAAGATTCGCGAAAATTTCGCACGCGATTTTTCCAGAGCTTCAGATGCGAATGTTTCGGGAGACCACGAATCCGAATGTTCCGTCTGCGGCTGCGATTTTCTTGGTCTTCGATGCGCAGCAAAGCATCATTGAGCAGGTCATTATGCGATTTAAGTGACGCACATATTTCTCCCTCGTGGCGAATAATCGCGTCATGTGAATTTTCTAATGCCGCAACCCGCTGTCCCATGCTGCGCAGATCTACCTTGATCTCGGCTAGGTCTTGTCGCAGGGGAGCCAGAGCAGAGTCCAGGACCTCCCGAAGAGCCTTCTTTGAAAGAGTTCCACTCTGTTTTCGGGCTCTGTAATCCGAGATGTCAGATGCGCTTCCTGCTTCTGAATATTCTTCTTCCTCAGAGTGTTGAGATGCTGGTGCCATCTTGGGAGTTTCAGCCACACGGGTCTTGGGCTGTTTCTTCAGGTATTGCTCCATATCTGGCTGTTTAGAGCGGACCTGGGTGGGTTCTGCAGGGTCCTTGGTGCGGTCTCTCCCCACTTTGCCCATTTGTGCCTCTAAAAAGTGCTTTTGATGGGGTTAATCACCAGCAAGTTGTAGGAGCTCAGCAACAGGCAGCCATTCAGCTAGGCAGCCAAGCTCCGCCCCCCATAGTAGTTATATTCTTGTACATAGGAGCAGTATTATAGTAGTTATATTCTTGTATATAGGGATAATATTATAGTAGTTATATTCTTGTACATAGAAAACAGTATTATAGTTGTTATATTCTTGTACATAGGAGGCAGTGTTATAGTAGTTATATTCTTGTACATATGAGCAGTATTATAGTTGTTATATTCATGTAGATCGGAGCAGTATGTTAGTAGTTATATTCTTGTATATAGGAGGCAGTATTATAGTAGTTATATTCCTGCACATAGGGAAAGTATTATAGTTATTAGACTCTTGTACATAGGTGCAGTATTATAATAGTTATATTCTGGTACATAGGAGCAGTATTATAGTAGTTATATTCTTGTACATAGAGGCAGTATTATAGTAGTTATAGTCTTGTACATAGTAGCAGTATTATAGTAGTTATATTCTTGTACATAGGCGCAGGATTATAGTAGTTATATTCTTGTACATAGGAGGCAGTATTATAGTAGTTATATTCTTATACATAGGAGTAGTATTATAGTAGTTACATTCTTGTACATAGGAGCAGTATTATAGTAGTTATATTCTTCCACATAGGAAACAGTATTATATTAGTTATATTCTTGAATATAGGAGCAGTATTATAGTAGTTATATTCTTGAATATAAGAGCAGTATTATAGTAGTTATATTCTTGTACAGATAAGTAGTATTATAGTATTTATATTCTTGTACATAGAAGCAGTATTATGGTAGTTTTATTCTTGTACATAGGAGCCATATTATAGTAGTTATATTCTTGTACATAGGAGCAATATTATAATAGTTATATTCTTGCATACAGGAACAGTCATAGGGGCAGAATTATAGTAGTTATTTTATTTTACATTGTATATAGGAGCAGTATTATAGCAGTTATATTCCGGTTCATTAGAAGGCAGTATTATAATACTCATGGCTATAGAAATACACAGAAGCATTTGATTATTTTATAACTGGAGTAGTCCTTTGATATATGACTGGATGTTTGGATACTGTATTCTAGTAAATAAGTACTTATATATTTTAATAAAAGAAGAAAGTCCAGTATATATAGCAGAACTGGTGCAGTATAATAATACATCTCCTGTATTTTTAATAAAAGCAGCAGTGGATTTCTCAGCAGGTCGCCATTGGCAGAGATCTGGTCTGTGTCCTTGAGTCCCGTCTTCTCGAAGATATATTGTATTCATATACTCGCCTACTCCCTATTGCTATTTTCATTCACAAGTCTTCAGGCTTCCAAAAATAAGAATGTATTTAATAACCTCGGTATGTGTGCCAAGTGCCATCTATTGACAGTGTCTTTCTTTTTCTGCCAGCGAATGCTAACATGGTGTCAGGGAGCCGAGATCTGTATGTAACATTAAGATGATAAATTTTCCTTCTTTTATTCCATTTCCAAAAATTCTCCTCTGCAGTCAAGAACTCTTTCTTCCACTTTTGCAAGGAAACTCAACAGATAATTTCAGATGGGGAACTTGAGCGTGGTATGAGGGTCCCTCTCCCGATGCTGTGAGGGGATTAAAAGGGGGCCCTTTAAACTACTATTTCTTTAGGCCAAACACAAGAGAATTCAGGTGGCACTGCTGCAATATTTTCCCACAGCTGCAATTTTAAACAGCGCTAAATTGAGACTAGCTGTGATAGCGGTTGTAGGGTTAATGGTGTTGCTCAGCTCCAATGCAGGATAGAGTAAAATAGTAACCAATTTGGCATGAAGAGGAATGAGCGGCACTCACCAATTATGTTCCATCACTTTTTCTTTTCCTTTATTGATCCATAAACGAATTCTCGGACCAACGTCACTGTGGCATTGGGGGGGACACACAAAAGATTGCGGTAAGGAAGCGACGACGGCTGTTTCGCGCTGACACCTGCGCGTCTTCAGGCCACTACAGAATCAAGCTGTACTTAGCGCACCTTTATGACGTCAACCACCCGCCCTAGCCAGGTGAGCGCTGATTGCTAAAAGCTTGTAAAAACATTACAGTGATCTTGCAAGACAGCGCTCAAATTTTATTTTTTTTTGTCGCCATGTTTTGACCGCTATAACGTATTTGTAAATAAGTGTATGGCGTTGTATGGGGGCTTATTTTTTGCGGGGCGATCTTAACTTTTAGTTGATACAATTATGGGGTGTGTAGGACTTTTTGATCGCTTTTTATTAAATTTTTTTTGAGGAAATGAAGCGTCCAAAAACGGCAAATCGGCCATTTGGGCGCTTTTTTCCGTTTTTCTGTTTACCGTATGGGAAATATATTTTTATATTTTTATACTATGGGCGTTTTCACACATTACGACACCCATGATGTGTATTTTTTATTATTTTATTTTAATTTTGGGGAAAGGGGGTGATTTAAATTTTTAGTTTTTATTTATTTATTTATTTATTTATTTATTTTTTTACACTTTTATATAGATCCCATAGGGACCTATATAAATCAGTTACCTGATTGCTTCTATCATAAACTCCAATACACTTGTATTGGAGTTTATGAGCATTTTACTACTTTCCTATGAAGCCCTATTGCTAACAAGGGCTCTATAAGAAATAGTAAGTGATAGCCTTAAGCTGAATGAAAGGCTTGAGGCTATCCCTTACAGCGCTCCGATTCTCCCGATCACCACTAGGGGGAGCCGGAGCGCTGCCGAAAGTTTTACTTTCGGTTTTAGCGCGTGCAGATGCCGTGATCAGGATTGATCACGGCATCTGCGGGGTTAAATGATCGCGATCGGCAGCGCTGCCGACCGCGATCATCAGCTGCGGGGGTCAGCTACAGGAATCAGCCGGACCCCCGCAGCGATGGTGCCCGCAGCGGCCAGGAGCGGGCGCCATCTTCAGGGACTGGACACATGACGTACCCATACGTCATGTATCCTTAAGGAGTTAAGTTCAATGTTTTGTTAATCTGAATTTTATGTGATGGATCAGAACACAATAGTCTAAGTTGGTGAAGTGAATCGAGAAAAATATATAAATAAAACTATCGTTTAGAAATAGAAAACATAAAATTGGCATGTGCGTATGTATTCACCACCTTTGTTAGGAAGCCCATAATAATGTCTGGTGCAACCAATTGCCTTCAGAAGTTACATAATTAGTGAAATGATGTCACCTGTGTGTGATCTAAGTGTCACATGATCTGTCATTACATATACACACCTTTTTAAAAAGGCCGCAGAGGCTGCAACACCTAAGCAAGAGGCATTACTAACAAACACTGCCATGAAGACCATGGAACTCTCCAAACAAGTAAGGGACAATGTTGTTGAGAAGTACAAGTCAGGGTTAGGTTATAAACAAAAAAATCAAAATCTTTGATGATCCCCAGGAGCACCATCAAATAGAACATGGCAAAACAGCAAACCTGCCAAGAGACGGCCGTCCACCAAAACTCACGGACCGGGCAAGGAGAGCATTAATCAGAGTGGCAGCACAGAGACCTAAGGTAACCCTGGAGGAGCTGCAGAGTTCCACAGCAGAGACTGGAGTATCTGTACATAGGACGACAATAAGCCGTACGCTCCATAGAGTTTGGCTTTATGGCAGAGTGGCCAGAATAAAAGACGTTACTTTCAGCAAAAAACAAAGAGGCGCGATGTGAGTTTGTGAAAAGGCCTGTGGGAGACTCCCAAACTGTATGGAGGAAGGTGCTCTGGTCTGATGAGACTAAAATTTAGATTTTCGGCCATCAAAGAAAACGCTATGTCTGGCACAAACCCAACACATGACATCACCCAAAGAACACCATCCCCAAAGTAAAACATGGTGGTGGCAGCATCATGGGGGGGATGGGACTGGAAAACTGGTCAGAGTTGAGGGAAAGATGAAAGGTGCTAAATACAGGGATATTTTTGAGCAAAACCTGTACCACTCTGCGCTTGATCTGAGGCTAGGACGGAGGTTCACCTTCCAGCAGGACTGACCCCAAACACACGGCTAAAGCAACACTTGAGTGGTGTAAGCGAAAACATGTAAATGTGTTGGAATGGCCGAGTCACAGCCCAGATCTCAATCCAATAGAAAATCTGCGGTCAGACTTAAAGATTGCTGTTCACAAATCACAAGCACAAACCATCCAACCTGAAGGAGCTGGAGCAGCAAGGAGGAATGGGCAAAAATCCCAGTGGTAAGATGTGGCAGCTCATAGAGACTTATCCAAAGCAACATGGAGCTGTGATTGCCGCAAAAGGTGGCTCTACAAAGTACTTTAGGGGGGGGGGGGGTGAATAGTTATGCACATTGACTTTTTCTGTTATTTTGTCTTATTTGTTGTTTGCTTCACAATAAAAAAAAACATCTTCAAAGTTGTGGGCATCTTCTGTAAATAAATTATGCAAATCCTCAAACAACCCATGTTAATTCCAGGTTGTGAAGCACCAAAACACGAAAAAGTCAAGGGGGTGAATACTTGTATCTATAGGGCAGAGGCCAGCACCATAAAATCCCCTGGATCGAGCCGAAATAAATGTGCCATTTGTAAAAAGACACTGCCGTCAAAAACTAAAAAGGCACTTTGCCCCAGATGTATGTATAAAGTAATGACTGAATCCCCTTCCTTGCTAGAATCAATTAAAAGTCTGATTAAGGAAGAAGTAAAGGCGGTTATAGATTTAAGATTACCGCCGTGCTCCAACCATCAACTTCACAAAAATCGCAGGTGTCGGATTTTTAGGGTGAACCAACCAGACTCTGATGATGGGGAAATATTTTCAGATGTAAATTCTGAATCCTCTGAAGATGGTTCGGGTAAACCTTTGTGTCTCCCAGAGGATACAGAAAAATGATTAAAGAATATAAGAGCCACTATGAAAATTGAGGACGTAAAAGAATCCCAATCCATTCAAGATCAAATGTTTAAGGGATTGGGGGAAAAGAAAAGAAGAGTTTTTTCCATCCATAATAATATAAAGATACTAATCGCTAGAGAATGGAAGGATCCTGAAAAATGAAATATGATTCCAAATGCCTTTAAGAGGAAATATCCTTTTGCAGAATCAGATTCAGCTTTGTGGGATAAAACTATGCCCGCATATCCAAAAAGACTTCTCTGCCTTTTGAAGATATGGTCTCTTAAAAGATCTGATGGATAAAAAATGTGAGGGTCTTCTTAAACGGGCATGGAAGACAAACATGGCTATGCTAGGACCTAGTATAGCGGCTACTTGTACTTCCACATCATTGTCTGTCTGGTTAGCCCAATTGGAAGAACATCTGGCAGCGGGTACCCCTAGAGAGGAAATCCTAGCCTCGATCCCTTTTCTGAAGCAGGCCTCAAATTTTTTGTCTAATGCCTCAGCAGATCTAGTAAAGCTCTACGCCAGATCCTCAGCCCTCTCTAATGCCGCCCGCAGAGCAATATGGCTCAGGTCATGGTCGGGAGATGCCAGCTCTAAAAATCGCCTTTGCTCCATACTGGGTGAGGGGGACAAGTTGTTTGGTTCAGTATTAGATGATATTCTGGACAAGGCATCTGACAAGAAAAAAAGACTTTCCTTCAGACTCAAAATTTTACCAGCAGAAACGTTCCTTTCGAAATCAGAAAAGAACCAGACCAGATCAGAGGAGAAAAGAGGGTTCTGGGAATTGGCAGCCCCCTAGAGGAAAGAAAATGTGGAGCCCCAGTATTGGGTCTACAACACAATGAAAGCTAGATATCCCTCAAAGGAAGGAAAACCGAGCAAAGGGGTGTCTCCATTACAGATATCACCAAATCCACCATATTAAGTGGCCCCTATGTCAAGATCCCGCTTTTTTACAAGCTTTAAGGATGTGACGGGGAAAACCTAAGCCAGTTATCCATCCACAGACAGCTGTTTCGGGGTGTTGCCCCTCATCAGTGTGGAGTAGGATTCTGTCTAACCAGGAGCAATGCCTTGGAGACAACTCAAACAAAACAATAGCTGATCTCAGGGAGACCAGCTACAAAAACACCACGGAGCCTCACTTAAGAGTCTCAACACAGCAATCGGAAGTGCAAAGCTCCCTGAGAAACAGTAATATGCCAAATAAATGTGGAGCCCCAGTTATGGGTCTACAACACAATGAAAACCAGATATCCCTCAAAGGAAGGAAAACCGGTGCAAAGGGGTGTCTCCATTATAGAAACAGCTGTCTGTGGATGGATAACTGGCTTAAGTTTTCCCCGTCACATCCTTAAAGCTTGTAAAAAAGCGGGATCTTGACATAGGGGCCACTTAATATGGTGGATTTGGTGATCTCTGTAATGGAGACACCCCTTTGCACCGGTTTTTCTTCCTTTGAGGGATATCTGGCTTTCATTGTGTTGTAGACCCAATACTGGGGCCCCACATTTTTTTTGCATAAAACTGTTTCCCAGGGAGCTTTGCACTTTGAAATGCTATGTTGAGACTCTTAACTGAGGCTCCGTGGTGTTTTTGTGGCTGGTCTCCTCGAGATAAGCTATTGTTTTTTTTTTTTCTCTAGAGGAAAAGGCAGAGGTTTTTTGTTCACTCCAGAAACTTCCACAAAGCCCTCACAATGACACCAAATTTCAGGTAGGAGAGACAGGCGATGTTCCTCTGGGGGAAACACAATGGGCGCACTATAGGGTAATAACGTCACACAGAATGATTGGAAGAAAACTCCAATGAGGAGGCTCACCTTGGGGTGTTGTGCAGAGGAGCAGGCACAACACTACTGTGG
Source organism: Bufotes viridis (assembly GCA_033119425.1). Lineage (NCBI taxonomy): Eukaryota > Metazoa > Chordata > Amphibia > Anura > Bufonidae > Bufotes > Bufotes viridis. The sequence goes on from CM065594.1 coordinate 266,062,635, forward strand.
GCTCAGAACGGTGGAGGTATGAAAGCCCCAAACGTAGGCAGTCATGCAGCCAGGGATGGTAGTACTTCCACAGGGATGCCTGTGGTCCACCGGAGAGCAGAAGGATCCTTGAATAATGAGAGAAATCCCACCGGGCAACAGACCGGTCTAAATGCTTCTTAGTTATCTCAGTCACATGACCAAATCTCTCCAAAGCCCATACACTGCAAGCTGTACTATGGGCAAGTAGTGTATGGGCTTTGGAGAGATTTGGTCATGTGACTGAGATAACTAAGAAGCATTTAGACCGGTCTGTTGCGCCGTAGGATTTCTCTCATTCTTCAAAAATTTCAGGTAGGAGGCAGACTAAAAATGTTCACCTCGGCCTGGGGAAATATTTCCACTTCTCCTTGGGTATTAAGTACTATAAGTGAAGGCTACAAACTGGAATTCACTGCTCTGCCTCCAGATTTTTAAACATACAACAAGCCTTTGCTTCAAATACAAAAACAGCTGGTTCTAGAATCAGAAATACTATCTCATCTGCAAAAGCGAGTCATAATACCGGTTCCAAAAGATCAGGAAGGAATAGGATTTTACTTGCCTATCTTCCTCATCCAGAAACCAAACAAGTCTTTCAGATTAATTATAAATCTGAAGAGGTTAAACAAAATATAAACTACTAAAGATTTAAAATGGAGACGATCAGGTCCACAGTAAATCTTTTGACTCTGTATTTCTACATGGTAACCTTGGATCTCTCCAACGCATACTACCATGTCCCCATTCACAGGGACTATCAGAAATTTCTCAGGATCGCAATATTTCTGAAGGGGCAAAAATTTCACTTTTAATTTCAGGCCCTGCCTTTTGGATTATCCTCAGCCCCAAGAATCTTCTCAAAAATTAAGGCCGAGGTGACGAGTTTCCTACATCTTCAGGGCATCATGATTGTTCCATACCTGGATGACTTTTTAGTGGCAGCACCGTCCCTACAGGATCTCCAGGTTCATTTACAAATTATACAAAGGAAGCTGTTGGAATTAGGAATTCCACAAGGAAAAATCAGACCAAATTCCCAGCCGGGAAAAAATATTTTTGGGTGTCATGCTCGACTCCCACAATCTTATATCTTTCCTTCCTCAAGAAAAACAGACTTCCCTCTCTCAAAAAGTCTCACTATTTTGCGAATCCAGAATAGTGTGCATCAGGGACATCATGACTCTGTTAGGCCATCTAACTTACTCCATTCCAGCAGTCAGTTGGGCTCAACACCACACAAGGACATTACAGGGATTTCTCCTAAAAAGCTGGGATGGAAATCAAAACACTCTAGACAGAAGAAGAAAAGTTCTTTTAAAAGTAAAACAGTCTCTCTTTTGGTGGAAGATCAGGAGAAATCTTCCACCAAGAGGAGTATTTTGGCGACATACAAATCTGGTTGTTATTACAACTGACGCCAGCAGTCGAGGATGGGGGGGGCCACACCAAAGAGCAAGTGGTACAAGGAATCTAGGGTCATAAGATGGCAGCAGCATCCTTCAATTTAAAGGAACTGATGGCAGTCTTCAAAGTACTTCTTTCTCTGCCGTCGACCATAAGATCCCAACACGTAAAGATTTTGTCTGACAACTCCATCACCGTAGCCTATCTAAATCGGCAAGAAGGAAAACAGAGCAAAGCGCTGCGGGAACTTTAGGGAAAAATCTTTTGTTGGGCAGAAAGGAACTTGGCTTCATTGACTGCCGTTCATCTAAAAGGCAGAGAAAATATAGTAGCAGACTTTCTCAGCAGGGAAGGCTTAAGAGAAGGAGAATGGTCTCTAGATCACAACATGTTCAAACAAATATCAAAGAGATGGGGTACCCCAATAGTGGACCTTTTTGCAGATCGGAGAAACAGACAAGTAGAAAGGTTCGGTACCCTCTCCATTTGAGATTGTTGTGGCAGACCTAGGGTCATTCATGTGATGATCGAGCCACGTGTTTAAGGTGAATGACGTAGACGGAGGAAAATGACATAAGCCAGCACCAGGGGCGTAGCGTGGGGGGGGCCGTTGCCCCGGGCGCCAGACTGCAGGGGCTGGCAGCCGTTTGCACAAAAAAAAAATCTATGAAGTTGCTAACTGAGAGCAGCGCCACAGAGTGAGGAGCAGTATCATCAGAACAAGTGCCCCTGATCAATCACCACGGCAGTGCGAAGCTCCGCCCACAGCAGTGCGAAGCTCCGCCCACCTTCCAGCCGGGAAAGACACAGTGGAGCTGGTGCAAGAAGAAGAAGAAGAAGGCTGCTGCAGTGTGTCGCTTCAGGACTCCACAGCAGGCAGCCTGAATGTGAGTCAGTCAGACAGTCAGTGTGACAGCTCCCAGAGTGTTAGGTGTGGGATGGGCAGGCGGTCTATTAAGGGTAATACTGGTGGTAGGCCTGGAATATGGACACCAGAGGTGACATCCTTTGGGTAGTACTGTCTCTGGCCATCCTTCACCAGCAGATTCCTGACTGCCACCTGATTGCCCTGGCTCTCAGTGTCACAGTGTGACTGAATCACTCCCTGAGTGTTAGGTGTGGGGTGACTTATTCACACTGTGACACTGAGAGCCAGGGCAAGCAGATGGCAGTCAGGAATCTGCTGGTGAAGGATGGCCAGAGACAGTACTGGTGTCCATATACCAGGCCTACCAGTATTACCCCTTCATACACCACCTGCTCATCTGGTAAGGGTGACCAGGTGGTATATGAAGGGTTAATACTGGTGGTAGGCCTGGTATAGTTGAGATGAGCAGAGATGGCATCCTCTGGGCAGTATTGTCTCTGGTCATCCTTCACCAGCACCCTGACTGCCACCTGCGTAGCCTGGCTCTCATGGCACTTCACTGCCTGCTGCTTAGGGTACTTTCACACTTGCGTTACTCTTTTCTGGCATAGAGTTCCGTCAAAAGGGCTGATCAGGCATATCCCAGTGCATTCTGAATGGATAGAAATCTGTTCAGTTTGCATCGGTATGCCTTCCGTTCACTCACTGTCAGGCGTTTTGGCCGGACATAATATCGCAGCATGCTGCAGTATTATGTCCGTCCAAAATGCCTGATCAGTCGCCGGAATGCCGGATCCGGCACTAATTCCCATTGACTTGCATTAGTGCCAGATTCGGCATTCTGAAACAACTGAAGGACGGATCGCAGACCGGGAAAACTGTGAAAAAGACTGCAAGACAGATCCGTCCATCCGCATGACAAGCGGAGGGACGGATCCATTCTTGCAATGCATTTGTAGACGGATCCGCACCCGGATCCGACTACAAATGCTGTCAGTTGTCACACTGAACAGCGGATCCGGCAGGCAGCTCCGACGACAGAACTGCCTGCCGGATCACACTAACGCTAGTGTGAAAGTACCCTTAGCTATCAGTGAGTGACAGTCAGTGTCAAAGGCTACGCAGGTGGCAGTCAGGATGCTGGTAAAGGATGACCAGAGACCAGGGGCGTAGCTATAGGGGGTGCAGAGGTAGCAGTCGCTACCGGGCCCAGGAGCCTGAGGGGGCCCAAAGACCCTTGTGCCGCATAAGAAGACACACAAAGCACTGAGGGAAGGGGGGCCCAAGTTGAACTCTTGCACCAGGGCCCATGAGCCGTTAGCTACGCCCCTGCCAGAGACAGTACTGCTCAGAGGATGCCATCTCTGCTATCCATATACCAGGCCTACCACCAATATTACCCCTTCATATACCACCTAGTCACCCTGACCAGGCGGTATATGAAGGGGTAATACTGGTAGGCCTGGTATATGGACAGCAGAGATCTGTATTATTAGTATATAATGCCCCACAGTATTATTAGTATATAATAGCCCCTCTGTATTAATATAATATATGATGGCCCCTCTGTATTATTAGTATATATACTGGCCCTCTCTGTATTATTAGGATATATAATTGCCCCTGTGTATAATGATAGAAGAGGATGATAGTAAAGTGAGGAATTTAAAAATGTTTTCTGTGAAACTCTGCAGAGACGAGACGTGGCTAATAAAAGGTGTGATGACGTTCTAATTTCCGAATGAAGACGGTGGCCCACCATGCCATATCCTGGCCCCAGACTTCAGGTCACACTGTGTGTGTTCTGAATTTTGGGGGTTCACACCCATCTACTGCATTATCTGTACTCCGAGAGCTATCACTGTATTATCTGTAGTGTTACATAGGACTGCAAGTGACATCCACTATGTTATCTGTAAAAAGGGGCGTGCCCACAGGTTGGGGGGGGGGGGGCGCAATACATAGCTTGCCCCGGGTGCTGGCAACCCACGCTACGCCACTGGCCAGCACACAGGTTAAAACTCTTCTATGTTCTCATATTGGGAGTGTCCTAGGCCCTTTATTTATACCCATTCCAAGGGTGTAACCTCTTAAAGTATTAACATGATTGGTTTACAAATATTCCAACAATAACTTCTGATTGGTATACAAATAACACTTCTAATTGGTCAGAACTGAATCCACCTATTGATTGGTTAGTATTCTATAAGCTTTCTATTTTCTACTAACGGGTTAATTGCTGAGACAGGTTTTTTTTTTTTTTTTTTGCAAAGAATGCATACTGGTAGCTTAGCAGTATTCAGCTTATCTTATCTTAACACACACTTGCTAACTTCTTCAGTAGCTCATTACCATTTTCTTATGGGGTACAGAAATTTAAACACAAAAGTCTCTTTGTCACAGAAAGGCTGGGTACTTCTTTAACAGGATCAACCTCTCATAGTAGACGCTCGGTCCTCCCCATGGCCAGAAGGTCTGCTTCATGCTTTTCCATCCTTCAGCTTAATTCCAAGAGTATTGATAAAGACAATAGAGGAAAAAGCGCGATTGATACTGATAGCACCCTTCAGGCCGAAAAGATCCTGGTTTCCTCTCCTATTCGATCTGGCGGAAGGGGAGTTCTGGCCTTTCCCATCGTATCCAGGTCTACTGCGTCAGGGCCCAGTGTCCCATCCAAGCGTCTCCCAATTACATCCAACAGCATGGAAACTGAGCAGGTTATGTTAGAACAGAAAGATCTGTCGGAGCCAGTGATTTCCACTCTTTTATTGAGTAAAAAAGACACAACTTCAAAAATCTATTTAAGAACATGGAAAGCCTTCTTAAAATTTGCAGGGGATAGATGGTATCACAACCCGGATCCGGATGTACCCCTTATATTAGATTTCTTTCAATCAGGTCTAGATAAGGGGCTCAGACCAAGCACCCTCGGCATTAAGTACGTTTCTGGAAATAAAGTTGGCCCCTGATAAAACGGTTCCTAAAAGGCACTGCAAGACAGTTTCCGTTTTTTCATTACACTATCCCTCCTTGGGATCTAAACCTGGTGCTTGAAGTTCTAATGGATGTACCCTTTGAACCTTTACAGGATATTCCTCAAAAACTTTTAACATACAAAAACCCCTTTTTATTGGCAATGACTTTAGCCAGAAGGGTGGGGGAGATCCAGGCTTTTTCCCGTAGATCTCCTTACCTCACAGTTCTCGAGGACAGTATTATTTTTAGACATACCCCTATGTTTTTGCCTAAAGTCGTATCTAGGTTTCATCGCCAACAGGAGATATCTTTTTGCCCGAATCCATCTTCAGAAACAAATAAAAGATATCATAATCTGGACGTAAGACGATGCATACTAACTTACCTAGAAGTCTCTAAGGAATTCGGGAACTCGGATTATCTTCTTCTTCAATATCAAGGCCATCATAAGGGTTGGGCAGCAAGCAAGAGTACCATTGCAAGATGGATAAGAAGTACCATAGAATTTTGTAATCCCCTAGGGGGATGCTCGCTCACTCTACCTGGGCAGTATCGGCCTTCCGGGCAGAGAATGCCTCTGCATCAGTCGAATAAATATCCAGGGAACCCAAATGGGCAAACCTAAACACTTTTTTCAGACATTATAAGTTGGATGTGCTCCATAACTATGATTTATCATTTGGCAGAAAAGTATGGTCTGCGGTAGTCCCACCCTAAGTTCTTTTTTCTGTGTTAATCCTCCTGTGAGTGCCGTTGTGGAGACGCCTGGGAAAAGGGTTAATTACTCTTGCCGGTAATTGGATTTTCCAATAGACTCCACAACGGCACTGGAGCTTTCCCAACCCCTCTTTGTTTTTTCCTTAATTGCATGATTTATGTGATATTGTGTTCATTAGATATTTCAATACACTTCTTTGCATTACTAACCATGTCATTAACTGAAGCAGGTAAAGGTAGGAAGCCTTTAAAACTTGAGCTTCTACATTGTTCCCTGTCCTGGGGAGAAGGGGACACCCTTCTGTTAGTGCCCTTGTGGAGGCTATTGGAAAATCCAATTACCGGTAAGAGTAATTAACCCTTTTCTGGCAGGTCATAAAGAGAGATACTTACAAGTCCCGTGGGCCCCCCTGTATGATTGGGCTGCTGTCAATCACTGGACTCAATCATAGAAAAAGTATAAATTAATAAAATACAAGTTATACAATTTTTTTTTTTCACATATAACTATATACTGTATCAATCTACACAACTCCTCCTGCTCTGTGTATAAGGCTTGTTCAATGTGACAGGTTCCCTTTAAGGTCATTCTCGCACAATATCACTTAGTGAGAATAGCCTGGGGTTAGTAATTTGAAAAACTGAAAATAGTATTTGGGAGCATTGTTAAGATAGGTGTCCTGATCACAGGCGGAAAGCATGTCCGGATGAAATCCCTTTATTTTGGGAACTGCTCACATTAAAAAACGTGGATACAAAAGAATGCTACGTTTCGGCTCTCACACAGCCTTTGTCAAGCATAATGTGCTCAATACATACATGAGTTTATAAAGTAAAGACTCCACCCCTACTCAGGGGTGTGTCCAATCACTGCATTTCGTTATAGACAAGTGATGTAAAAGGTTAAAATTTCTCAGCCAATCAAAGTAAGGCTAAACAGCTGATGTGCATACAATACTTCCCCTATAATAGACAACATTCTCACCTGATCATAAACAGTGAAAAGGCAAATAGTATCGTGTTGCACGCTTGTCTGCGCGTCCCTCGATCTCCACTGCGCATGTCATGCAAAAAGGAAGTGGAGAATCAGGTGACTACAACAGTCACATGACCTCCTATAGCAACGCGTCCTGTATCCAGTATACACAACTGAGCAGAGAGGAGTTACCTCACGTGATCAATCACATGATCGCAGACAAACAAGTCCTTGCGATCATGTAGAGATCAGCTCAATCGCAAGCATGACGCATTGTCTCTCAAGCACCGATCACACCTCCATTGCAGAAATGGTTCCTCCATGGATGTCTACCTAATAGTGCGCAGTGGATACGGACATACAGCGCACCTGAACCGCAACATATTGTTTTGGTCCAGCGTGCATGATGAACTAATGCCATGTGCAATGTGAATAGGTGCCCACTATACATTAATACTTTATATCACAATCTAAAAAACTTTTTGTATATAAAAACACAAATCACTGAGTACAATTCAGCAGAGTACATCGTGGATGCGTCACACAGACCCCACACTGAATTCAATATTCAACCCATAAGGTTGAAGGGCTTTTAATTCGAATATCCATTTAAGCTCTTTTCTACGTAGGAGACGATGTCTGTCACCACCTCGTCTCATTTTACCCACTGAATCAATAATGCGGAAGCGTAATAGGTTAACCGAGTGCCCACGCTCCACAAAATGTTTAGCTACTGGTTTATCAACAAGACATTTCCTTATGTTGCTCTTGTGGGAATTAATCCGCTCACGTGCCTCCATAGTAGTCTCACCTATGTAGATGAGTCCACACGGGCACGTGATCATGTAGACAACATCACGAGACCTACATGTAAAAAACTCCCTAATTTTGTAAGATTTACCGCTGTAGGGTTCCATGGAGGAACCGTTTCTGCAATGGAGGTGTGATCAGTGCTTGAGAGACAATGCGTCATGCTTGCGATTGAGCTGATCTCTACATGATCGCAAGGACTTGTTTGTCTGCAATCATGTGATTGATCACGTGAGGTAACTCCTCTCTGCTCAGTTGTGTATACTGGATACAGGACGCGTTGCTATAGGAGGTCATGTGACTGTTGTAGTCACCTGATTCTCCACTTCCTTTTTGCATGACATGTGCAGTGGAGATCGTTTCTCTCTCTGTGTGAGAGCCGAAACGTAGCACTTTTTTGTATCCACGTTTATTCATGTGAGCAGTTCCCAAAATAAAGAGATTTCATCCGGACATGCTGCCTCCGACATCTCTCTTTGCACTATATACTCAGGAGCCTCTGTGGATCTAGGGCTCCAGGCTGGCTGTTGCATTCCGGAAGACCACAAGATCTGGCGAGTGCTATTCCACATCGATATATACTACACACTCGTTAAAAGATATCGACAGTATCCACTATAACAGCGACATATACCACCTTCCCCTTAAAAGTGACCTCTACAGCACCCCTCCCCTTAACACGGACCCCCCACAGTGCCCCATCCCTTAAAATGGGACCTCCACAGCAGCCCACCTCCTTAACTTTGACCTTTACAGCAGCCTTTCCCTTTAACAGGGAGTTTCACAGCACACCACCCCCTTGACAGTGACCTCCACAGGGGCCTTCCCCCTTAACAGTGGCCTTTACAGCAATCTGCCCCTTAACACTGACCTCCATTCCCTTAACTGTGACCTCCACAGCAGCCTGCCCCTAGGGTGGCCAGAGGTCCAGTTTTAGGCCGGACAGTCTGGCTTTCAGACTCCATGTCCTCCTTCTGGCGCAGGGCCTTGATGGACACAGGGGTGTCCTTTTGAACAGCTCACTCTCAGACAGCAGCACAGTGCTGTCTGAGCATGAGCTGCAAGGAGAAAGTCACCCTTACTCCCACCCTTGCAGCTGACAGAAGTTGATTTTTAACTTCTGTCGGCTGCATAGGGGGAGGTTGCGTGGCCTAACCAGGTCAGGCTTGTGGCTTAGCGGGACCTAGAAGTTGATTTTCAACTTTATTTTTTCAATCCCTGTCAGCTGAAGAGTGGGAGTGGGTGTGGCCTAGCCAGATAGAGGTGTGGCCTTATTAACAGCTCACCCTAAGACAGCAGCACTGTCCTGTCTGAGAGTGAGCTGCAGAGAGAAAGTTACCATCCCTCTCACCTCTGCAGCTGATAGAAGTTGATTTTTAACTTCATTTTTTCAATCCCTGTTGGCTGAGGAGTGTGAGAGGGCATGTCCTAACTGGGTCAAGGGTGTGGCTTAGTGGGACCTAGAAGTTGATTTTAACTTTTCTGTCTGAGTACGAGCTGCAGGAAGAAAGTCACTGTCCCTCCCACCTCTGCAACTGACAGAAGTTGATTTTTAACTTCATTTTTTCAATCCCTGTTGGCTGAGTAGTTTGAGAGGGCATGTCCTTACTGGATCGGGGGCGTGTCATTTTTAACAGCTCACCCTAAGACAGCAGCACTGCTTTCTCTGAGTGTGTGCTGCAGGGGTAAATTCACCGTCCATCCCACCTCTGCAGCTGACAGAAGTTGATTTTTAACTTCATTTTTTCAATCGCTGTTGGCTGAGGAGTGTGAGATGGTATGTCCTTACTGGATCAGGGTTGTGTCCTTTTTAACAGTTCACCCTAAGACAGCAGCACTGTTCTATCTGAGTGTGAGCTGCAGGGAGAAAGTCACTGTCCCTCCCACCCCTGCAGCTGACAGAAGTTGATTTTTAACTTCATTTTTTTAATCCCTATCAGCTGAGGAGTTGGAGGGGGTGTGGCCTAACCATATCAGTGTGTGGCTTAGTGGGACCTGGGGGCTTGGTTTTAAGGGTGACTTGAATGGCCACCATACCTGCACCCTGAACTGTGACCTCCACAGCACTCTGCTCCCTTGAAAGTGTAATCCATAGAGTTGTTATGGAAACCTAAGGAAATAAGGTACTAAGTGCTATTAGACCATGGCTTTACTTCAATAGCGATTATCCTGGTGACAGATTTCCTTTAAAGCTCATCTACAGCAGTGAAGAAACATGGTTGGGTCGTTATGGTTACCTGGAGTAAAACTGAGTGTGTTGAGACGAACTGCCAGCTAGCTTCTATTGGATGATAAGGGTCATGTGACCAGTCTTCTATTGGCTAATGTATTATTTGGGAATATCTCAGGAATGGAACGTCCCAAAGAGCTGAGACCTGGTCTAAAACCTTCACCGACACCTGATGTACCTGTATGCCAAATTTCGTGATTGTAAATGCGACGATGCGGATTCCTTTAGCGGACATACACACATACACTCAGCTTTATATATTAGATTTTTAATGGCTCACAATTAGAGATGAGCAAATCCATTCGAAATGAACTGGATTCCCCAAGAAATATGCTTCAAATTAAATGAACTCAAAATTTTGGTGATTTGATCCGGACTAATTTTACCAAATTTTACCTTTCAAATTCAGGACATTAGTGAGGGAAACAGGGCAGGAAAGATGAGGATGGCCATCTCCACGAGCCAGGCCTTGGCCTTCTGGCTTGACCATAATGCCTTGCAGTCCAATCAGGAAGGGAGGATGTTATATCCCAACCAGAGACATCATTCTAAACTCTGATGTGATAGGACATGTCACAGACACAGCAATTTGATGCATAAGACGGCCATTTTAGGGTCCTACAGGGACAGTGTTAGGTACCGGGACGTTACATTTAATTAGGTTGATTAAATTACTTGATAAAAAGTGGTTTTAGCACTAGAGACAGGATAGGGGCAGTTAGTTTATTGTGTGTTAAGATACTTGAGCTTTTCACACACAGTCCAGTCCCATTATTATGATCACCTCCTACTTTTGATGTTGGCAGCTCATGAAGGAAGTCCTGAGATGGCTCCGTGGGTATATAAAGTGTGCTGAGCGGGCTCGGTGGGTATATAAGGTGTGTGATAGGCTGTCTGGAAACATATCCCTCATCACTGTCATGGGTAAAAGGGACAATTATTGGCTTTCGAGCCACGGAGGGTGGTATTTCTGAGTGCGCAGTGTGAACTGTTCTCCTGCTGAGGTGATGAGAATGTATTGTGAGCGGACAAATGGCACCATCGTGAATAAGCGATATGGAAACCGAGGAGCACCACGCACCATTGATGTGAGAGGTGAATGTTGGCTACAAAGGTGGGTGATGGTTGACTGACATGCTACAGCGCAGCAGCTCACGGACAAAAGGAACCAGGGGCTACATCAATAGTCCAATGAACACTACTGAGTATGGGGCACCGAGGCAAACAGATGATCACTGCAACTCTGCCAATGTTGCTTTGGCAGAAAAGGCTTCAATTTTCACGCAGTATCGGAATTGGACCTCCACGGATTAGAAAGCGTTGTCTTCTCCGATGAGTCACATTTTCTGCTTCATGGAACAGATGGACATTGGTGTGTAGGATGAGAAACATCAAAGAAAAAAAAAACTGCAACCATTGCTGGAAGAACACAAGCAGGTGGTGGCAGCATTATGGTCTGGGGAAGGTTTTCATGGCCTTCTCCGGCCATCCACTCTCAACCGATTTGTGTATGAATCCATCCTTGCAGATCAAGCACACCCTTACATGCTGATTGTCTTCCCTGGGGCAGATGGGATCTTCCTGCAAGACAATGTGAATTTCTACACTGCTAAAAATGTCCAACATTGGTTGGAAGAGCATGACCAAGACTTCCAGGTACTACCCTGGCCCCTAATTCCCCAGCCTTCAAACCAATTGAGCATCTGTGAGAACACCTTGATGGTTGTGTTCGCCTTACAGTAAATAAGTGTACAAATAAGTGTCTTCTCATGCATCCCCAGCAGAATATATTTTGCCACAATGTGCAATTCCACCTTTTTTCCCCCATAAATCAGAGAGAAAAAAATTCTATAAATTGAAACAAAACACAGGAGGGAAAAAATTCGAGACCAAGGAGACCCCAGAATGTCATACATAACTTTTCAGGGCAATCAGGGCATTTTCAATTCGAAACCTATTCGTACTCAAGTAGAATCTTCCAACCGATTCGTTAGAATCGGACCCAAAACGAATTTCAAGAATTTTGCTCATTGATATTCAGCATCCTAAACTGTGCGGAAACTTGAAGGTTCAAAATAGTGAATTACATGCAAATCACATTCCCAAAATTGCAAGCATCTTCCATTACGTTTTACCCACAAGCCCTCTCGTGTTTTGGAGACCCTCATTTGCATCTTTTAAGGGGAATGGGGGAGGGAGAAGAACATTCTCTCCAGCCGTACTGATTGTTCTAGTCAGGATGTACAAATGATATAAATTCTCAGTGTAAGATTTATGGCACTTTATTATAAATGCCTTCGGCTACAGAATCGCAGACATTTGATTAATGAGGTTTTTTAAGGCATTTCCAGGCTGTTTGCGCCAAGTCCTGCAGTTCCCCTCCGGACCGTGGCAGGGGGGCATTTATTGCACTGTTGACAAGAAAATACTTTATAGTTTAACAGACGAATCAATATAAAACCAAAAATACAAAATAATAAATGAGTGGAAAATCCCAAGTCTCAAGAACAAAAATGACAAGGAAATGTAATGCAGTTGCAGCTCGGGAGGAACGAGTGAAGGATGGGAGTGGTAGTGGCTCTGGCAGGAATGAATACACACACAGATCACGGTGGCAATCCTCACATTGATACCCTCCTAGGGACGTGCAGTGGCAGAAGGGCTCACCCTTTCTTCCCTCAGGGCACGATCTGGTGTTGGGGGCTCCTGCATGGTGGTGGTTGTGGTGCCCTTGGTGTTAAAGGGGTTGTCCGAGATTTTTATACTGATGACCTATCCCTCTGGATAGGTCATCAGTATCTGATCGGTCTGAGTCCGACACCCGGGACCCTGCCGATCAGCTATTTGAGAAGGCAGCGCCACGGTCTTCTCACAACTCTTCCTACGCCAGTGACGACACGTTCACAGTACACGTACACAGCCACTATACAATGGATGGCGCTGTGCTTTGCCTTCTCAAACAGCTGATCAGCAGAGACCCCTACGATCAGACCTGGGCATAGGTCATCAGTATAAAGATCTTGAAAAACCCTTTTAAATGTCTTGGCAGGGTGTAAGGCATGATGTTGAATGCAGGTTCAATGGCCGGAGTACAGTAATGGAGTCAGTAACAAGGGCAAGTGCAGAATAGGAGTAGTAGTACATCCAACGGTATCATGGCAAAATTCCCATAGATGTTCACAGTGCACTTCTTTCCCAATAGCAATGCATGGATAGCAGAAATTATAAGGGTTGCTGTACTCTGTCTTTCTAAAGACTTTCTCGCTGGCAAAAACAATCTTAGAGTGTGGAAGGGTATGCTGGCAATATTCCCTATGACAATACCTTGCTGACTGACTCCAATACATGGCCTTGCAGATTGTGGACCTTCCTTCTCTCTTTCTGTTGCACTTGGAAAAAGCTGTGTTCTTGGCTGTAGATGTCTCAGATGTGATGTTTCTCTAGTCCTGAGGAGCAAGCACACGCAGGTTCCTATTTCTTCTTCAGTTAGCACTAGACGCTACACTGATTGGGGCAAACCCAGGTCTATCTCCTAGCAACCTAAAAAGGCTGAGCAAAGGTTCTTAACCCTGGCCTATCTATACAATACTATTGAGTAGGCAAATACAACAAATCAAAACATTTCAATAAGCCAAATAACAGTATAACAATAAACCCTTTTTCAGTTACCCTGTTCTGGAGTACTGCAGTAACACCAGGTGATTGAAGTTTTCCAATCTGGCATCTCCTAATATGTTCTGCTTTTACTAGCCCTCTCTTAGGGGCTGGGTGAGGTAAGGCCAAGAGAGGTGGCTCCTGTATCAGTGGTGGATATTTTATATTCAGATTAGGGGACTGTGAGGCCCATGGTAGAACCTTCAGCAGGTGTCTCTCAACAGTAGAACACTGTACCACAGCTCCATAATCTGCTAAATCTTCCTGAAGGTCTTTTGCAATCAAGTGGTGGTTCTGATTTGCTTTTTTAGCAATCCTGCATGCATCTCTGTAATTTTTCTTAGTCTTCCAGAGCTTCTCTTGACCTCCACTGTTTTTGTTAACTGCCATTTCATACTTACATTTCAAACTGAGGAAATGGCAACCTGAAACTACCTCAGAAGGTGCAAGCTGAAGGTTTTACCATGGCCCTCACAGTCCCCTGATCTGAACATCATTGAAAATCTGTGGATAGACCTCTGAAGAGTAGTGCATGCAAGACGGCCCAGGAATCTCACAAAACTGGAAGACTTTTGCAAGGAAGAACTTAAAGACGCATCATCAACTTGCTTAACTGTTCACAATCACAATGGTTTTGACCAGAGGTGCCCAAACATTTGCATGCCACTGTATATTCTTGTACGTTGGAGACATTATTCTAGTAGTTATATTCTTGTACAAAGCAGGCAGCATTCTAGTAGCTATATTCTTGTACATAGGAGCAGTATTATAGTAGTTATATTCTTGTACATCGGAGGCAGTATTATAGTAGTTATATTCTTGTACGTAGGAGCAGTATTATAGTAGTTATATTCTTGTACATAGGAGCAGTATTAGAGTAGATATATTCTTGTACATAGGAGACAGTATTATAGTAGTTATATTCTTGTACATAAGAGGCGGCATTATAGTAGTTATATTATTATAAAGAGGAATTATTAGAATAGTAGTTATATTCTTGTACATAGGAGGCAGTATTATAGTAGTTATATTCTGATACATAGGAGCAGTATTATAGTAGTTATATTCTTGTACATACGAGCAGTATTATAGTAGTTATATTCTTGTACATAGGAGCAGTATTATAGTAGTTATATTCTTGTACATAGGAGCAGTATTATAGTAGTTATATTCTTGTACAAACTGTAGGAGCAATATTATTATACTTTTATTCTTGTACACATGGATGAATATTATAGTAGCTATATTCTCCTCCAAATTATTTCTTAATAGTGTTGAGTGCAAATATTCGCAAAGCGAATTTTAATCTCGAATATCATTTCGAGATTTCACGAATATGTCGAATACATGACCCCATATTCGCAATTACGAATATTCGCTCTAAAGATGGATAGTGATAGGGAAACTGTATTGAAAATGAAAGATTCAGACATAATTCCCCCAATCTTAATTGCTTTCTCTTTCCACTATTCCTGTCAGAGTAAAGACTTCATAGGTAAAAACTGTCCTGCGAATGTTCGTCACTTGAATATTCGCATTAATCTATTTGCAGTTTGTATTCCCTTTCCTACCAAGCGTTAACAGGTTGTGTCAGACTCCAGTACGCTGCATGTATTGCGAAAATTCGTATAGGTCTTTTTCGCACCTTTCCATTCGCACAAATGACTCCCGCCATTTCAAGCTTTCAATACATGTAAAGCTGTTTAAACGTTATTAATAACGAATAGATTCTATGCGCATGCGAATATAACTTAAAAAATTTATCGCAAGTCATGATATTGAATGCGAAATAACGAATATTGCGAAATCGCGAATATATGACGAATATGATGCTAATTATTCGTCAAATATCTCGAAATCGAATATGGATCTTTGCGCTCATCACTATTTCTTAACAAATTTCATTTTAGTATAATTCTGGTTGGAATTACGCTTTAGGTAACTGGCTTACTGTGTCTTCATTTGCTGGTGTTTCCTAGTAAATGTAAACAGATATTCGTACCAGTTTTACTGTCTTGTGGCAATGCCCTTTATGTTGAATCCTCACCTTCATATTAGATCTCTATATGGCACATCTTCTGCTAAAACAATGATACTGAAGATATTTTGCAATCACATCAGCATTTTTCATGATTAAATTAGAAATAAGAAATAAAATTTCATTTTAAAGATCTAGAATTACTCCCACAGTAGCGGAAAATCCTGAGCCACATCTATACCCACGCTCTCCAGAGACTATTCCTTTAGGCAATGGACGAGCCTATTGGATAAGGTGAAGAAGTAAATTCAATAATTAAGGCAATTACCGGCTTCTCCTATGAACCAATGATATTCTAAGGATCAATTTACTGAAAATTTAAACATGTCAATATTATCAATAAAATCACAGAATGCCATTCTAATGGTAGTATTGACCACGATACGGAAACTTTATTAACAGTTCCAGGACTGCTTTAATAAAAGGATGAGGGTTATTCCGAAGAAGCATATCAAAAATAGAAAGAAATCATGTGACAGCAATTTTTTTACTCTACTGGTGAACGGAACGGCTTCATCTGACAGCCAGCCTTTCTCTCTCTAAGTATGGAAAGAGGGTAGTCAGAAGAGTCACAACAGGACTATCTAAGATAAGAAAAAGCAGCAATCATTTGACAACCATTCTATTTCTACTGGGGAATGGAACAGCTGTCATTTGACAGGCAGGTTAAGCTTTATTGGCAGGACAAAATACATTTTAGCATTGCCAAAGCAAGTAGGGAATATTTGGGTAGGGATGGGGACACATCTAGGGTGGGGGTATAGGAGTCCATGGGGTATCAGGCTCCTCTTAGGCCCCTTTCACACGGGCGAGCTTTCTGCGCGGGTGCAATGCGTGAAGTGAACATATTGCACCCGCACTGAATCCGGACCCATTCACTTCTATGGTGCTGTGCACATGAGCGGTGATTTTCACGCATCACTTTTGCGTTGCATGAAAATCGCAGCATGTTCTATATTCTGCGATTTTCACGCAACGCAGGCCCCATAGAAGTGAATGGGGATGCGGGAAAATCGCAATCATCAGCAATCATGTGCGGATGCGTTGCGATTTTCCCGCATGGTTGCTAGGATACGATCAGGATGGGGACCCGATCGTTATTATTTTCCTTTATAACATAGTTATAAGGAAAATAATCGCATTCTAATTACAGAATGCAATGTTCCCGGGCTATAGAGGGTTAAAAATAATAAAGAGTTAACTTACCTTCTCCCATTATGCGCGCAGAGCCCCAGAACGTCTTCTCTCTTGATGATTGTTTGCTTCAGGACCTGTGGTGACGTCACAGGGTCACATGGTCCAATCATAGAAGCATTTGAGTGGACCATGTGACCCATGTGATCCTGTGACGTCACCAAAGGTCCTGAAGCAAACAATCATCAAGAGAGAAGACGTTCTGGGGCTCTGGGCGTACAATGGGAGAAGGTAAGTTAACTCTTTATTATTTTTAACCCTCTATAACCTGGGAACATTGCATTCTGTAATTAGAATGCGATTATTTTCCCTTATAACTATGTTATAAAGGAAAATAATTACATATACAGAATACTCATCCCGAAACCGGACTTCAGTGATGAAGTCTGACTTCGGGTCTGGGTACCAAGCATGCGGATTTTTTCATGCGCGTGCTAAACGCACTACAAACGTTAGCACACGCGCGGAAAAATCGTGGCGATTCCCGCAACGCACCCGCCTCTTATCCGGGCGTCAAACATGATGCCCGTGTGCAAGAGGCCTTAGTCTATGGGGGACAATGATATTTTGAGCTGCTATGGCCGATGTGTTCTCCTCTTCTCCCAGCAGTGTGGATAGTCTCTCTTCCTACTCCATGGAGGTGAAGTTTGGGAAGAGATCAGACAGTCTCCTAAGTGTCCCTCAGTGCGGAGTATTTGGAGCACTTCAACAGGAAATGGGTCTCATCCACTGGGTCGCATGGCGGGCACAGTCTGCTCTCCCTGGGCTTGTAGTCCTGTCGGTACCGCCCTGATTTAGGGTGACCAGACGTCTTCGTTTTAGGCCGGACAGTCCGGTTTTTAGACTTTTGGTCCTCTGTCCGGCGCAAGGTCAGGACGGACGGCCAAAGTCCTTCTTTTTTGTGGTTAAGCTGACTGCCGGCGGCCTCTGGCTCAGACATGGTCACTTTAAGACACACTGACACCTGCCGGCAACCACTATCACGTCCCTCTTATTATTGCTTCTTCTAATAAAGCTTGTTTTATACATAACAGGCTTTTCATCAGTAAGCGGGGGCCTTTCAAGCGCCTTCTCCAACGCTGATTGGTGGATGCAGACGTCACTTCCTATCCAGCCAATGGTAAAGAGCGGAAGGGTGTTTGGAAAAAGGTGGAGTGTGAAAGGCTAATACTGGAAACTATAGGCGCCGAGGTGGGTGTGTCATGCCGCCGCAGTCCAAGAACTGCTGGTGCTGAAGCTCATAGCGTTATAGCCGGGCACTGGGTCGGGAGAGTCGGTGTACAGGCAGCTGTTGGCACGTTTACGGGAGTAATTACGGTATATATAGAGGGACTGGGGATTCATAGGGAGGGGAACAGCTTGTAATCCTTTTGTAGGCTCTGGTATACTGTCAGTCTCTGCAGGTCCGGCGTTGGGGGGGGGGGGGGCCCCCAAACTGGCAATTGCCCAGGGCCCCCATTGTCAAAGCTTCAGTGCTGCTGTTCAGCTGAACGTCGGAGGAAGTAAACGGGCGGACAGCTGAACAGCTGCACTTTACAATGCAGTGTAAGGCCCCCTTCCTCACATATAAGAGAAATCCTTACCACAGTGCACTGATGACAGGACCTGGGGAGCTCAGCAGAGAAGAGGGGATGAAGGACCTGCGATGACCTCACCATCATGTGACCAGAACAGGAGGTGGAGCTCAGCAGAGGAGAGGGGATGAAGGACCTGCAATGACTTCACCATCATGTGACCAGAACAGGAGGCAGAGCTCAGCAGAGAAGAGGGGATGAAGGACCTGCGATGACCTCACCATCATGTGACCAGAACAGGAGGCAGAGCTCAGCAGAGAAGAGGGGATGAAGGACCTGCGATGACCTCACCATCATGTGACCAGAACAGGAGGCGGAGCTCAGCAGTGCTGTAAAGTAATGAAGAAGACCAGCCATGCATCTGAAGAAGTATGGATTCAATGTAAGTGCCAGGGAAATGCTGGGAGTTGTAGTCCTCTCTTCTTATTCCTCCTGTTATGTAATATCAGAGTACGTTACAAGAGGAGTTATAACAGGAGAGGACTACAACTCCCAGCATGCCCAGGCCATTATTATATAATATCAGGGTACATTACAAGAGGAGTTATAACAGGAGAGGACTACAACTCTCAGCATGCCCAAGCCATTATTATATAATGTCAGGGTACATTACAACACCCTGGATATGCTGGGAGTTGTATACCTCCTCTTATAATGTACTCTGATATTACAAAATAACGGCTTGGACATGCTGGGAGTTATAGTCCCATCCTCTTATAAGTTCCCCTGTAATATGCTCTGATATTAAATAATAATGGCTTAGACATGCTGGGAGTTATAGTTCTCTCCTGTTATACCTCCTGCAATGAGCTCTGAATTAGGGCAGGGACGATGGATAGGGGCGGGTAGTCATCCGCCTAGGGGGCCACTTTGCCCCATAAAGGGGGGTGCACTCCTGGCCTTCCAACTTCACAAGCTTCAGGGTGCTAGACCTCAAGCCTGTGAGGCATTCGAACAGAGCAACAAGCCGCAATGACATCATTGCAACCTCCTGCTCTGGGTCTCGCATGATGACGTCATCACGTGAGACCCGAAGCAGGAGTGGTGATGTCATTGGGACCGCATGCATCAGGACATAGCAACGCAAGCTACAGATAGGGCCTCTTGCACACGAACGAACCGTGTTTTGCGGTCCGCAAAACACGGATGTCGCCCGTGTGCCTTTCGCAATTTGCGGAACGGAACAGACGGCCCTTTATAGAAATGTTGTCTGCAAAACGGACAAGTATAGGACATGATCTATAATTTTTGCACAGAATAGAGCAACGGATCCGGACAGCACACGGAGTGCTGTCTACATCTTTTGTGGCCCCATTGAAGTGAATGGGTCCACACCTGAGCCACAAAAAATGCGGCTCGGCTCGGATGCGGAACCAAACCACGGTCGTGTGCAAGAGGCCTAAAACTGTGGTCTTCAGCAAAGAAAGCAGCTGGGCAACTGGCGGGATTTTTTTTTTGTTTTTTGTTTTTTTTTTATACTAAATGTCCACACTGCTGGGGGCACCAGGGATGGGGCAAAGAAGATCATTATATATACCTGGCACTACTGGGGAGGAATGGAGGAGCGTTATATACATACTGGCACTACGGCGGAACATTATATATATATATATTGGCACTATGGGGGGAAGCATTATATATTGGAACTAGTGGGGGGCACTACAGGGGATATTAGAGCCACTGGGAGCATTATGGATATATTATTACTACTAGGGTACTGTAAGGGCGTTATTATTATTTGACGCAATATGGAGGGCATTGCTACGAATAGGGGCTATCTTGGGCAGTATTATCACTATTGGGGGCATCATTACTAATGAGGGCAGTCTGGGTGTATAGTATAGTGTTTGTGGACATGGGGTGGGGGGAGCACAACAGGCACAGTATTGGAGGTAGCTTCAAGAGGTTCTCCGGGTTTTTTCATATTGATGACCTATCCTTAGGATAGGTCATTAATATTAGATTGGCGGGGGTCTGACACCCGGCACTCCCGACAATCAGCTGTTTGAGGAGATGGCGAGCGCTGTGCGTACATGCCGTCTCCCTCCTCTTTTCCTGCTCTCCTGCCGTAGGTCTATGGGACAGCTGCAGTGAACAGCACACGCCGTCTCCTCCAATACGTCGGACTGTGTTTTTAGCACATTATTACAAGATGTGCCCCCCCCCCCTTTTGATTTTGGCCAGGGCCACATTTTGTCTAAAACCGACCCTGAGCCTTTGTGATGTTCTTATGTCGTTCCTCCAGACACTGAAATATTGCTCTTGTGTATCATCATCTAGGTTTCCATCTTTGTCAGGCTGCACAGGTTGGTGTCTTCGTTTGTGGCTTGGTCAGACTGTACTGGTCAGTGACTTGGTCAGGCTGTACTGGTCAGTGGCTTGGTCAGGCTGTACTGGTCGTTGGCTTGGTCAGACTGTACTGGTCAGTGACTTGGTCAGGCTGTACTGGTCAGTGGCTTGGTCAGGCTGTACTGGTCGTTGGCTTGGTCAGACTGTACTGGTCAGTGACTTGGTCAGGCTGTACTGGTCAGTGGCTTGGTCAGGCTGTACTGGTCGTTGGCTTGGTCAGGCTGTACTGGTCGGTGGCTTGGTCAGGCTGTACTGGTCGGTGGCTTGGTCAGGCTGTACTGGTTGGTGGCTTGGTCAGGCTGTACTGGTCAGTGGCTTGGTCAGGCTGTACTGGTCGGTGGCTTGGTCAGGCTGTCATGGTCAGTTGCTTGGTAAGGCTGCACTGGTCGGTGGCTTGGTCAGACCGTACTGGTCATTGGCTTTGTCAGACTATACTGGTCAGTGGCTTGGTCAGGCTCTACTGGCCAGTTTCTTGGTCAGACTGTACTGGTCGGTGGCTTGGTCCGGTTGGGTTTGGTTGAGTTGCTCCAGGGTGCTTTGTTTTTGTGCGGCTTCTTGGTGCAGCAAGGCTTTGTGATGGTAGGAGATTGGGCTGATGCTATGCAGATAGGCCTGATATGATAGCACCCTCTTCTGGACAGCAAGGGTGTAGTGCAGGGCTTGACAAATTTCCTTTGAATCTAGGAGCCAGCTAAGGGCCCTTTCACACCTGCGTTCTTCTTTTCCGGCATAGAGATCCGTCGTCGGGTCTCTATGCCGGAAAAATCCTGATCAGGATCATCCCCATGCATTCTGAATGGAGAGAAATCCGTTCAGGATGCATCAGGATGACTTCAGTTCAGGACCGGAACGTTTTTTGGACGCAGCAAATACCGCAGCATGCTGCGCTTTTTGTTCCGTCCAAAAATCCGGAACACTTGTCGTAGCGTCGATCCGGAATTAATGCCCATTGAAAGGCATTAATCCGATCCGACCTTAAGCTAAACGTCGCTTCGGCGCATTGCCGGATCCGACATTTAGCTTTTTCTGACTGGTTACCATGGCAGCCAGGACGCTAAAGTCCTGGTTACCATGGTAAAGTGTAGCAGGGAGCGGGGAGCGGCATACTTACATTCCGTGCGGCTCCCGGGACGCTCCAGGATGACGTCAGGGCGCCCCAGTGCATGGATCACGTGATCGCATGGATCACGTGATCCATGCGCATGGGGCGCTCTGACGTCATTCAGGAGCGCCCGGAGCCGCACGGAATGTAAGTATGCCGCTCCCCGCTCCTCGCTTACTATGGCAACCAGGACGCTAGTAGCGTCCTGGCTGCCATAGTAACCTGAAAGCAATTCGAAGACTGATCAGGATCCTGATCAGTCTTCTAATGCTTCAGGTGACTTGCGTTCTGACGGATCCGGCAGGACGGAAGTGCCTGCCGGATCCTCAGAACGCAAGTGTGAAAGGACCCTAAAAAAGTTAGGAGCCAGGCGGAGCCGCATCATAAAGCTCCCAATAGATGCCCCCATAGTGCCTCCCCCACTTCTCTATAGAGCCCCCCAATAATGCATGGCAGTACATAGGGCCCCCAGTAGATGCCCCCATAGTGTTACTACCCCTGTTTTGCATAGTGCCCCCCATAATGTGCGAGTATATAGGGCCCCCTATAATGCTTCCCCTTTTCAATAGGTTATATAACACTTGCCACTTGCGGCCGCCATGACATGTGGAAACCCTTACAAGGATTACAGGGTCCGGAGGGGAGGGCAGAGGGGTCCGGAGGAGAGGGCAGAGGGGTCCGGAGGAGAGGGCAGAGGGGTCCGGAGGAGAGGGCAGAGGGGTCCGGAGGGGAGGGCACAGGGGTCCGGATGGGAGGGCACAGGGGTCCGGGAGGGGAGGGCACAGGGGTCCGGGAGGGGAGGGCACAGGGGTCCGGGAGGGGAGGGCACAGGGGTCCGGAGGGGAGGGCACAGGGGTCCAGAGGGGAGGGCACAGGGGTCCGGAGGGCACAAACACAGCGGGCACCATGACATTTTACTGAGCACTACAACCCCCAGCTGGCGCTCAGTCCTCACATCACTACAACGCCCAGCTCTTTCCCCCTCTTGTCATTCACTTTCCCCCTCGTCTTGTCAATCTCTCTCCCCCCCCCCTTGTCATTCACTTTACTTTCTCTCACCCCCCCCCTTGTCATTCACTTCTCCCCCCTTGTCATTCACTTTCTCCCCCTTGTCATTCACTTTCTCTCACCCCCGCCTTTGTCATTCACCTTCTCTCACCTCCCCTTGTCATTCACTCCCCCTTGTCATTCACTTTCCCCCTTGTCATTCACTTCCCCCCTTGTCATTCACTTTCTCCCTCCCCCTTTTAAGTATCTTTCCCCCTTGTCATTTTCTGCCCCCCTCCTCTAGTGGAGCGTGGCCGAGCCCTGTATGGTCCCACGGGTACAGGAGCTTTAGTTTCCTGTACCCGGGCAGACTGACAGGAAGTGCACACTGTGTGCGCACTTCTTGTCCGTCCGGCCGGGTACAGGAGACAGATGCTCCTGTACCGCGGACCATACAGGGCTCGGCCACGCTACAATGAGGGAGTGACAGGAGGGAGCGCTGAGTGTTTCCCTCCTGTCAGTCCCTCTCTTCATGCTGAGCCCGGGCGGTGCGTCCTCATGGACGCGTCAGCCCGGGCAGTGCTGCAGCCGCCTGAGGCTCTCTATAGGGCGCTCGGGCGGCTGCAGCATGAAGGGGGCCGGCGCTCCTAGTCCGCGCCGGCCCTGCGCCCGGGCACCTGACAGAACGGGCTGACAAATACCCAGGCGCCAGGACCAAATTCCTGGTCGCCATGGCGACCTGGTGCCTGGGATTTGTCGAGCCCTGGTGTAGTGGAAATCTGCCCGCTGTTTGAGGTGCTCCAGTGGACCTGGAGAAGCTGGTTGTAGAATTCCAAGTCAAATATTTCTGCTGGCCCAGAGTCCCACTTTGACCAGTCTGGGTTTGTATCCAGACCCCAGACTTCGCTGCCATACAGGAGGATTGGTGTGATTATGCAATCAAAGGTTTTAAGCCAGACGGTCAGTGGTACATTGAGATGGTCCAGACGCCTTGTGATGGTATAGAAGATTTTGCACGCCTTGTCTTTCAGTCTTTCTAAGGCTTGTTTAAAGCTCCATGCTTGGCTGATGACTAGGGCCAGGTAGGTGTTTCTGTAAGTGGGCAGAAATTTCACTTCTGCATCATGGAGGGTGAGATCTGGGGCTGAGGAGGAATCCAGAGCAGCTCATTGATATAGATGTTGAAGAGGGTTGGACTGAGGCTGCATCTTTTCATCTCTATCTAGAAATGTAAGACAGAAGGGGTAGACAGAGGAGGCCTATCCGAGATAAGAAGAAAGCAGCAATTACTTGACAGTTATTCTGCTGGGCAATGGAACAGCAGTCATTTGACGGCCTATCCGTCTCTATCAGGAAATGGAACAGCAGTCATTTGACGGCCTATCCGTCTCTATCAGAAAATGGAACAGCAGTCATTTGACGGCCTATCCGTCTCTATCAGGAAATGGAACAGCTGTCATTTGACTGCCTATCCGTCTCTATCAGGAAATGGAACAGCTGTCCTTTGTCCACCAGTTTATCTCTATCGAGGAATAGAAGAGGGGTAGACCCAGGAGGCATATTGAAGATAAGAAGAATGCAGCAATTATTTGGCACCCATTCTATACGTACAGGGGAGTGGAGCGGCAGTCATTCGACAGCCCTGTATTCTGTCACAAGTTCAGTTTTACAGAAAGTAAGACTCTGGACATCAACCAACATAGTCTATCCTCCCCTTTTTGTCATTACAAAAGCTGCATAAAATAATACTGCCATACAGTGTCCACATAATGTCACCATCAGGGACAGACTGGCCATAAACTCTACAGGGAAGATTCCGGGTGGGACGATGCCAAGGGGCCACCCAAGGCCTCATGACTGCCGGCCAGGTACAAAAAGATCTGATTCTCTTAGCATTAATTTATGTAGGAGCATCAAATACTTATGCACCTGGCTGCAGATGCCCTCCTGAATTCAGCGGTATTGCCATCCTCAGGACGATCATACAGTTTCATAATGTAGTGCATGTAGCAGTATTTGTACTGCACTGTCGTATCTGGTTCTGCTGGGGCGGTATTTTGTCCTGCACCGTGGTATTGCTGGCTCCAACTACATCTGCTGTCCCTGCCTACTTGTGTTTCCCCACCTTCTGTCAGTTTGGACCCACCTAAAACATGGGGCCACTTTAATTTTTTTTCCAGGGCCACTTTAAGTTCCCAGTCCGTCCCTGGTCACCATATGCAAACCAATCAGAAGACCGAGACTACTGAAACAAACAGTGGATCAGATTAAGGCCTCATGCACACGACCGTTGTTTGATTCCGTGTCCGTTGCTCCGTTTTTCGTGATTTTCTGCGGACCCATTGGTTTTCAATGGGTCCGTGGAAAACTCGGCAAATGCACCGTTTGTCCTCCGCGTCCGTGGTCCGTGATTCCAGTCCGTCAAAAAAATATAACCTGTCCTATTCTTGTCCGTGAAAAACGGTTCGCGGACCCATTCAAGTCAATGGGACCGTGAAAAAATGCGGAGGCACATCCGACTGTCATCCGCGTCCGTGGTCCGTGATTCCAGTCCGTCAAGAAAATATAACCTGTCCTATTCTTGTCCGTGAAAAACGGTTCGCGGACAAATTCAAGTCAATGGGACCGTGAAAAAATGCGGATGGCCATCCGTGTGTCATCCGCGTTCCGTGTCCGTTTTTTTTGCAGATCCCAAGTTGGCAGGAACTTGGCAAAAATTGTCAGCCTGTCTTTTGGTAAAATCTTTTGGGTCATGTCCGATAAAAAAAATGTAAGACACACGGAAACACAACGAAAGGCAAAAACGAACACGGATCACTGAACAACGGAACCCCTTTTTGCGGACAGCATAAAAAAACGGTCGTGTGCATGAGGCCTAATCCTGAGTGACCTGTCCTCTGGGGCAGTGTTCCTCAACTCCAGTCCTCAAGGCCCACCTTCCAGACATGATTTGAGAATATCCCACAGAATGAATACCTGTGGTAAGTCCTGATGGATGGACCCTAATTATATCACCTGCTCAATACTAAGGAAATCCTGAAAACATGACTGGTAGTTGGGCCCTGAGGACTGGAGTTGAGGAACCCTTCTCTGGGGCACCTAGAAAAATGAAGGTCATCTCTACTTTTTCCATCAGTGCTCAATAAGCGGCTGTATATACCGATCAGGCAGTGGTAAAGTTGCCTCCTGCTCCGATCCTAGTGATCATGTGATTGCTACAAATCAGTTACCTGCATAGGCTGCTGGGTCCCAGCAGACCCAGATCAGCTCCATAGTGAGCCTCTGTAGCTTTGTGCAACAAATATGGAGGCTAACATGTCAGCCCTAGTTACTGAAGAAAGAAGTAATATAAAAAATGTCATGTTAAAATGACCCCTCCCCCCCTCCAAAAAAAAAGGTCTTGTATAAGCTTATGTAGGGCACAAAGTGTGAGAAAAAACAAAATAACAAATACCACCACCCACCACTCTGCAGCTTCTAGCCCCAACACGGGCAACCATAATGTATACGTCAAAATGACCATTATGAAAAGGAGCATAATAAAAAAAAAGTATTTTATTTGATATTTGTGCTATAAAAAAACCAAAAATACTATTTCCCCCCTTTTTTTTTTTACATTTGCAACTGTTTAAAGAGGTATTCCCATCTCAGCCATTTTTATTTTCTTAACGCTAACATTTTTTTCTCCTTAAAGGGATATTTCCATCTCAGACACCGATGGCACTTCGCTAGACTATGCCATCAATGTCAGATAGGCGCAGGTTCCACCTCTGAGACCCACTCCTATTTCTAGAACAAGACACTGAAAGTCAAGGGAGAGCACACCGCGCGTACATGGCCGCCCTCCGTTCACCCAATCACCACTATGGGAGTTGCAAAAAAATAACTGAGCGGTGGCTTTGCTATTTTCGGCAGTTCCATAGCAGTGAATGGAGGGTGGCTGTCCTTCACCTCGGTTCCCCTGTTTTTGGAGATAGGAGTGTCACCTATCTGACATCGATGGTATACCCTAGTGATATGCCATCAGTGTCTAAGAAGGGTATACCCCTTTAAGGGGAAAAATTTTTTTTTTTTTATCTATCCCCACAGGACTCGAAAGTCACGAATATGTGATTTGTATGACACGGACCCAACATGTTCATAGAAGTTTACTGCAATGCAGGTGCAGCCAATCCACTCAGTCTTAACTCTTTCCCTCCCTCTGGAGACTACCATGCCCCCTCAGCCTGTATTGTCCCGTATCCCCCCGCCCTCCGCTATGGGCGCTCTCACATGTTCTGTTTATTTGCCTGTGCAATCTATATTTACGAGATGTTTACATTCATGGCGGTGATCGAAACCAGAAGACGATGGATCTCCTTAAATTCACCGCAAACACGTTTCCCCTTCCCAGGGTGTAATCAATGCGGAGACGGAATTTCCAGAAATTGTTAGTATATTCTCTAAACACGACATAGCTGTATCATACCGTCATCCATATCTATACATGTGTGTATGTCAGTCAACCTGGGGTGCTATGGCGGGGGGCACTGCTCACCCACTCTGTAGATCCGATTAACAATTCCTCGTCCCCCTTATCGGGAGAAGTTCTGCATTACCTGCGCCTTATAATGCCGCCACCATTGCCTGCAGCTCTTCTGATTGGGGGAGATCGGTAGGCGGAAATGAGCACTGTGGGGGACAGCAGCATAATTTAGAGCTTGTGTCTCGATCCGAAACCTGCAATAGATCCAAACAATTATAACGCATAAGAAAATAGTGCCATTTACAGCCCACCTAATGCTGCCATATAGTGCTAAAACAGTACTGCCATCTGTACCCACATATTAACGCTGTATGGTAACAAGAACATATTGCCATCTACAGACCACATAATACTGCCATATAGTGCTAAAACAGTACTGCCATCTGTACCCACATATTAATGCTGTATGGTAACAAGAACATAATACTGCCAAACCACATAATACTGTCTTCTACAGCCACATTACGTTGCCATATAGATCCAAGAAAATATTGCCATCTACAGTCCACCTCATACTGCCATATAGTGCTAAAGCAGTACTGCCATCTGTACCCACATAATAATGCTGTATGGTACCAAGAACATATTGCGATCTATGGTACCACATAATTTTTCCTTCAAATACCTATATTTACATCCACATAATACTGCCACATAGTGCTTAAACAAATTTGTCACCTGCAGCCTCATAATATTGGCATATAGTACCAAGGAAATACTACTGTCTACTTCCCACCTAACAGTGCCATATACAGCCATATAGTACCGAGAACATATTGCCATCTAGAGAGAGACCACCTAATACTGCCTTCAATACTTGTATCTACATCCCAAATAATACCGCCATATACCACTGAGAAAATATTGGCATCTGCAGCACACATAAAAATGTCATTAATACTGTTATATACAGCCCCAGTAGTACTGTCATACTGTATTACTCCAAGATAATGTTGCCATATACAGGCCACATAAGACTACCTTATAGTACCAGGGCAGAACGGAGGCTCAGTGGTTAGCACTGTTGCCCTGCAGTGCTGCATGCGGTTTGTATGTTCTCCCCGTGTTTGTGCGGGTTTCTCCGGGTTCTCCGGTTTCCTCCCACACTCCGGACGTACTGATAGGAACCTTAGATTGTGAGCCCCACTGGAGACAGTGAGGAATTATCTTGGTGCTACCGTATATAAGCGAGAGAAATAATAATAACACTGCCATCTACCGTCCACATAATATTGCCATATAGTGCTGAGCCAATGCTGCCATCTACAACCCAAATAATGCAGCCACATAATGCAAGGAGTATTTTGCAATCTACAGTCCACATGATACTGCCTAACACTGTAGTTTCAAGACAATACTTCCATCTAGAACCCAAATGATACTACCATATAGTACCAAGACAATATTGCCATCTACAACTCATATAATACTGCTGAGCCGTATACAGTAGTGCTAGTATAATATTGCCATCCACAGTCTACATATTTTTGCTGTATAGTGCTAAGGCAAGGCTGTCATCCACATTCCACACAATACCGCCAAATAATGTAGTTCTTAGACAATACTGCCATCTCTAACCCACCTAATACTGCCATAGGCAATAAAACAATATGCAATCTTCACTCCACATAATACTGACATATACTGTGATGCTAAGACAATACTGCCATCTACAGACCACATAATACTACCACATACTGTAGTGCTAAGAACATATTGCTATCTAGAACCCACAAAATGCTGCTATATAGTACCAAGACAATATTGCCATCTACAGCCCACATAATGCGGCCATAGACAATAAGACAATGTCACTATTTACAACTTGCATAATACTGCCATATACTGTCGTGCTACGAAAATAATACTATCTAGAACCCACATAATACTGCCATCTACTGTGGCGCTAAGA
The DNA here is from genome assembly GCA_033119425.1 of Bufotes viridis. Classification (NCBI taxonomy): domain Eukaryota; kingdom Metazoa; phylum Chordata; class Amphibia; order Anura; family Bufonidae; genus Bufotes; species Bufotes viridis. Next base: position 266,091,972 of record CM065594.1, read on the forward strand.
CAATATTGCCATAGACAATAAGAAAATGTACTACAACACATACTGTAGTGCCAAGACAATACTGACATCTAGAACACACATAACCCTGCAATATACTGGTGTGCTAAGAAAATACTGCTTATGTAGAACTGACATAATACTGCCAGATACTGTGGCGCTAAGACAATATTGTCATAGGCGATAAGAAAATGTTGGTATCTACGACACACATAATACCGACATATACTGTAATGCTAAGAAACTACTGCCATCTAGAACCCACATAGTACTACCATATATTACCAAGACAACATTGCCATCTGTAGCCCACATAATATGGCCATATACTGTAGTGCTAAGACAATCCTGCCATCTAAAACCCACACAATACTGCCATATAGTACCAAGACAACATTGTCATCTACAGCCCACAGGATATGGTGATAAACTGTAGTGTTAAGAAAATACTGCCATCTAGAACCCATATAATACTGCCATATAGTAACAGGATAACACTGCAATCTACAGCGCACATAATACTGCTGTATAGTATACCGCCAATACTGACCTCTAGAGCCCACACAATACTGCCATATAGTACCAAGACAACATTGTCATCTACAGCCCACAGGATATGGTGATAAACTGTAGTGTTAAGAAAATACTGCCATCTAGAACCCATATAATACTGCCATATAGTAACAGGATAACACTGCAATCTACAGCGCACATAATACTGCTGTATAGTATACCGCCAATACTGACCTCTAGAGCCCACAAAGTACTGCCATATAGTACCAAGACAGCATTGCAATCTACAGCTCACAGGATATGGTGATAAACTGTAGTGTTAAGATAATACTGCCATCTAGAACATATATAATACTGCCATTTAGTAACAGGATAACACTGCAATCTACAGCGCACATAATACTGCCGTATAGTATACTGCCAATACTGACCTCTAGAGCCCACAAAATACTGCCATATTGTACCAAGACAACATTGCAATCTACAGCCCACATAATACTGCCATCTAGTATAAAGACAATACTGCCAAATCACCGGGGGCCGTTGTGTTGCTGAATGTCTGGACCGCAACCGCTGGATTATTGGACTGTTACTAGAAATCAATACGTGTTATAATTGTGTAAATGACGCACAACAGTCGCACGTTGAGCTCGGCTGTGCCGCCCCTCTGATAACATTTCCTATTATGTACAGTCACAGGGGAGAAGACCGACCACTGGAGCACTGGGAGGCGCGGGGACCTCAGTCATCCTCCAGCATCCTGGGATCTCCCACAGGTTCCTGCTCATGATCTGCATCCAAGCCAAGGGGCGATGAGAGGACAAGACTTCCGCGAGGATCCGGGAGGGGGCGCGCTGACCTTTTACATCAAGCGGTGTACAGTGAGCGGTATTAAATAATGTATGAGAAAGTATTAACCCCCCACCACCGGCTCCCAATGTACAATGGGACAACATGACTACCTATGGCGGCTCAGATCCCCCGCAGCTGATGCCAAGGCTATGGCGGCACTACCAGTGCTATCTCATATCTTCCCACATATATGGAGAGCTAATTTGCATATTTCTCCCATGGTGCATTGCCTGTAAGTACATAAGTGTCCATACACCGCTGGGTCTCTTCAATGAGAACCGCTACCCCAGAGTACTTTGGTGCCTCCCTGAGTAAATCTGCCCACTCCTGTCCTGAAATACTCTGTGCTGCTTCCACTATGTAACACTGTACAATGCGCACCCTTCCCACTTTCAAGATTCTTTTGGGGTTCACTGCTACACGACTAAGAGGGCGTGCCCTTCAGGGTGCCCAGAAAGTTAAGTGACATCACAAGGATGCCGTGTCACCCCTCACTTCAGCCCTGAACCGCCAATCGATCTACCTATGCCACTGTATCGGAACATCACCCCTGTTATGCAGGAGCCTGGGAAAGCTGGGTGACAACCATCATAGGCGCCATTTCAGTCCTGACAACAAATCAGGATGTATGATGGGTAATTCATCTTATTTGAATTTAAAGGGGGGCGGGCACCCACATTGTCAGGTGTTTAGGATGCTTAGGGGATGTTTAAAGCAGGTAGGGCAGGGGCGTCACCAAGTGTGGTTCATTGTGTAGCGTGAAGGATCGTGGGGGTTGTGTCAATTTCGACTGCCCCCCTCCCCCTCCACAATTGGAGGGGGTATTCACTGACCACAGGAGCGTCGCGCTGCAGAAGATGGCTTCATACATAATTCATCAGAACAATATAGTGAGGACGTGATCAGCACCTCTGATATGAGTCACGCCCCCTCCACCCCCTGCATATTATATAGTATTATTATAAGAATATAAAGTGAGACCCCCTCCCACAAAAAACTGATTATACAGCAGCCATTACATGTCTATAGGGCTTTTCACTCATAAAATCCCACTTTTTCAAATAGTTTCCTATTTTGTGTCAGTCTTAACTGAAATTCTGGCATTCTATTCATCAATAATAACAATGATAATATTGAAGCGGCAGTCTGCTGGATTGTTCAGGGCTGCCGTATGAAATCTCTATATATAGTAATTCTGCCAGCGTGTCAGTCTTTACTGAAATGCTGGCATTTTAATCACTGTCCGCAGTTTAGCAACCAGTAATTGACGGCTTATTCAATATTTCTGTAAGTCTCTCTCTACCTTTGTGTCAGTCTTCACCGAAACTCCGGCATTCTATTCATCAGTCAAGAAGCTGCATGACCAAATACTTCGGAATCTACAGACTAATGGGTTATTGGGTGTTGCTGAAGGCATCTATCTCCAGCAGCCCTGCCTGTGTGTTAGTGTCAGTCTTTACTGTAGTTCTGGGATTCTATTCATCAACCAAGGATCTAAGGATGAACCGTGTGTCCCTACATTGCTTATTAGACCAAACCGCATTACTAGTTCTCTCTCTAATTACTGTGTATGTCAGTCTTCACTGGAGTTTTCGAATTCCTTTCAATAACCAGGAAGTTGGGTAACCACTGGTCACTAATAATAAAGACTCCACAGACATAGAAGGAATTGCGTATTACTGTAGGGACCCACTAATGTGAAATTATTTAGGATTATAAATCCTGTGTGTCAGTCTTTACTGAAATCCTGCCTTTTTATTCATGAGAAAGAACAGGCTGTTTTCACTGCTGATCTTCTGTCTCTCTAGAATTTTAAAGTGCGTTTTCCTCTAAAAATGATTGTACTCATAATAAAAACAAATACTAGATCACACCCACCGATGGCAATCATTACAGTGTCCGTAGGGGGTTGTAATCCTCCGTTCCACTGATTCATTAATTATTGATCTTTTTCTCCCATTGCTTTGTCTGTGAAAAGTGTCAGTCTTCACTGAGTTCCTGGAATTCCATTCATCAACGGAAAATTCACATAAACATTGGTCTCTGCCTGCGTGTCAGTCTTTACTGAGCCTCTTGCATTCTATTCATCAACTAAAGAGTTGCGTTATCCCTAGTAACAGGTGACACAAGATTGCCCTGCTTTCTTTCCCATGCTGTTCTGTGTGTGTTTCAGTCTTTACTGAACCTCTTGCATTCTATTCATCAGCTGGAGCGTTATGTTATCACTAGTAACAGGTGACATAGGATTGCCCTCCAGAGTATTTCTCTCCCGTACTGTTCCGTCTGTGTGTCAGTCTTTACTCAACCTCTTGCATTCTATTTGTCAACTGGAGCGTTACATTATCACTACTGTAGTAACAGGTGACACAAGACTGCCATGCAGAGTGATACACGCCCGGCATAGTCTGTGTGTCGGTCTTTACAGAACCTCTTGCATTCTATTCGGCAACTGGAGCGTTACGTTATCAGTAGTAACAGGTGACACAAGATTGCCATGCACGCCCTGCAGAGTTATTTCTCTCCCATACAATTCTGCCTGTGTCAGTCTTTACTAAATCTCTGGAATTCTATTCCTCGGTCAGGAAGACAGTCACTGGTCACACATTTTGAAGCGTTGGGCACTTAGGCTGGGTTTACACATTTGCAAATTTGACACATTTTTGCTGCGTTCCCTAGCAACAAAGTGCCATCGAAAAAACCCGCATGGGGAAAAAAAACCGCCTTCTATTTTAACCTCTTCCCGCCTGGTGCTATACTATTATGTCACTAAAAATACCTAGTACATGCGAAGATGACATAATAGCGCTGTATAATGTACAATGCAGCCCCCTCACCCCCATCCCGGCAAGTTAACCCCTCAGATGCTGGGCAGTTATCCTGGCAGGATGTTATAGGGTCCTGGCTAAGGCCCTTAAAGGGTAACTGTCATGTTTTCATAAAAAAATAACAATTTTAGCATATGTTACTGCTGCAGCAGCATTATGCATAGAGCAATCCTTAGTTTCTTCACATACCACTGTTTCCTTGAGTTTTCCCCTTAGTTACGGCTGTTTAACCATTTACAATATGAGGACCTTCTCAAGATGGCTCCTCTGCTAGTTCTCTGAGGCCAAAACTGCTTTCCCTCACTTCCCATACACACTTGCTGTAGCCAGCAGCTCCCTGCCAGCCAATCAGATTGGATTACTGAGAGACACGCCTCCTCACTCTGAAGCCTAATGCAGCCATGCAGTGTGAAGGACCGCCCCTCCGTCTTCTGTTTATACTAAAGGGAAGACAGACAAGTCCAAGCAACAGTCTTTTAAGGGAGCGGTGGAAAGGGACAGGGGACATTAATGAAAGCCGTTATTATAAGGTCATTACAGATCTTTTGACAATCATTGACTAACTCAGGTACTGTATAGATTAGGACCAAAAATGTGAATATTAAACTAAATTAAAAAAAGTAACCTTAAAAAAAAACGTACCATTTTTCAGACATAAAAAAATTGTTTAAAAAGCTACACAATTGGTATAGCCATATCCGAAAATGTCCACCTTGTTAAAATATCATGTTACTTATCCCAGGTGACGAACGCTGTATAAAATATAGAGAGACAAAAGAAAACTTTTAAATTTTTTAAAAGCAGTACAAAAACAAATATTATATCAATGTGCTATCACTTTAAGAACGGGCCTGCAGAACAAAGTTATCATGTCATTTTTTCTGCCCAGTGGGCGTCATCGTAATAAAATAATAAATAAATTCTAAAAACAATGTCGGAATGGTGGTGTTTTTTTAGATTGTCACCCCCCAAAATTTTTCAAAAATGTAACTCATCCTGCAAAGAACACAGAATGTAGTGTAGATGGAAAAAATAAAAAAGTTATGGCTTTTGAAATGTGAAGATGAAATGTTAGGTGACATCCTTAATGGGATAAAAGAACAGTTTTTTTTTCCAACTAATGAAAAGACCATAAAGGTTTTTCCGATGCAACATTTTCAATAGAATTTTTTTTGTGCTTAGAAAAGCAATAAAAATGCATTAAAGCGGCTCTGTGTAAAAAAAAGCTTAAAAGGGCGAGGAATGCGGGAGAGTAGCCCACATCCTCCAGTTCTTAAAGGGGTACTCCAGTTGTTTGAAGCTAAACTCTATCCACAGGCATGCGCACTGGAATTCTGAAGATCGGTGAGCGGTGAGCGCTGTACTAGGCTATCTCCGGAACTCCCATAGAAATGAATAGAGCGACTGCACACATGTGCGACCGGCCGCTCAGTTCATATCAGGGGGTCTGCAGGAGGCACGAGGCCTCTGTTCTCGTGATTGGTGGGGGTCCCAGCGGTAGGACCCCCGACCGATCTAATGGATAACTTGAAACAACCGGAATACCCCTTTAAGGTTGTCCAGGATTAGAAAACCACAGCTGCTTTCTTCCAAAAACAGCTCCACCCCGGCCATGAGTTGCGTCTTGTATTGCAGCTCAGTTACGTTGGAGTCTAGTGGTGGAGCTGCAATACGTTGGAGACCATGGGAAGAAGTGAAGTGAAAAGACAGAGGAGTGTTAAATGAGAGAAGAAGGAGGGCAAGAGAAAGAGTAGGACAGAGAAAATAGAGAGCGTGAATAGAGGGAGAAGAGAGAGACTGAGAGTAGAAGGATACGGGAAAGGAGAGGTAAGAAAAAGGGAAGAGAAGATACAGGAGTGAGGAGAGAGAAAGAGAAAAAAGAGAGGTGAAAATAGAGAGGGGCACAGAAATGAGAAAAGAAAAGTAAGGAAAGAGACAGCAGAAGAAGAAGGAAATGGGAGACAGGAGAATAATAGAAAATATTGGAAGCAAGAGAGAAGACAGAGAGTCAGAAGAGCGAGAGAGAAGACTTGAATAATAAAAGAGTGAGGAAGAGAGAGATGGAGAGAGAGAGAGAAAAGCTAAATAATGTCATAAGACAAAGAGGGAGACAGAGATAGGTAACCGTGAGTGATGTGAGTGGTGTCTTCCCTTCCAGTTTTAAACATGCCACCATCGCACTCTTCCTTAAAAAGCCTTCCCTTGAGCCTTCTTCTCTGTCTAGCTATTGCCCCATATCACTTGTCCCATATGTCCAGCGTGAACTGTCCTCTCACCTCTTTTCCTTCTCCCTCTTCGATTGACTACAGTCTGCCTTCTGATCCCACCACTCAGCTGAAACCACCCTAACCAAAGTCACCAACGACCTGCTAACTGCCAAAGCCAAACAACACTATTCTGTCCTCCTCCTCCCTCGGCATTACTCTGTCCTACTCCTCCAGGACCTGTCCTTCTCCGTCTACATTTCTCAGTCCTCCTACACCTTGACCTTTCCTCTGCCTTTGACACCATGGCATCGACCAGTCCCTTCTGTTACAAATTCTTTCATCTCTTGTCATCACAGACTTGGCCCTATTCTAGACCACGTCATACCTCAGCCTGGACATTTAGTGTCTCCCACTCACACACCACCTCCTCGTCGTGCCCCCTCTCTGTTGGTGTCCCTGAAGGCTCTGTCCTAGGACCACCACATCTTCTTCTTCGGCCTGAGAGCTCATGGAATCCCATGGCTTTCAGTCATACTTCTGTGAAGGCGACACACAAATTTACTGTACCTTTCTGTTCCAGTTATCACCTCCAGTGGCGTAGGGATCACTATAGCAACCATAGCAATGGCTATGGGGCCCAACACCAGTGGAGGCCCAGGCCGCCGGCTGAGGAGCACACTCTTGCTGGGGGCGCTGGCGCCGCTCCTCCCCGCCCAGTGCTGCCTCCTAGCTAATTTATTTACTGTACTTGCCTCTGTGAAATTGAAGAGAAGCGCCGTAATCTCGCACAGGCTCACTAGTAGAGGCATCAAAGTGCGCATGCGCTGTCTTCCTGGCCTCTGCAAGTGCGCCTGTGTGAGATTACGGCGCTTCTCTTCAATTACAGAGTGAATAAATTAGTTAGGAGGCGGCTCTGGGCTGGGAGGAGATCTGTGGATTACACTGATGGGGGATCTGTCGGTGACACTTAAGGGGGGATCTGTGGAAAGGGGGGATCTGTGGATGACACTGAAAGGGGATCAGTGGAGGACACTTAAGGGGGGATCTGTGGATGACACTTAAGGGGGGAAATGTGGATAACAAGGGGGGACCTGTGGATGGCACTTAAGGGGGGGATCTGTGGATGGCACTTAAGGGGGGGATCTGTGGATGACACTTAATGGGGGATCTGTGGATGGCACTTAAGGGGGGATCTGTGGATGACACTTAAGGGGGATCTGTGGATGACACTTAAGGGGGATCTGTGGATGACACTTAAGGGGGGATCTGTGGATGACACTTAAGGGGGGGGGATCTGTGGATGACACTTAAGGGGGATCTGTGGATGACAATTAAGGGGGGGATCTGTGGATGGCACTTAAGGAGGATCTGTGGATGGCACCTAAGGGGGGATCTGTGGATGGCACTTAAGGGGGATCTGTGGATGACACTTAAGGGGGATCTGTGGATGACACTTAAGGGGGATCTGTGGATGACACTTAAGGGGGGATCTGTGGATGACAGTTAAGGGGGGATCTGTGGATAACACTTAAGGGGGGATCTGTGGATGACACTTAAGGGGGGATCTGTGGATGGCACTTAAGGCGGGATCTGTGGATGGCACTTAAGGGGGGGATCTGTGGATGACACTTAAGGGGGATCTGTGGATGACACTTAAGGGGGATCTGTGGATGACACTTAAGGGGGGATCTGTGGATGACACTTAAGGGGGCATCTGTGGGTGACATTTAAGGAGGGATCTGTGGATGAAACTTAAGGGGGGATCTGTGGAAAGGGGGGATCTGTGGATGACACTTAAGGGGGGATCTGTGGAAAGGGGCATCTGTGGATGACACTTAAGGAGGGATTTGTGGATGACACTTAAGGGGGATCTGTGGATGACACTTAGGGGGATCTGTGGATGACACTTAAGGGGGATCTGTGGATGACACTTAAGGGGGGATCTGTGGATGACACTTAAGGGGGATCTGTGGATGACACTTAAGGGGGGATCTGTGGATGACACTTAAGGGGGGATCTGTGGATGACATTGAAGGGGGGAAATGTGGAAAGGGGGGGATCTGTGGATTACACTTAAGGAGGGATCTGTGAATGACATTTAAGGCGGGATCTGTGGATGACACTTAAGGGGGGATCTGTGGAAAGGGGGGATCTGTGACTGACACTTAAGGAGGGATCTGTGGATGACACTTAGGGGGATCCAGGGGGGGGGGTGTTGGGGTGGGAGGTCCTGGAGGGGTGTTTGGGTGGGAGCTCTGGATTGGGTGGGAGGTCTGATAGATATGTGGGGATGGGAGATCCGGGAGGGGGGGGGGCATACATTTCTAGCTACGCCCCTGATCACCTATCCAGAATCCCACAACACCTATCTTCTATAACCTCCTTCTCTTCTCTCGCTTTCTAAAATTTAACATGGAAAAGATAGAATTTATTATCTGTCCTCATCTCACTCGGCCTCCCCAGCAGACCTATCTATAACAGTCAGTGGCTGTACACTCTCCCTGGTTCCACACCTATGATTCTGTTTTGTCCTTTAAACCGCACATCCAAGCTATTTCCAACTCCTGCCGCCAAAAATATCTCTCAGATCTGCACATTCCTCAACCTGGAGTTGTCCATGCTTGTACATGCCCTCATCATCTCCCGCCTAGACTACTGTAACATCCTCGCCTGTGGCCTCCCATCTAGCACTCTCTCAGCCCTCCAATCTATTCTCACTTCCGCTGCCCGACTAATCCACCTCTTCCTTGTTTCTCCTGTCTCTTCTCTTTACCAATCTCTTCACCGGCTCCCCGTTAGTCAGAGAATCCAATACATAACACTAACTATGACATACAAGGGCGTCCACAACCTGTCCCCTTCGACCAGCTGTGACCTGATCTCCTGGTACCTTCACACATGTAATCTACGATCCTCACATGACCTTCTTCTCTACTCTCCTCTTATCTGCTCTTCCGCAATCGCCTTCTCTGTGCTTCCCCTATAACCTGGAACTATCTACCCCAACGTAGCAGACTCTCACCTACCGTGGAAAAGAAAGTTGATAACCCACCACTTCAGACAAGCCTAGAACCTACAGTAACCCTGCTGCTGCCACTCCACCACCAGATGAGCAGCTTCTACCCTCACCTACTGTATTCTTTCCCCATACCATGTAGACTGTAAGCCCTCGCGAGCAGAGTCCTCTCTCCTTCTGTACCAGTTTGTAACGCATCTTGTTCTATTTGTATCCTATTATAAGGATACAGGAAAACAAATTAATGAGGGGATGAGAAAAACGAAATAGGAAAAAAGATGAAAGAGATAATAAAAAGAGAAAGAAAAAAAGAGAGAGAGGATCAAATACTACTGAAAGCAGAGAGCTTGTGAGACAGAGATAGAGAGAGTGAAAGAGGGATACAGAGTGTGAGTGAGAGACGACCATATAGGACATGACGGAGAGAGAGAACCAGACAGGACAGGGAAGGAGGGAGACAGAGATCTAGAGAGAGGAATGGAAGCAATGAGAGAGCTGTCTAGAGAGAGTGCAGGAAGGGGGTGAGGAGACAGCTGGCTGAACATTACCTGCTGCTGCTGCTCAGTTCTGACCCCAGAAAAGGGTAAAATAAAATAAAAGCTCATTAAGAACCCATCCTCGGCTGTATGAGGACCGCTCATCTGGAAGAAGCAGCCCAAGGAACATCCAAACAATCACATTGTCATTTACCAGGAGAATTGCTGCAACCATTAACCCCTGACTGCTCACTCACTCTCTGCCAGCACTCCTTCATTGGGCTGTTCCTATCCATAAGGAGGTGGTGGAACTGGAAGGAGGTAGGAGGGATTCCACAGGGTATGTTAATAAAAGTAACCACTGCAAATACATCACTTCTCTACTGACTGCTTTGCAAGTAGCTGGCACACCAGACGAGTCTGTCCTTCCAGATGCTATAGTGACATCATTAGCTATCCTACCAGAGGACAATTCGAGAGGCTTTGGGCATTAAACATGATCTCTGCAACCATTCGCAGCCTGCACCAGTGCTCAAGACTGTGGAGAGAGGGGACAAGTTCTTGTGGGACCTCACAGGAGAAAGGTAAGGAGGAATTCCAAGTTTTTGGATGTCTAGACAGAATTATCTCTAAGAGTTACGGTAAATTTCCATTCCTGGTTATAAGCTCCATGGGGCAGGATCTTCTTCATAGACATTTCACTCAATATAGGAGAGAGATGGGTGCAAAATATTTTCGTGCTAGACAGATTGGGCACGTCTATGGTTCTTAGATGAGGTCCCTCAAGATACTGGTATATCCGCAGAGCAGACAAGACCACTTGGTCTTGATTGAATTCTCATGAAGGGGCAAGGGATTCAAGGTGTAGAACTTTCTCGGCTTCTATAGATAAAATGACTGACATAGTGTAGCCCAATGATTGACTTGACTGATCCCTGAAGAATTATTCACTATAATTGACCTGTAGTGTGTCATGTTGATGGACTGAGATGCCGCAGTTGCATATCGGTTGAGCTTTGTAATCTCATCCGGTGGGGGGTGTTACAGTCTTGTCGGTGGAGGTAGCATGAATTCTCGAAGCTCGAGTCAGTCCAAGTAGGTAGACCATATAGACGATGCAGTCTCATTGTCCATAATGTTCTGCAGTTGTTCCTAGTCCATACAGTAGTCAGTGACACATTGCCAAGCAGATGAAATTCCAATATATAATGAGACAGACAGCACAAATCAGTCTCATTTTTGGGTGCACAGGGACCTTTAGTAGTCATAGTAGTAGATTTTGCCATCTTATTTATTTTGGTGCATTTGATGGATGAGAGCTCTGCAGCTTCAGGAGAAACCCCACTGAGGTAGACTCTCCCTCAAGCAATGTCATTTCTGTTGCTGAACTAGCATTAACCAAACACTTCTAATCATTTCCTATAGGAAACTCCTGAAATGGCACTCTAATAGTCCCTGGCCACTGTCCAGAAGAGTCAGCCGGCTGCTTTGAAAAATCAATATGTCTTTCCATGAAGATCCTCAGGGGAGGTTATCCCTGACTACAGACATGCCCTTAAAGACCAACTTCACTAGCCCTATTAACAATACATTGGATGTTCCACCTTCTTCAGGAACTATGGAGGACACGATAGCCACCTTCACCATCGGGGTGATCTTATCCCTTATGTGTGTGATTGGAGTAGCAGGAAACGTGTATACCTTGGTGGTGATGTGCCAGTCCATGCGCACTGCAGCATCCATGTACATCTATATTATCAACCTGGCTCTTGCTGACCTCCTTTATCTTCTTACCATCCCATTTATTGTTGGCACCTACTTTATCCAGGAATGGTACTTCGGAGACATTGGCTGCCGCATCCTTTTCAGTCTTGACTTTCTGACCATGCATGCTAGTATCTTCACCCTCACCATCATGAGCACCGAACGCTACTTTGCCGTTTTGAAACCTTTAGACACAGTCAAGAGGTCCAAGAGCTACAGAAAGTGCATTGCCATCATCGTCTGGTTGGTGTCATTTCTTATAACATTGCCCATGTTAATTATGATTAAGCTGGTACACAAGGATGACAAGAGCATCTGTCTGCCCATGTGGAGTCGCACGTCCTACAAGATATATCTAACAATCTTGTTTTGCACAAGCATTGTAGGTCCAGGGCTCATTATAGGCTACCTGTACATAAGACTGGCCAGGACCTATTGGGTATCTCAAACAGCTTCATTCAAGCAAACCAAGAGACTGCCCAACCAGAAGGTGCTATATCTCATTTTTACCATAGTCCTGGTGTTCTGGGCTTGCTTCTTACCTTTCTGGATCTGGCAGCTCCTCGTCCAGTATTGTGATTCTCTTCCCATTTCACCCAAAGCCAATAGGAACATTAACTATCTGACTACATGCTTGACATATAGCAACAGTTGCATCAACCCTTTCCTCTACACCTTACTAACGAAAAACTACAAGGAGTACCTGAGGAACAGGCAGAGGTCCTGGAGCAACAGTGGCTACTTCCGGAACCGTTTCCAAAGGATATCTGGAAGGTCCATGTCCACCAGTAGTCAACAGTGCACCGAAAGTTTTGTCTTGGCTCAATGTCCTGCAGGTAACAACAGCTTCTGAAGGCATCAAAATGAGACTTATTATCCAGGGTGTATCAAGAACTTGTAGAACATACTACTTGAGTCTTTCTGACATCCAAGGAACCATATACTGCTTTTGGGTGATTAATCGAAAATACTGTGATGCACGGGCACTCTGTAACATATATTTACCCATCAACATGGTAAATCGGAGTCCTCTTCTTACAGTACCATTGGAGAAGTCAATGCTAGACCTTGTGTATTGTGTTCTTCTCGTCACTGTACCTTCCCTCTACATGTTCTTCTCACTTCATTAAAATGTAAATGTTGCCGTCTAATGTGGTGCTCATTATCTATCCCCAAGCCCTAGTAAATGTTTATTATACCACTACTTGGAAATGAACCATTGTCATGGGTTCCAAATTCTATTGGTCTCCTACCATCTTCCAACAAGATGGCAGGACGTCTTCTAGGTGATATCCCCTCCATAAACATCTATAGAAGGCCATTTAGGCCCCTTAACTCGATCCCTATACACTTTATTGTGGTGTATTTAATTGGCATAGAAAATATGCATCACGAAGCATAGGTTTGTCCTTGTGGTAAAGCTATTGAATTTATGATATTTCTCACCATAGTTACTAACTGGCCAATGTCAAGAAGCATACAGAAACGTAAAACTGCTAGGCCCCAATGCAAAACTCTAAACCTACTGTACCATGTGCCATTGGTGTCGTCTACGGCAGAATGACCTTTGGAACTCCTCTACTGCAAAAGCCCCTGTTTGTTATCTCTACACACCTATAACTAAAACCATGTGTACCGTAACCAATTGGTACTGTCAAAATTAGTAGGCTTCAAACCACATGTGAGCATTAAACCTTGAATTTCTAGGGTTCAACTCCTCGCTTGCGCTCATCTGAATAACTTCTCCCAAAAAGGATTAAACCCATGCTGGCAATAGCTTTTCTCCCCAGCATTAACCCTTTTTCTAAAGCCATTGGAGCGGTCACAGTTGTGAAGGTGTCTATCAATCCAAAGCCAGTCATGGTTAAAACAGAAACAGATGGAGCGAGGTGATATAGTGCAGTGCCCATTCCTTCCACATACCCTTCAGAACAGACGCAAGTTGCCTCTATGGCAGATGTGATACTGATTTCGAGCATATTTTTGATATTTTTGACTTGTGTGTGGTACGCACATTAATTTTACAACCTTGTGGATGGACTGATATATCCATCTGGTGATGGTCATGGTTTATTAAGCTGCCGGAAAAATTTGGCTCCAGCTTCATGCTGTTTTTTGCATCTGCTGCCTCCAAGAAGAACGTTCTTTGTGCTTTTCACAATTATTTATTTTTACATTATTTTATTTTTGAGTAAATGATTGGTTCCTTCAAAGAGTAAAATTCTTTAAATGGACATGTATGGTCCATCACTTGAGTTCATGGATAGAAGCAGGAAACACAGACATCTCTACTAAGATGAGTTGCCTGGGGTCATATGTGGACATACCGTAAGGGCACCTTTACCCTGGGTTCACACCTGAGCGTTTCTGAGACGCGCGTTTTAGTCGCGCATATTACAGCGTGTTTTTGCAAATAGGAAACGTGCGTCATACGCGCGTTCGTGACTCTGGAGACCAATTAAAAAAAGGCATATCTACACTTTAACGCGCGTTCCCATTGAAGTCTATGGGTGCAAACGCGCGACAAAACGCCCCAAAGAAGCTCAAGAACTTCTTTGAGCGTAGGGCGTTTTACAGCGCGTTCAAACGCGCTGTAAAACGCTCAGGTGAGAACCATGCCCACAGGGAAACATGAGTTTTCTCCTGTTGAGTGTTTTACAGCGCGTTCTAACGCGCTGTAAAACGCACAAGTGTGAACTGAGTGTTACACTGATCTTGGGCCAGAAGAAATCAGAAGAAATGTTCCTGATGATTGGCCTGTGTAAGTTTTCTGCCGATCGATCACCCAACAAACTAGTAAAATCTCTTTTGTAAGGTGATCACGTTTTATGTTGCACCAAAAAGTCTTGTTTGTTGGCAGCACATCACTCCCTGTAACAGGGATACCCTGCTGACAACAATAAACTGTATGGTGATGAATGGTCATAGTATCGATTGATCATCCCCATACAGACTAAATGATCGCTACATGTAAATGCAGCTAGCAAATGGGCAATGATCAGGAATGAACTTTTCTCATTCCCAGTCATTGCCCATGTAAAAGGTCCTAATGCTAGTTCACCAGCTGATGAAGGCTGGACGGGCTGAAACGCGTCCGTTATATGTAATCTGATGTGTGAATAATAAATCACTAAAGATTTGCATAGCACCCGCTGGGATCTTTCTTCAATATTGCTACTTGGTTTTCCACGTGCGGGTGCGCTATTGATTCGAGTGCCGGCTGTCTCCTACCTACATACACTATAGGTAGCTGGCAGAAGTCTGCTAATTTGGTCAATAGCTAGTCCTTCTGACCAACTAATACACAGGCATGCTTGGCACATGTCAAGAATAGGAAGAGGGGTGAAATTAGCTGCCAGACACCTCTTACATGTTGAAATCCAACATCTCGATCCTTCTTCACCTCAACACCTACTGTCAGAGGTTGGAACATGCCCATGCACATGGTAAGATGGACAACCGGTCTTGCTAAAATCAGTGGCTTTGGCATACATTAATCTAATGTGTATGGCTAAGTTAAGATTTGAGCTTCGTCCAGGGGAAATAGTCCAGGCTGGGCTACAGTATTCTGAGAATAATTATGAGAGGCATTTAAGACATTAGGTGGTATGTCAGAGGTTATCGTGAAGCTAGTCAATACATGGTGCCCAACGTTTTTGAAACCCCATGTTAATCACTATAGAGGAAAGGAGCAATAGCAGCTCCTAGAAACATTTGTTGCCATTTATCAAAAATACCAAAAATTGCCTTTAGAGACCTAATGCTAAAGGGAGTTTGGTGGTCGAAATCAGGCACCTTAGAACCATTTTTATTGGGTCCATCAACAGAAGTCTAATGTATATGTGATCTTCAGCACCACATAGAAATATGGCATGTAAAGTACTGTAGAGATATTGGGAGGAAGAGGCACAACTGGGGATGGGGGTTGAAGGGACATGTTGCACGGTAGCAGGGGACATGCCAAAATGCCTCTCTGTATTAGCCACAGTATTAAAGAAGAGGTCTAGGGTGGCAAAGTGAATCTTTGCCCCAGGAGATGGAAAGTCTATCTACATCCTGTGGGGAGCTTGAGAATCTGCCCGAAACAGTAGTTTCCAGAACCTTAATGCCAGATCAGGTAAGGTGGGCCAAATGGTTCTTATCTGCCAACACTTTCTATGTTTCTAGATAATGGAAATGCTTGTTAATGTTATGGTGTAGCATGCATTGCTTTGGGGAGGGGGTTCTAAAAATATTAACATTTTTGGGGCCAGCTAAGCCAAGCATGGATGGCTTTTATGTGCTAGACGCTGATATTTTATCCGTATCATCTTCAACGGCCTTGATGCCTCCATCTACTTGTAGACCTATCATCCTTGACTCTCATTGTAAGAAATTAAACATGGAAATAAGTTCTCAGAAGATAATATATCAGCCCTATAGAATGCACCAGCGCTCATACTAATGAAAATTCAGAATTCATTATAAAAGTCCATTTACGACAAATAAAATTCTACTGATGTAATTATCATGCACTGAAACTGCTTGGTGTGTTCTTGGTCGTCCTTCTTAGAGAAGTCTTGAGGTGACTCTAAGAGATAGCTGCATAGATTTGCCTCATAGTCCACTTAGCCCGATCTACCGTAACAATTTGCTAGCCCACAAAATGGGCAAATCAACTAACCTGGGCAAATCTATTAATAGATGTCTTAAGCTTGACTCACCAAAATGTCAAATCAACTGGACTGAGAATTGGGCAGATTGATTTGGTGATCTCTGCTGGCCATAGAACCAAATATTTGACATTGACCTAATAAGTTTACCTTTCACCCAAATGATTTTCCTTTGGATAATTGTTCTGGTCCTGGTAAAATGATGCTGTTCAGTATTTGCGTTGTCCCACAATTTTTGGCACTGGACCGTCTGAACAGATATGGTGAATAAATTTCTTTGGCTAAGACCAGTTGTGTACCTTCTATCGTTGCAAAATACACCATTCAGTATTGGGTTACTCCAAATCATATATAACCATTCAACCATGGATCATGCTCCTTTTGGGCAATATTGACCATTTTGCCATGAGAGCCACGCCAATAATCAGTACTACACCTGGCATTTGTGAAGAGAAGACCATTCAATAGTTTTGGAGCTGGCACCATCTGAAATATGCATTCACCAAGCTGTGGGTCGTGATTCCGAGTTGTGGGTTGGTAGTGCACTTTTCGATACCAGAACCCCTTTCTTTCTCTGTCTCAAGATGTACCGTACTGTTAGATAAAGGGGGGAACAATAAGGTCTTGTACCACCTCCTGGCAGAATTCTATTTTCCTGTGAAGAATTCTACTCCTTGGTACAAGCCTCTAAATTCAGAAGATAATTTCTGGACAGCCAAATCAATGTATCTTCAAGAAGGTCCATCATATATCTATGAATTTGACCAATGGATGGACATAGAGTACAGTGGTTCATATAGCAAAAGCCGAAGGAGGTATGGATTGATGCTATTTTCAGAACTGGACACTAGTGAGGTACAAGTCGACTCTACATATTTCTTGCAAAACTAAAGGGAATCGTGCCCCTACAGTTACTTTTCCCTTCCAGTTGGCTGTGGAGGGGAAGTTTTGTGCATGTTCACACTACCAAAATAGAGGAAAAGAAGGTGGCAACCTAATATGGACCGTCTTTCTTAACTGGTCCCATCCCTGTCACCATGGCTTCCTCCATGGTAGATAGGCCAATTAGTGCCATTTAATAACATTTTTACACAGAGCATAAAATTCTACTACAGCAATGCAATAATGCTGTAAAGGAACCACTTCCATCTCTAAGGACCCCACGACCCCACAATTTGTAAAACCATTGCCTCCAGATAACAGTCAGGACTAATTAGCATCTTTATGATTGGTCCTTCCAGATCCCCAGATGTTTCATTTGCATATTCCTTCCATCCTTTAAATCAGTAATGTTCATGATGTTTGACAATGTATCACATAGCACTGAGCTGTCTATTACAAGCTGCAAGACAGACGAGAGTCTTCAGATAGAAGGGGGTGGATTACTCAGATAAGACGTAGTGAAGCATCAAAAGGCTCCTCAAATGAATGGTCTTGGCAGGCGGGTAAATGGAGCTGCATTTGGCAGTGCTTAAAAGGACAAGATGGGATTTACATATTTACAAAGCTACAGTTGCAAAAAAATTGAGATTGGAGGTATAAACGAGATGACATTGGTGGGAGGCCAATGGAGCATCTCAACGCTTTAAGATAAGGTGCCCACTGATGACATCTTCAGATATGACCATAAGCTACTGTATACATTATACAAGAAACCTAAAGAGCATCGGTCAACAGATTTGTACCGATGTTGCATGTGCTCTTGGCAGCTAAAGGCATCCATGTTGGTCCCAAATTATGTTTTAATATATGCAAATGAGCCTCTAGGAGCAACGGGGCGTTACCATTACACCTAGAGGCTTTGCTCTCTGTAACAGCTGCGTCCTCTGCACTCTGACAGGACCAGGCAGTGTCGACATCATCACACCTCATCCTGTCAATCAAGTGCAGAGGATGCGGCAGTGGCAGAGAGAGCAGAGCCTCTAGGTGTAATGGCAACGCCCCCGTTGCTCCCAGAGGCTCATTTGCATATATTGAAACCTAATTTTTCTCAGTAATGCGGACACATATGAACATGGGACCAACACAGATCTCTTCAGCTGCCAAGGGCACATGTAACAGGTCAGCCAGTGTCATAGGTACAAATCTGCTGACAGATGCACCTTCATTAATCAGACCAAATCCACACCTCCAGATGGGCAGATGTATATTTATCATTTACGGTTGGAGATAAGACATCTTGGTGTGTGTGCGTGTCTGTCAGTGTGTGTGCTTGTCTGTCAGTGTGTGTGCGTGTCTGTCTGTCAGTGTGTGCGTCTGTCTGTCAGTGTGTGCGTGTCTGTCAGTGTGTGCGTGTCTCTCAGTGTGCGTGTCTGTCAGTGTGTGTGCGTGTCTGTCAGTGTTTGTGCGTGTCTGTCAGTGTGTGTGCGTGTCTGTCTGTCAGTGTGTGCGTGTCTGTCTGTCAGTGTGTGCGTGTCTGTCTGTCAGTGAGTGAGTGAGTGATATAGCGGGGGGGGCGGCAAAATTGATCTTTGCCTAGGGCGACAAAAATCCTTGCACCGGCCCTGCCCTAATATCGCAAGGAAACAGTGGACAATAGCAATAACTGGATTTGGGAGACACTCAGTATATCAAGGGTTGTAAAAATAGACCATTAAAGCCAATACACGTATAAATGTTGATAATTTATTAACTGATAGTATCAGTATACAAAATGCAATATGCAATAAAAAAGTGTAGTTGGAGTTAATTAACTAAAAATGTATATATATATATATATATATATATATGTATATCAGTAGATAAAAAAATCTAAATCAAAAATGAAAAATGGACAATAAAAATATAGATAAAAAAATGCAAATAAAGTGAAATTTAAAAGGTATAAGGAAAGTCACTGATAGTATGTGCTTAAAACGCCTTTGATGGCCTGCAGGGGGAGCAGTGGAGGCACATTACACTGTAGTTCGAGTCCGTATCCTCTATATATAAATGGATGATTCTGTAAAAGTTTAGTACCATACAGTGTCCCCCTCTATATAAAAACAGCTGGCTGTGTTGGAGGAGGAAGACTTAGCTTAAGAATTATTTGTTCTGCAGTGATGGTAATGTCTCCATATATTGTGTGGAGGGACCGCCAGTTTAATTTCTCCTTTAGCGAATGGTAGTCCGCAATTCAAAGGTATTGATGCTTGCACTATGTATGGTGCTCGGGTTGTAATTCGAGTACTTGCGCCGTGCCTATTTACATGTGCAGTACCTTTCTGTATATTGCTCAAGTTGTGGGTATAATCCGAAATAGGAGCGAGTCATGTAACGCTTGAAGGCAATAGAAAACAAAGCGTAATTTGTGTTTTACCGTTTCCGATGACTGCGGGGATGGTAGCGTTACGTGGCCTAGCTTAACCTGCCCGTAGCATGGCGTCCCACGTGGATGGAAGCTGTGGGCAGGTTAAGCTAGGCCAGGTAACACTACCATCCCCTCAGTTATTGAAAACGTTAACCTTTTGGCCCCCAATGTCGCCGGCGCCGCACTGAAGTGACACGCTGCCGGGCCCCTTGTTAGCCCAGGCCCCGAAACCAGCCGCTTCCCTGGTAGAAAAAACATCAGCCTCAGACAGTCTGAATAAAATCACAATATCACAATGGGTTCTCCTGTTGGAACCCCCAGTGATCAGCTGTGATCTGTGGAAAAGCGTGGCAGTAAGTGTTTTTTTTTCCTGCAGCGCCATCACAGGAGAAATGAATCATTACACTGTGTCCATTCAAATCAATGGGCTGTCTGTGTAACTCAGGAACAGGACAGGTCCTCCAGAAAGAGAGACTCTTTGGCCAAGAGAAGAGGATCCTGAACAGAGCATCCCTCCTTTATTAATTCCTTAAAGGGGCCTATGAATAGGTTTTGTTTGACAGGACACGCCCTTTAACGTCTAGGTCCATTTCCAAGCCTTGAAATTCCAATACGCAGAGATAGCAGAGCTGAATTTATACTGTTTCTTCTGACCCAGGGGCAATAATAAGACATCATGAGGTCATTTTTGAATCATAATATCAGTATGAGCATTCAAATTAAAAACTCAGCTCTGCTACATGGTCGAGCAAAGCTACAAGCTGCGCCCGTTATTTGCACGTGAGCCGCAATCCCAGACTGCGGGCTCCCAGCTACATGTGTAAATGAGAGCACGGCTTTGTTACATTCCTCGCCGCCTTGTGAGGGGCTCAGGAATCCATTTTGCAGTGAGGTGAGGAGTCAGGTGTGAACGAAGATTAAGCACTTGGCAATAAATGAACTGGAGACGTCTCGTAGCTGGTTGCCATGTAAACAATTTGTAACGATTCCTGCGGAAGCCAGACGATGTA
Source organism: Bufotes viridis (assembly GCA_033119425.1). NCBI lineage: Eukaryota > Metazoa > Chordata > Amphibia > Anura > Bufonidae > Bufotes > Bufotes viridis. The sequence continues at coordinate 266,112,573 of CM065594.1, forward strand.
AGAAGCCGGGAGATAAATCCGACTAGTGACTGGAGAATGGGGGTAGTAGTAAGGTCACGTTCTTAATATGAGATGGAAATTACAGTACTTATCGGGGTTCATTCCCAAAATTGTCTGACATCTTTTGGCTTCCGAGAAGCAGATGTATCAAAACTGTGTTGTCATGTGTAGTAGAGCTGAGCTTGTCAGGTTTAGTATAGCTGAGCTTGTCAGATGTAGCAGAGCAGAGCTTCTTATACTCTCCTTGAAAATCACTGACTGCCATGTAATCCATACGCTACAGAAAGAAGAAAATGACAAATTCAACTCTGCTACATCAGCATGCTTCTCAAGACATTAGTGTCAAATGTAAAAATCATCATTCCTCTCACGGCTCCATGAAACCTGAAACAATATGCTTGGTAATTCAGACAACCCTCCTTGGGGTTAGGCCTCTTTTACAAGATATTGTTGATTAATTACGGAAGGAAAAAGGCGCTAAAAATCTATACTTAATTGAAAATAGATTCAAAATGGGGGGTCACAAAAACACTCAAATAATCGAATTAATCAATTAACCTCTGACACAGTGTAGGCTAAAGAGTGCATAAGGAAAGATGAAGGTCCGATCTTTCTAGGGTAAACCTCATTGATGTAACAAAGCCTCAGCTGTGTCAGAAAGTGCCGTCGTTTGGATTGATGTTATTGTGGCAGGCGCAGCATTATGAAGTGCCTTTTGTGTTGTGGCATTAGAAGACTTTTGATATCTCTGACTTTTTAGTCCAAACAGACTGTCTATCACTCTGTAATTTCTCTAGCACCGTTCATTGGAAGCAGTAGGCTTAAAGAGCACACCAAATGCTTGAAATAACTTATTTATTAACTTCAACTTTCCTTCATATATAACACTGCCACCTCTGCAGCAGATAGTCCATGTACAAAACACGTGTTGAATAAAGTATCACAAAATGGCGGTTCAACTTGTCATTCAACATAAAATGGTGGATATATTTCTCTCTTCGGTATCTGTACTCTCACTTTAAGTTATTTAATCACTTTATGATCTCTTCGAGAGGTATATCTGAGGTTTAACCAATAGTTCTATTTGCTCAACTTGGTTTGCAGTTTGCTCTATACAATTGCTTTGAGCAGTTTGTTTGAACTATTTGCAGATTGCATAGTTCATATGTAGTTTGGCTTGAGCTATTCTCAAATTGGTGGAACTGTAAGTAAACATACATAACTGGTTCAGTATACAGTTCTAATCATAATACTAATAATTCAGGGGTGTGGAAATAAAAAAAAACTACTTGTCGAAGGACTAAAGTGGGGGCTCGATTTACTCGTCCCTTATGACGATCTACTTGTCCTGATACAAAAAATAATTTTAAATTAAAACCATATTTAAATAAGGTCTTTATTGATAGCAACTTAGAAGACAGGCCCAAAATGTATGGGGGCCACAAGGAGACTTTATACTGTATGGGGGCCACAAGGAGACGTTATACTGTATGGGGGCCACAAGGAGACGTTATACTGTATGGGGGCGGCCACAAGGAGACATTATACTGTATGGGGGCAGCCACAAGGAGACGTTATACTGTATGGGGGCGACCGCAAGGAGATGTTATACTGTATGGAGGCAGCCACAAGGAGACGTTATACTGTATGGGGGCAGCCACAAGGAGATGTTATACTGTATGGGGGCCACAAGGAGACGTTATACTGTATGGGGGCCACCTAAAGGAGACGTTATACTGTATGGGGGCCACAAGGAGACGTTATACTGTATGGGGGCCACAAGGAGACGTTATACTGTATGGGGTGACCACAAGGAGATGTTATACTGTATGGGGGCCACAAGGAGATGTTATACTGTATGGGGGCCACAAGGAGACGTTATACTGTGTGGGGGCAGCCACAAGGGGCTGTGTGGTAGTGTAGGGATGCCTCTTACGACCCATGTAACTTGGGTTACATCCTATTAGAGTAATTAGTGCAGGAAGTCTTCTTTGGGAGATTTTAAGGAAGAGGACAGGGCTCCACATGGGCTAGAAGTGACAGCTAGTGTGCAGGGGGTCATTCTGTGGTGCTCCACCCCCAAAGTTGCAGTACATGAGGAAGCTAACTTCAAATAGGAAGTTCTCCTGCCCCTATAAATCCCCCCCATGGACAGTTGGATTACCTGAAGGAGCAGTGGAATTGCCAGGGGTTATGAGATATACATGTCATGTATGTACACAGTGACCTCTCTATTTATATGCGTATCACATCACAGGTGGACAATCTGTGACACTGGAGTGAAGACACGTGTTTGTGACATATTAAAGGGAGTCTTTCACCACAAATGTCCATTATATAACATTAACACCATTTTGTCCATAACAGTCCCCATATTAAAATGCTTCTTACCATATTTCGGTCCGTTGCAGAGTTGGGCTACAAAACACTTTTATTCAATATGCAAATGAGGGTCTGAAGGTGCCCAGGGGCTGCGTTCCAACGGCCGATGCCCAGGCCCCTCCCTGATTTTCATATCCAACCACTTCCTTTCACCCCTTTGGCCCGCCTTTTGTTTGGCTGATCACCTCCTTCCTCCGTTCTGAAATCCCCGCCTGCAGGCGTGGGATTTCAAAATGGAGGACGGAGGTGATCAGCCAAACAAAGGGCTGGTGAAAGGGGAGTGGTTGGATATTAAAATCAGCAAGGCGCCTGGGCACAGGCCATTGGAACGCCACCCCTGGGCACCTTCAGACCCTCATTTGCATATCAAATAAAAGTGTTTTTTAGCCCAACTTTGCAACGGACCAAAATATGGCAAGAAGCATTTTAATATGGGGACTGTTATGGACAAAATGGTGTTAATGTTATATAATGGACATTTGGGGTAAAAGACTCCCTTTAATATTTGTACAAAGTCTTGGTAATGTTCCAGTAGATGGCAGCAAGATCACTTACTGCTTTATATGTTAGCTGCCCCATGGGTCAGAGAAAAGTCTATTTGTTAGGTCCCACCGAGTTGTAGGCATGTCACTCAAACTACTACACTGATGAGCAGGCGGAGCCTAATGGGATGGGGGCGGAGCCAAGTGATGCAGAGCGAGGGGGAAGTGGAGCTAAGTGAGGCAGAGCAAGGGTAGGTGGAGCCAAGCAGGAAGGAGGAGGATCCAAGTGAGGGGGAGGTGGAGCCAAGCAAGGCAGAGCAGAGCGAGGGGGAGGCAGAGCCGAGCGAGGAGGAGGCGGAGCCGAGCGAAGCAGAGCAAGACGAGAGGCAACGGGTGGAGCAGACAAGATGAGAGGGGGCGGTGAAGCACCAGACTTGTGCGGCAGTTTATGACAGGTTTATTTATGACAAGTCTGGTGCTTGCCTACAGTGCACTTGTGGCCATGTACAGCCCTCCGCACGCTAGTAGTAATGCAGGAGGCATATTGCCCAAACCTATCTCTGCCCTGGTACTTGCCCGAAGCAGGGCTAAGCTTCTGAACAAACTACATGCCCGGCGCCCGGAACTGCATGTCCCGGGCGTCAGGCGATACGATTTTCACACCCCTGTAATAATAGGAACATTATATAACTGTTCTATAATACCTATTTTGGCCTCTTTGCTTCCATAAAACTCAGCTCTTGGTGGAGTGAATGTCTGTTCAGCTCCTCTCCTCTGGTGTATAATGATTCTAGCAGCTTCTGCTAGGGAGTTTCCCACACAGGCTGAGTGTAAGATTGGCTGAGATTGGCCAAGACTCCTGCTCAGTGTGAGGCTGGCTATGATTGGTTAAGACTCCTGGGCAGTAACAACAGTTTAACTCTATGCTTTTTGTGTCATTCAGCTTACCTTACATTCACATAATGAATCTTAAAGGCATATTATCTTTCTGCTTCTGTGGACACAATATATAACTGTTATATGACATCCAAAATATAAAGTCACTGTAAATAACTCTCTTTTTGTCTTTAACATATAAACATATGAACTGTATTAAGGTTATTAGCAGGTCTAGCTGTATACAGATATAAGCCATATTAGCAACCTAGGACAGGCCTTAGCTGGCCAGCTACACTCCCACCAAAATTACCTATAATTCTATGTTCTTAGTGGTAGGACTTAAACATAAATTTGAGGAATTATCCATCAGGTTCTCAAATCTCAAGTGACTTTTATCACTCTCAAGTAGAACAACTAACTTCTGTATAGGACGTTCCAACTTGAGTGGAGTAGTGAGACCTTATCCTTTTTTGTCAAGTTTTGAGTCTCCTAATTGTAACAACACTTTTCTTACTAGTCTGTCTTCATCCTTTTGAACTTCTAGTACTTTGGCCAATTTCCATTGACTTCTAGGTAAATCTTCTTCTTTCACTAACACTATGTCACCAACTTGGACATTTCTTCTGGGTGTTTGCCATTTACTTCTTAGCATCAGATTGGCTAAGTACTCTTTCCTCCATCTATTCCAAAACTGTTCTGATAGATACTGAACTCTTTGCCATCTCCTTTTGGCATATAGATCCTCCTTGGTGAACTTGCCAGGCGATGGCTGTATTTAATCAGACTTAAGGTAAAGTAGATGGTTGGGAGTTAAAAGGTCCAAATTTGTTGGGTCGTTGATGTTATCAACTGTAATGGACGACTGTTAACAATAGACATTACTTCATAGAACAGGGTCCTAAGTGAAGCACCATCCATTCTTCTGGCATTCTTTTTCAACAATGAACTTAACACATTTCTTACAGTTCTGATTTGTCTTTCCCAAACTCTTCCTGTATGGCTTGCAGTTTGGAGCATTCATGTGAAAATCACACTGTTTCTCTAACAAATACTCAGTTACTTTTTCTTTATCGATCACCTTTAGAGCTTTCTTCAATTCATTCTTTGCTCTGACAAAATTAGGTCCTTGGTCAGATCTAAGCTCTCTGACAGTACCTCTAATGGCTATGAAACATCTCAAGACATTGATGAATGCGTCAGTTGACATATCTCCTAACATTTCCAGGTAAATCACTCTGGAACTCAGACATGTAAATATTAGTCCATATCTCTTGTACTCCTTGCGGTTCTGGTGATGAATGGGCTAAAACAATCCATTCCGCTATAAGGAAATGGTGGTGATGGGTTTACACGATCTGCCGGTAAATCTGCCATTCTTTGTTCTTCAGTAGGTCTACGTGCCTTTCTACAGACTACTCATTTACTTATATACTTTGCTATAACTTTGCTTCTTTTCACAATCCAGTAACCACCTTCTTTCAAACTGTTTTGGGTAAATCTTCCTTGATGCAAGGATTTGTTAAGGTAGTGATCAATAATCAATCTAGTGAAGGTAGAATTTTTGGGTAGAATTGCTGGATGCTTAACTCTGCTAGGTAACGATGCATTTAGCAGTCTTCCTCCCACTTTCAGTATACTATCCTGCAGAACAAGATTAAGCTTGTACAATGGGTGGTTGTTTGAAAGTCTTTTGGGTTCTTGACTAAGTCTATTCAACTCTTCACTGTAGAATCTCTGTTGAATGAGTCTTATCACTGTTTCTTCAGCTTTCATTCTTTCCTCTACATTCAATGATTTCTTCTTTCTGAGTCCCTTTGCCAAACTTGAATTCACGCTACTACATTTATGACTGTGTTTCATTTTGAACATCTGGCTAGTCTTTCAAGTATGTCATCTTGACACTTGGCAGCAGTGCTCAATGTTTGAACAACCTTTACCTTTGGATCAACCGTAGACAATTTTGTATGTCCTTTACTGGGTATGATTTTCTTTTTCCCAAAGGAACTCTGGACCTGTGAACCAATTTGCATTCTTCAATTCTGTTACATTCAGGCCTCTTGAAGCATGATCTGCTGGGTTATGCTTTGTATCAATGTAATGCCAATATTCTGGATTTGTTAATTGTTAATTAGTACGTTCTGAACTGGAAGATGATCATAATTGAGATCTACATTCTTCATTGTTGATGCACGTTCAGAGTCACTGATGGATTCCAGTACCTCTCTGTTGTTTGAGATGTTTCAGGTTTCCTCTTGCGCATAACTCTTGGCTTTCTTTCACTAGTTTGATTGCAGATTCTGTGGACTCTAGACTTATAAGACTATCATCTACATAAAAGTTTTTCTTTAAAAAAAAATTCTGCCGATGGGCAATCCTTCTCATTCTGATTGGCCACATACTTCATACCATAATTGGCGCAACCTAGAGACGATGCTGCTCCAAACAAGTGTACTTTCATTTTGTATTCTGCTGGCTCTGTATCTATATCTCCATCCTCCCACCATAGGAACCTCAGGAAGTCTCTATCTTCATTCTTCACATGAAACTGGTGGTGGAACATCTTTTCAACGTCACATATGTCCGCTATGGGATACTTTCTGAATCTACAGAGTACTCCAGGCAGAGTGTTTGTAAGATCTGGTCCTTTTATTAGATGATCGTTCAATGCAACACCATCATACTTTGCTGAGCAATCAAATACTACTCTAATCTTATCTGGTTTCTTTGAGTGGTAAACACCTTGATGTGGGATGTACCACACTTCTCCTTCTTTAAGTTGATTAACTTTCTCTGCATGTCCTTACATGAATTTCAAATAATCATTCTTGAGTTTGGGATCTCTTCACATCCTTTTCTTCAAACATTTCAATCTTGCTAGGGCAAGATTTCTGTTATTTGGCAGACAAGGTCATTCTCTAAAAGGTAAGGGCATATAAAGATGACCTTGTTGATTCTGCTGAATACTTTCTTTTAGAGTGTGTACGAACTTTATGTCTTCTTGGGATACACTCTTTTCTTTATGTCTGCAAAGTAGAATTCAAGGATCTTTATTACTTTCGCTGGACTCACAGTTGGCAACTCTTGGACAGATATTCAATAACACAATCCTATCACCTGTCTGGAGTTTGCGATCTGCTGTTTTCCTCTAACAACACCCCATCCTAGATCAGTTTGAACAGCTTAGGGCTCACCCTTTCCTCCTGTGATTACCTTTCGTGATACCAAGGCTTCGGGACAATCGTAGCCTATCAACAGTCCAACACCAAACTCCTTCAGTGGGGACATTTCATGAGATATGACAGATAGGTGCTCCCATTCATTGGCTGTTTCATAGGTAGGTATGCGATCTCGATATAGAGGAATATCGTCTTTTGTATAAGCTGGAGGTAGATCTAATGTGCAGTTTGAATGAAGTCCTCTAACTTTCAGTCCTTTGACTGTTTACTAATGTGTCTCTCCCCGTCATTGTGGTGAGTTTGAGCTTCACTGGTTCTGTAGCCACTTGTAATTTCTTGCAGATTTCAAATCATGATCAATGAAGGTGACGTCACTCTGTGCATCCAGTAGCGCATAGGCGTATATCTTCTTGTTCCTCCTTTTAGGATTTGAAATGCACACTGGCACAACCATTGATATGCCGTTGCTTTATCCTTCCTTCACTCTGCAAGAGAATAACGATACTTGACTTGCAGGATGGAAGATCCTCGGTCATCCACTTACAACCCTCTATTACCCGCAAAACCCAATCCCCTGGAATAAAGACTCAGAGATGTTTCTTGGGAAAAGGGCCATCACGGCCAGTTTATTAACAATACATTATATCCACATGTCACTACTACCAATGAACCATAATGTATAATCAAGCATAACATCTCAAAAAACAACCATAACATCAAGGAACATTGTATAGGATCCTAGAAGGCAAACAAGCAAGCTGTGTTCTCCACTATTCACCTCCACATTCCTTCCACTTGAACATTTGCTCTACCCCTGTAGGCCCGTGTGCCCAACAGGAGCCCCATATACCAGCTTACCAAAACCTAGTGAGATGCAGACCGCAACTTGTCCCGCACCTCTTAAACCTTGCCTTGCCTTCCAGGACCCTCCCTTAACACGCCCAATGTACAACAGCGCACTGGTGGGTGGGAGGGCAAACTTGGCCAGCCACCAAACGGATTCTGCTGCTAACTCCACCCCCCGCGTCCCTTATATACAGCCCGGGAATTTACTAGAAAAAACCCGCCCCCTTTCACCACTAACTGACCCTGCATTAACCCTTTCCTGCCCTTTAACTTCCACCCCGGTCAAGCTCCACTCCACTATGTCTACGCCCCCGTTCCGTTCTGCTCATTATTTTCGTCCTTAGTATCTTTAGGTATTGATGATTTATCTTTCTTTGGACGCTCTTCATGTAGTGGTGTAGAATGGCGTCCTTTTCAAACGCTGCATGTGGCCTTTTTCTTACACTCCTTAGTAACATGGCCTTTTCTTAGACATCCGAAACACAGTTGGTTATCAAGTACAAATTTTTTCTTCTCATCTGGGGACTTCTCCTTCAATTGTTGGCACTTGTGTATGGAGTGGTTCTCTCCACAGAACATACACTTGAAGGTAGTCTGAAGATTTGTCGGTTCTGTCTCTCTACTGATCCCAGTAGTGACTTTGTACTTGCTCTCATAGGTATCTAGACCTTTAGCTGCTGTGTTGGTTGCAAATCTAGTTGCTCTTGTGCATCTTATCTCTCTTGCAGGCCTCTCTTCTAAGGATTTTAAGACGTAAGATGATGTTACTGTATTACATGCTATCCGTGCTTCCTTATTGACAAACTCATAGAATACTTTAAAACTTGAGAAGTTCTTGCCTAGATCTAACTGTTCAGTCACATAGCAATTCCATCTAGAAGCCACTTCTTCAGGTAGCTTAGTTAGCATCTTGTGGTTTTCTAGATAGTCGTTCAGTACTTTTAGTCCTTGAACATGTGGGATGGCATTTCTGCATGCTTGCAGGAAGTCACCATACTTTTGGAATCTGAAGTGTTCTTTAGGACCTATTTTAGTCCAGTTATTCAATTGCTCTCTTAAAGCTCTTTGTACTAAGAAAGGATGACCATATCTTGCATATAATTTTTCCCAAGCTTGCTTGTAGGCTTCTTCGTCTTTTCTATAGAAGTTACCTTCAAGAACTTCCTTTGCTTCTCCACCAACATATCTCTAAAGGTAGGATAAGTTGTCGACTAGACTGAAGCAATGATGCTCAATGATCATTTCAAAACTTGCCTTCCACTCTATGAACTTCAGTATGTCTCCTGAAAATACAGTAGGTTCCAGAACGGGAAGTCTAGGGGGGACTGTTCTTTGTTGTCTTGCTGGGACAATAGTTGTAACATTCTCTTGACCATTGTCATGACATCTAGGAATAGAATCATCCGGTTCTATTTTCTAATTTAGTTCTGAATTAGGCGAGTCCCTCTCTTCATCTTTTCGGGTAGAGATAGAGAGTAAATTAACACACCTTTTTCCTAACACTGGATTAAGCCTCTATTTGTCTTTCTGAGAAGGGATGGAAGGATAATTACTTATTTTTTCACTACATGCTGGAGATTTCCTTCTATTCTCCAGGGCGTATGGAGGAAAGTAGGAGTCTGTTTCTTCACTTGGTACAGATTTGAACCTAAGACTACTCTGATTTATATCCTCTTTGAGTACTCTGAGTCTGGCTTCCATGATCTTAACTTCTTTTTGCCTTTTCAGACTTGTCATCTGTTGGCGCTGTGCCTCCATTTCAATTCCCTTTTCAGCTTCCATTTCAGCTATCAATTGGCGCTGCGCCTCGCTTCCTTTCTTTTGGCTGAAGTACTTGAGGACTCTGATATGGGTCTAGCACTTCTGCTAGCGAAGTAAGTCCCACTATAGATTGTGGTTCCACCTAATGACTTAGCATAGTCTCTCATAAAAAAATTGTTCATTCTCTTTTATATATGCAGGCGGACTTTTTCTCTTTTAATGCTGCTTCTTGCTCCAAATTTTCCAGCATCTTTGAGGTTGGTTTTCTGGCACGTGTTGAACGTCTTAGTTCATTTGTTTGGGCTATATTTGTTTGAGGCAAGACTATATTTGTTTGAGGCTGCATTAGACTCTTCTGACTTAGGCAGGTTCACTAGCTCTTCACCCTCTACTCTATCTATCTTTGTATCCTCTAACAGTCGCATAGTAATACTAGGCTCAGACATTTTACTTTAAGTGCTATAACAATCAAAATGAATATTAAAGGACCTTTCACTTTAAATGCAATATTAATAAATGCAGAAATAAATGACTTTCACTTTAAATGTAACAGCGATAAATGCAGGCAATAAATGACTTTCACTTTAAATACTTTAGAGTCCGTGTACTACAAACTGTCCTTTGTTTTACTTTAAAGTATTTTATTCCTGAACATGAAAATGTCTCTTTATGCCAAAGCCTATATGCAATGAGAAGTAATGAAAAGGAAAGCTCTGACCTTATTCTGAAGAGCAGCATACTGTGATCTGTACGTTGCTGGAACAAATGTCATTCTTATAGGAGACTTGTCTTTTCTTGATGGGTGTCAATGCTCTGCGCTGACTTGCGATGCTCTGCGCTGACTTGTGATGCTCTGTGCTGACTTGTGATGCGCTGGCTTGGATACGCTTCTGCAGGCTTTGGGCCAAATGGCGTGAAACTAGCTGGCTGCAGTACATGGCCTCTTCGTGGATAGTGGTGCAGGCACTCTAGCTCTGGACTTTGGCCTCCCACCATGCATCTCTTTCTCTCTCTAGGGATTGCAGGAGGGTTGGCGCTCTTTCTCTGACTATCTTGCTTTTGCCGTTCTGCTACTTTGAGGGTCGGCTGCAGTTTGACTAATTCACATGTTCTATGGTATCTCCGCTGAGGTGTCTTTGCTTTCTCACTCAGGGAACAGTTGCTGCATGGCGGTATATGCTGGCGCTCTGCTGCTCTAATGTGCTCTTTACTGTCCAAGTTGAGGAGAGCTATCGCTTTGCCCTCTGAGGGTAATAGTTCCACTGTGGCAAGTGCAGCACTATGAAGTACCTTTTGCGCTGTGGCATTTCAAGGATATTGATATCTCTGACCTCTTTAGTCCAACCAGACTGCCTATCACTCTGTAATTCCTCTAGCACCGTTCTATGGAAGCAGTAGGCTTAAAGAGCACACCAAATGCTTGAAACAAATTATTTATTAAAGGATAACTGTCACATTTAGACCCAAATTTCAATGTTCATATATGTAGTTACCAATAACATGATATTCCAGAATCAATAACTATTAGACTTACTCGCCCCATATTTCATAAGATCCAGCCCTTAGCAACCAGTCTGCACAAAACTGCAATTTCCTTATTCAGTTAAGATGGCTGCTGCTGCCCTCACCCTGAGGCTAATCCCGCCTGCCCTCACTACCCACAATGCATTGAGCTCCTCGTGCACTAGTTTCTGCACCTCAACCAATAGGTGCTCTCCACACTGAAACACGCCCCCCTCCTGCTATCACATACACAAGTGGTAGAACTGTGTGAACATTCTCTGTTGTGTGGACAAAGAAAACTAATGGTAAACTAGTCTTTATAATATAATAGCACTGCCTTACACTATATATATTCTGTCATGGGGACACATATGTGCTGTATCACTGCTGTGATAGGGGGACATATGCAGAATACGGGTAGGTTACCCGACACTGCTATATTTTAATGTATATCTCCCTTTAAGAAAGTTAGGCCTGTAGCAGGCAATTCATATTCCAGCCAGCAGAGGGAGCCCCCAGTTTAGTATAAATAGGCCAGGGCCTAGCCTAGGGAAGGGAGTTGTTGGAAGTTTCTAGTTCAGAGTCAGTTCTGAGAGATTCAGGACTCAGTAACTAGTGCAGAAATTGCACCACTGGTGTGGAGGATCATTCCCACCCAGTTTTCCAGGTCAAGTATACCTGAGGTACTCTAAGTAACAGCCTGTCACTAGCAAGTGGGACAGAGAGTGTAACCAGCAAACCTGTCCACATATCAAGTAAGAGCCTGTCACCAGGAGAGAAGGAAACCTCTACAAAACCTTTGCTCAAGGGTTATCACTGTTATTCGGGTGTCTGGACCTTGAGAGTATTGCCTACAGCCAGAAACTAAGGAAGGAGAGGAAGTAAGTGTACCTCTGCAGAGAGAATAGTTGCCTGAAGTGTATTGCTGCATTGAGAGTAAGAGGAAAGCCCTGATCCTAGGAGGCCTGTCTTGAAGATAGCTTTTGTGACTGTGATTAATAGCCTGAACCACTGCTGTGACTGTATTGTAACGTGTGGAACATTCTGGAACTGTACTTATTGACTGTTCATCTATTTTCAACTACGTTCAGTAAAGTTATCCTGTTATTCAAGTACAAGGATTCCTCAATTATTCCACCTGTCACTACACGGTGTGCCACCGTTCAATTGGCACTGGCGTCACGACATTCATCACCTGCCTGTTCCAGTGCTGACCCGATTGAAGACGACAGTCGGTCCCAGGTTAGTGGGTTGCCCTGCACTACAAAGCCCAGCATACCTAAAGCTACACTACTGACCCCCTGGGACACTGCACATACACGGGCTGCAGAATTACTGTCGTGGGGACACATCTGTGCTGTATCACTGCTGTGATAGGGGGACATACACGGGCTGCAGAATTACTGTCGTGGGGACACATCTGTGCTGTATCACTGCTGTGATAGGGGGACATACATGGGCGGCAGAATTAGTGTCATGGGGACACATGTGCTGTATCACTGCTGTGATAGGGGGACATACACTGGCTGCAGAATTACTGTCATGGGGCCACATCTGTGCTGTATCACTGCTGTGATAGGGGGACATACACGGGCTGCAGAATTACTGTCATGGGGACACATATGTGCTGTATCACTGCTGTGAAAGGGGGACATACATGGGCGGCAGAATTAGTGTCATGGGGACACATCGAGGGTTAACAGCCAAACAAAACTCTATATTTATTGCCCTGATTCTACAGTTTACAGGAACACCCCACATGTGGTCGTAAACTGATGTAAGGACAGGCGGCAAGGCACAGAAGGAAAGGAACGCCATATGGTTTTTGGAAGGCAGATTTTGCTGGACTGATTTTTAGATGCCGTGTCCCATTTGAAGCCCCCCTGATGCACCCTTACAGTAGAAACTCACAAAAATTTACCCCATTTTGGAAACTAGGGGATAAGGTGCCAGTTTTATTGGTACTATTTTGGGGTAAATATGATTTTTAATTGCTCTATATTACATTTTTGTGAGGCAAGGTAACCAAAAAGGGCTGTTTGGCACTGTTTTTATTTTTTATTTTTACAAGATTCATCTGACAGGGTAGATCATGTGTTATTTTTATAGAACAGATCGTTACGGACGTGGCAATACTCAATATGTATACTTTTTCTTATTTATTTAAGTTTTACACAATAATAGCATTTTTAAACAAAAAATTATGTTTTAGTGTCTCCATATTCTGAGAGCTATAGCTTTTTATTTTTTGACTGATTGTTTTAGTTATGGTCTCATATTTTGCTGGATGAGGTGTCGGTTTGATTGGTACTATGTTGGGGGCATACGCCTTTTTGATCGCTTAGTGTTACAATTTTTGTGATGTAAGTTCACAAAAATGGCTTTTTGGCACTGTCTTTATTTTTATTTTTTTACGGTGTTCAGCTGAGGGGTTAGATGATGTGATATTTTTATAGAGCAGGCCCTCACAGACGCGGGGATACCCAATATGTATCCTTTTTTTATTTATTTAGGTTTACACAATCATTTTTTAAACAAAAAAAATCATGTTTTAGTGTCTCCATAGTCTGAGAGCCATAGTTTTTTCAGTTTTTAAGCGATTGTCTTAGGTTGGGTATCATTTTTGCGGGAGGAGGTGACGGTCAGATTGGTACTATTTTTGGGGTCATATGACTTTTTGATCGCTTGCTATTACACTTTTTGTGATGTAAGGTGACAAAAAAAATGGCTTTTTGACAAAGTTTTTATTATTTTAAGTCATGTGGTATTTTTATAGAGCAGGTCCTTACGGACGTGGCGATACCTAATATGTCTACTTTTAAAAAAAAAATTACATTTAACACGAAAAAGCATTTTTAAAACAAAAGAAATCATGTTTTAGTCTCAGAGCCATAGTTTTTAAATTTTTAGGGCGATTGTTTTTGGTAGGGGCTCATTTTTTGCAGGATGAGGTGACGGTTTTATTGGTACTATTTTGGGCGGCGTACGCCTTTTGATCGCTTTGTGTTAGAATTTTGTCATAAGGTGACAAAAAATGGCTTTTTTTTACATGGTTTTTATTTTTTATTTTTTACGGTGTTCATGTGATATTTTTATAGAGCTGTTTTTTACGGACGTGGCGATACCAATTATGTATATTTTTTTATTTTTTATGACAAACAGATTTGAAAAAAGACCATTTTTATTTTATTCTCATTAAAAATTTTATTTATTTATTTTTAAACTTTTTTTTTTTTAACTTATCAAGACCCATCTGGATCCTGAAGATCCAGTGGGCCTGATCACTGTACAGTGACAACTGGCAACCATCGCGCCGCTGCGATCGCAGCAGCAGCAGCGCGATAGAAGAGAGAGGGAGCTCCATCCCTCTTAACCCCATGAATGCCACGGGCGGCTGCTGACCACGCCATCTATGGGGTTAAACTCCCCAGATTGGTGTCAGCACCGATCTGGGGTGTAGCAGCAGAGTGTTAGCTGTAAGTCACAACTAACACTCGCTGCTGAATACACCCGGCAGCAGGAGGAGCGAAGCAGAGGGGGGGAACAACCAGGAGGAGGAACGGAGGGGGCAGCGGGGGACATATGGAGGCATATGGGGGCAATGATGGCTGCATGTGGTGGGCAGTGGGGGCATATATTTATAAAAAGGCACTGGGGGCACGGCAGCAGACTGGGGCACTAACGCGATTTCTGACTGCAGTCTCCAGAGTGGAGATCGCAGCCTGAAACCGGCATTTTAGAGAGCTCTCACTTCCGGGAGCGCGCACGCACAAGTTACTGTGCGTCTCCCGTCCTCCAGGAGATAGACGGACCTCACATAGCAACCTGTTTTTAGGCTAAGGTAAAAATAGGCGCTGAGGGGGGCAAAATGAGAGTTTTATAGGGGTTCAGGGATAATGAAAAAAAAATGAAGATGGCCACTAATGTCATGAAGATGGTCTCTATTAAGATATTGAAAAAAAAAAGTGACAGTTATCCTTTAACTTCAACTTTTCTTCATATATAACACTGCCACCTCTGCAGCAGATAGTCCATGTACAAAACACATGTTGAATAAAGTATCACAAAATGGCGGTTCAACTGTTCAATCTTGTCACTCAACATAAAATGGTGGATATACTGTATTTCTCTCTTCAGTATATGAAATCTCTCAGAGGTGTATCTGAGGTTTAATCAATAGTTCTACTTGCTCAACTTGGTTTGCAGTTTGCTCTATACAATTGCTTTAAGCAGTTTGTATGAACTATTCGCAGATTGCGTAGTTTGTATGTAGTTTGGTTTGAACTATTCTCAGATTGGTGGAACTGTAAGTAAACATACATAGCTGGTTGAGTATACAGTTCTAATCATAATATTAATAATAGGAACATTATATAACTGTTCTAAAATACCTATTTGGCCTCTTTGCTTCCATAAAACTCAGCTCTTGGTGGAGTGAATGTCTGTTCAGCTCCTCTCCTCTGGTGAATAATGATTCTAGCAGCTTCTGCTAGGGAGTTTCCCACACAGGCTGAGTGTAAGATTGGCTGAGATTGGCCCAGACTCCTTCTCAGTGTGAGGTTGACTATGATTGGTTAATACTCCTGGGCAGTAACAACAGTTTAACTCTATGCTTTCTGTTGTTAATTCTGCTGTGTCATTGAGCTTACCATACATTGATATAAATCTTAAAGGCATATTATCGTTCTGCTTCTGTGAACACAATATACAACTGTTATATAACATCCATAACAGGAAGTCACTGTAAATAACTCTATTTCTGTCTTTAACATATAAACATATGAACTGTATTAAGGTTATTGACAGGTCTAGCTGTACACACATATAAGCCATATTAGCAACCTAGGATAGGTCTTAGCTGGCCAGCTACAGTTATCCAATTAATCGCTGGTGACTGATTGCTGTCACCATAAAGTGACTAAACTGCGGACACACTAAATGGTCAACGCAGTAGCGTCAAGGGTGTGTACAGAGGTGGTCAGTATACTCATCGGAAGGTATCCAGATAAGAGGGAACTTACAAAAAGGTGCACACCTCGTATCAAAAGAATATGTAATCACATGTATCGTGACCAAAACAAAACACCCTAATACTAAAGCTGCTGGCCAACAACAAAGCTCAAACTCCCACATTAGGCTTCTCCTCATCATGAGCTAAGTGTAAGGTGCAAATGGAGAATAATAGCATCCGCTGCCACACTAGTGATGTGTGACAGCGTCTCCAGCACTATGATGGCCGTGGAGCGGCCGGGCCAGGCCCCCAGGGGGTTGGGCAGAGGTGGAGCCAATGAGAGCCATGCAAGGCACAGCTAGACGCACGGTCACTCGCCGGCGCTCCACCGTCCCACATGGTAAATTGCCCACCTACCAAAACAATGATAACAACCCAGATATCCTAAGCAGGAGACCTGATGGAGAATTATATAAGGTAAGCATGGAGCAGCATAGGTGCCAATATGGCGCTCGTACATAAACATAGCAGTACTGTTACAATCTGCAGAGGCATAATGAGCACTGCGATTCTTAATTGAAATGATGGCACATATCAATATAATGTGATTAATTCTTAAAATGCAATGTCAGTGGTATGATTCTATTTTGATATGATGTTATGATATTATGTCATCTTTTACCCCTTAATGCCCAGCGCCGTACATGTACGTCATGGTGATCGGGCGGTGCAATGTCCGTGCGGGAATCGGAGCTGCCATCGAGTCCCTGTGCTGCTGGGACGGACGGGGACCTGATGTCAGGAAAGTCAGCCCGATGCCTTCCTTAGGCATCGTGGCTGCCTCCCGGGAGAGCCTGTGAGATTCAGCCCCCTAGATCTCACAGGCAAGCAGGCTGTAAGCGTATTACAGTGAGTAATACACTTACAGCCAATGCATCACAATACAGAAGTATTGTAATGCACTGTAAAGGGATCAGACCCCCATTAGTTGAAGTCCCAGAGTGGGACAAAAAATAAAGTGTAAAAAAAAAGTTTCACAAAAATTTAAAAGTAAATAAAAAAATAGGGAAAAAATAGGGAAAAAAAGAAACGTAGACATATTAGGTATCACCGCGTCCGTATCGACTGTCTCTATAAAAATATCACATGACCTAACCCCTCAGGTGAACACTGTCAAAAACATAAAATAAAAACTGTGCTAATAAAACATTTTTTGTCACCTTACATCACTAAGCAATCAAAGCGATCAAAAAGGCGTATGCCCCCCAAAATCATACCAATTTAACCGTCACCTCATCCCGCAAAAAATGAGCCCCTAACTAAGACAATCGCCCAAAAATAACAAAACTATGGCTCTCAGACTATGGAGACACTAAAACATGATTTTTTGTTTCGAAAATACTTTTATTGTGATAAAAGTAAAAAAAACATATTAGGCATCGTCGCGTCCGTAACAACCTGCTCTATAAAAATACTACATGACCTAACCCCTCAGGTGAACATTGTCAAAAAAATCATTTTTTTGTCACCTAACATCACTAAAAGTGCAACACCAAGTGATCAAAAAGGCGTATTTCCCCCAAAATAGTACCAATCTAATCGTTACCTCATCCTGCAAAAAATGAGCCCCTATCTAAGACAATTGCCCAAAAAATAAAAAAACTATGCCTCTCAGGATATGGAGACACTAAAACATGATTTTTTCTGTTCCAAAAAGCTGTTATTGTGTAAAACTTAAATAAATAAAAGAAGTATACATAGGTATTTCCGCATCCGTAAGAACCTGCTGTATAAAAATATCACATGAACTAACCCCTCAGATGAACAACGTATAAAACAAAACTGTAAAAAAGCGATTTTACATCACCTTACATCACAAAAAATGTAATACCAAGAGATCAAAAAGTCATACGCACCCCAAAATCATATTAATCAAACAGTCATCTCATCCTGCAAAAAATGAGACCCTACCTAAGACAATCGCCCAAAAAATAAAAAATCTATGGCTTTCAGACAATGGAGACACTAAAACATGATTTTTTGTTAAAAAAATATCATTGTGTAAAACTTACATAAATAAAAAAAAGTATACATATTAGGTATCACCGCAAGAATCTGCTGTATAAAAATATCACATGACCTAACCCCTTATGTGAACATCGTAAAAAAAAAAAAAAGTGTGTCAAAAAATACATTTTTTGTCCCCTTACATCACAAAAAGCGTAATACCAAGCGATCAAAATGTCATATGCACCCTAATATAGTACCAATCATACCGTCATCTCATACCGCAAAAAATGATTTTCTTCTAAACTTCTAAGCCTTCTAACGTTCCCAAAAAATCATGCCTTAGACATATGAGGAATGTAAAGTAATAACTATTTTTGGAACTATTACTATCTATTATAAAAATGGAGAAATTGAAATTTGCAAATTTTTCTAAATTTTTGGTAAATTTGGTATTTTTTAATAAATAAAGATGAATTTTTTGACTCAGTTGTATCACTGTCATTAAGTGCAATATGTGACGAGAAAACAGTCTCAGAATGGCCTAGATAAGTAAAAGCATTTTAAATTTATTAACACATAAAGTGACACGTCAGATTTGCTAAAAATGGCCTGGGCAGAAAGGTGACAAATGGCCCGGTCCTGAAAGGGTTAATCACATTTTCTTGATATGTGCCATCATTTCAATTAAGAATTGCAGTGGTCATTATGCCTCTGCATATTGTAACAGTACTGCTATGTTTATGTACGAGCGCCATATTGGCACCTATCCTGTTCCATACTTCCCTGTAAATGTATCTTAAAGGGGTATCTCCCCATCTGGGACTTTACTGGCACTTCAATAGGATATGCCATGATGAGGGTTCTACCTCTGGTGCTTGATCCTATCTCAAGAACGGGGCCACCTCTTTATTCAGCAATATGGGATTTCCGAAAATAGCTGATTGCTGCTCTGGCCATTTTCAGAAGTTCCATGGTGGTGAATAGAGGGGTGGCCGTATGCGCGGCATGCATGCTGTTCATGGTGGTGCCCCATTCTTGAGATAATAGTGGGTCCTAGAGGTAGGACCTGCACTTATCAGACATTTATGGCATATCCTATGATGACATAGGTGTTGGTTGTAAATGATGAATTATCTATGTATCTATGGCAGCCATCAGGGATGTCAAACCCAAAGGGTTAAAATACTCTTCAAATCAATAGGGTCATCTACAACCAAATCTTTCCCATTGATGGTTAAGTCTGTTAGAGCATCAAGGAAATCCATAGAACATGTCAAAAAGGATCTAAAAGCCTGTTTAAGAAGACACCAAGGATGAAAGTTCAAGATTTTCAAGAACAATAAGTTCAGAAAGGTTGTACAACTACTTGACCTTTCTTCCGAAGCTGTGCAGGTCATGTCAGTTTCCACATGTGTGACAAAGTATTATCACTAAAATCCTTAACGTCCCCTGGTGACCAGTCCCCGCTAATAATATAGGTGTCTACATTGTGAAGACAACTTCAAGACTTCAATGTAGCCAAAAATCACCAACAGACATTAAAAAGTGTCCTACAGCTCTTCGAAGTTATAGTCTTACATCTCACATCAATTATGGTCTATGCCCTGGACTAGACAACATGCTACACCGCAGACTTCAAATGTACTTGAGGTGGGTGAGCTCAGGACTGGGAGGCTAGCAGAGCTCTTAGAAGACATGACTTTCTCAGAATTATTTTTGTGTCTGGCTGTGAAAGTTTTTCTCAGGAGCTAAAAGAAAGTTGAGTTGGCCACAGGGGTTTAGATATGGAGTGTGCAGTGGTAGAAGTTGTACCTGCCTAATACATTTAAGGTCCCTTGCCCGACAGCCTTACAATTCTGCCTACTCTTTGGTGTTCCATCTGGCTACATGGTTTGACCCGTCTTGATGATTACAAAACTGCCCCTTACTACTGGCAACCTCCTGCCATTTTCCCCGACCCTGGTTTCTGTATATACTACATTTAGAACAGTTTTTTTTTTATATACTTTTGCAATGGGAACATCACTCTAAGCTGGATGACTAGCTTCTGAGAGTATCCATGGCATCTCATGTGGAGCGTAGGTGTAGAGGATATAGGGGTAGCAGTCGCTAGAGGAGCTACTTTGCATACAGTACATCTTTCCAGGTAGCTTTGTTCCAAAGACTCCCTGCTAGATGGGTCTCCACAAGAAGAATCAGTACCTTCTGAGAGCTAATATTATCAGTACTTCCTTCCATCTATGTAAGGCTGAGTTAAACATTTTATCATCTCAGTCCCTACCAATAAGGCACACTGGTGCTCCAAAAATTCCATATCAAGACTTTTAGAGACCCAGAAGAAAATTGCAGGAATTCCCTTCAGGTTACCACAATATGACGTATTTTACAAGTGTTCTGCTACTACCATTTACTTTCTAGAGTATACAGCAATAAGTTGTCCATTTATACCATGCATTCCGTATATTGTTGACTCACCAAGAACCCAATTTCACAAGCCTTGCTCTTCCATCAGCTCCCACGTTCTGGTAGATATTGGCTTTGTTGCAGCACATACAATACCAGTAGGATTACTCTCGTAGCGGTTATTTTTAGGTTTGATTCTCCCAGTATGGTCACTAGGATAAACCACATTAGTGCAAGGACGTGATTACTGCAACGGCCTCTGAAAGATGGGATAAATATATTTTGTACTGTACATAGAGAAAATGAAATAGAGTGTACCTTATCTACTCTGGGAGCCTCTTCAGAAACCATTATATAGAAATTGCCCTGATGTTTCTATATGAGGAAATGTTATCTACCTGTTTAAAGGATGAATCACATGCAATCCTATCTGGCACCCGAGTCACATGTCCTGGGGCTTCTACCAAGTGTGACACTATTTTTGTGGGCACTATGCATAAGTCAATATTTTGAGGAACCGTACATGGTTGGCAATATTATTATCTGGGGGTATTATCAATTTTGCACTAATATTTTAGAGGACAATAGGACAGAAGTACCATAAAAATGCTTACAGTATGTCATTGTATATTAAGCACCCGAGCAGCATAACACAACAACTGGGGAAAGTAAGATGGTTTATTAGTTTTTCTAGCCAAGGTAGAGATGTGCTACCAACGATTGGAGAAAAAGATGGCAGCAAACCCTACAAAGGCACCATTGGGTCTAGAAGATTATTTAGATTGGTAGTATGCATTGTCCCATAGCAGGGGCGTAGCTAAAGGCTCATGGGCCCTGGTGCAAGGGTTCAGCTTGGGCCCCCCTTCCCTTTTCTTTGTGGCCAGGGGCAGGGAATCACATTGTCTTCATGCTGCTTGAGGCAAAAATTAAAACGGTACCTCTTCTCCCCACCCCCGCACCACCCTCCATGCCAAATTCTTGCCCTAACTCCTTCCCTCCAGCCAGAAGTGTAACTTGACCAGCACTTTCTATAATACTCGTGTCTTCTGATGCGGCACAAAGGTCTTTGGGCCCCCTCGGGCTCCTGGGCCTGGTAGCGACTGCTACCTCTGCACCCCCAATAGCTATGCCCCACCCACAGCTAAGGCAGTGGCTCCCATCAGAATAGGTTTTAATGTGCAGTTTTGATACCTAAGCTTCAAAAAGATTGAAATTGTGATCAGTGGTATAAGTGTGCATTTTCTGTGTAAACAGCAGATAGCAGTTAATAGTCTGTAGCAACCAGCCACTAGGTGGGGCTGTGGACCTCTCACCTTAGGAAGGAAGAGTTAGAACACTCTAGAGACAGACAGTGTGTGGATAGCAGTGAAAGCAGGTAGACAAATAATTCAGCTTAAAGACAGTGGATGTCTGGACAGTGATGAGTGTAGATGTAGCGATATTTTTGGGAAGTACACCAGTGTTTAAAGGAGGTGCAAGGAGAGGCCCTTTTGAGATAAACTGCTTAACTAAAGGCTACTAGACTCCATAGCAAGTATTGTCATCCAGCAAGTGGAAAGTTTCCAGCCCTGAACAAGCTGAAAGCACCGTGTTATTGGGCAGTCGAAGCCAAGCAGGTTGATATATAGTTTTGTTGGAAAAGATTACGGAAAACCTGCAATTTAGACATTTATATATTTGCTTTGTTCACCTCCTGTAAACATCTATGGGTACAGGGAGAAGGCATTATCAGTGACTGACAGCTATCTCCCATGCACACGTATACCACAATGCTATCAATCACTGTTAACACCTCCCTCCTTTACAGATAGTTCTTCACAGGAGGTGGACAAAGCAACGGTACAAAAGTATAAAAGGTTTTACTGAAAACCTCTGGTACCAAATCATATATCCTGAGATCTATCTGATATCTAGATTAATGCAGACATTTATATCTGGTGCCAAGTCTTATATTGAGCTCTATCCAATATCTAGCTTGGTAATGTGTACAGTGCTGGAAGGCATGTATATCCCACCCAGGTACCTTAGCTGGGTGAGATAACTAAAATCCAGAAAATTACAGTGGTTTCAGCAAAGTGTAGTTTGCTGAGACAGTTTTGTCTAGATTTGGGGCTGGATTTTATTTGGACTGTGGATAGGTTTGGTAGTGGGATCTACCAGTCCACACCCTTCCAGTACATTTATTGCCTTTAGCTGAGGAGATCGCAGGTGAGGCCTGCTGTTGTAATCATGGAGGGATAAAACAACCCTGTGTATGACTGAGAGAGAGAATTTGGAAAAGGAAGCCTGCAGAGGCTCTGTGTGGTCTCAGCCAAGAGGGCTGAGGAGCCATGAGGCTATGTAAAGCCTGAGTTTTGGGGGGGCCCAGCGGGGCCTGTGGAAAGAGGGTCGCATGGATTGGTCAGAGTCAGGAGGACTTCTGGACAATAATCCCCCAAAGGTACTGGTGTGGTCACAGCCTTGAGGCTGCTGGACCATGTGGCTGAGAAGCCGGATCGTACCCTGTGTGTGTACTGCGCTCTGTAGGTGAGGTAGAGATGACCTATGTATTAGGTAGAGCCCAGACGCGCAGGTATTTATTTTTGCAATGTTTATGTTTGTGCTGGTGCTGAATTGCCAAAATAAAGCACCATTTTGACTTGAACCCTGTTTTCAGAGGAGAAGTCTGTGATTGCGACCCCCTGTGAGACAGCAATCCTTACACTAGACTAATGTGCACATTTATATCTGGTGCCAAATCTTATATCCTGATTCCTGAACTCTATCCAGTATTTAGACTCATGTACACATTTATATATGGTGCCAAATCTTATATCCTGAACTCTATCTCATATCTAGATTAATGTGCACATTTATATCTGGTGCCAAATCTTATATCCTGAGCTCCATCTCAGTATCTAGACTAATTTCCACATTTACATCTGGTGCCAAATCTTATATCCTGCTCTCTATCCAGCATCTAGATTAATGTGCAAATTTTATATCTAGTGCCAAATCTTGTATCCTCTTCTCTATCCAGTTTCTAGACTAACGTGCACATTTATATCTGGTGCCAAGTCTTATATCTTGAGCTCTATACAGTATTTAGAATAATGTACTCATTTACATCTGGTGCCAAATCTTATATCCTGAACTCTATCCAGTATTTAGACTAATGTGCACATTTACATCTGGTGCCAAATCTTATATCCTGAACTCTATCTCATATCTAGATTAATGTGCACATTTATATCTGGTGCCAAGTCTTATATCCGAAGCTCTATCCAGTATTTAGACTAATGCATACATTTATATCTGGTGCCAAATCTTATATCCTGCAGCTCTATCCAGTATCTAGATTAATGTGCAAATTTTATATCTAGTGCCAAATCTTGTATCCTCTTCTCTATCCAGTTTCTAGACTAACGTGCACATTTATATCTGGTGCCAAGTCTTATATCCTGAGCTCTATCCAGTATCTAGATTAATGTGCACATTTATATCTGGTGCCAAGTCTTATATCCTGAGCTTTATCCAGTATCTAGATTAATGGGCATATTTATATCTGGTGCCAAGTCTTATATCCTAGGCTCTATCCAGTACCTAGACTAATGTGCACATTTATATCTGGTACAAAGTCTTGTATCCTAAGCTCTATCCAGTATCTAGATTAATGTGCACATTTATATCTGGTGCCAAGGCTTATATCCTGAGCTCTATCCGATATCTAGATTAACGTGCACATTTATATCTGGTGCCAAGTCTTATATCCTAGGCTCTATCCAGTACCTAGACTAATATACACATTTATATCTGGTGCCAAGTCTTATATCCTGAGCTCTATCCAGTATTTAGACTAATGTGCACATTTGTATCTGGTGCCAAATGCAACATGTTGATACCTGTTGCCAAGCATAATGGGCACGCTCATATTTGGAACCAAATATACAACTACAGCTAGTAGAAAGATTAATGTGCCTCTATATATTGTACCAAACATTATACGTAGAATTATACCTGGTGCCAAGGCTAATGTGTGCATGTATATGTGGCGCCAAAGTTAAAATGCAGATATTTCTAATATGAAGCCAGATAAGAAGTGGTACACCTGTCAGTGATCTCCGCACCAGTCTTAGGCACCTGATAAAAGTAGCGCAAATTTTATTAACACAGAGGCTACAGTTATTCTTGTTGGGTAAAGCACCCTCCCTGCCCCCATGCATACCGTACTTTACACAGTGTTTTGTCTGTAGAGAACATTCTATGGCTTAATTAGGGCTGGTGATGGGAAGAAAGCTCCCGACTCCACTGGATAGCTTTCTCCTGTTTTCCGTGTTTGGGTTTCTCAGTTTAGCAAGACTCTTATTTCATTAGCTTCTCTCTGTGCTCCTTTATAGGCTTATAATAATATCCGTCCTAATCCCCCTACTGTAATGAAAATAAGCTCGTTTCCGAGAGCGGCTCTTAATAGAATTGATTACTACGGCCGACCGCCGCCTCCGTTTCATCGTTATGGAGTTGTTAACTCCAGATACATTTCTGGAAGATATCAATTAATTACTGTGGTGATGCAGTAACTGGCGCTGACTGCAGGTGATGCTGAGATGAGGCTGGGTGGTGAAAGGAACGGGGGAGTGAGGCGCGAAGCAAGAGACTCGTAGCATGGAGACTGATAGAGGCATGAAGGAACGCAGCAACAAAGAATTTCAATTACAGAGGAGCTGTCGTCTCTCCTGACATGTCTGTTACAGCTTGAAAAAACTCTAGAGCAGGCATGCCCAACCTGCGGCCCTCCAGATGTTGCAAAACTACAAGTCCCAGCATGCCCGGACAGCCTACAGCTATCTGCCTACAGCAGGGCATGGTGGGAGTTGTAGTTTTACAACAGCTGGAGGGCCGCAGGTTGAGCATCCCTGCTCTAGAGCATCTAATCTTATGCCGATCCTCTATTATTCCTACTGGAAGTTTATGAGTTGCTAGTAGTGTCCAATATATAGTGTCTTGCACAGTCTGACACTATAATCTAAGCTGATCCTATATTATTCCCACTAGAAGTTTATGAATTAATTGCTAGTAGTGTCCATTGAAGGTCCGACTCAGTGTTACCAGTTGGGGTGTGCCCTGTACAGTCCGACACTATCCAATCAATGCTGCCAGTGTCAGGCTGGGCAGCGACACCCCCTCCAACTGGTAACATCCAGCTGAACCTTCGATGTAGACTGATGGTAATTCATTCTTAATATTCTAGTAGGAAAATAGAGGAATGGCACGACAAAGCGTCATACGAATAGAGGCTCCATAATTGTTATTACATGGAAATAGTTACTGAAACAGACAAGAGGTGACAGGTCATTTTTAACTAGATCCAGAGTTCTGCAGTGATTCATTCATTTTTAGGGGTTGGAATTCCATTTTTCTGATAAACAACCCCAAATATTTTGTATAGGCATAGTTAACGGGCGATTTGTACCTATGAAAGCTTTGTAGCTGAAGGCATCTGTGTTGGTCCAATGTTCCTATGTGCTCGCATTGCTGAGAAAAATGATGTTTTAATATATGCAAATGAGCCTTAAGGAGCAATGGGGGCGTTGCCCTTACATCTAAAGGCTCAGCTCTTTGCAACTGCCGTGCCCTCTGCACTTTGATTGACAGGGCCAGGTGTGATGACGGCTTTTTACTGTCTGGCCCTGTCAATCAAAGTTCAGAAGATGCGGCAATTGAATAGAGAGCCGAGCCTCTAGGTGTGATGGCAACACCCCCGTTTCTTCTAGAAGCTCATTTGCATATATTAAAATGTAATTTTTCTGAGCAATGCAGACACATATAAACATGGGACCAGCCTTCAGCTGTCAAGTGAACATGCAACAGCTCAGCTAGTTTCATACAAAAATTCCCTTTAAATGATCAGATTCTGGCTATCTGCAGTCACCACCAGGGGGAGCATTGGAGCTTACTGCATACTGTTTATATAGTGAAGTCAATTAGAAAAAGGTATGCAAGAGAGACTAGGAAGAGGAAACCAGAGAGGAAACTACTATTCTGAGCCATTCTCAAATGATCCCTTTAACCCTTTCAGAAGCGCTGATGTAACAGTATGTCAGAGGGGTGCGAGAAGTGTATGGAGCGGGATCTTCAGCTGATCACCCTCCATACGTGGCTGCATAACACAGCTGGCACCTGGCTGCAATGACTGGTCCTTTGATTCCTCAGTCAAAACGACTGAGACATCTGAGCAATTAGACAGAGGGAGGGGGCAACTTCTGTCCCCCAAATGGAGCCCCTGCAGGGACATCGTAGGGCTCCAATCAGTTGCTATAACAGCCCTATGCCTTCTGAAGGCTCCCATGTCATAGGGAGCTACCTGCTAATCTAAGCCTGTGGCATTGCTTGATAGGCGGCCAATAAAAATCCCACTGACTGCAATAGTATTATATTGCAGTTTATGGTACAAACAATCAGAAGATTGCAGTACAAGTCCCCAAAGGTAACTAATAATGGCATTTTTTTTTTCAAAAAACCCCAAATATATTAAAAATTCTTAGCACCTTTCCCACCTTTTTATATATAAAAGTAATTGAACAATAAACATAATACTGTAAGCATTGCTGTATCTGAACAATTAAAATATAACAATATTTTTCCTGTGAGGTGATGACTGTAACAGAAAAATAAAAATTGTCAATTCCCCGTTTTTTTTTGTTACCTTGTTCCGCCTAAAAAATTGAATAAATAGTGATTGAAAATTTAGCAAAATGGTACTATTGCAAATAGTAAAAAACTGTAAATAATAGGTATCGGTGCATTTGTAATGATCCTAAACTATAATAATTACATTATTTAACCTGAAAAATGAACATCATAAAAAGAATTATAAAAACTACTTTGCCTCATAAAAATCTGTTGCTCCATCGATGGTAAAATTTAAAAAATAATATTTTAGCTCTTACAATATGGCAATACTAAACCATATTATATTTTTCTGTGCAAAAGTAGGCTTGTCATATCATTTTAGTGCACAGGGAATTCCATTAAAATAAACCCGATAAACCATGACAGAAATGTGTTTTTTTTTCTTTATTTCTCCTGACAAGGAATTTTTCCCATTTTGCAATACAAGATATAGCGAATGAAATGGTGCTATTAAAAAATACAACTTCTCCCGCAAAAAAACATAAGAAAAGTTATGGACTTAGGAATGTGGGGAGGAAAAAATGTAAGTTCAGAAACAAACTTTGGCCCGATCCTTCAGGAGTTAAGGCTCTCAAGACCCTCAGCGATCAGCTCATTAGCCGCTCATTTTCCCTGCAGTGGCCACTACAGGATAAATGGAGTATTACAGGAGGGAACTCAAATAAATGGCTTCTATCTCCAGCTCATAGAAAGGGGTCTGCAGGGTGTCAGAGCTAGCTGAGCTCCCGAGACTGATAAAACTGCTTCCACACTGCTTATAAACATAACAGGAGCCTCCTGTAAGTGTCATTTATCCTTCCTTATCAGCTTTCTGAGCTCCCTAGAAGAAAATAAGAGAAGGGAGACACCCGCTGCTTCTGAGAGAAATGCATCTAGCTGTGCTGCTGAAACAGGAAATAATATGGCTGAAAGACTTTAGGGGAGCCCAAACATATTTTTTCCTTCACAGTTATGATTATACAAAAAGCACAACCATTAGGCAAACATATTTTGAAAACTCAGTTAAGCTTTAAAGAGGACCTTTTACCACTCCTGACATACCTGTTTTAATAGCGTCATGCATTCCCCGTGTAATAACAATTCCTGAGCATCTATTCTTATGGCTCTATGTTGTGCCATTCCTTTATTATTTCATCCAGAAGTTAAGAATGAATTGCTGCTAGCAGTCTGCAGTAAGGGTACAGAGGGGAGGTAACCAGTTGGGGGGTGTACCTGCATAGACTCACTTTATCCAATCAGGGCTGCCATTTTCAGTTACCTCCCCTCTGTACCCTTACTGCAGACTGCTATCAATTCATTCATAACTTCTAGTAGATATAATAAAGGGATGACACATTATACAGCCATAAGAATAGATGCTCCAGAATTGTTATTACATGGGGAATGCAAGAAGCTATTAAAACAGGCATGTCAGGAGAGGGGAAAGGTCCTCTTTAAGGTGACCATACACATTCAATAGCTGTTGGCTGAACAAGTGTTCGGTTGACAGCTACCTCTTCCATATCCTTCCCGGCTTCTCTATACACAGACATTTTCAGCTCAGACAGTTCTGGAAGGGCTTATCTCCTAAGAAAAAAAAAAGGATTGGGCAAAAATATTAATTTTGCATGATCCTTATCTCCCCTAATATCATCTGTCGAGGGAAAGTTGGAAGCTCCCAACACATACATTAGTATATATGTGTAGAGCCAGCTTTAGACTAATGACAAGCATCTTCTACAAGGAGACCATATGGTGAAGGGACACCAATCTCTGTAACCTCTGCCTAGTCAAAAACACCCATTGACTTTGGAACATCTGTTATGAAGGGAGTCCTATCTGGCTCAAAACATAGAAAAATTCTCTAATATAATAAATCTGAAATGTTCCATAATGCTTTAATTTCACAGTCAGGTTCATGGTCATGTTGAACTTCTAGCAAAAGAACCTGATAGGAATCTGCTGTTCATCGCTCTCTATATAAGAACTTTGGTAATGGATAGTTCGGTGAACAAGGAAGGTATATGACTCATTGGATGTGATGGGGGACGCACATTAAAGGAAAGAAGGGGGTGGTTAAAAAAAGAATGATATAGACTAAAGATAGAGTATAAGAGTAAAAAAATCACTATGTGCGTCACTAATGATTGAGGTTTCTACCACCAATCTGTTGAAGGCCATAATGGACCATCTTGGGAGCATCCAGCAGAGATCTTGAAACCCAACATATGTCTCAAAGTAGCACTTATTTTAACCAATACAAAGCATGATGGGCCTGAAACTTATTTTTGACATGACCTCAAAGTTGAGTTGACATCTAAAATTCCCAACTTCTTCCAATGATACGCACATTTGGCCAAGCTTGGAGTCAGCATCTTTCACCTTTCGCAAAACATTATGGGGGTCATCTATAATGCGAAGTACGCCAGTTTTTGGCGTTCTTTTGTCTTAGATTTGATCACAAAGAGATGGTGGATAAAGGAGGCGTGGCCGGCCGGTCACATTCATCATTTTCTACATATATTTTTTATGTTAAAAATTGTCTAAATGTAGGCCAGCAAGAGAGATAGCATAGATTCAAGCAAGTTGCACGTCTGACACCTAAGTTATGTAGAAGCACCTCTACATAACTTAGGTGTATCAAGCGCCAGCAGATATGGACTAAGAACGACTAATCACATTGCTATACAGTGCTTAAGAAATATCACCATACCACGCTTAATAACAATGCTATAAAGTTCACATATAATGCCGCCATATAGTGCCAAAATATTAGAGCTATACAAGTTTCAGAATAAGTAGGTCATACTGCTCTTAAAAGGATTTTCTGAGACTTTTCTCCTCTGGATAGGTGATTGGTGGGGAGTCCGACACACTGGATCCCAAATGGATCAGCTGTTTGAGAAGGCTCTGGTGCTTATAGTAGCATTGTGGCCTTCTCTCTGCTCACCAAGCACAGCGCCATCCATTTGATAGTGGCTGGGCTTGTTATCGCAGCTCAACCCCATTCACTTCAATGGGGTTGAGCTGTGCCTAGGCCATGTGACCAATGAGTGTGACATCACATGGTCTAGACTAAGCTGAGAGAATGCCGTGGCACTGCTGCAAACAGGCTCGGACTGGCCCAACGGGGATGCGGGGGATTCCTTGGTAGGCTGCCAGTCTCCTGCGCTCGGAGATAAGACGGAGGTGTAATTATTTCTCTTGTTTCTCAGGAGAGATAATTATCATAGCCACTAGGTGGCAGTATCGCACAGTGATGCAGCCTCCTACTGGTGTAAATTGTACAGGAGGCCCCACAGTATCTTCTAAGCTTCCCGGGCTGCTGGCAGTGAAGGAGGAGAGAACATGTCTGGCCATCCTCCTGCCCTCCCTGCTGTCAGAAAACTGTGGTTGCTGGAGAGAAGGACTCCTCTGCGGTGCTGGGCTGATTTCTCAGGTGTATGACAGTAGTGAGCTGTAGGAGACTGTAAGGGGGAAATAGGGCATTTGTTTATAGTAGACTCAGATCTGTGTATGTGTGCTGCTCTCTGCAGAGTTCAGAGTGGCATTGGGGGGACTCTGCTCTAGGTCCCCCAATGCCTCTGCTTTATGTGCCCCCCCCCCATTAGTGCCACAGCTCTAGATGACCCCAATGCCCCCACTCTAAATGCACCCCTAATATTTCCTCTTCTCCAGTTGCACCCCTAATACCTCTGCTCCAGGATCCCAACTATTACCCTGCCTCAGGCGACCCTAATGCCTCTGCCTTAGGTGCACCCCCATAAATGCCCCAGCTCCAGATGTCCCCACTCTAAATGCACCGCTAATATTGCCTCTTCTCCAGTTGCCCCTGCTCCAGGATCCCCACTATTACCCTGCCTCAGGTGACCCTAATGTCTCTGTTTCAGTTATAACCCTCACTTTGTGCCCTTTGCTCACGTTGCTCCTCTGGCGCCTTTGCTTGAGCTTTGTTAAAGGTTGTGACCTGCAAAGGGGGTTGGACTTATGACTGAATAATTCTGCACAGTGCGTCACATTCTCCAGTATTGACACATACGGTTTACATGGCGGCAGTGATGATATTCCATATTTACAGGCATCACTGCTGCCATGTAAAGAGATACTGGTGGTGGAGTGGTGGAGGATTTAAAGGGGTTGTCCAGGTTTTTAAGTTATCCTCTCCACACCATGGGGCATAACTATATGAATAGTGGGGTCCAATTCTGCGACCCCCACTGATCCCAGGAACGGGTCCTGTTTCCCCCTTTTTGATGGTGTGGCAGGCCACACATATGCCCTGCTGCTCCATTTATTCTCTTTGGGACCACTGAATTTAGCCAGCGCTGTACTCCGCCATCTCCAGCGACCCCATAGAGAATGGATGGAGAGGCAGGGCATCAGTGGGGGCTCCAGCACTCAAGACCCCTACGGATCATTTAGTTATCCTCGATGCTGTGGATAGAGGATAAGTAGAGAAGTGGACACTGGCCCTTTAACAGGCAAGCATTTCTATTTTAGTTTGACACATATTTTGGGCCAGATTTTTATTTTATTTTTTATTTTTTTACACCCAAAGAAAACTTTTAAGGATAGGGAATGTGAAAAGGTGAAACAGCTATGACACGTCAGGTGATAAGTGTCTGATTGATGGGGTCTGACTGCTGGGGCCCCATGATCAAGGGACAGTGGTCTTAAGACCCTTGTGTACATAGATTGGTGGTAATGTAATTGAATGTCTCAGGACCCCTTTCTTCATGATCAGTGGGTGTTCCAGCAGTCAGACCCCAGCAATCTGATATTTATCATCTATCCTGTAGATAGGCGATAGGTCATTATGGCAGGATAACCCTATTAATTATAGTGGAGATTATGTATAATATGAGAAGGTTAAGATTTGGTAAATTTCCAAATGTATTGGTGTGTGCATTGCGTTTTTCCTATGTGTGATTGTTGTGTGCTATATATGTTCTATGTATCAGTGGTGTATGTGCAGCATGTGACATATGCATCAGTGGCATGTGAGCCACATATAAGTGTCTTGTGTGCCACATGTGTCCAATGAGTGATTGGTGTGCGCTGCATGTGTCTTGTTTCTGACTGACTTAAGTTCAGCATATCCATATATGTGTAAATTCTGCCACATGTATGTTTGTGCATTTTGCTGGGAATGTCTGTCATCATGCTTCATCTTTAATATTTCTGTTATCACTGTAAGGGCTCATGAACACGACCGTTGGATGTTTTGCAGTCTGCAAATTGCGGAGCCATAAAACATGGATACCGGGTGTGTGCATCCCACATTATGCGGAACAGAACAGCCGGCCTCTAATAGAACAGTCCTATCCTTGTCTGTAATGTGGACAGTAATAAGACATGTTTTATCATTTTGCAGAACGGCCATGCAGACATACAGACACGGAATGCTCACAGAGTCATTTTTTTTTTTGCTGAACCATTGAAGTAAAGTGAATAGTACAGACATGGAAAAAAATAAGTTAGTGTGCAGGAGCCCTAAGGTGGGCCCCCAGAATCAGTTATATTGGTGGGCCCTAAGTACCCCAGTCCAACAATGACTGCGAGCCCTAGTGCCTTCTCAAACAACTGATCAGCGAGGGTCCCAGGTGTTGGACCACCATCGATAAGAGTAGAAAAGTCTTGGAAAACCCCTTTAACAAGATGGATGAACCTGTGGCCCTCCAGCTGTTGCAAAACTACAACTCCCAACATGCCCAGACAGCCTACAGCAGGGTATGATGTGAGTCGTAGTTTTACAACAGCTGGAGAGCCGCAGGTTGAGCAACCCTGGTATAGACCAGGATGGTGGAGGGCCAAGATTGGTGTAGGCCCTTTTTGCCTATGCTATAATCTAATCCCATGGACACATTTTTAAAGGTAGCTGCTGTGGCACATACTACGCCACATTGTCCATAGATACTATTAAAAGAATTTTAGCAATTAAATTCATGACTACAATAAACATCTCTTCCTTCTGCCAGATATTGTGTACACGGAGAGCGTGTCTGCTACAGTCAAGTATTTACAAGTTTTCCTGTGGTCAAAAGTTCTGTGGGAACCCATTAAGACAAAATCCTGTAGAAGTTCAATTTATGTCCTTCCAAATGCTCTACATAAACAATTAATCATGATTTAAGGACAGCAAGGAGGGATGGGTCAAAAAAGGCCGGGTTCACGTAAAGACCATTCAACAGCACAGTGGCCTCAGAAGAGTTTCCATTCCTTTTCCTGAGCCTTCAAAAGGGGTTAAAGGGGTTGTCCAGTTTAGAAAACCCATGTTCATGCAGCCTATTAAAGGATTCTGATCAGGGTCCTCAGCTCATTACCTGACAAAGAGTATCTCTCACTCTGGAGGACCTGTCCTTCCCAACATTGTGTACATTGTGTAATGCTTAACTTCCTCTATGGTGGCGCTGCAGGGAAACTGAACACTTATTGCCAGGAGGTTTCGGGGGAGGTGGCCACACTGTGATCAGCTTATTATCAAGAGACTCTTCAAACAAGATAGGATTATCTAAGGGAGACAACCACTTTAAAGAGCAGTCCCAGTCAAAAATGATATATCACTCACATGATGCCTCAGTATAGTCAACGTTTTTATATTCTTCTAAGCATTATTCACCTCTCTATGGTCCAGCATTGCTACTCCGCCCCCAGCTAGAAGCTTTTTGCTGCTATCTATGATCAATGATCCAAGACCACTCTTCTGAACATCATCATTAATGGCCTTCCTCTCTCCAAGCTCAGTCTTATGATGTCACCCTAAGTGTAATATTTAAGGAGTAGTCACTTTATGAGACCTCCGTTTTTTTACCTTTATTCTTATATCGCTGGTCTAAGATTATGAACTTTCCTACATTCTCAATCAGTTCTGACCCGTTCTTCAAATACATATGCCTGGAACCTTCTCTGTTGACTAGAGGAGTAACTTGAAGCTCCAGGGCCCCTCAACTATTTTGGTGTCTTCTGATACAGCAGACAACCAACTAGGGGCCCGATGCAAGTGCTACCTCTGTGCCGCCTATAGCTAATTTTCTTCCTGTTGAACAATATTACAATCTTGACTTTTGTCCATTTCAGACCATCTACCCACCTGGTATCCATCTTGGCTTCACTGACCTATGGATCTATATTGATGGCCATGCCCCTACCTCATCTCCTGAGCGGCACACCTGCTGCCAAAAATAGTGACTACTCCATGGGCCACAATCTGGGAATGTCCTTACACTAGAGAGGGTCCCTTAGACATTGCATGCACCACTCTTGATACAAATTGGGGACTAGTGCAGAGACCACACTTCCATGAGGGTCCCTTTCATTCCAGCCAAGAGGTTCGTCCTCCTGGAGGGAGCTTTCTATGGCACTCATCATGACCACCTGGTGGGTAATCCACATTGTATGAGAGAGAAAGGAATGGACAACTGTTCTTTCATCCTTAACATTTATATTATCTACATGTGAAGAGAAATAATAATAAAAAATAAAAAAAATCCCAGGTCACTTTAAATTAAAACTGATATGCTGTACCTCGATCAGGCAGGATTTTTTTATTTTTTTATTCCCAGAGCTTTTTCTATTTTATGACAAATATAATTAAAGGAGCCATAAATGAGGAGATGCGAGTAGTAAGGGGGTGAATTATCACACTATAACCGTTAAAGGGACGGTCATAATGAACTGTTTTAACAGCAGGTATATGATGGGGAGCAACGATAAAAATGAAAATTAAAGGCTAGGAGATAAATAAACTTTATGGCAAATAATGAGATGAAATGTCTGGAAATTATGAGGGCAGAAAGTGGAGGGTAGAAGTTCTAAAATTCACTGAGGAATAATCGTACAGTGTTAATAGGAAGGACAGCATCAAAGTTCAACCACAGATAAAAAGGAATCTGGAAAATAATGTCCAACTGACGTGAAGACATAGGTATTTAGAAATAACAATCTATCTAGGGCAATGTAGAATATATTAGATGGAAGGAGGGGAAGAAGGTGCAAAAAAATAAAATCTAAGGCTAGGCGCTCCTCAATATACTAGGCCAAACCAAAGGGCATTATGGCTATACGTTTTGCATCATTATGGATTTAGTCTAGCACCAGTGACTGTAGGTGTCAACTGAAAGATGAAGGCTTCTAGCTATGGTTGCCCTGAGCTCTCATCATGGTGTCTTAACACGTTTCCTACCACTTTGCAGTGGAGTCTTGATAGCTTAGTCGCTTGATCACTCTGCTGACTGTAATATGCCGTAGCTTGCAATTCTTCTGTGGCTTAGGCTCCTGCATTCTCCTTGGGGCAATTACCTCCTCCTAGGTAAGCTGCCCCTATGGGCCACCTGGTGCAATTACATCCTCCTAGATGATCTAGAGTATCTGGAGATGGATTGCATTCTCCCACACTTCTCACTCTCTAACTTTAGACTCTAAACTGACTCTCCCTAGCTTAGCCCACCCTTTTTAGGAAGACGGACCAGCCCACTCCTACAAGAGGGGAGGAATGGAATGATAAGTTCCATTCCTGTTACCAAACATTGGCAACCGTACCCCATCTACTAGTGTAGTATGAAATGTAACATAACATGAATATTACCAATCATTACATTACAAACCAACTGTAGTACCCCCAGGTCTGGGATACTATACAACCATCTGGTTGTTACATTAATTCTGCTCTACTCAAGTCCTGGGGGTATCTGAGTATCAAGATGCTAGAGCCATTGACTAGTGCCTGAGAAAAGCAACTGCTATAGATGAAGTCAAGTTCTGCAGTCTAGCAAACCACCAACGTTGTTACAATAGAAGTGGTCCTGAATGGGTGGCCCTTCTTTCTCTATTACGTCCATATGGACAGAGGTTGCTCTCATGAGACAGTGCCTTTAAATCATGGATAATACAAAGCTGTGTGAAATATGTTGGAGCTATATAAATAAAGATTATTATTATGCAAAATATTTGGATTTTCTTTGTTCCTCCTTCCCCAAATTTCTTGTTTTCACCTTAAAGCAGCATAACTTTTTCAGCATCTTCTCAAGCCCCACAGTACCTAGAAAAAGCGTAAGGAACTTGTCTCATGGAGAGACAGTCTAAAGCAAATAAAGCTTCCTCTGATTACCTCAGAACATATACATATATGTACTAAAATGGTGGTCGCTCATCCAGAAAGTTGCTGGTTGTTAGGCAATACAAAAATATACTTCACATAAGAAAGGCATAAAACATTGAAAACATCTCCAATAGTTGGTAAAGTGCCGCTACAGCTAGACTTACATTTTCTGTTACGTCAAAATTCCCAAATAAGTCCGGCTCATTCTGTTATTTAATAACTGAAATTCCAATAAGCAGATATTTAGTTTCAGCCGGGAGGAAAAATGTTCACTGCTATTAGAAAGGAATTTATGGAAAGTAAACGTGTAACGTGTAGCGAGCATCTGGTTTATAATAGGGAAAATAAAAGCAATATTCCAGACGTAGTCCTTTGTGTATGTCCCCCTGTCCACCTCTGAACATCTGTCACATCCCTTCACTACAATTTCTGCTTGTGCTGCCCCTTCTTGACATTGTGCAGACAGTAATCTTGATGTATGTAATTCGCTCTTATGTGAAGCAGGGATTTCTAGAAATGTACAGTATATAGAAACTACAGATAAGAACCCGTTCTACTGAGATAATGGAGGCAAACAGACACAGCAAGGGTCTAGTGTTTCCATTGCACATGTAGACTTTGCATAGATTACAGGAAAACCAGTTCAAGTTAGGTATTCATTAACACATATTCCACACTGCTGTCTTAACCCTCTTAAAGGGTGCTTCTAGCGATACATGTGCTTTTTTAGCCTGTTCTTAGAACAGACCATCAGTGGGTAATAGGTCAGGTCACAACCCCTTTTCTGGAAAGCCCATTGAAGGTTTCCATCTATGCAATGGTCACAAAAATGTACAGTACAATTGGATATAATTTATGAGAACATTTACCTAGAATGTCCACATATGAAATTCACTTTCCGATTATGGTGAAACTCACTTTGGTTACTTTTTTGGGTAAGGTTTTGAACTAATTGCTGGTAAAATGCTAGAAAAAAAATGGTGTCAAATAAATTATCTAGACAGGGCTTACTGTGGGAGTGTGTGACCTGTGAGGTCACAAAAGGCACATCACTGAAGGTGGTGATGCTAGGCCTAGCCTAGACACCTGGAACTTGCACCTTTGATCCCATATTTGGCGTCTGAACCTATGGAAAGGCAACTGTTTTGGATGCACACAAGCTGTGCTATCTTATCAACTGTCTACTGCAAATTGTAAGTTGTTAGTGACACCTCTCAAGGATCAAAGCAGAATTTTAGTTTACTAGAGGAGGTTAAGCAGTACATATGTACATCAGAGGGGGCATCCCTCCTGAGGCTCGTGGCATTGTTCCATTGGTCATTATACAAAAATACATTTTCACTTCTGCACAAGTAGCATAGCTAAGGAATTTAAATTATAGACAAGTGGGGTGTGATGCTGGATGCCAGCGCCATTTTGTAATGGCTTTAGATCTTTTAGTCTCATATCCACAACACAACTACACAGGAATCAGCTACAGTACCTTCCAAGATTACTGATTGAGCTGTGCTTTTTGGGCATTGTGCAGTACCCCAAAATAGGGTTACTGTAAACAGTAAATTGTTGTAATGTTATATTGTTAAGTGAAATGTTCTGATTTATTACATTTGTATATCTAATAGTACTTTATGAATAAGCAACGGTTAACAAACTTGGTTCATCCCCTTAGGTTGCCTTTTATTGAAGAGATAGACTTTTCTACTGTGAGAGGAAACATTGCTAATCAACTCTTCCACATTTTACAACATTTAGCTAGTCATTAAATCTGTAGCCCTCAGTCCTGGAATTACAGAAACATTTGCAAAAAAAACCTCATTGCATGCCTAAGGTTCTTCAGAATGAGACTTTAGAGTGATAGAGAGAAGGAGTAGTAAAAACCTCATCATTACTGCCCAGGGAGTGCCAGAGAGGGGGAATTGCCACTATGAGTACCGCTATCACCCTCAGAGCCAAAACTACCTATCCTCCACTCCCCTCTCCAGGACTCTCTGCAAGTTTATGACTGTATGATTTTTTGGGTGTTACATGGTAACACATAAGAGAGGACATCAATTGGAGGTACTACACAAGACACTATCCAATCTAGCCTGTGTCTAGATCATGGTACTACAATCTCATTATGAGGGCCACCTTTAGGCTGGGTTTACATACAGTTTCCAAACCTTCTATACAAGCCAAGCTGAGTATGCATATGTACAGTAGTTGATTCTAATGAAACTAAAGGATTTGAGGTAAAACTAAAAAACGATATGGAGGAAGCATATACTAGGTGGCCATAAAGGAAAATCACATCACAACTTCAACATGGGCTTTGAAGCAACGTTGGAAAAGTTTCTTAGTTATTGTCCAAGTAGGAGACATAAAATTTGAAGGTGTATTCCAGTGACAGGCATCAATCACGTATTCACTGGATAGGTAATAACTGTTAGATTGGTGAAGGTCTGACTGTTGAGGCCCCAATTGATTGCCAAAAGAGGGAACCCTGGTCTCTATCTCCTCCAAGCCACAAGACTGCGGCTATGAGGAGTTTGAATTGAGTGACAGTCAAGCATTAGACCGATACCACTCAATTCAAAGTCAATGGCACTTAGAAATGCTTCTGGCTGGAATACTATCCCTTTAACTGTTGGAGAACAGGCAGTCCTGACCAGAATCTACTTGTTTGGCCCATTGGGGAGGAATTTGTAGTTTCTTGCATGCATCTCTTTGAACTTTTTCTTACAACCTTTTGGTAGACTCAAGTGAATGGAAGGGAGTTGCAATACCAAATGCGGCCGATGAAAGGCGCTGTTTCTGGGAAAAACTTTTTTGGAAGAACTTTTTTCCTAATATGACAACCTCTTTGACCAAACAACTGTCTCTTCAATGTTTTATATCAACATTGACATTTGATATTTTATATACCACCTAACCTCCATTGAGGTTTCCCTCAGTTGAGCATGATAGTCTTTGTAAGGGAGGTAAAGCAGATGCAAGAGACAACAGGAGACACTTATCTCAGATGGGTAGAGGGAAATAATTGGATAAGTCATTATATTGGTCTTCCAAAGATGCGTTGACCAAGGGAGTCTGGTAGCCACTCATTAAAGTTGTTGTCTGGCAGGAACATATCTTTTAGATAAGAGGCAGTATATTTTAAAAAATATAACAAGCATTAGTCACCTCACTGATCACCCACCACTGCCTTTCTGATACTTACCGGGTCTCCACTGGTGTCCACTTCATGGCCCAGGGTCTATACAAAGGAAATTGCAGGAAATGCTCAGTCAGTACCATAGAACAGGATCACTACAAAAAGGTTGATTGTTTAAACATTGGATTGTTAAGTGAAACATGGATAGATTGATTATATTTGTGTTTGCCTTCTCAATAGTATTGTATGGCTAGGTCACGGTTAAGAACCCTGACCCAACCACTTTATGTTGTTAGATGATGGACCTGGGTCCACCTAGTGAGTAAAACGAGACTAGACTAGCTGTGCTACTGAGAGGAAACATCTGCTTGCTCCTCACTACTAGGCCTGAGTCCCAGAGAACCCTCATCTCTGAGACAGCTGGAGCTGTATCCAGAGTGCTCTAGAGAACGAGAGAGAAAGAGAAGGAAGATTAGAAGGTACCCCTCAGCCGGTGAATTACAGAAGGTTTATAAGAACCTCATTGCCAGTCTAAGCTTCTGCAGAAAGACTTGAGTACCTCAACCCCCATCCACACTGCCATCCATAAATTGCTATTGAGGAAGTTTTGCCTGGGAATAGTGACTTGATACTCTTGGATGAACTACTACTCCTATTCTGAAAGAGAGACCTAGGAGGTTTTCTAGAAATTAAATATTGATTTCCTGTCCCCAGGTTAGGTCATCGATATCAGATTGGTGGAGGTCTGCAAATCGACACCCTTACCTATCAGCTGTTTCAGGCAGCTGCCGGTGCAGGAAACTGTACAGTGGGCAAAGTCAAAGGCACAAGCATGGGCGTAGCTATAGGGGGTGCAGAGGTAGCAGTCGCTACCGGGCCCAGGAGCCTGAGGGGGCCCAAAGACCCTTGTGCCACATAAGAAGACACACAAAGCACTGAGGGAAGGGGGCTGAAGCTGAACTCTTGCACCAGGGCCCATCAGCCGTTAGCTACGCTCCTGACAAGGTTCCATCTGCAGTGAAGAGGCCGTATCAGGGCACTGCAGCTCAGCTCTCATCTAAATGAATGAGCTGCAGTTCATCAGCACTGGAAACTACACTGTACAAAGCCTTCCATCCACTGTATAAGGTGTCAGCAGCTGCCCGAAGACAGTCAATTGGTGGGAGTGGGGGTGTCAGACCTCCAGTGATCTGTTATTGATGAACTATGCTAAGGACAGGCCATCAACATCAACCGTAAATACCGGAAAAAGGGTTAGCCCATGAACAACATTCGTCACCTATCCACAGGATAGGTGATAAATCTATGATTGGGGGGGGTCTGATCACTAGGATCCCCATTATTAATGGGGACAAGGATCCCTGGTCCCCTGTGTGAATGGAGCCGTAGAGCGCATGTGTGACCATAACTGCATTTATTTATATGGGACTATGCACATACTCTTAGTGGCCTGCAAAAGATATAACTGAGCGAATGAATATTGCATAGATGTCTAACTAAAGTACATAAATATAAAGGTGGACCATAGTAGAAAATAAGAACAAGTCCATGCTGTAATTACCTGGACCCATAGAAGTTATAGCCATGTATTAATCTCTTACGACCACTGCCTGTTTTGGCGCAGTGTTCCTTTTCATCTTTTCATGCACGCTCGTTTTTTTTTGTTGTACTGTTGGTTGCATTATTCGTATGTATGTACATTTGTATTATGTATATGTATTGTTGAAAAACTTTTTTTTTTTAAGGAAAAAAAATATCATTTCACAATTTTTACCCCTTTTTTATGCCATGAGATATAAATGACAGGATAACTTTATTCTACGGTTCAGTACGAGTATGGCGATACCAGAATTATGTATATGTTTTTTATGTTTTACTAGTTTTTCCTAAGAACAACGAATA
Organism: Bufotes viridis; assembly: GCA_033119425.1. Classification (NCBI taxonomy): domain Eukaryota; kingdom Metazoa; phylum Chordata; class Amphibia; order Anura; family Bufonidae; genus Bufotes; species Bufotes viridis. The sequence goes on from CM065594.1 coordinate 266,153,746, forward strand.
TATATACACTAACATTTTTTTTTTTGTATTTTTCCATCAATTGACCAGAAAGTTTTTGCTGGGCAAAATGTAGTGTTTATAAGTACCAAATATGACTTTTTAATCACATTTTATCCTGCTATTTTTTTGAGGGCGGCCGATAAGCAAAGCCAGCAATGATGGCATTTTCTTAATGGTGTTCAACTTTTAGGGTTAAATAATGTAATAATTTTATAGTTTGGGTCATTACAGACAAACCAATACCAATTATTTGGAGTTTTTTTTTTACCACCTGTATTATTTTACTTAATAAAGCATGCTGACAGGCATCACATGAGGCCCTGCCTCCATCAGGAAGGCTACGATTGCAGACCGGGTGGCCATTTTTAGGCCCCTGACTGCCATAGCTACCCATTGGTGACTAATGATTGCTTCGCTGGTGCACAAGTCTGACAGAGTGAGCTGCTTCTGTTATCTCCCATCCTGGCCGTTGCAGCAGGAGACGGCTGTATAATACAGATGGCTCCCGCTGTACATGTGCAAGCTTAGCTATTACTTTACAGTACAGGTACAGCAGATTACGGGAGTTCCTTCCCAACAACATGTATCTATAAATGGCCGATATCACGAAGGGGTTAGGTGTTATCCCCCTGGGATTAAGAAAAGAGTATCCAACCATAAGACAAGTCATTAATCACACTTTCAAGATCCTCATTGGGACCAGAGTGTTTAGTGAAAAAATCCAATCCAATATATTCCTCTTCTCTTCAGACTCTCGAATCTGTTTACTATATTCTCTGGCATAGGGGAAAAACTACAAATTCATGTAACCTCGCGGAAAGTATTTAATAAAAGCAGCGGCTACACAATCTATGCTTATCGATCCTGCACCACTAACGTGGACATTCAGATAATGAGATGAAAAAACATGAAAAACATTTAACCAAGGATTTTATACGAACTGTTCTCCTGCGCTTTTCTATTTTGTCATATTGACCCCGCATCTACATTGCTTACGGCTGTATGTGAAACAGCGGAAACAGCAGTCTGGAGGCGGTGGATTGTTTACTAGATGTTTTCTGTTTGCTTGTGCTATAAGGTGTTTTTCGAGCTTGTTTGTATGTGATGATTGGTCATACTGGGAGGACCTTTGCCAAATAAGAGTCATTGGGTGGCAGCACTAATTGTATTTCGACTGGGTATATGTAGTTTTTTTTTTTTTGTTTTGGGAGTGGGTGACATTAATTGTACAGTGGTTGGCAGCAATTATTATGCTGTGTGAGACCAGATTAATTGACAGCTCAATATCTACAATTATAGTACTGTGAGTAGTAATATTAAATGATGGTATTAATTGGGCACATAATGGTGGTGGAAGAGGGTCAGACCTTACTTTTTTGTCCATGAGCAGTATGCATGGCTACCAACTCAAGAATGATGGAAGGAAACAGGGGGACACAGTGTATTTTTGAACAAGGGCTTTTAATGAACTTAAAAGTTACAGAGTTGGTACACAAGGCACCTGACAGTCTCACGTTGGGCAACTGTAGTACCCCAGAGCGGACACTACCATTCCTACAACCTGCTACTATCTCTAATGGCTAACCAAAAATGTCATCTGTGTATTTATTTCCAGGTCCTCTGATACTGTGCATTAATAATACAGTATTGCCTGGTTGTCCAGAGAGAGATCTTTAGATAGAATGGAACTTATCATTCCATTCTCCTTCCCCTTGGGCAGAAGTGGGCTAGTCCTGCTTCCTACCAGGGGAAGAGTTTCAGGATGCTAGAGTGGAATTGAGAGTTGGAATGAGATGAGAGAACATGGCGCAGTGAGGGTAGCTCCCCCTTCTGCAGTAGGAGTCTTCGAGGGGAAGCAGCTTGGAAAGCACCCTGACTCCATGCAGTACATGGACTGGTCAACAGCAAAAGGCACCCCACTCAAAGGCACCAGAACTGTCAGAAAGTCCTGTAACCAGACTGGAGCCAGAGATTAGCACAGCAGAGAGATAAAACCAAGTATTCAAGTTCACCTGCCAATGCACCCCAAAACCTGCTGGAGCCAGAGACAGATCAAATATTATCTGGATGCAAGTTTATTCAAGTAAAACTGTTGAACTTTATCAGGACTGTACTTGACTTATTCTCCACCAACTACCTCCCTTCTTTGAATGCTACGGAGTCTAATCCTTTGGAGCAGTGGTATCCAGGTAAGAGTACCGTGATACACAAAGTATTCATGTCACATCACCACTTGGCATTCGTAACACAAGGACCCGATTGGCCCTGGGGGCAGCACGTTGCACAACAAACTTAAAAAACACAGGTTTAGTCAATGGCAACAAAGTTGTTAAATACACTGGCTCTCTGAGTCTCCTACGGCTTAACAGCAATGAAGATGGCTGTGCTGCCCTATTGGCCATGCAACACACTAACACAAAATCTGCACAGGCATCAACTCAGGTCACATTATCCTTGAGATGCACTCTATGCACCCAGTCTACACTCTCTACGCTCTTCTTTGCTCTAGGCTACCCTTTCTCCACTGTGGAGCTCAGCTGATTCACACTCTCTAGGAGTTGAGGCAGTGCACCAATTTAAGATTATTACCCTACCCACCTCCACTTGCTAGCTAGCTATCACTGAGAAATGAGCTGGATTTCGGTATTGCAAGCTGCAACATCTCCCAATATTCCTTCTTGCTTGATGAATGCTCTGACTACACGCTGACCACAAGCATCTGCAGTCACTTCTATTTATCTCCTCTGGGAACATACTCCCCAATGAGTATACTACACCTCACCTGACCTCTGACAAAGTCCAGCTTTGCTACATCTTTAGCAGTTCACTGCCACCAATATACAGTACAATGTCACATCATAGTGCCATTTCACATTAAACAGTATAGTTCACATACCTTTGGTTTGCAGCACCCATTGACATCCTGTCTGAATGCATATAGTCACAGGTTACATCTTCACCATGGTCTAGCTACAGGGTGTTTAAGTCACCATAGTGAAAATCCTATCTTAATATCTCGCTGGAGTATCACTGCAGAAGAAGGCACATAATAGCACATAAAAAGTACATACCAATTGTTACGGGCAGTGGGTGAGGACCAACTGTACCAACTAACTGGTTTTACTTTGAGCTAACTCTAAGGGAGTAGCCCTGTACTCTAGTTTTTACCCTGTAACCTCTGTACAAGTATCTGGTCTTCATTGCAGGGGAACCACCAGGCCGCAACCTCTTGAGACAGTCCCAGTGTAGTTTGCAGCTTATCCATAAGGATCAGAAACACCAGTGCGAAGCCCCAAAGGTTCAGGATATATACATAGTCTAATAACAGGCAGTGGTTGGGGCAGGCAGTGTACAACAAACCCGAAAAACAAGCCCGAGGTCAGGGCTGGCAGAAATAAGCTGAGGCTACTTTCACACTTGCGTTGAGATCTGGCAGAGGATTCTGTTTAGTCCAAATGCATTCTGAATGGAAAAAGATCAGTTTAGGATTCATCAGGATGTCTTCTGTTCTGGCAGCAATCCATTTTGTGACTGGTCTTAAAAACGGAAAAAAAGACATTGAAAACTATGTAAGTCAACGGTGACGGATTAGTTTTTTTTAGGAGCCTAAAAAACGGATCTGTCACCCATTGACTTTAAATGTCATGGATCAGTTTTTTGTTATTTCACACAACCGCATCCTAACCGAGCGGATACATCCTGATGTGTGAAATCAAAACGGATCCGTTAAATTCCGGTATTGAGATCCTCTGCCAGATATCAATACCGGAATTTACAATGTAAGTGTGAAAGTAGCCTAAGATCAGGGCAACCAACTAGAAGTCAGAGTTGGTTCTCAAGCTGGAATAATCTACACGGGTAGTCAGACAGATATTCACACCTTAACTGGTAACTAGAGACTAGGAACCTAAAAGCTCATGCACCATCCTACTGTGAAGGGCATGTTGAATACATAGGGACGCCCAGCCATTGGCTGGGGAAGGATTTGGCAAGAGCGCATCCAAATCCCTATATGGCAGACCTGGAGGCAGGAAGGAGTGTGGCCAGCTGCAGTCACGGGGCGCCAGTGCAACAGCAATATGGCATAACACACTGTACGTGCCACACTTAAGTGCAGGTGACATACAGTTCAGGTAATGTCACAAGAATACCAAACATTCACATAACATTCCAACAGTTCAGCTTTGGTGGTATTGCCACCATAACATGGTCAACAGTAACCCATAAGAACGAAACAGTAAACTGACAAAACCCGGAACAGGATACGTAGATGGGCAAGGGCACTTTAAATACTCTTACAGTTGCAGTAATTGATTAATAATTGTCTTGGGAGAATTACCGTATTTTTCGCCCTATAAGACGCACCTAGGTTTTTGAGGAGGGAAATAAGAAAAAAAATATTTTGAACCAAAAGGTGTGCTTTTGGTGGGTTTTGAACTAATGGTGGTCTGTGGATGACACTATTATGGGGGATCTGTGGATGGCACTGTTATGGGGGATCTGTGGATGGCACTGTTATGGGGGATATGTGGATTACACTGTTATGGGGGATCTGTGGATGGCACTGTTATGGGGGATCTGTGGATGACACTATTATGGGGGATCTGTGGATGGCACTGTTATGAGGATCTGTGGATGACACTGTTATGAGGATCTGTGGATGGCACTGTTATGGGGGACCTATGGATGGCACTGTTATGGGGAGGTCTGTGGATGGCACTAATATGCGGGATCTGTGGATGGCACTGTTATGGGGGATCTGTGGATGACACACTGTTATGGGGGATCTGTGGATGACACTGTTATGGGGGATCTGTGGATGGCACTGTTATGGGGGATCTGTGGATGACACTATTATGGGGGATCTGTGGATGGCACTGTTATGAGGATCTGTGGATGACACTGTTATAGGGGATCTGTGGATGGCACTGTTATGGGGGATTTATGGATGGCACTGTTATGGGGAGATCTGTGGATGGCACTGTTATGCAGGATCTGTGGATGGCACTGTTATGGGGGCATCTGTGGATGACACTGTTATGGGGGATCCTTATGGGGGCATCTGTGGATGGCAATGTTATGGGGGCATCTGTGGATGGCATGACACTGCTATGGGGGGATCTGTGGATGACACATATATAGCATCTTATGCTATGCGTCATCCATAGATCCCTACCATACATAGTGTCCCATGTAGTGAATTGGGGCCAGCATCTGGTTCTGTAATGGCAGCGGGGACTGGTGCAGTCATTGTATTCTACTACACCGGGCCCCGCTCACTGTAGTATAATCATATCTAACCTGTAGGTATTGTGGCAGTGGAGCTGCCAGAAGGCCATAGGAAGGCCATTCAGTGATGCGATCTCACCCAGAGAAAGCTGGGTGAGAACAAGAAAGGTTGGGAAATTAGTTTTTTCCCACTGTCTGAAGCAGTCAGGCTGGTAATGGGGATAATTATCAGCCAGCTGAGGAGCTTGGATTAATGTGGGTTGAGCTTCTCAATCAGGGCTCCCAGTCTGGGAAAGGAGCAGGCTGTGTCAAGGCCTCTGGGAGCCGGGACCCCACCCTCTAACCCTGTGTGTGGGGTAAGCACTGGTGATGTGTCTTGGGGAGCTGGGTGGTAGACCCAGATCCTGATAGAGAGGGAAAGACTGTTTAGTCAGTGGCCAGACGGCCGAGGATTTATTTTTATGATTTCTTTGTACTGCTGTTGTGACAATAAAGCTGGTCGTGGCCAGTTTGCACCCGAATCTACAGTGGTGGAGCGGCTTTTGATGTGTGCCAACCGTCTAAGGTGATAAGACGGGCGATCTGGAAGAGCTAAATTACCCCGTGTTGTTACAGTATTGTAAAACTATTCAAATCATCTGAAATCCAGCTACTTACTACTAACTTGGTAGTAGACAGGAGGCTCGGGCGGGCGCTGGCAGCGTGACTCACTACGCTCACTCGCCTGAGCCGCCTGCTTCATTCATAAAGGAGCGGAGCAGGCGCGTGACGAGTGCGTACGCCTGCCGCCCACCCGACCTGCCTCCTGCACCTGCTACGAAGTTAGTAGTGAGTAGTACAGGCGCTGGATTTCAAATGATTTGAATAGTTTAACAATACCTACAGGTTAGATATGATTATACTACAGTGAGCGGGGCCCGGTTTAATAGACTACAATGACTGCATTGGGCCCCGCTGCCATTACAGAACCAGATGGCGGCCCCCAGCCCCTCCTCCCTCTCAGCTGATACACCCGCCGGCCGCGATGCAGCGTGGAGGGGTTTCAGTGATTGCAGCATTCGCCACATAAGACGCACTGCTATTTCCCCCCACTTTTGGGGGAAGTGTGTCTTATAGGCAAAAATACGATTAAGCACTGTATTGGTATACTAAGTAGGCATTGTATGGCAGTATACAATGGGGGAGAAACTATAAACCTCCACATTGGCTGAGGGACATTTACTTTCTCTTAGGTTGCATTTTACCCCTTTTGTATTTCATTATCTGTGATGACTTACTGTACACAGGAATTTGCATGACTGGGAACACTGCAGTGTAATACTCTGAGTACATTTGATTAAAATTACGATGGACTGTAGCTTTAGGGATGCAAATTTCATCCGGGCTTTGACTAGGCTTAGAAAGGTTCAGAAACACTGGTCTAGACTGTCCACATGGGAACAATTTACTGGAACGGAAAAATTAAGGGGAAATGTGTCATCAGAAAATGACCTATTATTTAAATCACGTTTTTATGTTTAACATAAATTTAAAGAATTTTTGATGACCTCTTTCATTTTCCATGTCAATGTTTATATTTTTAAACAAAAAGAACAAAAATCCTGCAGTTTTCGCTCTGGCCATTAAGCCTAATAATGGGCGCCGTTTCTTGGTCTGTACAGATCACTTTACTGCAGTTACCTGCTTATCTGTCATTCAAATGCTGCCTGTAATAATATCACCCATGTGTATAGCAAAGACAGGATCCACCATTCACAATAGGTGATTGTCAAAGCTTTTCAACTCCTTCATTGTACTATGACTGCACAGGTCACCGAGCATGCCTAGCAAACTCTCCCACAGAAGTCAATGAGCTCCCCTACAGACCATTGTGTCTATGGCCCATGTGGCTGCCGTAAAGCAATTTTCTTAATGCTGTTAAAACAGCTCAGGCAAGATGGTCGCCCCCATAGTCACTTTCAGGAAACAGAATAAACAAATCTGTAATCCCAAAATTTAAAAAAATTTGAAAAAAAGGAAATATGTTGCTGCCTAGTTTTAACTGGCAGATTTTTTTTTTGCTGAAATTGTACATTTCCTTTAAAGCGGACTAATGTAAAAAATGTATATCAAACTATCATATAGGACATGACATCTGCTTTCTAACAAAGCTAGAACCAGCCCTGTACCTCACATTGATCCAGAGATCATTGCTCTGCTAGATTTATATCAAGCTGGCAGCTCAAGGGGAGTGTCTTTTCTGCTGCAGCTCAGGGGGCGTGTCTCAGCTCTCCCTATCACAGCTCAGGGGGCGTGTCTCAGCTCTCCCTATCACAGCTCAGGGGGCGTGTCTCAGCTCTCCCTATCACAGCTCAGGATGCAGTTAAAGAATAAAACTGAGCATGGGCGGCCTTTTCAGTGAGCAGGACAAAGAAATAAGAAAAAAGGAAACAGCAGGTGGCGCTATACATATACATTTTAGTGGATAACTCAGTGGCTATGCTATATTTTTAATTACATCCAGTTACAAAAGTATTCAGATCCAGGTGCTGGTGTGAAAACTGTGGAATATTTTTTTGTGGGACAACCCCTTTAAGTTCTAGCAATCTAATCAATCACAAATCCCATCCCCTTCCCCAGTGGATCATCGGCCCCAGTCAATGAAGCCACAATGTTCTTCAAAGGTCCAAGACAAAAATTGCATTTGGAGCTGCCTTTGGACAGAGCTGGCCCATTAGAGTACCAGAGGTTCCTCTGATGGGCCCAGGCTCTGATACCATAGTGTGCCCCAAAGGTCTAGGACCAAAAAAATTTAAAAATTGGGAGCTGAATTTGTAGCTCATTCCTTGCCTCTAAAGACTATTTCTTTTTTTTAACAAATATCTGTTTATTGAAGTTTTTCATTTTTAAATCAAATAAAAGGAGAGCAGTTCGGTACATCAGTAGATTTTGTAAATCAAATACAACATATCAAATAGCAGGTATTGCAGTCATACATGCCAAGGAAAGAAAGAAACATTGTCTAGCTGATAAAGTGTACCTAGGTAAGGATAAAGGGTAAAGGGTCAGGGATGGAGGGAAGGGAGAGAGGGAGGGGAGAGGAAGGGGTCAAGAGGATAAGGGGAAGTGGGTGAACCTATCAAACAGCTAAAGGGCAAGGCAATAAACAAATTGTCCACTACCACTACGGGCCTAAAAGGCCACGGCATCGTGATACACAATTCTCCAGTGATGTGCGCCGGGGAAACTATGAAGACAAAACTTCCAATTTGATAAGTAAAATAACGTATGTACGCGAGTGTTCTCGGGACGATCTCTACAGTAATATAAGCCAGTCATAGCCAGGCTTCCAAGGGACACAAACTACGGACTATGTAAGTCAGTCAGTGGTCAAGTAATAGGCAATGAAGCAACGAAAAGGAAGCGTCAGGGGGTCCAACTATCTTCCGCGTGAAGGGGAAGAAACCGGTTGGGACAAAATTGTATCTAGTTAGTACTTCTATATGTCCTCCAAGGAGCCCATAATTTTTCGAATTTGGCATGGGATCTGTTTGCCCAGCTAGCCAGTTCTTCCATAAGAAACAGTTGATCAACCTTCTCTCTCCACTGTCTCACACTCGGTGGGTCTCGGTCTAGCCAATGTAGGGGGATGAGAGATCTGGCTACTTGAACCAAGTAGGTTATCAGGTCATGTATTTTAGGAGACCATGTATTCGAAGGCAGCCATAATAAGACCGATGCAGAAGTGAGAATAACAGACTTATGGCATACCGTATTGATAAGGTCATTAATTTGTGACTAGTATCGTTGGATGATTGGACACGTCCAAAAGATATGCCCCAATGTACCTTTGTCTGTTTCACATCTCCAGCATTTGTCTGAGTCTCTGAGGCCCATACGGTACAGTTTGCTTGGATCATTATACCATCTGGTCATTGTTTTATATGACTGTTCCTGGATTCTTACACATCTCGAGAAGCCCCGTGACCTCAAGTGGATTTGATCTATCTCTGCTGGTGTAAATGATCTCTCCAGATCTGATTCCCACTGTCTAATGTATGCCGGAACTGTATCGCTCCTTTTGGCTAATAAGGACTTATAGAGGAGGGACAGTAAATGTTTCGGGGGAGTTATAAGACATGATTTTTTCGAACCAAGTGGACTCATGGGGTGACGGGTATTTGGGACGTAGCGTTGTAATCGAGCGAAGGAACTCTTGTTTGGCTATAAAATTACCGGAGCCCACTTTTACTGCGAAAAGTTGTTCTATATCAAGGTCAAGTTTATATTTGTCTAGCAATTGGATAACTGGAATATCCCGGAAACAGTGCCAAAAAGGGGGAGGCTCAACCGTTTCCGGATTGAGAAGGAAAGGGATAAGAGAAGAAGGGATATAGTTGGGTAGGTCAGGGAGTGGACAATGCGTAGTTCGCAAAACTTGTAATGTGGTAAAAATACCTCTGGCTAAAGAATAGAGCGGGGGAGCCTTCCCAGACACACCCCACAGACCTGCTTCTTGGCGCTTATCAAGGAGTGCCAATTCAATGTCTGAACCAGGTTGCCTATATTGAGGAATACACAACTGGAGCCAGCGTTTCAATTGGGATGCCCTATAATACAACTGAATGTCTGGGAGCCCAAAGCCTCCAGAGCGTCGATCTCCAGCCATTTTGTCATACGCCAATCTCGGTTTTTGCCGTTCCACAAAAACCTTGAGAAGATGGTGCGTATGGAAAGCAGAAAAGATCGAGGGAGATAGATCGGAACCATCTGCATCATATAAATAAATTTAGGAACAATATAAGTTTGGAGAAGGTTTTTCCTCCCTATCCAGGACACAAACGGTACTTTGAGGGAATGTAATTGTTCTCGTACTTGCTTGAGTAATGGGGTATAGTTTGCCTGAAACAATCGAGAGGGATGCTTAGTTAGGTAGATACCCAGATATTTTAATTGGTTAGGTTGCCATCTAAAAGGTAGGGTTGAACGGAGCAGGTCGATCGTATGTGTCTGTGCTGTTACATTGAGGGCCTCAGATTTCGTATAGTTGATCCTAAAGTTGGAGAGTGATCCGAATGCTTCCATTATATCCATAATCTGGGGTAATGCCTCCTGTGGATTGGTAATAACTAAGAGCAAGTCGTCTGCAAATGCAGCACATTTGTGTTCCTTCCCTCCAACCCTAAGACCTTGTATCCTTGAGTTTTCCCTAATAGCCTGCAGTAACGTTTCCATTACCAAGATAAAAATGGTGGGTGACAAGGGGCACCCCTGACGGGTCCCATTATGTATATCAAAGGGGTCAGATAAAGTACCATTCACCCTAATTTTTGCACTAGGGTGATGATATAAGGACATAATTGCAGATATAAATGAGTCCGGAATACCAAATCTATTAAGGGTCATGTGCATGAAGGACCATTTGACACGGTCGAACGCCTTCTCGGCATCAGTGCCGAGAAGGACTAGAGGGATCTGATTTTTCTTGGCGAATTGAATGATATTTAAAATCCTACATGAATGGTGATTTCCCTCCCTGTTAGAAACAAATCCAGCTTGATCTGGATGGATCAAACGGGGAGTAAGGGCATTAAGTCTCGTCGCAAGTAGTTTTGCCCATATCTTAACATCGATATTAAGTAACGAGATGGGTCTATAGTTGCTGCAAACAGCATGGTCTTTACCTTCTTTGGGCAATATGGTGATGGTAGCCTCCAGTGCCTGTTTCGGCAGTTGGGCTCCTGACATTAAAGCCTGACACCATGCAGTTAGTTGTGGAAGAAGGATAGGTTCCAATTTTTTATAGTAACTGGAAGGTAGTCCGTCGGGACCTGGGGATTTATTAAGCGGGAGAGTGCGTACTAGCTTAGAAAGCTCTTCAGATGAAATTGGGCGTAACAGATCAGCATGGTCCTCGTTAGTGATAGTGGGGAGGGTCAATTTAGATAGGAAGTTAGTTATTAGGTCCCTCTCCTCAACTTCAGTATGTTGATTTGGAATATTATATAAAGAGTAATAATACTTGCAAAATTCAGTGGCTATAGATTTGGTATCTGACACCATTGTCCCATCATGTGATCTAATACCCTTAATGAATTGGTGGTCGCTTCGTTGTTTTACTAAGCGGGACATAAGTTTATTACCCTTGTCACCATGGGCATAATAATTGAACTTAGCTCTCTGGTAAAGACGGGCATGTGATATATTTAGCACCTCCTTCAATTGTCGTCTGAGGTTGTCAAGTTCATTTAAACTTTGTTTGGCCACTGACTTTTTGCAAGTGGTCTCTAGGGTTGCAATCTGAGACAGCAGGGAGTTTATACGCTTTTGCCGATTACGTTTGACCGCAGTTCCTAAAGCTATGAGTTCCCCTCTGATAAAGGCTTTATGAGCCTCCCACACAATAGTGTGTGAAGTATCAGCAGGGACGTTCTCTCTGAAGTAAAAGGACAATTTGGTCTGAATATCAGCTAAGTTTTTCTCATTATCTAAAAGTGTTTCATTTAAACGCCAAGTCCACTCCCTGGCCGGTAGAGAAGAGAGGGAGAAAGAGGAGTGAGTGGGGGCATGGTCAGATACTGTAATGTGGCCAATCTTGGCAGAGGTCAGCATGTCAAGGTGATTCTCAGAAATCCAAATGTAGTCTAATCTCTGGAATGAGTGGTGTACCTTAGAGTAAAATGTATAGTCCCTCATAGAGGGATTAGCAGTCCTCCATGAGTCCACTAGGTGAATATCATGTAGGAGTTTATTAATCTCTGCTAGAGACTTCTGAGAAGTAGCGGAGGAGCCTGTTGAGGTATCAATAGCTGGGTTGAGGGCTACATTCAAATCTCCTCCTATAAGCCTTATGCCTTCTGCAAACAAAACAAACTTATTCAATGTCTTTTTGAGCCACCTCAGTTGTCCTGTATTAGGGGCGTATATACTAGCTAAAGAGACTAAGTTTCTACCAATTTTCCCTTTCACAAAAAGAAACCTGCCTTCTGGATCTGAATATGTCAGTACATGCTCAAAAGGAATGTGTTTAGATATCGCTATACTAGTGCCCCTAGCCGCTTTTGTGTAGGAAGAGTGATACCAATATTTGAATGTGGACAGTGGGAGAGAAGGTATTTTTCCAGTTTTGAAATGGGTCTCCTGGAAGAAACATATATCAGACTTACTTTTGCGGAGGAGGGTGATAACCTGAGATCTTTTCTGCGGAGTGTTGAGACCCCTGACGTTAAAAGTTGTTAAGTTGATAGACGCCATTCATATGGAGATAGGTAAGGAAAGACTAAGTCTATGAGATCGTACCCGAAAGCACTCTGAAAAAAGGAGGACAATTTGTTGTAAACAATACAGTTCAAACAAAACATAAAAATAAAACCTGATACTGTGAAAACCGTCAAATTAAACTGACTGGCACAGTGGGGGGAATATGGAGGCAAAGGGTGATGTATAACCATCCTGATCGAGTGCCTCAGACCCGCCATCATGTCAGTGGAAAATTATGCAAATGCATAATAGTTATTAATGAAGACAACTATTAGGGAAAGGGTAGCCAAGAGAGTTATCAGACATCCGTCTAATATGAGTGATGAGTGGAACAGAGGAAACTCAAGGTATATAAGGTAGAGCAGAAGATATGAAAGAGAATTAGAAGAGAGAGGGCATAAGGTAGAAGAGTACAGTCGGAGTGACCCAGCTCCCCATCTGTTACCCTGTACATGTACGCTAGTAATGGTAATGAGTCCCGGACTTCCAGTACACTCCTTAGGGATCATAGAGGGGTTAAAGTAGAGTATGTAAGCGCTGAAGGAGCTACAGAAGAAAGAGTATGAGGATAAGTGTAAAAAGACATAGAAGATGAGTAACAGAGAGTCGCCAAAAGTTAATCTAAGAGAGCCTATATGCCCCTGACAGGGTGGTGGTCAGGGAAAAGACATACTGTATGTGCACAAAGTATATCTCACTGTAGTATGAAGAAAGTGTGCACATACAGCAGAGGGGTTATAATGTAAAGGCTGAGATAATAAAGTGGGTAGTATAGTCTACAGGCGTATTATACCGACATAATACTTATTTATTTAAACTAGAAAATAGATGTAGAGAGGAGTCACTGTCGATTTCTCTTTGCACCCGGTGATTTCTGCTTGCGGACTACGGTCCAGGCCTCTTGTCTAGGCAATGAAGGGAGCTGAGAGTCCATATCGCTGAAAGGAAGCCATGATATTATATCCAAAGGATCTATATCCAGGATCGACCATGCGTCAGACAAGTCCGATGGTTTTCTCACGATACATCTTTTCCCTCCTGAGCTGAATGTAAGTCCAAAAGGAAATAGCCATCTGTATAAAATGTTATGCCTTCTCAGATGGTCGGTCAGTGGTTTTAACGCTCTACGCTTCTGTAATGTCGATGGAGCAACATCTTGGAAGATTTGTATAGGGCAATCATCGTACTTGAGCTCCGATTTGCGTCGGGCAGCCTGTAGTATAGCGGCCGTGTCCTGGAAGCTGAGCAGGCCGCAAATTACATCCCTCGGGGGATCGTCCTTCCCAGGGGACGGCCGGAGGGATCTGTGAATCCGTTCAATTGAAATGACGCTGGCTTTATCCTCTCCCAAGAGTTCGGCGAAGATCTTCTTTGCTGCGTCACGCAGGGAGGGTTGATCTATAGATTCCGGCAGCCCTTTCAATCTTATGTTCTTGCGACGACTCCGGTTCTCCTGATCTTCTACCAGTAAGTAGACCGAAGTCAGGTGGTCGGCATGCGATTGTAAGCAGTTTGCTACCGCCGAGCTGTGGGCAATAAGCATGGCCTGGTTGGATTCCAGTGTCTCAACTCTGCGGCCTAATTCTTTAATGTCCTGTCGCATGTCCTTTATTTCTTGTACTAGCGGGGCAATGGCCAGAGAAAGAGAGTCTGTTAGGAAAGACTTTGTGAGAATATCCTGACCACCTGCTTGTGATGTAGTCAGGTCTGTTCGATCTTTCTGCGAGCCGGCTCCCTCCTGTTCTTCTTCATCTGTGTCGGGCGCAGTGTGTCGCGGCGCCATCTTGTGAAGTCTCCCCGGAGATAGGGCCAGCTTCTTCCTCACAAATCTGTCCATCTCCGACTGATTCTTTCTGGCTTTTGGTGATACAGTCCTTTCTCTAGACCTGTCCCGTCCAATCTTGACCATTGTCTGGGCTAGTGGATGTCTTCAATCTGCTAGAAACGGGTCTGTGGAGCAGGAGCTCTGAATCAGACCTCCATTGCGCTCAGCGGTCAGGCTCCGCCCCCTCTAAAGACTATTTCTTTGATTCAAAATGTATTAGACTTTATTGATGATATATGGGTTGGGCCTTCCTCTGGTGGGCCCAAGAAAACCCAGTCCAACACTGCTTCAGGCCATGTAAATTGGCCCATGCAATCACCATCCAAAAGAAAAAAAAGTAACCCAAAGGAAAAGCAATAGAATCTTCTGCCCCACTGGAATTAAGATTACTAGTGATAGAACCCGTCAAGCAAAGAAAAGAGCAAATAACTTTTCTCCAAAAATGGTCTAGCTGAAATCCAATAGTGGACTTCTCAATTTCACCAGGGTGTATAATATCATAACTCAAAGTCAACAATTAAAAGAGACACACTCATCAGGCCCACTGGCTGACAGTGTACCAGGAGCTGTTCAAACTGAAAACCTGGAACCATCCTATGACGGACATCAATAGAGGAGTCAATCACCTCATTAACTTATAATGGGTCTGTTGGGTTCCCATCATGGCTTCCTTCATTTCGACAAATATGACATTTCTGATGGAGCCTCCGACAGAAATGTAAAGGGGGCTTAACATGGTCTTCTTTGGAACTGGTTAGAGCTACAAGTTAAGGCATTTTCCTTAAAAAGGCAAATTTTGGAAGAGGCTTCTAGAACAAATATCCATTGATGAAGCCTATAACAAGATAACAAGCTCTATTAGCTTAAATGAAAGGCTCACAATTATCGTCGGAAAACCTACATCTCAGCATATATCACCGGCAATGAACATAAAGCGAGCGTGCTGCTGAATAAGGAATTTTAGATTCCTATTTTGTGTAAGATGGAAAACCAATCACTAAAGACGTGAAAGTGCTCAAAGGAAAATGTAAGTCAAAAGGGCAAGTTGGTTGAGAATGTTTTTCCAATGACATATAGAGGATTTTATACTATAATATTTCAGTGTTAAAGGAGAAGTCTCAAATTTTCTAGAAAAAAATTATACTCCCCACGATAACGATTTCTGCATTGTGTCCCTAAATTTGTTATAGGGACATTTTGGGAATCTAAAAATGAATGTTTGTTTGTTCTTCATTAGTGATGAGCGGCAGGTGCCATATTCGATTTCGACGAAATTCGCGAATATTCGAATGAATATTCGTTTCATATTCGTCGAAATCGAATATTCGTCATTTTTTCTAGTTATCGCGATTAAAATGCGATTTAAATAATCGCATATTGCGATTTGTACTTAAGGCTACTTTCCTATTGGTTTCATATCTAGAATTAGCGAGGATGACGAATATGACGAATGTATTAGTCATATTCCTCAAAACGAAGATAGCAGTATTCTACATCTTCGTTTTAGCAACCTATTCGTCAACTTCGCTAATTCTAGCAATCAAATAGGAAGGTTGACTATAGAGACAGCTGTGTTAAATTACGCTATGCGATTTTTTTTTTTAATAAATAGAATACTTATAATAATATTATCATATCAAGTAATATAATTATTGTATTAAAAAAAAAAAATCGCATAGCAATTTACTACAACTGTCTATAGTCAACCTTCCTATTTGATTGCTAGAAGTAGCGAGGTTGGCGAATAGGTAGCTAAAGCGAAGATGTAGAATACTTCGTTATCTTCGTTTTGAGGAATATGACGACTACATTCGTCATATTCGTCATCCTCGCTAATTCTACCAAGCCAACCATAACTTCTGTGCTCATGGAGCGTCCCCATCACCATGGGAACGTCTCCATATACTAAAAATGTGCTGTCGGATTTGAGGAATTACGTTGAAATCGCAATGCGATTAATTCAAGTTATATTAATCGCATTGCGATTTCAACTTAGAGCTGGGTTTATAATGGGTCAGCTTGCTAGAATTAACGAAGTTAGCGAATATGGAATATAGCAGCAGTGCTAAGTTGAAATCGCAATGCGATTAATTTAACTAAAGTATTAGCATTGCGATTTCAACTTAGCACTGCTAGTGCATAGCTATTAGCTATACTCCATATTCGTTAATTCTAGCCTATGTAAGATAGCAGTGCTAAGTTGTAATCGCAATGCGATTAATATAACTTGAATTAATCGCATTGCGATTTCAACGTAATTCTCAAATCCGACAGTACATTTTAGTATATAGAGATTTTCCCATGGAAGGGACGCTCCATGAGCATGGAAATCGACAGAAGCGGCAGCGGGCACTGACTGGAGCAGCCAGGAAGCCAGGAATCCTCATGACAGGTAAGAACTACTTTTGGGAAGTGGGAAAGAAAAAAATATAACTAAAAAAAAAAAAAAAAAAAACGAATATTCGAAATAGCGAATTTATAGCGCTATATTCGAAATATTCGCGAATTAGCGAAGTGCCGATATTCGCTAAAAAAATTCGCTTTTCGAATATTCGCGCTCAACACTATTCTTCATCTGCTCCTACGTGCCTTGATGGATCTCAACCAAACTTGGTACATATTCTCTTTATGATTTAACTTAATCCGACAAGGTTCTGGAGGGTTCAATCTTAAAAAGTAATGTGTTTTGATGTGTAAATCAGGAATCAAGCCAGCACTTCCCGTATAGCCTCTCGTGCAAGGATTCGGTCCAGTCCGTAAACAATCCCGGAGAAAAATGAAAAAGATGTCCAGCACTGAGATGAAAATAAAATCTTAAATCTTTATTTTGCTCCATGTAAAAATACATCTTCACAAGAAAAGCGGTAACGCAACAAACGCATTTCGATCTACCAGCTCTTAGTCATGATCTGTTAGATCGAAACGCGTTGGTTGCGTTACCGCTTTCCTTGTGGAGTTACATTTTTACAAGAAGCTAAATAAAGATTAAAGCTGGACATCTTTTTCCTTTTTCTCATGTGTTTTTGATGCAGCATGAATTAAAGTGTATACACTAATTAGTGTATATATTCGGTGTTGCTGGGATGTACCCCCATCTATATAAATATTTTCTAACGCTGATTCCTTTTTTTCTCCTGGGAGATAAGCCGCCATCAGAAGTCTCTGGCTGCAGTGTTTTCTCCTCTCACCACTAAATACACATATATGTTTAGCCAAGCTGAATGTGAATGGGGGAGCTGGGGGGCCAACAGCTATTGAATGTATATGGCTGCTCTAACTTTGATCATGATGCAAACCCGCTACTGCCCCAGGTGCCCATTTATGGAAGAAACATCTTTGCACCTGTTTTGGGAGTGCCCCTTTACACAGAGTCTGTTTGACCTTACATATCTCCAGCATTTCAGCCTGCCTCTCATCTCCCTGCATGCGCTGTTTAAAACACAAATTGTTTGTTGCCCATTACAACCAATCACAGCACAGCATTCATTATATTATCGCCCATACCAACCAATTACAGCAAAGTTTTCATTTTACCACAACGCTTCTCAATTTACCAGTATGTTTTCAGAAAATAAGGTCCTTTGTGATTAAGAGTGATAATCTCTCTACATGTGCTGTCTAAAAGACAAACTGTTTATTGTCCATAGCAACCAGTGATGCAGCATTCATTTTATACACTAATGTAACTGTACCTGCTGAGGCACTGCTTCTCACTCTGCCTTCATCTCCCCTGCATTTCAGCCTGCCTCTCATCTCCCTGCATGTGTTGTCTAAAAGACAAACTATACTTGCCCATAGCAACTATCCCAGCTCAGCTTTCATTTTACTACAGTGTTTCTTACAATACTGTAGACCCATGTCTACTAACCTTTGGCTCTCCAGCTGTTGCAAAGTTGCAACTCCCATCATGTCCTGATGGCTGCAGGCTATTGGGGTATGATGAGGGATGTAGTTTTGCAACAGCTGGAGAGCCACAGGTTAGTAAACATTAGTAAATCTACAGTAATATAAGCATTCGCATTATAAACAGTTTGTCTTTTAGACAGCACATGCAGGGGGATGAGAGGCAGACTGAAATGTAGGGAGATGTGAGATCAAACAGACCTTTCAACCATCCCAGATCCAGTGTGACAGTCCCGGATTTCAGTGGCTGTCCCGTGGTTCTAGAATGGTTGAGGTATGGCCCACTCTCAGCTGATTGTAATGGCGAAACAGAGAGCCGTCCGCTCAGCCCGTGGACTCTTCCTACACAGCCCTGCAAGTGTGATATGTAACAGCATATCCTGCTGCTGGTGAGCGCCGACATCAGAGCTGTGATCATCAGAGCAACCAGGTGAGTGTTTATAGTTTTGTTTTTTACTTTCTGTAAACGGGGCACATGTGGACATACCTATTCTGAAGAAGGTACATCTGGGCATAGCTACTGTAAAGAGGGCACATCTGGGCAAAGCTACTATGAAGGGGGCACATGTAGACATTACTACTATAAAGGGGGCACATCTGGGCACAACTACTGTGAAGGCGGCACAATTTGGGCACGGCTACTGTGTAGGGGGCACATGTGCACATGACTACTGTGTAGGGGGCACATGTGCACATGACTACTGTGAAGAGGGCACAATGTAGGTATTACTACCTTGAAGAGGGCACAATGTAGACATTACTACTGTGAAGGGGGCACAGTATGGGTATTACTACTGTCTGGTGGCACAAAGGGGAAATAATTACTATGTGGGGGATTAAGGGGACTGGTGTGTATAGTTATGCTTTGGGCGGCCTACTATTAAAAAAATTGCACCACAACTATTGCAATTTCCAAAAGTTGGGAGGTATGAGACTCTATGCTAAGCGGCACTCCCAAAACAGATGCACAGATGTTTTTCCATGAATGGGCACCTGGTTTTCCAAAGTTTGCAGGCATGACCAAAATGTTATGGCTGCCATAGACATTCAATAGCAGTTAGCCGAATGATCAACTCTCCCGATCCCTCTCTCCCCGACATCATCAGTCAGGGAGAGTCGGGAGCTCCCACAAACATTAGACTGTTGAGTGGCAGTGGCACGTTTGGCTGTGGGTGCTGTCCGGTATTGCAGGTCATCTACAGTGAAATAAATGGAGATTCTGTGAGATACAAAACATCCAGCCTGTGGACTAGAGTGCTGACATTTTTGGAAGAAAGCAGCCATATTTTTCTAATCCTTTCACTGTCAGGCAATGGCGATGCAAAAAAAATTTAGATTTTTTTTCAAAAAACAAACAAAAAAAACAATACAAGTTTTATATCGCCGTATTCGTATATTGAGCTGCAGAATAAGGACGGCATGTAAATTTTTGCACAAAGTGAACACCGTGATTAGAGAAGAGCGAACTTTAAAAAAAAGTTTGGTGTTCGGCTTGTGGTAATCGCTGCATCCCGTTATGGATTCCACTACCGCGGGCTATACCGGCATATGGAATCCATAAGGGGCGGCTTCACGAACCCGAACTGTTGAACAGCCGAAGGACCTGGGGTGACGTCACCGTCATGTGATCAGTGCAGGGCGTGGCTCAGCACGGGATCAAATCAGTGCTGAGCCACGCCCCTGCACTGATCACATGACGGTGACGCCACCCCAGGTCCTCGGCTGTTCAACGTCCGGTTCGTGGAAGCCGCCTCATGGATTCCCTATGCCGGGATAGTCCGCGGTAGTGGAATCCATAACGGGATGCAGCGATTACCACAACCCGAACGCCGAACTTTTTTTTTAAAGTTCGCTCATCTCTAACCATGATGTCAAAACTCCAGAACCCTTGGTGGAATATTTTTTTTTTTTGTTTTTTTTTTTATTTAATCCCGCAAATAATTTTTTTGCCATTTTCAAATAACATACATGGTAAATTAAACAGTGCTATTAATAAAAATGTATCTTCTCCCACAAAAAATAAGCCCTCATATGGCTATGTAACCGAAAATTTTTACAAAATTATGGCTATTGGAATGTAGGGAGGAAAAAAGGAAAATGCGAAACCAAAAATGGGCCCGGTACTTAGGGGGCCAGAGATCTAGATCCAGACAATGCTCTTATGACAAAAGCAAGCCCTTAAAGGTTTTTTTCTGAGATTTTTTATACTGATGACCTCATGGGGTCCTACACTAGGGACCACCGCCCATCAGCTGTTCGAGACGGCAGCAGGGTTGCAGTAGCGCTGCGGCCTTCTTTTTGCTTTTTCTAGGCCAGTGACGATACATTCATCGGTCACGTGGCCTAGGAGCAGCTCAGCCCCATAGAAGTGAATGGGTCTGAGCCCGATAACAAGCATGACTACTATACTATATACAGCGCTGTGCACATAGTGAGCAGGGAGAAGGCCGCAGAGCTCACAGGAGAGCCCGTGCCTTCTGACCCTGGGTTCAGACCTGAGCGTTCTAAAAACGCGCGTTTTACGCGCGTTTTTGTCGCGCGTATTTCAGCGCGTTTTTGCAAATAGGAAACGCGCGTAAAACGCGCGTTCTTGTGATTGACTACTGTGGTGTCAATCACAAAACACGCGTCAAACGCCCCAAAAGAAGCTCAAGTACTTGTTTATGCGTTTGGCGTTTTACAGCGCGTTCAAACGCGCTGTAAAACGCTCAAGTGTGAACCACTCCCATAGGGATGCATTGGTTTTAATCTGTTGAGCGTTTTACAGCGCGTTTGAACGCGCTGTAAAACGCTCAGGTGTGAACCCAGGGTGAGGCTACATGCACACGACAGTGAAAAAAAAGTCAGTTAAAAACTGACACACTGTCAGTTTTTTATGGCCATTTTGCATCGGTGTGTATCAATTTTCTGTCCGTGTGTCCGTTTTTAATGTCCGTTTTGCATCCGTTTTTCATGTTTGTTAAAAACGGACATGAAAAATGGATTAATTTGATTGGCAGTTATTTCTAGACCCACCTTTCTGAGAACACCCACAGGATAGTAGGCCCCCAGCTAAAATAATGTCTCCCATAGTGTAGGAATTTTTTATTTAATTTTTTTTATTGACCCCAGCTTTAATAATGCCCCCATGTAGGCCCCCAGCTAAAATAATTTTCCCCATAGGGTAGAATTTTTTTTTTACTGTCCCCAGCTTTAATAATGCACCCTATTTTGGCCCCAGCTAAAATAATGTCTCCCACAGTGTAAATAATATTATAGTGCCCCCAGCTTTAATAATGCCCCCAGGTAGGATCCCAGCTTTAATAATGCCCCCCCCCATAGTGTAGGATTTTTTTTTACTGTCCCCATCTTTAATAATGCCCCCATAATGGCCCACCGCTGTTTTTGTTTAGTGCCCCACAGCCAAAACCAAAAAATAACTCACCTCATCCACTTGCTCGCGCTGTAGCAGTCTCTTCTATCTTCACTGAACATGACCTGTGATGTGCGCGATGATGTCACTGTGCGCTCCCACGTGGTTACGTCACCACGCACATCGCAGGTCCTTTGGCAGGTCCTGCTCAATGAAGAGAGAAGAGCAAGTGAATGAGGTGAGGTTTTTTTTTTGGCTACGGGGCACTATGGGAGCAATATTTAAAACCATGGGGGACATTTGTGTACCCGTTTTTAACGGCCCCATTGATTTCAATGGGGTCCGCACGGCCGTGGAAACGGACAAAAATAGGACATGTCCTATTTTTGGATGGACGCTATTCACTGACCGTTAAAAGAACGGCCATGTGAATAGCCCCATAGACTTTCACTGGTGCTAAAAATGGCCGTGTGACGGCCGTTACTTAGACGGCCGTCACACGGCCATTTTTCACTGTCCTGTGCATGAGGCCTTAAACAGCTGATTGTCGGGGGTCCCGGGTGTTGGACCCCCACCCATCAGTAGTAAACTCCTGGAAAACCCTTTTAAGAACACAAGGGTTGTCGTAGGTCACAGACATGGCCAGCTCAACCAATGTTGGGTGCTACCTCCTATCTACTCCCACCCTCAGATTTACAGGTGTAAAGAAGGGTTTCCCAGACCACCATAAGCCCCCATCAAACCCAACAGGCACTGGCATTAGGAACAGAATCCAATCTCGTAGGTGATGTATAATTTCACTTGGGCAAATTTTGTCACCCTGGTCCTGTCCTACTAGTACTTCCTATTGTATATAGTACTGTATAAACATTTAATGTTTATTGTAAAAGAAAATGGCGTTCTCCACTGCATTCCTAAAGAAGGCCCTTAAAGAGCATCTGTCAGCAGTTTTGTACCTATGACACCGGCTGACCTGTTACATGTGCACTCGGCAGCTGAAGGCATCTGTGTTGGTCCCATGTTCATATGTGCCCGCACTGCTGAGTAAAGTGATGTTTTATTATATGCAAATGAGCATCTTGGAGCAACGAGGGCGTTACCATTACACCTAGAGGCTTTGCTCTTTCTGCAATTGCAGCGCACTCCCCATTTTGATTGACAGGACCAGGCAGTGAAAACCCGGCCCTGACTGCTCCTAAACTCAATCAAAGTGGAGAAGGGGCAGCATTTGCAGAGAGAGCAGAGCCTCTAGGTATAATGGTAACGCCCCCGTTGCTCCTAGAGGCTCATTTGCATATATTTAAACATCATTTTCCTCAGCAATGAGGGCACATAGGAACATGGTACCAACACCTTCAGCTGCCAAGCGCACATGTAACAGGCCAGGCAGGTTCATAGGTACAAAACTGCTGACAGATGCCCTTTAAATAGTAAATGTAAGTATACATTCGGTCCCTAGGAATATTAGTGGTTATATTAACTGCTTGTTTTATAACTTGTGGATTTAAGATGTAGTAGTTTAAGTCTCCCAGCAAATCTGCTATTTTCAAGATAATGTGTTCCCTATGGAGACACAGGAGATGATTTTTCCCTCAGAGCCGAGGATAAAAGCAATTTACAGACAGATGTGGCTGATTAGGGATTTGCCTGATAGAAGTGCATGACATGAGGGGTTTAGCTACAGAGCAAGATCTATTAGAATCCACATTTATATCCGACATGGGGGATTATATAATGTGAGGATATCATGTCTAAGGAGCAGCCCAATAATGCAGGGCATATAAAGCACCGTGGTCTGGTTAATGGGGCAGAGCAGAAGGGTAGAGGGTGGCACCGCCTCTGAGTCTAGCATATGTCCTGGGGCTGGAAGATGTATTGAAATCCAATGGGTCTTTTTAATTTCCTCTGTTTCATTTTAGTATGAAGAAGCTGTGGGCTCCGGTGCTTTCCTCTGGCTGCTCCTTCTCCCCTCTCACAGCATTATTCACACTCTCAAGTTGAAGCAGAGAGGCTGCAGCTTCATTCCCTCCTTCTCCCCTCTTTTTTTCCCCCTGTGAAGTTAAGACCAAAGTGTAGCTTTAGACATACTTGCAACCGGAAGGTCAATGGGTGCTGTGCATGCAGTTCACCCCCAAAAGTTTTTTGGGTGATGACACATTCATTTCCCCAGCCTACATCCATTGTTATGCAAGCGGGTGTGGGCCCACTGTGCCACTGACCAGCTATACCCTGGAGGGCCATGGCTAATTAACTACCTTCATTAGAGCCTCTGATGGTGAGGATAGGCTTGTGCCCTTTGGGTGGTCACCAGGTACCACTCTAGCCGCTACAGGACCGCCGCACGCAGGATTGCGTCCTGGCGGCGGCCCTGTAGCTCTGATCGGACGCATCGGCGCGTCATCTCGCGAGACGCGAGATGACGCGAGGACGCGCCCGCACATGCGCAATGCGCGCCAACCCCATTTTGGAAAGAAGACACCTCAAGGTATTCGCTGAGGGGCATAATGAGTCCATGAAACATTAAACTTTTTGTCAAAAGTTAGCGGAAAGGGAGACTTTGTGAGAAAAAACAATAAAAAATCAATTTCCACTAACTTGTGCCAAAAAAATCTTCTATGAACTCGCCATGCCCCTCACGGATTACCTTGGGGTGTCTTCTTTCCAAAATGGGGTCACATGATGGGGTATTTATACTGCCCTGGCATTTTAGGGGCCCTAAAGCGTGAGAAGAAAAATGCGTAAAATGCCCTCCTAAAGGTACTCATTGGAATTAGGGCCCTTTGCGCATCTTGGCTGCAAAAAGTGTCACTCATGTGGTATCGCCGTACTCAGGAGAAGTAGGCAATGTGTTTTAGGGTGTATTTTTACATATACCCATACTGGGTGAGAGAAATATCTCTGTAAATTGACAACTTTGAATAAAAAAATTTAAAAAGTTGTCGTTTACAGCGATATTTCTCACACGCAGCATGGGTATATGTAAAAATACACCACAAAACACATTGCCCTACTTCTCCTGAGTACGGCGATACCACATGTGTGACACTTTTTTGCAGCCTGGGTGCGCAAAGGGGCCCTAAAACCAATGAGTACCTTTAGGCCTTATTCACACATCCGCAAGTGTTTTGCGGATCCACGGAGCCGCGGATCCGCAAAACACGGACACACCGGCAATGTGCATTCCGCATTTTGCGGACCGCACACTGCCCGGACTCCATAGAAAATGCCTCTTCTTGTCCGCAATTGCGGACAAGAATAGGACATGCTCTATTTTTTTTGCGGAGCCGGGGACCGGAAAATCGGCGGCGCGCTCCGCAAAATCGGATGCGGAGAGCACAGTGTGTGCTCTCCGCATCTTTCCCGGCCCCATTCACAGTCAATGGGTCCGCATGTATTCCGCAAAATTGCGGAATACATGCGGACTACATTGCGGATGTGTGAATAGGGCCTTAGGATTTCACAGGCCATTTTTATGCATTTGGATTCTCACACTTTAGGGGCCCCTAAAATGCCAGGTGAGTATAAATACCCCACATGTGACCCCATTTTGGAAAGAAGACACCCGTAGGTATTCTGTGAGGGGCATGGTGAGTCCACAGAATTTTTATTTTTTGGCATAAGTCAGCGGAAATTGTTTTTTTGTTTTTTTAATTTTGTTTTTTACAAAGTCTCATATTCCACTAACTTGTGACAAAAATAAAATTTACATGAACTCACCATACCCCTCACAGAATACTTGAGGTGTCTTCTTTCCAAAATGGGGTCACATGTGGGTATTTATACTGCCCTGGCATTTTAGGGGCCCCTAAAGCGTGAGAAGAAGTCTGGAATCCAAATGCGTAAAAATGCCCTGTGAAATCTAAAGGTACTCATTGGTTTTAGGGCCCTTTGCACTCAAGCTGCAAAAAGTGGCACACATGTGGTATCGCCGTACTCAGGAGAAGTAGGGCAATGTGTTTTGGGGTGTATTTTTATATATACCCATACTTTGTGTGAAAAATATCTCTGTAAACGACAACTTTTAAAAATTTTTTATACAAAGTTGACAATTTACAGAGATATTTCTCTCACTCCAACATGGGTGTATGTAAAAATACACCCCAAAACACATTGCCCTACTTCTCCTGAGTACGGCGATACCACATGAGTGACACTTTTGCAGCCTGGGTGCGCAAAGGGGCCCAAATTCCAACGAGTACCTTTAGGTTTTACATGGCGGCTCACAATTTAGCCCGCCCAAAATGCCAGAACAGTAAACACACCCCACAAATGACCCCATTTCGGAAAGTAGACACCCCAAGGTATTCACTGAGGGGCATAGTGAGTCTGTCTGAGATTTTTTTTTTTGCCAGAAGTTATCAGAAATTGAAACTTTTTTTTTTTTTTTTTTCTCAGAAAGTGTCATTTTCCGCTAACTTGTGAAAAAAATGAAATGATACATGAACTCACCAAGCCCCTCCATGAATACTTTGGGGTGTC
Source organism: Bufotes viridis (assembly GCA_033119425.1). Lineage (NCBI taxonomy): Eukaryota > Metazoa > Chordata > Amphibia > Anura > Bufonidae > Bufotes > Bufotes viridis. The sequence continues at coordinate 266,179,773 of CM065594.1, forward strand.
TTCTTTCTAAAATGGTGTAATTTGGGGGTATTTATACTTTCCTGACATTCTAGCACCTGAAGAAACATGACAGGTGCTCAGAAAGTCAGAGCTGCTTCAAAATGCAGAAATTCACTTTTTGCACCATAGTTTGTAAACGCTATAACTTTTACCCAAACCAATAAATATACACTTATTGGATTTTTTTTATCAAAGACATGTAGAACAATAAATTTAGAGAAAAATTTATATAGAAATGTAGTTTTTTTGAAAAATTTTACAACAGAAAGTGAAAAATGTCATTTTTTTGCAAAAATTTCGGTAATTTTTGATTAATAGCAAAAAAAGTAAAAATGTCAGCAGTAATGAAATACCACCAAATGAAAGCTCTATTAGTGAGAAGAAAAGGAGGTAAAATTCATTTGGGTGGTAAGTTGCATGACGGAGCAATAAACGGTGAAAGTAGTGTAGTGCGGAATTGTAAAAAGTGGCCTGGTCATTAAGGGTGTTTAAGCTAGGGGGGCTGAAGTGGCTAGAGCAGTCCCGGGTCAGTGGCAGCAAGCACCAAGAAGAAAGATGTAGTCAGGAAGTCTAGAGTCAGGGCAGGCAGCGAGCAAGCAAAGTCTGTAATCGAAATCCAAGGTCAGAGGCAGGTGGAAATCAAGCAAAGTCTGTTGAATCGAGAAGCAGGGTCCGATACACAGTAAAGCAGAACTTCAAAACACATTCAAACAAGGAACTAGTCAAGGTAGTGACCAAGATTGCTCAGGCGTCTTCTTGGGGCAGGAAGCGCCTTTAAATACTTCTTGCAATCCAGCCATAGGCTGGTAAAACAGAGGGCGTGTACGTGCTGCCTCACAAAGGAGGAGAAATACCCCCGTGCACACCCTAACAAACAGTACAGGACTCAAGCACGAAGTAAGCTCTGAGACGGAGTGCAGATACAACAGTTAAGCTACCTGCTGACCATGCTTGTCAGCACGGCGCACTGTAAAGAGGAGCCAGGCGCCCGTGTCCACGAGTAAGGGCACCAGCACAGCCACGGACCCCTGGGCTAACATACATTTTTCCTGAAATTACACACCCTATTATACAGCACTCCATCCCCTCTGATTCCCTGTCACCTCATCCCCTTTGGGCACCAGAGCTGAGTCTCATGATGCAATATCTTATTGCCACATCAGTGCCTAGAGGACTGGAGTAGTCCTGGTTATTTTGCCCGGGACATTTGTCAATTCTTCTGGGAGTCCAGGAGGTCTCTTTGACTTAGGGAGTGCAGAGGTAAACCCAGGCTCTTCCATATACTAAGATGGCAGTATTAAATATGTAACACATATTTGGGGGCCCCGTTACAGATTTAGCATTGGGACCCAGGAACTTCAATTATCATCTCTGAATGAAGACAATGGAAACTTTAAGGTAGCCATTCACTTGGCTGAATGTCATAGATGGGGTTCCCCCACTCAGGCCCCTCCATTAGCCACAGAGTGGCAAAGAGTAGATCCTGCTCTGGAGAACCCATGATAATGCGCTCACACATTTCTCCCAACAGACTGGCCATGCTCTAGAGAAGTCAATGGAGCCAACTCACAACCTTGAAAGTTGGGCCACATGCACACGACTGTATTTTGGTTCTCCGTCCGATCCATATTTTTTGTGCATCGCACACAGGCCCAGTCATTTCTGTGGGTCCACAAAAAATACTGCATCCGTGTGGCCATTCTGCAAATTATAGAACATGTCCTATTCTTGTCCATTTTGTTGATAAGAATAACCATTTCTATCAGGAAACTGATGTATCCATGTTTTGTGGATCCATGGGTTGTGCACTGCAATACGGATATGGTCGTGTGCATGAAGCCTTAAAGGTGTTGATCCACAAAAAAAAATATTCTACAGTTCTCACACCAGCGCCTGGATCTGAATACTTTTGTAATTGCATGTAATTAAACATTTTGTATAGCCACTGAGTTATTCAATAAAATGTATCTGCATAGCGCCACCTGCTGGTTGTTCTTTTTCTCATTTCTTTGTCCTGCTCACTGAGATGGCCGCACATGCTCAGTTTCATCCTTCAACTGTCTCCTGAGCTGTGATAGGGAGAGCATGGACACGCCTCCTGAGCTGTGATAGGGAGAGCTGAGACACCCCTCATGAGCTGTGATAGGAAGAGCTGAGACACGCCTCATGAGCTGTGATAGGGAGAGCATGGACACGCCCCCTGAGCTGTGATAGGAGAGCTGATACACGCCCCCTGAGCTGTGATAGGGAGACCATGGGCACACCCCCTTAGCTGCAGCAGAAAAGACACTCCCCTGAGCTGCCAGCTTGATATAAATCTAGCAGAGCAATGCATGTGGACATCTCTGGATCCATGTGAGGTACAGGGCTGGTTCTAGCTTTGTTAGAAAGAGATTGTCGTGTACTATATGATGTCTGATTTTAATTTTTTACATTAATCATGGTATAGCCCCTTTAAGCAATGGTAGCCAAAGCATTCATTGGGCTTTAAAGGGATCTCCTCTTTGGATAATCCTTTGGATAAAAACAGGAATAAGCTCTAATCTGTCCTGGAACCTTGCAGTAAGTGTTCAAATTCCCTGCAGCGCCACCACAGGGGGAGTTAAGCATTACACACTCTCTGTTTACATCAGTGGGTTGTCTGTGTAACACAGGGCAGGGCAGGTCCTCCAGAGAGCGAGACGCTCCTTGACCTCTGACCAAGAGATGAGGAACCTGAGGAGAGGAACTCCTCTATTAACTCACAACCTTCTAATAGGGTGTATGAATATGTTTTTCTTGAACTAGGCAATGCCTTTAGGGGAGATGCCTCCAATAGCACGAAAGTCAGACTCAGCTTTAAAAATTTGTTGCAAACAGAAGACAGTTGCTGAAATGTTATGAAAAGTATAACAGTGGATCCAGCACTCTGATTTTCGTAAATAGCCATAAATCCTTCATTGCGGTGTGGAAAATATACATACAGCGATAAAATCACCAGCAGTAAATGTACTGTACGGTCAGGTCATGAATAAGAACCGCATGGTTTGAAACGCGTAAACCGTACAGGAGCTCACGTTTACTGCTGGTGATTTTATCGCTGTCTGTATATTTTCCACACCGCAATAAAGGATTTACGGCTATTTACGAAAATCGGAGTGCTGGATCCACTGTTATACTTTTCACTTTCAATCAAGGACTTCCTTGTCAATCCGTGCACAGGAGGAGCTGTGATTTAAGCTGCAGGTGAGCTGGACTGCTACACTGTTCAAGTTGCTGAAATGTTATGTCTGATGCTTGCTAGCGCTATGTTTTTGTCTCTTCCATATTGTGCATTTGGCATTAATGAAAGTGGATGACATAAAAGCAAAACAAACCACTTTAATAAAATATGTTCCGATGTAAAATTGCCAATAAAAAATTGGAGGCTGTAATATTGCAGGTCAGCCCCTGAGCTGCAATACAAGACACAAGCCAAGGACAGCAAGAGCTGTTTTTAGAAGGAAAAAAAAAGCAACCAAAGCATTTCATGACCCTACATGGGGCCTTTTGTTGGTGCCACCCTCCAATGCACAAACACACATAAAATGTACAAATACTAAGTAAATACCCCCCACAGTGACTCTATAATGTACTAACAAACATACCAGCATGTTTTAGAAATAATATTAAGTCTCCTTTAAAAAAATAAAATATGTCGTAGTCACCGCACCGATCCCCACTTCTTCCTCCCAATGCTTCCTGGGTCCTTCACAATCTCTTCTGCCTGATCCCTCTGAAATGGAAATGGGACCATTTAGCCAATGGCTGCCTGAGGCAGGTCATCCCTGCAGCCAGTGATTGGCTGAGTGATCACATTTCCTGTGTTGATCAAAGAGAACCAGAAACAGCTCACGATCCTCGAATGGCGATGCGCAGGAAGGGGCAACCCCCATCAAGCAATTTTTAAGATAATCCCAGCAGAAGTACTTCTCTTCAATTCATAGTATTCTTTTTTCCATGGAAAAATAGCAAAATTACAGGACGCGTTTCGGCCCGTCCAGCCTTCCTCAACTGCATAACACTGAATGATCCTACATAAGATTATATAGACACTAATCACCATCACCTGGACACAACATAATCAATTAGCAAACAGGAAACGACTTAAACATTTTCTTACTATAAGGAAAGAGTTCTCCGATTTATGATCGTGATATCGTGGTCTGTAGGAAAATACATTCACATTAGAATCATATTAAAAACACATAACTTCATAATCCCTATTAAGACCTCTGGGATGTAAGGTATCCAAAGTATGGATCCAAAAAGCTTCCCTTCTGAGTAATAGTTTTTACAAATCACCCCCCCTTCTTGGTTGATGCACCCGCTCTATCACCTGATATTTCAGCTGAGCAATTGAATCTTTTTTAGTATGGCAGTGATGAGGTATAGGCAGTAAGAGATTCTTCTTGCATATGGTAGACTTATGCTTACAGATACGGTCTTTCACCATCTGCATTGTTTCCCCTATATATAACGGGCCACTAGGTGTAATAACCATTAATCCCATAGGGTTTCCCTGTATGTGGATGGGGAAAATATTGACCCTTCTGCACATTACTGCATTGCATGCAGTGGAGACAAGGAAATGTTCCACTTTTTTGACAAGCAATGGTTCTCTGTATCCCTTATTTTCTCGTACTGCCTACAGTATATCTGCACGCACCTAATGATCCCTCAAATCGGAACTGCGTTTATTACAAATCAAAAGTGGCCTCCTAAATTCTTCCACAGCTGGATATGATTTTCCCAACCAATGCCAATGTTTACGTACTATGTTGTCAAAATGGTGATTGTAGGGATGGCGCTTATGCACGATCGCTATACGATTACCCTTATCCTTTCCAGGGGCAGATTGAGCCTCCATACTATTTTCAACTGCTAACAAAATTTTCTCAGGATAGCCTCTCTGTAAAAATCTGGTTTTCATCTCTTCCATTGTGATTTTGGAACACTATTTCTGTCTGTTTCCTTTCTATACAGCAATTAGTTGGCCAAAGAGAGGAAAGAGAAGGCGCTCAGGTGACACTGCTTCAAAATACGTCAAAATAGTGCAACCTCCCTCTAACCCAGGTGAGCCCGTTGTACTCACCTGAAGGGTTTGCACTTGATATGGTGCAATCCTGGTGGAGGGAGGCAGGATGGTTTTAAGACTTTTGGGTTGGTGCTGCAGTGTGATGTCCGAGATAACCTTGGGCGAGGGCCAGATCGCCGTTTAGGTAAGTATTAAGATATGCACTGAGGGGCTCGTCTGGATTGGGTCTGAGCGGATGGACATTGGACGCATAACACAACCCAGGTTTTTTTGTGGTTTTTGAAGATTTTATTATAAGACAACGCGTAGCGTGCGGTGTGTGTGCGCCGCTGCACTTGGATATCCTTCCAGCTATACATAAGCTGTGCGGACCATCTGTCCCATATCAGGACCTTCCTCTGCGAGCATACGGTGAAGATTGTACGGACTTGATAAAGGGGTCCTTCGAACCCCGAAATGCATTGTCTCATAATAAAATCTTCAAAAACCACAAAAAAAAAAACGGGTTGTGTTATGCGCCCAATGTCCATCCACCCGGACCCAATCCAGACGAGCCCCTCAGTGCATATCCTTTCTATACAGGTCAGTGCATAAGTGTCCACCGTGACATTTCATCACCGTCACATCCAAAAAATGGATGGAGTTAAGATCATAGGTAAGCGTGAAGTTCAATTCACTACATATATTGTTCAAATACCCAACGAACAGCAGAAGAGGCACAAGTGGCCCCGCCGATACGCAAAAAATATCATCTATAAATGTGTTCCAAACCATCGCAAACTTCTAAAACTATTCATTGGTATAGACATACCTTTCCTCAAAGGATGACATACAAATATGTGCGTAGGCCGGGCAACATTTGCGCCCATCGCCTTGCTGCAAAAAAAATCAATCACCAAATAAAAAATAATTTTCATGCAGAACTAACCATGATAGGTCCCGTGCAGTGCCATTCGAGGATCGTTAGCTGTTTGGTTCTCTTTGATCTATTTGTTAGAGACGTGCACCGATCCATTGGATAATGAATACAACCACTACCCTCAGCTTTAATGAGAGTGATGCAACAAGAATACTATCACAGGTGACATCCTCAAGTGAATGTAAGTAAAGACACTAGGAAAGAAAGTCGAGGAGATTCACCTCATATGAACTACATTCTACAACCCTTGCTGAATATTTTAAATTAAGTTGGATCCCAAGGGGGATGTGGCTACATCTGCGTCCTACCTTCTTTTTGGATGACTCAAATTATTGTTCCGATTTTGAAAAGATCATCAATAAGTGTTCACTGGATTTAATCCTCACGATAGCAAGATCACAGAAAGATATTGCGAACCTGAATATAAAGGTTATGACTACGGAGCAACAACTACAGGAGTCTTTGAACATCGAGGAGTTTAAAAAACTGAAAGACACTGGATAATTACATCAAAACCTACCGCAAAGAGACCAAGGAGAAGAAACGATCAAAGTTTCTCAGGGATAGGGAAGATTACCTGCTGAATAGAGTGTATCGATGGCAGGATGCATCGCGAGAATCTCGACCTGGCTACAGGAGAGGCACAAGATTTGGAAGTCACTATACCCAGAGTTCGGGCAGCGACAGGAACGACTCGCGGGATACACGTCCCTTTTCCAGGCGGGGCTTCGGATGGTGTCCTCCACAAGGAAACGCTGGGCGGCCGGAAGCATCGGAAGCCAGGAACGACCGCCGCAGCCGAGTGTGACAACATGGCCTCAGGTAGGCAACCTTCCCCAGTCATTAACCTGTCTTCAAAGCCACTAGACAATAAAACTATGGAGATTGTCATCTTTCCTTTAGTCCCGTTACCTATTTTGATACTTTCCAAATGGACATAGACCTCCAACAATGCTTCCGGAGAGTGAGACTGAAGGCACAATTCTCTGAGAAGGAACAACCTGATTGCACATCGGGTATGGACGATAACAGTAATACAGGAGGGTCAATATTAAGACAAACGGATATGGGTTTACATCTGAAAAGTAGCTTCTCCCCTCCCAAGAGCCATCATCCGGTGGAAACATTTATACATTTAGTAACCAAAGAAACAAAACACATATTGGAGATGGAGAGGAAGGGTGATTTACATGTGAAAAAGAATATAACAATGGAAGAAAAGCAGGCTATACGTGATCTGATGGGCGATAAATCCTGTTCAATTGTTGTAATGGACAAAGATAAATTGAAAGAACAAAGTCCAGCTCCTTGTTGCGGATAAAAAATCTTCAATCTTTATTTCATATCTCCAGTATAAAAACTTGACATAGAGGTCAACAAGGAGCTGGACTTTGTTCTTTCAATTTGTACTGGGATCGGTTGGTCCATGATCCGTGTCCATGCACCAACTTTTTGGAAATCAAACAGGTGAGAGCTGCTTAATATCAAGTTTTTCTAATGGACAAAGATAGATACATCTATGAAGCTAATCGACAACTATCGGACACTACCACTTATAAGATGTTGGATGGCAACCCTATATTTTGGATAAAAACTAAGATTTCGGACTTGGTGATGGGCTATAGACAACAGGGAGTTATTGATAAAAAATTATGTGAATTTTTTATTAAATGCTCACCAGTGATGCCAGTGTTCTATATCTTGCCGAAAGTGCATAAAACCTTGATAGGTCCTCCCGGATCCCTAATCACTTGTAAAAAGTGAGAAGTATCCAACAAAAAGGAGCCAGTATTTTTCACCAGTGGCGTCAGTGTTTTCTCCAAGACTATTGCCAAGGGCGACAACACAGAATCGACCAAAGCTACTTTGGTCGATTCTGTGTTGTCGCCCTTGGCATTAGTCTTGGAGAAAACACTGAAGCCACTGGTGAAAAATACTGGCTCCTTTTTGTTAGATACTTCTCCCTTTTTACAAGTGATTAGGGATCTAAACAGTATGCCAGAGGATTGCTGGCTTGTGACTATAGACGTAGTCTGCCTTTATACGTCTATTGAGAATAAGAAAGGTCTTGAGGCAGTAACATTGATGTTGCAGTTGAGTGACTATTCAGTGGAACAACTGCATTTTTTTGTGGACCTATTATGGTTATTTCTGCATGGAAATTATTTTTTATTTGGTGATCGATTTTATTTGCAGCAACGGGGTACAGCGATGGGCACGAATGTGGCCCTGTCCTACGCAAATATTTATATGTCATCCTTTGAGGAAAGGTATGTCTATACCGATGAATACTTTCAGAAGTTTGCGATGGTTTGGAACAGATTTATCGATGATATTTTTTGCGTACGGGCGGGGCCACTCGTGCCCCTTCTGCTGTTCTTTGAGTATTTGAACAAGATATGGAGTGAATTGAAGTTCGCGCTTACCTATGATCGGAACTCCATACATTTTTGGGATGTGACGGTGATGAAATGTGAGAGTGGACACTTATGCACTGACCTGACAGAAATAGTGTTTTACACTATCAAAGTGCACATTCCATGTCCCTTAGAAAAGCCATTCCAAAATCACAATTTATGACAATTAAGAGGATAGTCTCAGATCGAGATGTGCAGAAGACGAGGATGGAAGAGATGAAAACCAGATTTTTACAGAGAGGCTATTCTGAGAAAATTTTGTTAGAAGTTGAAAATAGTATGGAGGCTCAATCTGCCCCTGGAAAGGATAAGGGCAATCGTATAGCGATCGTGCATAAGCGCCATCCCTACAATCACCATTTTGACAACATAGTAAGTAAACATTGGCATTTGTTGGGAAAATCATATCCAGCTGTGGAAGAAGAGAGGCCACCATTGATTTGTAATAAACGCAGTTCCGATTTGAGGGATCATTAGGTGCGTGCAGATATAGGCAGTAGGAGAAAAGAAGGGATACAGAGAACCATTGCTTGTCAAAAGAGTGGAACATTTCCTTGTCTCCACTGCATGCAATGCAGTAATGTGCAGAAGGGTCAATATTTTCACCATCCACATACAGGGAAACCCTATGGGATTAATGGTTATTACACCTTGTGGCCTGTTATATATAGGGGAAACAATGCAGATGGTGAAAGACCGTATCTGTAAGCATAAGTCTACCATATGCAAGAAGAATCTCTTACTGCCTATACCTCATCACTGCCATACTAAAAAAGATTCAATTGCTCAGCTGAAATATCAGGTGATAGAGCGGGTGCATCAACCAAGAAGGGGGGGTGATTTGTAAAAACTATTACTCAGAAGGGAAGCTTTTTGGATCCATACTTTGGATACCTTACATCCCAGAGGTCTTAATAGGGATTATGAAGTTATGTGTTTTTAATATGGTTCTAATGTGAATGTATTTTCCTACAGACCACGATATCACGATCATAAATCGGAGAACTCTTTCCCTCCTTATGATGAATATGGACTATAGTAAGAAAATGCTTAAGTTGTTTCCTGTTGTGTCCAGGTGATGGTGATTAGTGTCTATATAATCTTATGTAGAATCAGGTGTTATGCAGCTGGAGGGGCTGAAACGCGTCCTGTAATTACGCCATTTTTCTATGGAATAAAGAATACTATGAATTGAAGAGAAGTACGTCTGCTGGGATTATCTTGAAACTTTCCTGTGTTGAGACGGACCAGGAGGTAGAGATCTGTGGGAACCCAGGAAGCATCAGAGTGGGAATCATTGAAGTGAGAATGGCATCTTTTATTTTTTTATTCTTCCCCAGCCAGACCCGGTCCTTTAAGGCCAACCCTGGTCATAGACTGTATAATGGGACTGTTGTAAAGGCTGTATACTATAAGTGCACATATTGTCAAAGATACTTTACACAGTTGAAAATATTTGGGACCATACTGTGCAGGATGACCCTATAGATTTCTATGGGTGCTATATTTTAGGTTGCACTTATCTGTGTTACGGTATACTGCTGGGTGCATTAGCCCTTAAAAGAGTCTTTCTACATTGGACCATAAAGGTATATTGGTGGGCCATTCTATCATCGATCAGTTGGGTACTAATTGCTGGCAAAGGAAAAGATAATAGTAATAGGCCTATACTGTACAATGGTTGTAAAGGCTGTATCCCATTATTTCATTCCACCTACTTTACGAGAGAAATCTCAGCAGTCATGTGCATGAGCCCTACATGGGGTATTCCAACCACGGTCCACAAGATCATCTCATTAGGTACCATCATTCAGTGGGGGTTTGGAAGAGATACTCCGGATAGGTGTATACTGTATAATGGAACTGCTGTAAAGGCTGTATCCTATTATTTCATTGCATTACCTTACGTGTTATTTACACAGATCGAAATCCCTGCTGTCATGTACATGAGCCCTACATGGGGTATTCCAACCACGGTCCACAAGATCATCTCATTAGGTACCATCATTCAGTGGGGGTTTGGAAGAGATACTCCGGATAGGTGTATACTGTATAATGTAACTGCTGTAAAGGCTGCATCCTATTATTTCATTGCATTACCTTGCGTGTTATTTACACAGATCAAAATCCCTGCTGTCATGTGCATGAGCCCTACATGGGGTATTCCAACCATGGTCCACAAGATCATCTCATTAGGTACCATCATTCAGTGGGGGTTTGGAAGAGATACTCTTGATAGGATACAGCCTTTACAGCAGTTCCATTATACAGTGTACACCTATTATTTCATTGCATTACCTTACGTGTTATTTACACAGATCGAAATCCCTGCTGTCATGTGCATGAGCCCTAAATGGGGGATTCCAACCATAGACCATGGCAGCATTTCACTAGATACCATCATTGATCAGTGGAGGCCTTATGGCTGGTAAAGAGAGAGATACTAGTACTAGGGTTATACTGTATAAGAGAACGGCTGTAAAGGCTGTATTCTATTATCTAAGTGCACAAACTTTACATCTTTACATAGCAATTTCTGCAGCATGTGCATTAGCGCTAAAAGGGTGTATATATATATATATATATATATATATATATATATATAGATATATACACACACACTGTATGTATATTTATATATATACACAGTGGGGAAAATAAGTATTTGATACACTGGCGATTTTGCACGTTTCCCTCCTACAAAGAATGGAGAGGTCTGTCATTTTCATCGTAGGTACACTTCAACTGTGAGAGACAGAATCTAAAAAAAAAACTAGACTCACTAAGTACTCTTATTAATCAGTGGAGGCTATACGGCTATTAACCACTTGAAGACCACAGGTTTATACCCCCCTAGTGACCAGGCCCTTTTTTACAAATCCGCACTACACTACTTTCACCGTTTATTGCTCGGTCATACAACTTACCACCCAAATGAATTTTACCTCCTTTTCTTCTCACTAATAGAGCTTTGATTTGGTGCTATTTCATTCTTGCTGACATTTTTACTTTTTTTGATATTTTACTTTTTTTGGCGAAATTTTTTCAAAAAAATTACATTTTTCACTTTCTGTTGGAAAATTTGCCAAATAAAACTACATTTCTCTATACATTTTTCACTAAATGTATTGTTCTACATGTCTTTGATAAAAAAAATTCTATAAGTGTATATTTATTGGTCTGGGTAAAAGTTATAGCGTTTACAAACTATGGTGCAAAAAGTGAATTTCCGCAATTTGACTTTCTGAGCGCCTGTCCTGTTTCCTGACGTGCTACAATGCCCAGACAGTAGAAACACCCCATAAATGACCTCATTTCGGAAAGTAGACACCCTAAGGTATTTACTGAGGGGCATAGTGAGTTCATGGAAGTTTTTATTTTTGTCACAAGTTAGCGGAAATTGTTTTTGTTTTTTTTCAAAAATTTCATTTTCGCTAACTTGTGACAAAAATAAAACTTCCATGAACTCACTATGCCTATCAGCGAATACCTTAGGGTGTCTACTTCCGAATGAGTCACTTGTGGGGTATTTTTACTGCCCTGGCATTTTAGGGGCCCCTAACGTCAGAAGCAGTTTGGAATCCAAATGCGTAAAAATGTCCTGTGAAATCCTAAAGGTACTCATTGGATTTAGGGCCCCTTTGCGCATCTTGGATGCAAAAAAGTGGCACACATGTGGTATCGCCGTACTCAGGAAAAGTAGAGCAATGTGTTTTGGGGTGTATTTTTACATATGCCCATGCTGGGTGTGAAAAATATCTCTGTAAATGACAACTTTTTCCATTTTTTATACAAAGTTGTCCATTTACAGAGATATTTCTCTCACCCAGCATGGGTATATGTAAATACACCCCAAGCACATTGCCCTACTCTCCTGAGTACGGCGATACCACATGTGTGATACTTTTGCAGCCAAGGTGCACAAGGGGCCCTAAATCCATGAATACCATTAGGATTTCACAGGACATTTGCATTTGATTCCAAACTACTTCTCAGCTTTAAGGGCCTAAAATGCCAGGGCAGTATAATACCACAAGTGACCCCATTTCGGAAAGTAGACACCCAAGGTATTCGCTGAGGGGCATAGTGAGTTCATGGAAGTTTTTATTTTTGGCACAAGTTAGCGGAAATTGTTTTTTTTTTTTTTTTTTTACAAAGTCTTATATTCCACTAACTTGTGACAAAAATAAACTTTTACATGAACTCACCATACCCCTCACAGAATACCTTGGGGTGTCTTCTTTCTAAAATGGGGTCACTTGTGGGGTATTTATACTGTCCTGGCATATTAGGGGCCCCTAAACGTCAGAAGCAGTTTGGAATCCAAATGCGTAAAAATGTCCTGTGAAATCCTAAAGGTACTCATTGGAATTTGGGCCCCTTTGCGCATCTTGGCTGCAAAAAGTGTCACACATGTGGTATCGCCGTACTCAGGAGAAGTAGGGCAATGTGTTTTAGGGTGTATTTTTACATATACCCATACTGGGTGTGAAAAATATCTCTTTAAATGACAACTTTTTCCATTTTTTATACAAAGTTGTCCATTTACAGAGATATTTGTCTCACCCAGCATGGGTATATGTAAAAATACACCCCAAACACATTGCCCTACTTCTCCTGAGTATAGCGATACCACATGTGTGCCACTTTTGCAGCCAAGGTGCGCAAAGGGCCCTAAATCCAATGAGTACCTTTAGGAGGGCATTTTACGCATTTTTCTTCTCTCGCTTTAGGGCCCCTAAAATGCCAGGTCAGTATAAATACCCACATGTGACCCCTTTTTAGAAAGAGGACACCCCAAGGTATTCTGTGAGGGGCATGGCGAGTTCATATTTTTTTTTTTCGCACAAGTCAGCGGAATTTGATTTTTTAGTTTTTCTCACAAAGTCTCCCTTTCCGCTAACTTGTGACAAAAAGTTCAATCTTTCATGGACTCAATATGCCCCTCAGCGAATACCTTGGGGTGTCTTCTTTCCAAAATGGGGTCACATGTGGGGTTTTTGTACTGCCCTGGCATTTTAGGGTCTCCGCAATCATTACATGTATGGCCAGCATTAGGAGTTTCTGCTATTCTCCTTATATGGAGCATACAGGTAATGAGATTTTTTCCGTTCAGCCTCTGGGCTGAAAGAAAAAATGAACGGCACAGATTTCCTCATTCGCATCGATTGATGTGGATGAAAAAATCTCTGCCAAAAAATATGCAAGAAGAAAAAAGGGGCCTGGCGATTGCCAGGACATAGGGGCTCCGCCCAAACATCCATACCCACTTCAGCTCCTATGTCCTGGCAAGCGTGATTTCTCCATTCACATCGATCAATCGATCGGTGTGGAGGAAGACATCTTTGCCAGATTTTTGATACAAAGTGTTTGCCAAAGCATATGAACTCCAACACCTCTCCTCAGCTCATATGCCTGGGCAAGCGTGCCTGTACTGCAGAGAAGAAATCTCGTCTTGCAGCGCCGCATACACCGACTTCACGTGTCTTCTGATAGCAGCGCAATGCTTCTCTCAGAATTCACATCAGTGCTGCAGCTGGCTCTTTGCTTGATCCACCTAGAAGGTAAAAAAAAAAAAAGAAAGAAAAACCAGGCAGCAACGCAATAATTTTATTAACATTAACTTTATAGAACATTAGAAACCGAGCGTTAACTTAAACATTTGAAACATAACTTGAACTTTTTGCTTACCTGTGGATTTTTTTTTTGTTTTTTTTACCTTAAGGCCCCATGCACACGGCCGTGAAACTCGGCCGTGCATGGACCGTTATATCTCGGCCTGGCAGCCATCTGACAGCAGGAGTGCACGGCGTCACTGGTTGCTATGGCGCCGTGCGCTCCTGCTGTCAGATGGATGCCAGGCCAGGCTACCACGGTCCATGCACGGCGTGTTCACGGCCGTGTGCATGAGACCTTAGAGGATAAACCTCTCCTTCCCGTGGGACAATGTGCAAAGCACAAATCACCCAGAGCTGTGGCGAAGTACATTATGCACTTTGTCCCAGGTGAAAGGAGAGGTTTGCAGCAGCTCTGTGTGAAAGGGCCCTTGCACACGAGCGTTGCTCACGCATGGTGATCGCAGAGGAGCGCCTGGCCTGACTTCTCCCGCACAGACGGGGTCGCATAGCATCATATTGATTTATGATGCTATGTAACCACTACAGTTCTGAAATGCATTGGATAGCACTGGCAGCAGCAGTATGCCAGTGCTATCAATGCATTCAAAACTGTAAGAGTTACATAGCATCATAAATCAATATGATGCTATGCGATCCATCTATTTTGAGAAGTCAGGACGGGCGCTCCTTTGCGATCACCATGCGTGAGCAACGCTCGTGTGCAAGACCCTAAGACTCTTGTGTGCCTGGCCTGTGTCTTGCAATCCCTATGCTAATAATGTACCTGGGTGTGATACTTGCGGAAGCACTCCCTATGCATAGGGCAGGCTGGTCAGGACAGTCAGGACAAAAAACGGTGGTGTCACGCCTTAGTCCACTCCTGCTACAGACACGACATCTTTTTCTTGGGGAACGGTGGCTTGGGGTACCAGGGAAGACACTGGGGAAGTGTCTCTCATGTAGCCGGCTCACTACATCGGGGACTTGGGGCACAGAACCTCCTGGATACAGGAGTTCGAAATGATCTCTTCCTGGAATTTAAGGAAGGATCCCGTTCTCCCAGCCTTACTGTAGAGAACGTAACTGTTATATATGGCCAATTGAATCAAATATACAGACACCTTTTTATACCAGCGTCTGGTGCGTCGGGAAACTAAATATGGAGCCAACATTTGGTCATTGAAGTCCACCCCTCCCATGTGGAGATTATAATCGTGGACTGAGAGGGGCTTTTCAATGACTCCTGTCGCCCGTTCTATTTGGACAGTCGTGTCTGCGTGAATGGTGGACAGAAGGTAAGCGTCCCTCTTGTCCCGCCACTTCACCGCGAGCAGTTCTTGGTCACACAAGGCAGCCCTCTCCCCCGTGCAAGTCGGGTATTAATGAGCCGTTGGGGAAGCCCGGCGACTAGGCCGCGCGGTGCCACAGCATTGGATTCCGACTAGATGTAAGTGCCGAAAGAGGGCCACACTTGTGTAAAAATTGTCCACGTATAAGTGGTACCCCTTGCAGACTAAGGGTGACACCAAGTCCCAGACAATCTTGCCACTGCACCCCAGGTAGTCAGGGCATCCGACCGGCTCCAGTTTTGAGTCTTTTCCCTCATAGACCCTAAAGCGATATGTATAGCCTGTGGCCCTTTCACAGAGCTTATACATTTTGACCCCGTACCGGGCGCTTGCTGGGGATGTACTGTTTGATGCCAAGGCGCCCGGTGAATTGTACGAGGGACTCGTCTATGCAGATGTTCTGACTGGGGGTATACGCATCTGCAAATTTAGATGACAAATGGTCTATGAGGGGCCGAATTTTATGGAGCCGGTCATAAGCAGGGTGGCCTCTTGGATGACAGGTTTCATTGTCGGTGAAATGCATAAAGCGCATGATGACCTCAAACCGTGCCCTGGACATTGCAGCAGAGTACATGGGCATGTAATGTATTGGGTCTTTAGACCAATATGACCGCAATACATTTTTTTAGTTATGCCCATGCTGAGGGTAAGGCCCAAAAATGTTTTAAATTCGGAAACGGTGACTGGTTTCCACCGGAAAGGCTGGGCATAGAAGCTTTCGGATTGGCGGTTATATATTGTGTGGCGTATCGGTTGGTTTCTGCCACAACTAAGTCGTAGAGATCCGCGGTGAAGAACAGCTCAAAAAATTCAAGGGCCGATCTGAAATTGGCTGTCTCCATGCGAACTCCTGACTGGGCGGTGAAAGGGGGCAATACGGGTGCGGCGGAAGGAGGGATTGCCAATTAGGGTTTGCCAGCACCTCTGGGAGACTAAGGGGTCTACGGGCCTGAGAACGCGGTGGCTGCGACGGGGAGTTAGTGCACGTGCCACCGTACCAGCAACTGCCCTTCTGGTGCTCGCCACTTCACCAGGGAATACGGCAGTGCTGGTAGAAGGTCCAGGATGTGCTGCGCTGCCGGTGTATGCCGCACCATCAAAAAGGTCAGCGCTAGCACCACTCTGCTGCATATGAGGCTCATCACGCGGGATATGCGAAACACTGACATGGGGTCGGGTACGCCTGACCGTAGCAGGGACCTCAACCTCGTCATCTTCGCTAGCGGTTAGAGTGCCACTGCTGTCTACAGGTTCATATTCTGAACCACTGGATTCAGCGGGTGAAGCGTCCCCATCGCTTTCATCCATCACGGCCAGAATCCTGTAGGCCTCTTCAGCGGAATACCCCTTTTTGCCATTTTGGAGTAACTAAATTTAGGGGGTATTCCTCTGAGACTACCCAGGAAAAGAGCACACCTACCTAGTAAAGGGAGTGCTTGCGAAATAACGCTGCGATCGCTAATAAAGATCCAATAACTCAAAAGTGATCTTTTATAGCGGTGCAGCGATTTTACTGTGTTTTTGCAGTGATCAGAAAAAAAAATTCTGTCACTGCGGTGGGCGGACTGAGCGCAAGTGTGCGCACAAGATCAGGCCTGATCAGGCGAACAATGCGTTTTTATAGAGCCTAAAGTGACCCTACTGATATAGATCTGATTGCGATCAGTCTTGATCACTTACAGATACTATATTAGTATTAGTGCTGATAAGCGACAGTGATGACGCTAATCAGCGACTAATAAGTGACTGTGCGGTGCGGTGGGCTGGGCGCTAACTACCTAACAAGTAGCTAACTACCTGACGGTGATTAGGGACCCTTATAGGGGGTGATCTATGACAGGGGGTGACAGAGGGTGATCAGGGGGTTTATATGGGTAATCAGTGGCTACTAAGGGGCTACTAAGGGGTTAATAACTGACAAAGGGGGTATGTAATGTATGTGTGGTGATTTGGTGTACTTACTGAGCTGCTTGTGTCCTCTGGTGGTGGATCCAGCAAAGGGATCACCAGAGGACCAAGCAGGACTTATATCAGACGCTATTTTGTAAATAGCGTCTGATATCTGATTTTAATAGGTCGATTTAAAAAATTACAGCCTGCCAGCCAATGATCGCGGCTGGCAGGCTGTAGTTTCACTTCTCCTCTGTGCGTCACAGTGAACGCGCGCGCGCGTTCATGTGAAATCTCGGGTCTCACGAGATGACGCCGATAGGCGGCAGTGAGACCTGAGAGAGCCGCCGCGCTGACGCCCATCGGCGTTAGCGTGGCGGCAAGTGGTTAAAGGGAGAGATACTAGTACTAGGTTTATACTGTATAAGGGTACTTTCACACTAGCGTTATTCTTTTCCGGTGTTGAAATCCGGTAAAGGGTCTCAATACCGGAAAAAAAACGAATCAGTTTTGCCCTAATGCATTCTGAATGGAAAGCAATCAGTTCAGCATGCATCAGGATGTCTTCCGTTCCGTCCCTTGTACGGTACTGAACCGGACAAAATACCTCAGCTTTTTTTTCCCTGCCAAAAGCCCGAAACACTACCGCACTTGCCGGATCTGGCCTTCATTTCCATAGAGATGTATTAATGCCGGATCCGGTACCAAGTGTTCCAGAAAATGCCGTGTTGCCGGATCTGGCTTTCCGTTCTGCGCATGCCCCGGGTCATAGGAGGAGCTGTTTTTGATCTTTTTAAAAAATTAAATACTGGATCCATTATTCCGGATGATAACGGATGAGACGAATCCGGCATATCACCAGATTGGTCTAAAGCAGGCATGCTCAACCTGCGGCCCTCCAGCTGTTGCAAAACTACGACTCCCAGCGTTCCCAGATAGTCTACAGCTATCAGCCTGCAGCAGGGCATGGTGGGAGTTGTAGTTTTACAACAGCTGGAGGGCCACAGGTTGAGCATCCCTAGTCTAAAGGAGCCGGGGAAATAACTGATTTCCATTTGCATATGGTTTGCCGGATCCGGCAGGCAGTTCCGTTACCGGATCCGAACAACGCTAGTGTGAAAGTACCCTAAGGGAACTGCTCTAAAGACTGTATCCTATTATCTTAGTGCACAAACTTTACATGTACTTTACATAGAAGTGTCTGCAATCATGTACATTAACCCTTAAGCCACCTGCACACTACATACGGTTTTTCAGAGCGGATTTCCTATGCTGTATATAAGGGAGCTGGGGTTTAGGCTGTATTCTATTATATTACTGCCATGTACCTCACCTTTCAATAAATGTACATCCTGGTGTACGGATCAGAGGGGCTTAGTGGAAGCATGCATGTCACCTCAGAAGAGGTTAATCCATTTACATTCGCTATCCCCAGATAACCCGCTCTCATCTTCAGATAGACTGATCTGCTCACAATAATACAAATATTAAGGCAGAACATGGCTCCCTCAGGAGCGCGAGGAGTTTTACCAGTCCAGAATGAAAGCTCTTTCCATCAAACGAATAATCCATGAAAGTTACTTGATCGCAGGAACACAAATGTGAAATGAAAAGCGACAGACACAGAGATGGGTCTGAATAATCAGGGTTAGAATGGATGGTTTGATTTAAAGAGACAGGTGCCTAATTTTCATAAAAAAGTATACAGGAGGTTATTTCTACAGTCGTTCAGTAATGCCTGTGATTTTACTCCATTTTGATGCCTCTGGGTTCACACTGTTATGCTTATTGACCAGATCGGATCCAAAGAAGCGGAGATTGAATGTTATCCATCTAGTCAGGATCCAATGGTGGACGTGGCATTGCGAGGCGGGTGCGGGCCGCACGGGTGACACCAGTGATGGGGTGACAGCACCAGGAGATGAGTGCTTGCATTATGGAAGCACTCATCTCCCTACGAGGACGGCGATACAGATAAACACTGCAGCAGGGCAAGGGAGAGGTGTCTCCCTTCCCTGTTCCTCTGATAGGCTGCAGGCACAAGGCCAGCAGCCTATCAGAGCCAGGCGGCGCGATGACGTCATCGCGCCGGCTGAGCCGTACAGCTCGGGACACAGGCCAGAAGAGGCCCTCATTGCATCGCTGCCATGGAGGTGTTTTTTGTTTTTTTCTGTGATGCGGTGGGCTGAGGGGGCATTGCTGGCATAAGGGGGAGACTTTGGGCATTATTGCTGGCACATGGAGGACATTATGGGGCAATGCCTGGCACATGGGGGCATCTACTGGGGGCATTGCTGGCACATGGGAGACACTATGGGGGAATCCACTGAGGGGATTGCTGGCACATAGGGGCATGGCTGGCACATGGGGGACATTATGGTGGCATTGCTGGCACATGGGAGACACTATGGGGGCATTGCTGGCTCATGGGGGGACACTATGGGGAATCTACTGGGGGCATTGCTGGCACATTATGGGGACACTATGGTGTTGGAGGGGAGAAGAATACTATGGGGTTATATTATATAGGCACATTATGGGGGCACTAAGAAGGGGCATTTAATACTGGCACATTCTGGGGGACACTAGGGGGGAATCTTATACTGGCACATTATGGGGGCAGTATGGGGAAGAGCAGAGGAGCACTATGTGGGCATTTACTATGGGCATTATATAGGGGTATTTTAGACTTGCACACATTATAGGGACATTCGCTCAACTGGCGGCACTGAGGGAGTTTTTTTGCACTGGCACACAGAACAGAATTAGTGCACATTATTATTATTATTATTGAAGGTGACAGGTGAGTTGTTAAGAAGGTAGGAGAAGGATGTAAAAGTAGGAACCTAAGATGTCTTTTGTTAAACTACAGAGACGAGAGATGGGTGAAAAATCATCATGGCGGTCTGGTCTGAAAGGAGAAGATGAGGAAAGAGAAGGTCTGCATCAGAGAAGTTACTGGATGTAAGAGGTGTGTGGTGCTGTTTTCTGGATAGCACAGAATATAATATGTATGCAAATATGTGTGTGTGTGGGGGGTGTAAGAGGGTGCAAGGTATCATAGTCGATGGCAGGTACGTGTCACCGAGGTTCCTGGCCTCGGTGAGGTGAGAGCCGGGTTTTATGTGTCTGCAGCAGCTAGTGCTGTTTGACTTTGTTACCTAGTTTGGCTGCAAAGCTAATCCGGGCCGGCTCTTACTGGGAGTAGGCAAAGAGCTGGGTGGGTGCCTACTCCCCACGGTCCAGGCCGGACTTTATCCGGGCCTTTAAAAAGGCAGCCTCCTTAGCAGCTGGGTGGTGATTGTCCTGGAGCTGCAAACAGGACTGTGGAGTTCTCTGACTTCGAGGAAAGAGCTCAGCAAGGAGGTGTTGTTGTTCCTGGCACCCTGAAGGTGGATTCTCCTGCGGCTGGGCCGACAGCCTGGTGCGAACCTGCACCTAAACCTCCCAGGTGACTGGAACCTGTGTTGGCCTGTTTTGTTTTGCCTCCTTATTTCTGATGTGCATGATTTACCACCAAGAGACTGTTTGTCGCTTATTTTTGTGTCAGTGTGAATAAAACACTGTTTATTGTACATCCTGGACTCTGTGTTTTGCCTCGGTACTGCACCCGCACCGCTGTCTACCAGAGCGACTCCCCACATTTGGTGTCGGATGCGGGCATGCGCAGTGAGGCTGGCGGGAACGCCGAAGTTTTTTTTTGCTAAAGTGCATGGAATATATTAAGCCAGCAAAGTTGCAAGCAGGAATTTCTGGCAACATGGAGGCTGCTGTGAAGGCTCTCATAGAGGCTAACGTGCAGCAGCGGGAGACCAACCAGCTACTGCTACAACATGTGATGGCGTTACAGGCGGCAGGAGCGTCCCACCACGCCCATGATGCCCGAAAGCGGTCCGTGCGGCGATCCCAAAATGACCCCCGCAGACGACGTTGAGACATACCTGGCGGTCTTTGAGAAGGTCGCCGTGAGGGAAAAGTTACCCCGTGACCAGTGGGCTGAGGTGGTCGCTCCGTTCCTGGCTTCCGGACCCCAGCAGGTGTTTTTCGACTTGTCGGACGACTAAGCCGGCAGATTATGACACCGTGAAAGGAGAGATCCTAGCCAGACTGGGGTGAACGTGCTGGTCCGCGCCAAAGAGTCCACCAGTGGGACTTTAAAACGACTGATCCCGCTAGGCCGCAGTACTACGACTCTGCTGCACAGGCTGCAAAAGTGGCTGCAGCCCGATCTACTAAGTCCCACTGCCATGCTGGATCGACTGTTGGCGGACATCTTTGGAGGGCCCTGCCTTATCCCCTCCAGCACTGGATCGGCCAGGTATCGCCCACCAATGCCCTGGAGATGGTCGACCTGGTGGAGCGCTACGAGGCCACCAGAAACCTGCAGGGAGTCTTGCTGGGAAGGGGTCAGTCAAACCCCGGGAGGCCTCTGCCCCAGTTCCGACGTCCGGCGACAGAGCGGCCTGCACGGAATATACCCCTGCGAGTCCGCCTCCCGTGGTATGCTGGAGGTGTCAGGAGCCAGGCCACATCAGGGCCGACTGTCCGCATCGGGATGAGCCGATGGAGGTGAACTACGGGGTCGCCACTCCTTGTACGCCCGGAGACTGTGTGCGACCGGCACCCCGAGACAATAGACAATCGTCATCTGTGCCGGGTGCAGGTCGGGATAACCTGGCAGTGGCGCTGTTGGACTCAGGGAGCCTGGTAACCCTGATAAGTGCTGCCCTGGTACAGCCCACCCAGTATACGGGCCGGAAAGTGGGTGTGGTGTGCATTCACGGAGACTTAAAGGACTATCCCACTGCTGTAATGTCTCTGTCCACGGCGGCCGGCACCTGGACTTGTGAAGTGGCGATCTCCACAAAGCTACCCTATGAACTGATAATTGGGAGAGACTTCCTGGTTTTCCGTCACTGTGGCCTGAGGTGAAAGTGTCTAATAGCCCTGAGACAGGGGTAACCCTAGCAGAGTGGCCTGATACCACTGGAAGGCCAGAACCCTGGGAGCCCGAGTCTGAAGGGCCAGCGGTAGGGGTGACCACTGCTGCAGCGGTAGTGGGGGAGACAACCCCACTGGAGTGTAATGGTGGGAGACACGGAGGACTTGCCACCGGGACCTGAGTTGGCAGACCTCAATGTCTCCGGGAAAATTTTGGGACCGCACAACACCGGGACCAAACCCTAACCAGGGCCTGGGAGAATGTGCTGGAAATTGATGGTAAACCCCAGAAACCAGGGGCTGAATTAATGTTCCCACGATTTATTGTTCTGCAGGATATGTTGTATCGGGTGAACCAAATCCGAGGTGAACCTGTTGAACAGTTGGTGGTGCCCACAGCGTATCGCAAGCTTGTCATGGAGCTTGCCCACCAACATGTTCTTGGGGGACACCTGGGGTGGCAGAAAACCCAGGACCGCATTCTGCAGCGGTTTTATTGGCCCAGTGTGTTCAAGGAGGTAGAGAATTATTGTAAGTCCTGTCCAACCTGTCAGATAACTAGCCCCCAGCCACATTTCCGTAGTCCTCTGGTACCTCTGCCAATTATTGAAGTACCGTTTGAGCGAATCGCTATGGATTTAATTGGGCCTGTACCAAAGTCTGCCAGGGGCCACCAACACATTCTGGTAGTTCTCGACTATGCCACTCGGTATCCGGAGGCGGTGCCTCTGCGACATACCTCAGCTAAGCTCATTGCCAAAGAGTTATTGGAGATGTTTTCCCGTGTGGGCCTGCCAAAAGAGGTTCTGACAGACCAAGGGACCCCTTTTATGTCCAAAGTAATGAGGGAACTGTGTAAATTGTTGCGTATAAAGCAGTTACGGACGTCCGTTTACCATCCGCAAACAGACGGTCTTGTGGAGAGGTTTAACCAAACTCTAAAAAATATGTTAAAGAGGGTGGTGTCTAGAGATGGGAAGGACTGGGATCTGCTTCTGCCCTATCTCATGTTCGCAGTGCGAGAGGTGCCCCAGGCCTCTACTGGGTTCTCGCCTTCGAACTGCTTTATGGCAGACACCCTCGGGGCCTGTTGGATATCGCCAAGGAAGCATGGGAACAACAGCCTGTCCCCCACAAAAGTGTCATTGAGTATGTCGCCCAGATGCAGGAACGGATGGAAAGGGTGTTGCCTTTGGTCCGGGAGCATATGGAGGCAGCGCAACAGGCCCAGAGTAGGGTGTACAATCGTCAGGCTCGGGTACGGGACTTCAATCCGGGAGATCGGGTTTTGGCTCTGGTACCCACCCTTGACAGCAAATTCCTAGCTAGGTGGCAGGGCCCCTATGAGGTGATCGAGAAGGTAGGGGAAGTAAATTACAAAGTACACCAGCCAGGCGGCGCAAGCCGGAGCAGGTGTACCACGTGAATTTACTTAAGCCGTGGAAAGATAGGGACGCGGCCGACGACCACAGCCCCGGCCAGGGCTTCTAGGTGAAAAGGGTCCAGCCCCACAGTTCGAGGCCTGTGAAGCCGTAACCACGGTAAAATTGCAGACAGCCTGTCTTCCAAACAAGTTCAGGAAGTCAGGGAGTTCATCAGTCGGAACACGGATGTGTTCTCGACCTCCCTGGCCGCACGCCTCTCATCCGACATGACATCGCCACTGAGCCTCAGGCCAAGGTCCGGTTAAAACCATACCGGGTACCCGAGGCTCGGCGGCGGGCCATCGCGGAGGAAGTGCAGTTAATGTTGAAGCTCGATGTCATTGAGGAGTCGAAAAGTGAGTGGGCCAGCCCCATAGTCCTAATACCTAAGCCGGATGGGACGTTGCGGTTCTGCAACGACTTTCGCAAGTTAAATGAAGTATCCAAGTTTGACGCGCATCCCATGCCCCGAGTAGACGAGCTTGTTGAAAATTTAGGACAAGCCCGTTATTTTTCTGTGCTGGACCTCACTAAAGGGTACTGGCAGGTACCCTTAACGGAGTCGGCTAAGGAAAAACTGCGTTTGTTACCCAGCAGGGCCTGTATCACTACAAGGTGTTACCCTTTGGCCTGCATGGCGCCCCGCCACTTTCCAAAGGTTAATGGACATAGTGCTGCGACCACATCGTCGGTACGCCTCGGCCTACTTAGATGATGTAGTCATCCACAGCACCGACTGGGAAAGCCATTTACCCAAGGTGCAGGCGGTAGTGGATGCCCTGAGGAAAGCTGGACTAACCGCCAATCCAAAAAAGTGTGCGATTGGGTTGGAAGAGACCAAATATCTGGGATATGTAATCGGGCGGGAGTCATCAAACCTCAGGTAACTAAGGTAGAGGCCATTCGTAACTGGCCCCGACCGGTCACCACCAGGCAGGTAAAGTCGTTCCTGGGGATTGTAGGATACTACATGAGGTTTGTGCCCCACTTTGCCACAATAGCAGCGCCATTGACAGACCTGTTGAAGGGACGAAAGTCTGGGAGGGTTAGCTGGAGTGAGAAGGCGGAGGAGGCTTTCTCCGCGTTGAAGTCGGCCCTGTGTGGGTCCCCGGTTTTGGTGACACCCGACTTCAACAAGGAGTTCGTCGTACAGACCGACGCCTCGGAGGTAGGCCTCGGTGCTGTACTGTCTCAGGAGGTCAACGGGGAAGAACATCCCGTTGTCTTCCTGAGCCGTAAGCTCAGTCCCGCCGAGTCCAGGTATAGTATAGTGGAGAGGGAGTGCCTGGCTATCAAGTGGGCACTCGAATCTCTCCGCTACTACCTGTTAGGGAGGAGGTTCCGTCTGGTGACCGACCATTCCCTCTCAAGTGGATGAGTCAGGCCAAGGAGAGGAATGCTCGGGTCACCAGGTGGTTCCTATCCCTGCAAAATTTCAAATTCTCCGTGGAACACAGGGCAGGCCGCTTGCAGGGTAACGCAGATGCCCTGTCCCGCGTCCACTGCCTCACGTGTGTTCACCCCTCAGGGCTGAACAAAGGGGTGTAAGAGGGTGCAAGGTATCATAGTCGATGGCAGGTACGTGTCACCGAGGTTCCTGGCCTCGGTGAGGTGAGAGCCGGGTTTTATGTGTCTGCAGCAGCTAGTGCTGTTTGACTTTGTTACCTAGTTTGGCTGCAAAGCTAATCCGGGCCGGCTCTTACTGGGAGTAGGCAAAGAGCTGGGTGGGTGCCTACTCCCCACGGTCCAGGCCGGACTTTATCCGGGCCTTTAAAAAGGCAGCCTCCTTAGCAGCTGTGTGGTGATTGTCCTGGAGCTGCAAACAGGACTGTGGAGTTCTCTGACTTCGAGGAAAGAGCTCAGCAAGGAGGTGTTGTTGTTCCTGGCACCCTGAAGGTGGATTCTCCTGCGGCTGGGCCGACAGCCTGGTGCGAACCTGCACCTAAACCTCCCAGGTGACTGAACCTGTGTTGGCCTGTTTTGTTTTGCCTCCTTATTTCTGATGTGCACGATTTACCACCAAGAGACTGTTTGTCGTTTATTTTTGTGTCAGTGTGAATAAAACACTGTTTATTGTACATCCTGGACTCTGTGTTTTGCCTCGGTACTGCACCCGCACCGCTGTCTACCAGAGCGACTCCCCACAGGGGGCACTAATTTTCTACCGCACCGGGTGAAACCAGCCCAAGCAACACTGTGTGGAGGCACTGTGTGGACACAGTCTTAGGCCTCATGCACATGACTGTATGTATTTTGTGGTCTGCAAACCATGGATCCACAAAATACGGATAATGCACTTGAGCCGTCCACATTTTTTCGCAGACCCATTGACTTCAATGGGTCATTGGAGTACATTTTGCAGACCAGAATAGGACCTTTGCTATCATTTGCAGAACGGACGTATGGATGCAGACAGCTGTCCGCTTCCGTATGTCTGTTTTGCAAATTGGAGAACATGTCTTATTCTGATACGCAAAACAAAGTCAATGGATCCGCAAAAAAAGGCAGATGGTACATGGACTGTATCCATATTAGGCTACATTCACTACAGTTTCGTTTTGCGGCTCAGAAAAACACGGATACCGGCCCATGTGCATTCCGCAATTTGCGGACTGCATATGGCCGCCACTATTATAGAAAATGCCTATTCTTGTCTGCAATTGCGATAAAAAATAGGACATGCTCTATTTCGTTTGTGGGACCGCGGAACGGAACTACGGATGTGAAGAGCACGCAGTGTTCTGTCCGCATCTTTTGCAGACCCTTTGAAATGAATGGGTCAGCACCCGTTCTGCAAAATTGCGGAACAGATGCGGACTCATTCATATGGTCGTGTGAATGTAGCCTTATGCGGATCCCCAAAATATATATGCAGGGATTTCAAGTCTCCCGGACGTTCAGGGAGTCTTCCGCTATTAGATAGCGTCTCCCTGACGCCCGCATAAGAAAGAATATATCCCGGGGAACGGGTGGGAACGCCGTTCCTGCACTTTTTTCACAGCAGGAATGCCGTTCCCGTTCAGGGCAAAAGGACCAGGAAGCAGTGAAGGCTTTGTACTCACCGTTTCTTGGTCCTCGGCTGTCGGCTCTGCAGCCTGCGCACAGTAAGTCGCTCTGTGACCTCACGCTGTGTGCCGCCTTCACAGCGCAGCCGACAGCAGGAAGAGAGGAGCAGCGGCGGCCAGGAGCAGGAGAGGGTAAGTGTTTTTTTTATTTTATATTTTATGGACTGGTGAGAAGCACTGACTGGGGGCTGATGGAGAGGCACTGTGGGCTAATAGAGAGGCACTGTGGGCTAATGGAGAGGCACTGTGGGTTAATAGAGAGGCACTGGGGACTAATGGAGAGGCACTGGGGACTAATGGAGAGGCACTGGGGGCTAATGAGAGGCACTGGGGGTTAATTGAGAGGCACTGGGGACTAATGGAGAGGCACTGGGGACTAATGGAGAGGCACTGGGGACTAATGGAGAGGCACTGGGGACTAATGGAGAGGCACTGGGGACTAATGGAGAGGCACTGGGGACTAATAGAGAGGCACTGGGGGGCTGATGAGAGGTACTGGGGGGCTGATGAGAGGCACTGGGGGACTGATGAGAGGCACTGGGGGGCTGATGAGAGGCACTGGGGGGCTGATGAGAGGCACTGGGGGGCTGATGAGAGGCACTGGGGGGCTGATGAATGTAATAAAAAGTTTGTGAAAAGAAAAAAAAGAAAACCTCCCTGAAATGAGAAGTGCACCTCCCTGAAATGAGTTTTCGCAGGTTGGGATGTCTGTATATGGCTGTGTGCATGAGGCCTTAAAGTGGAGTTCCACCTCGCATCATAATTTTACCTTTGACATATAGGACAAATCTACATCAAACAATTAATTCTGCTGCCCTCAGAGCTGCAATCTTCCCTTAGTCACTGTTTGTTCAATTTACTCTATTAGATGCAAACATCGTCTTTAGTCTTTATTAGAGGTTCCCCAAAATATACATGAAAATGACTGACACCAGTGTTTCGGTCCCATAGCTTAGACCTTGTTCTTGTGTCCTTTCATTGGAATTTTATATTCTATATATGTGATCCAAAATGGGTCATATTCGCATAGTCCTCATAGCTTATTTGCACAAAATATGTACAATCCTATACTTTCTAGCTTTTTGTCTTTTTCTCTAATTATGTAATTTACTGCACACACTGATTTATGTTGCTTTAGTCCATGTTACGTTACGTATATTTTTTGCAGATACCCTCCTGATCCCGCTACTTACCTGCCATTTTGTCTGTATATATTACAGGTCCAGGTCCAAGTTTTGGGACCGAAACACTAGTGTCAACCATTTTTCTGTACATTTTGGAGCACCTTTAATAAAGACACTTTTTGCATCCTATATTACGGATTACTCCTACCACAGATCACTGACCAACCTCTCCGGGGTGCCGACCAGTATTTGCGTATTCATACTGTTTGTTCAGGGTCTGCACTGAGCTTGCTCTGATAATTTTTAGTTTCGACTCCTGTACAGTAATCTGCTGCAGGAAAATAAACTGACCCCTTAAGCTGTTAGAAGTGTGTTAACAGGCTTGCTGACTGTTTCCAACCTGAACCAACAGAATTGTCAGCTCTGTACTACCTTGTATAGCACTTCTTACACTAGCTCCATCTACTTATGGTGTTAAACCAGCCGTGAGTTTGTAATATCCAGGTCCTGGTGACCCAAACACCCCAGGGTCTGAGGCCTGATCTGCCATTAAAGTAGGTGGATGGATCTGTGCTCAGGAGCTACAAGTTAGACCTCTGGTCCAATGCTCAGTCCACACTGACCCTTTGGCACTGTGCTTAATCCTTTCTGACTCTGGTGCACTGCCCAATTCTTGGTGACCCAATAATTCTGTGCCTAGCCTCTGGTTACAGCGCTAACTCCCTGATGACACATCGGTCCCTGATAATTCCATAGCACCTAGCACCTGGCCATCTAAAGGTGAAGTGTCCAGTTCCTACAGACCCAGCGGTACAGTGCTCAGTCCCAGTTGACACAGGTAATGTAGTATTTAGACCATGGAGATCTAGTGATCTAGTCTAGGAACACTGCCCTCTGCAGACCTGGAGGAGTAGTGCCTAGTTCTTGGTGATGCAGGTGTCCAGTCCCTGGTGGGACAGCGGTGCAGTGCTCAGTCCCTGGTAACCCAGTAAAACACTGCCCTCTGCAGACCTGGAGGAGTAGTGCCTAGTGCTTGGTGATGCAGGTGTCCAGTCCCTGGTGGGACAGCAGTGCAGTGCTCAGTCCCTGGTGACCCAGTAAAACACTGCCCTCTGCAGACCTGGAGGAGTAGTGCCTAGTGCTTAGTGATGCAGGTGTCCAGTCCCTGGTGGGACAGTGGTGCAGTGCTCAGTCCCTGGTGACCCAGTAAAACACTGCTCTCTGCAGACCTGGAGGAGTAGTGCCTAGTGCTTGGTGATGCAGGTGCCCAGTCCCTGGTGGGACAGCGGTGCAGTGCCCAGTTCCTGGTAACCCAGTAAAATACTGCCCTCTGCAGACCTGGAGGAGTAGTGCCTAGTGCTTGGTGATGCAGGTGCCCAGTCCCTGGTGGGACAGTGGTGCAGTGCTCAGTCCCTGGTAGCCCAGTAAAACACTGCCCTCTGCAGACCTGGAGGAGTAGTGCCTAGTGCTTTGTGATGCAGGTGCCCAGTCCCTGGTGGGACAGTGGTGCAGTGCTCAGTCCCTGGTGGCCCAGTAAAACACTGCCCTCTGTAGACCTGGAATAGTAGTGCCTAGTGCTTGGTGATGCAGGTGCCCAGTCCCTGGTGGGACAGCGGTGTAGTGCCCAGTCCCTGGTGACCCAGTAAAACACTGCCCTCTGAAGACCTGGAGGAGTAGTGTCTAGTGCTTGGTGATGCAGGTGCCCAGTCCCTGGTGGGACAGCGGTGTAGTGCCCAGTCCCTGGTGACCCAGTAAAACACTGCCCTCTGCAGACCTGGAGGAGTAGTGCCTAGTGCTTGGTGATGCAGCATCAGCATAGAGATGTTCTGTACATAATCCTTCAAGAACATGAGATTGCGACATGCGCATATAAACACTCGACACTGAGTGTCTGACGCAGGGTATTACCTCACAGTATCATGTCTGGCAAATTACATCTTAGTGTACGGCTGCTACAGCCCCGCTCATAGAAGATAGAACATTCTATTATTAGATCTGCTGGAATTCATTCCACCGAAAATTACTATTTTGGAAGATAAAACCTGAAAACCACACGTAGAAGGCAGCAAGAGAGAGCTCGTCGATAAAATTCCTTTAAAAATAAAACACTCCTGGGTATACAGACTGAAGCCTTACCTTTGATGTTCAGCTCACCCACTCCTGATCTCCTGTGCTTTCAGTAGAATGGCACTCAAAGCAAAATAGCAATGTGCCTTCTCGGTACAGATGCTCTCCGGCCATTATAGCAATGCATGATATTTTTAAAAATCATCTCATTGAACAAAATATGAAAAGCAGCTTCACATCAATGAAATGCAAACAAGGTGCATGCTAATTCCCGAAAATTATAATTCTTCCCTCATGTGCAAGATAATTGCTACTATAATACTGCCTCCTATGTACAGGAATATAACTACTATAATACTGCCCCTATGAACACAAATATAACTACTATAATACTGCCTTCTATGTACAAGAATAAAACTACTATAATACTGCTCCTATGTACAAGAATATCATTACTATAATACTGCTGCTATGTACAAGAATATAACTACTATTATACTGCCCCCTATGAACAAGAATATAACTACTATAATACTGCTCCTATGTACAAGAATATAACTATTATAATACTGCTCCTGTGTACAAGAATATAACTACTATAATACTGCTTCTGCGTACAAGAATATAACTACTATAAATTGCTCCTGTGTACAAGAATATAACTACTATAATACTGCTCTCTATGTACAAGAATATAACTACTATAATACTGCTCCTGTGTACAAGAATATAACTACTATAATACTGCTCCTATGTACAAGAATATAACTACTATAATACTGCTCCTATGTACAAGAATATAACTACTATAATACTGCTCCTATGTACAAGAATATAACTACTATAATACTGCTCCTATGTACAAGAATATAACTACTATAATACTGCTCCTATGTACAAGAATATAACTACTATAATACTGCTCCTATGTACAAGAATATAACTACTATAATACTGCTCCTATGTACAAGAATATAACTACTATAATACTGCTCCTATGTACAAGAATATAACTACTATTATACTGCCCCCTATGAACAAGAATATAACTACTATAATACTGCTGCTGTGTACAAGAATATAACTATTATAATACTGCTCCTGTGTACAAGAATATAACTACTATAATACTGCTCCTATTTACAAGAATATAACTACTATAATACTGCTCCTATGTACAAGAATACAACTACTATAATACTGCTCCTATGTGCAGGAATACAACTACTATAATACTGCTCCTATGTACAAGAATATAACTACTATAATACTGCCCCTATATACAAGAATATAACTACTATAATACTGCTCCTATGTACAAGAATATAACTACTATAATACTGCTCCTATGTCCATAAATATAACTACCATAATACTGCTCCTATGTACAAGAATATAACCACTATAATACTGCTCCTATGTACATGAATATAACTACTATAATACTGCTCCTATGTTCAAGAATATAACTACTATAATACTGTTCCTATGTACAAGAATATAACTACTATAATACTGCTCCTATGTATAATAATATAACTACTGTAATACTGCTCCTATGTACAAGAATATAACTACTATAATACTGCCTCCTATGTACTAGAATATAACTACTATAATACTGCCTCCTATGTACTAGAATATAAATACTATAATACTGCCTTCTATATACAAGAATATAACTACTATAATACTGCTCCTATGTATAAGAATATAACTACTATAATACTGCTCCTATGTACAAGAGTATAACTACTATAATACTGCCTCCTGTGTACAAGAGTATAACTACTATAATACTGCCTCCTGTGTACAAGAGTATAACTACTATAATACTGCCTCCTAGCTGTGAGGACGTGTGTTGGTGGTTCTCCTCATGTCTGGAGCAAGCTCAGGGAGGGGCTTCCCTGGGCAGGGATGTTCCCCAAGCACGGTCCAGGCTTCCAGGCCTACACTGGGGGGAAACTCCCAGACTCTTACCAGTATGGATACAAGTCCAAAAGTGCATTCTGTGACAAGGAATGACCGAAGAAGCACCAGTGCAAGTAAGAAAGATGAAGTAGCGGTTGTGGTTCCAGCAGAAAAGAAAGATTCAGCAACAATGATTACACCTAAGAAAGGTGAAGAGAAGCAGGGTGCACAGGAGGTGAGACAGGGCACAGCACATGCATCAGGTGTGCCGCTCACCCCTCCAGCACACAGGCAGCGGAGGACATCTCTGGAGAGGCTGATGTTACAGCAGAACCTGCAGCAGTGTGAGGTGGTGAGCATGGCACGCTAAGGCCAGGTCTTAGTCTGGAGGTGCCAGCACTAAAAATGCTGAAAGATCTATGGATGTGGTGCAAGAGAGATCTGCAGAGAAATCTCATGGAGTCTCCAGGTCTGCAGAGTTCAAACAGCCTGAGAAGCTGCCCAAGACTGGACACCAAACGAGAGAGACCTGTGCACCGGAGCTGCAGCTAGCAGAGGAGATCCCTGCCCTGGTGCGGAAAATGGAGGAGCTGAGGGGACACAAACAGATGCTGCAAATGGAGATTGACTGTGTGTACAAGCTTTAGACTGCAAATCCAACCTCTGCAGCTGTGTACGACCGTAAGCTACATGCACTCAGCTTGGAACTTGGTGACCTGGTGAAGCAGATGGACACTGTTCTGGACAGGATGGGACCGCTTGCTGAATCTTACAGAAACCAGGAGCGTTTTGACAGCCATGGTTTGAGCTTTGAATCTCTATTTTCCAGTGTTATCCCTGAAGAGGCCCAGCAGGCCACAAGACCTGTGCTGCAAGCTTCAAAGTTTTCCTTTCAAAAATGAGAGATCCATAAACAGGACAGTGTGCAACAATGGCCAAAAGAATCTACAGCTGTCCCTGAGGAGACGCATGGACCTCAGACACCTGCACTACAAGTCCCAGGAGGCACAGTGCAGCAGCAGCAGGACAATGGACATCTATCTGTACATCTAGGTGATGGGGTGGCAGAGCAGAGCTCTACTGCTAGGGCAGAGACTGGGGGTAATGGTGGACACGTACCTGAGGGGTCAGTGTCTGGGGGGAATGTACAGTCTGTATGGGAGGATGGCATAGAGGTGGACGGGCTGGAAGAATCTCCACAGAGTAATGAGGGTGATTTTCCACCTTTGCCCTCAAGCACAGAAGGTGTAAGTGGCCCCCTCTAGTGCAGACACCCCCCCCCCAAATAAGTCAGGGCCCTGAACCCTGCCAGGTTCCCCCCAGTAATGCCTAGAGCCACGGCACTCCATCTTTTTCTTCTGGCGCTCACTATACAGGTCAGGCCTTTAAAAGGAGAAATGTAGTGAGATTCAAACATCGAGGCACTAAAGAAGATCTCCCGGTTGGGAGGCTTGTGGTCGGGGAACTCCTCTGTCGCGAGATGGTGTTTGTGCCAGCTGACATCTTGGCAGTCATTAATCTACCAGGTAGACAGGGCTGTGATGTCAGCTTCAAGCTCATGTCTAATCTGGATAGATTTTGGGCAAATTTCCCCAGGTTCAGAGACACTGACGATTGGGGTAAATTTATTTATTTTCCAATATCCAA
Organism: Bufotes viridis; assembly: GCA_033119425.1. Lineage (NCBI taxonomy): Eukaryota > Metazoa > Chordata > Amphibia > Anura > Bufonidae > Bufotes > Bufotes viridis. The sequence continues at coordinate 266,213,204 of CM065594.1, forward strand.
GCCAGATACCGTCACGGTTAATATAATCTTCTCGAATGAAGCCGTCCCTCCCGAGGATATTGTGGTGTGGCTCAGGAGGTACTGTGACATGGTGTCTGATCTCACCAAGAACAGAGATGATGATGGTATCTGGACTGGAGGGTGGAAGGTTTTGGTGAAGCTGCACAGCATAATAATGTCACGTGTCTTCTACCAAACGTCTTCATCGGGAGAGAGAAAGGCGTCTGCTTCTACCCAGGTCAGCCCAGGAAGTGTTTTAAGTGTGCCAGAACTGGACATGTCACGAGTGTGTGCACTGTGGTCAAGTGCAACCTGTGCGGTGAGGTCGGCCACATAAGTGCAAACTGTCAGAACATTACATGTAATCTATGTGGCACGATGGGTCACCCTCACAGGGATTGTCCAGATGCATGGCACAATATCTGTAAGGAGCTTCCTGATGAGGAATTGTTGAAGGCAGATGCTGTAGAGGAGGAGGCCTTAATGTCAGGGTCCATTCTGACCAGACAAGAAGTCCAGCAGGGATCAGGTACTGCAGCTCCAGAACATGAGGGCCCAGATACTGCACAGGGCAGTATGGAGGTTGTCCCTGAGGGTCAGTAACAATCAGAGGTAGCTTCTTCTTCTTCATCACCAGAGGTATTTGAGGAAAGCAAAAATAAGAAGAGGAGGAAAAAAGACAAGTCACCCGTAAGCCTGAGGGTGAGTACGGCATGACCGACCGGTGTCAGGAAGAAAGTCCATAAAGGGTCAGAGGTAATGGTCATATCCAACAGGTACGAGGTCCTGTCAGAGTCTGAGGGAGATTATGAGCGAGAACTGAAGAAAGTAGATGACGAATGTAAAAGGGACACTGAGGCTCCCCCGACCAAAAGGAAACCCTATACTGCAGAGTCCCAGGTAGAGTCAGACATGGAGACAGGTGGTAAGCAGGACGACTCCGACTTATCATGATGGGTATTACCTCGCTGCTCTTCCTTTTGTGTTGTGTGATGATGGCCGGGTTCTCTTTAAAAGTGCTTTCCAGCAATGTAAATAGTATTAAAGTAAGAAAGACAAGGCACATAGTGTATGACCACCTGAGATCTCTTCATGCGGATGTCATCTTCTTACAGGAGACACGTCTGACCACATCAGGACTTTTACGTGAGACTGAGAGGGAATGGAGGTCAGGTCCTTCTTTTTGGTCGCTGGCTGTGGAGCCTTATGCCGGAGTTGCTATATTGTTCACCACCAATGATGTGACTGTACACAGACAGACAGAAGTTATTATGGGTCAGTGTCTGGTCCTGGAGGTCACAATCCATGGTAGAAGACTCCGGCTCATTAATATCTATGGCTCACAGTCAGTGACGGAAAGGATCCAGTTATTTACCGAGGTTAAGCAATATCTTTTTACCTCAGTCCCAGTGGTAATGGCTGGAGATTTCAATGTAACTAGGACATCAGGTGACAGATCCTCTGGCCGAGCAGTGACCAGGGTCTCCAAGGTCCTTAATAGCATAGTCCATCAGGCTGGCGTCAACGATGTGTTCACACAGGGTGGTAGGAAGCCAAAATTTACATATTTACATATTACTGAGCTGACAGAAGTGGTCGCATTGATATGGCTTTTGTAAACCCTACAGAAGGTCGTCCCTTTCTCTGATCACTTGGCTTTGTCCTTCAGCTTAGGAGCCACTAGGCTTGTTGATGTTGGTAGGGGGCTAAGGAGATTTAACTTCCGTCTCCTGGAGGATCCTTATGTCCAGGATTGTGTCCACTCTCTTTTTCAGCAACAACTAGAGAGAGTGAACTTTTATGATAACATGGCTGACTGGTGGGAGGTCATCAAGGATCAGATCCCTCTTAAGGAGACTGTCATTTAGGAAAGGGAAGAGTAAGTACAGCCAGTATCTCAAACTGCGGAAAGAATTGGAGTCACTGTATTCGGCAGATGGGGGAGACTAACAAAAGATAAACCGACTGAAATCTGAAATGAGGCAGTATCAGTACAGCAGGTACACCTCCCTGGTTCTTGAGCGGTATTATGGGTCCTAAGGGTCACCTGATCCCTTTGAGAACTGACGGGAGCGTGTGGCAAACAAAGTGGTCACAGGTCTCACTGACTCCAGGGTGTTTTACAGGAATCTTGGGAGGGTATCCTGGGGGTGGTGAGATCGTACTAAACTGACTTATTTCAGAGGAAGGCTTTGGATAAAGAGAAGATGACTCAATTCTTGGAGGCAACTCCAGGACCTGATACTAATGATGTGGACTTTTCTCCTTTAACAGCAGAATTGACGGCGGAGGAGGTTAAAGTGGCCATTGATAAATTATATCTAGAGAAGGCACCAGGTCCAGAGACCACTTAGCTCCAATCCTCATGGATGTGTACAAAAATTGTCTAGGAAATCACATGATGCCTCCGTCCATGAGGGTGTCCTCATTTATTCTGCTGTCTAAAGGTAAGGAGCCTAGTGACATCAAGAACTGGAGGCCAATTGCACTCTTGAATGTCGACATGAAGATTCTGGCAAAAATCCTGTTCTCTAGATTAGTCTGTTTGTCCTGGGCACTGTTGGCAGGCTGTCAGTTCGACACAGTAAAAGGGCGGAACGTCTCTTTAGCAGTTATCTCGATAAGGGAGATGTTTGAGAGATGTAAAGCTCTACGGTGTGGGAGATATGTTGTTGGAGTAGACCACGAGTATCTATGGGCCACTTTGTCAAAGTACGGTATTCTGGGACAATTTTTTGATTGGCTGAAAATTTTGTATAGAGAGGCAGAGAGCTTTCCTCTGATCAATGGTTGGCAAGGGGACATGTTCAGGGTTGAAGCAAGGATGAGACAGGGTTGCCCTTTGAGTCCACTGTTGTATGTGTTTGCCTTAGACCCGTTCCTGAGTTCACTGCAGGAGTGTGATTTTTAGGGGGTGCAGGTCCCCCACTGCTTGCCTCTGAGTGTTGTTGCCTACGCGGATGATGTGACTGTGGTGATATCTGAACCTCATGAGGTGCAGATGTTGTCTGCAGCCATCAGAAGCTACTCGAAGGCCTCGGGGTCTCTGGTCAACCTTCAGAAAAGTCAAGCTTTCTGGATCCTGAATTCTGATCCAGACTTTGATCTGCCATAATTCGTGAAAGCCTCCACCTATATTAAGATCTTAGGGGTTATATTCGAGAGGGATGATAACGCCAGGATAAATTGGGAGGAGAAGTTGGAAGCCGGAAATGCGAAGGTTCAGCGATGCAAGAACTGGAGGCTGACCTATAGAGAAAGGGTACTATGTTAAAGACTTACCTGGTTCCTGTCTTCTTATATGTGTCTGTCATTTATCCTTTGCCAGAATCTTTCTTGGCTAGGCTCTTTAGCCTGGTCATCCAGTTTTTTTGGGGGAACAGGTTGAACCCAGTAAAAAGAGGGATCACCTACCTACAGAGGAGAGAGGGTGGACTGGATATGATAAATCCAAGGGTATTCTTTGACTCCTTGTTCCTGAAAGTTAATTTTAGTAGCTTGGACTCGGAGAACAGCTCCCTGTGGGTGAACAGTGTCAGGGACTGGATATTGCCTTTTGCAGAGTCTGGAATATGGTCTTAGGTGTTTGAGAAACTGGAGGATTGAAAAAGTGTGTATTGAGAGTAAGCTGTACCAGACTATATGTAGGACTTTCTTTTATATACAGCCAGCATTAAAAAACTGTACAATGGTATCCTTAAAAGAAAGTCTAAGGTTTTTTAATAGAGTCAAGCTCCCCGTAACATTTTTTTATATAACCTGGCTGTCCTTGCATGGAAAGCTTTATGTTAAGGGGAATCTAAAACATCTGAGTGTGTCAGAGTGTAAGTGTCCCTCAGGATGTCAACAGGAGGAGACCATGGCACATTTCATATATGAGTGCGAGGAAGGACAGAAAATATGGCAGGAAGTATCCTCCAGGTTAAAGATTCCAACACTGCGGTGTCTTACATACCCAGATGTCATCTATGGGGTACCAGCTAGTATACATGACATTTACCGGGGGACCATGTACCTGATCATAACCATCATTAAATATTACCAGTGGCAAATCAGAACAAAAGTGTCCATACATAGCGAGCCGCCGTTCCATCACAGACAAGCGGTGAACCTGATCCTGTCAGAGCTGAGGTGGATAAAGAACATAGAATGTAGAAAAACGGAAAGAAACAGGATGTTATGGAGGAATGTACATCTGGTGGATGTGGACTTATCTTCATAATGGAATTGTGTTTATTACTGATCTAGTTACTTTCTTTCCCCTTAACACTGATGAACTATTGTTAAGTTCAAGTTATTATCATTATTATTTATACTGTTGAATGTGTATGATTTCTGGTAAATGACCATTGTTTCTGTTCATTCTGAATGAATGTATTGTTATATTTGTTTATACTAATAAAAATTGTCTCCTATGTACAAGAAAAGAACTACTATAATACAACCTACTATGAACAAAAATATATAACTACTATAATACTGCTCCTATGTACAAGAATATAACTACTATATTACTGCCTCCTATGTACAAGAATATAACTACTATAATACTGCTCCTATTTATAAAAAATATAACTACTATAATACTGCTCCTATGTACAAGAAAATAACTACTATAATACTGCCTCCTGTGTATAAGAATATAGCTATTATATAACTGCCTCCTATGTACAAGAATATAACTACTATAATACTGCCTCCTATGTACAAGAATGTAACTATTATAATACTGCTCCTATGTACAAGAATATAACTACTATAATACTGCTGTTATATAAAGGAATATAACTACTATAATACTGCCTCCTATGTACAGGAATATAACTAGGATAACACTGCCCCATGTACAAGAATATAACTACTATAATACTGCTCCTATGTACAAGAATATAACTACTGTAATACCGCCTCCTATGTATAAGAATATAACTACTATAATTCTGCTCCTATGTACAGGAATATAACTACTATAATACTGCCTCTTATGTACAGGAATATAACTACTATAATACTGCCTCCTATGTACAAGAATATAACTACTATAACACTGCTCCTATGTACATGACTATAAGTACTATAACACTCTTCCTGTGTATTTGAGCACCCATGGACATACATAAACTAGAGCACCCATGGAGAAGACTATATTTTTTATGAATAAACCGTTGATACCGATGCTTCTAGTTAATAATGATATTATTAGGATTAGTGTACTAGTGAAGGTGGCGCCATCCCTTCCGTTTATAAGACAGTGGATGTATTATGGACGCCGCGGATCACTGCAGGATTTCAGAAGTCAGCTTATTTTAAATGCTTCGAAATGAAAATACACGAGGAATCCCAACAGAGGAGCTATTACTAGAGAGAAGATTTCACAGCGAACGTGTTTATTTTTACAGGACTAGGTTAAGCTGTGGTTACATTACCTGTGTGCCGAGTCCTCGGGATCTGTGCTCACTCTGTATTCTTGTAAATTATACCATAAGTAAGCTGATTCTAAGATATTCACGTGTCTTTCCAGTGCTGTAAATGTAGATCTCCTCGCAATAAGAGCTGGACATACAAACCCACCCAGCTTCATGGACAGAGAAGTATCCTCTAATTTTGAAGGGGTCATTGTCTACAGAGAGTAGATATGTCATATGACAAACATTGTCTATATATAACCCAATGGAATGACCTAAAACCTAGAACAAGCTACTGTGAATAAGTTTGATATTTTTTAGATTTTTAAAATCTCCTATACCTGGTAGATCTTCATCTTGACCAGTAGGGCAGCCAGGTGGTCTACAGAACCCTTGGCCACATTGCACCCCTCAGGACCCAGCACGCAAGTCCCTGACCAGCACCACAACGTTGTGTACATCGGTGCTGAGAAGTACAGAGCAGCCAGAACCATTAGAGAATGAAGTCAGTGGAGGGGTCTGGTTTGGGATCTGAATCTTTTTGGGTTCTGGTCTGCGATCTGATTAATTTAGGGATCTGGTTTGTGATAAGAATTAATTTTGGAATTTGGTCTACATTCTGAATAAATTTTGGGATCTGGTCTACTTCTGAGTTGATTTGAGGGTCTGTTCTCTTTTACGTTCTAATTTAAAGTCTGGTTTGGGGTCTGAATTTATCTTGGAGTCTGGTCTGGGATCTGATACCTCCCATGGCCCCATCTTGTATATTCTAGTCATGCAGCTAATTGTGTGGTCCTTTGTCCCAGCATGCTCTGGTCTTTTGTCAGGTTATGTGAGAGGCAATTTTACAGGAGTTGTGTTTTTTGTTATTTTGTTTTTACTGTGGCTTGACCTTCATGGAACATAACTGCACCTGATGATCAAGTTTCTATACATTGTAATACACATACATGGACCAAGACTACTGAAATTTCGAAGCCATGGGATTTACTGTTTGGCCAGTGACCCAGTGATCATGACTAGCATTTTGGATTCAGAAGGCATGTCTGATAATTCAGGAGGTTGTATACTGGGAATCAAGCAGTTTGCTTCCAGCCTTGATTGCCCAGTGATCATGGCTGTTTTTTTGGAATTCAGTAACTATGCCTGATAATCAAGTTCCTATTTAATGATCAAATGGTTGGCCTCCAGCATTGGTCAGTCAGTGATCAGAATTAATTTTATGGAATTCAGCAGCCATGTCTGATAATCAAAGTACTATCTATGGTGGTCCACTAGTTGGCCTGCAACATTTATCACCAATGGAATCTGGCTGTTGATACTTAAAATCAAGTTCCTATATCTTGTGCAAGAGTTCTAGAATTTGGCAGGTCTGTATATCCAGTGATCTAGTGGTTGGTCAGTGGCCCAGTGACCATGATTGGTGTTTCAGACCTTAGAGGCCATGACTGATGATGATCCAGGAAGTTCTATACATGGCAATTAAGCAGCTGGCCTCCAGCATTGGTCAGTAAGTGATTCCTAACTCGTTTCTTCGAATTCAGACACAATATCTTATGATCGAGATCCTATCCCTGGTGCTCCAGTAGATGGTCTGGAGCGCTTATAACCTATGGACCATAGCTAGTCTTCCAAAATTCTGCAACCATGCCTGATAATCAAGTTTCAATCCTTAGTGGTGCCCTGGTTTATTATTATAATGAAAATCTTTGGTTATTCAACTCCATTCCAGATTCTACAGGCTGACTATCTTTCACACCACCAGCCTGCATCAGTCAAGAAGAATAGACCAGCTTCATATAATCAGACATATACACCATCTTTCCGTGGATTGAGAACATTAAACCTGATATCAGGGGAGAATTTTATGAGGTCTAGAGTCAGCAAGACTACCAGAAGGATTTTAAAGATTCGGAAGGTCAATACACATAATAGACCCAGTAATGTCAAGAGTTAAATCTGTAGGGATAGAGTATATTTTACTCCAAGCATATACTTCACCTTCATTTGGCACTAGATTTATTTATAGTGTCAAGTTTTCAAGTCCTTCGACTCTCAAAGACCTGACATTTTGACAGGACCTCTCAATACTTGAGTAATGAAATACGACCAATTACATTCTTCCACAACTTAATGAAAAGTTTATTTTTTAAATAGTTTAAGATATGGGCCTCATTTGGTAGCTCTATACCCTACAAAATATACCACCAAAACCATATAGACGTAATACAAATATGGTTGACGACTGACAGTGGGGAAGGATCACATAAGACAATGACACCTTAAAGTTCAGCCCTTTCTTTTGATTTAAAGGGAATGGTCATCAGGATGGACACTTTAGGGCTTTTGCGAGTGGGTACCATGGTGCTAATAAATAGCCCCTGAAGTGGCAGGAAGTCTACCACAAATGGGGTCTTTGATGCTCTATCAACGTTGATGTTCGATAAGCCCTTTATTTGTGATAATCACTGGATGTGTGAAAAGGAACCCTTAGACATTAGAAACACTTGATGCTTACACCTTCATGTAAGCCCCTTTCATACTCCTCATTTGCAAGTGCTTCAGACCTTTAATACCTTCAGCCATCTGAAGGGTGTAGGTTTGTTGGGTGCAATCACACACCAGTAGATTCCTTATATTAAACAAAGTCCATTTGGTGCACATGGTGGGCATACAAAAATCTAGGCCTTAAATCTATGTATGGATCATCAAAAAGATGTTTCCTACAAAAAGTATACGACACCTAAAGTATAGGTACACTACTACAACCTCCAAATGATCACTCCAGGTGCCATATGGAAAGATGATGTGGACACAGTATATACTACTGAAACCTTATCATATTTACGCAAGTCAACTTTTCCCACCACGGACACGCCTTAGAAACACCCACATCAGGAGCACCTAACGTCAACACTCTAGAGAGGCTAAGGTGACAAATGGGGAGGGTGTTAGCTGCTAATCCCACTATTTTGACAGAGCCTGGGAGGAAGCTATGGTACACTAGAACTTGGACATAGCTATGGTGGTGCTGGTAAGGCATCTGTCCTGGTTTTTGGTACCACTCTGCTTCGGTTAGGGTATTTAGATAGAAGATTAAAGCAGTGCCTCTGGTGAAGAAAGTCCTAACTTCGTCTTTGCTATGGTGGGCCAGTCTGACCCTGCTGAGGGTTCTTTACTAGGCCTTTAAACACATCTCAGCCCCTGGCTTCGATCGGGCAATTCCTTGGTCACCTAGCATAGGGCATTAATGGGCCCAAGCCGTATACCCTAGGGACGACTGCGTGGTTCTCTGTTCTCATTCTAGTGGTGGCTCTGGACCACCAGGACTTGATAAGAACAGATACTGCACGTGAACTTAGCCAAAAGGCCGAAAAGTGATCAGTATATAATGCCTGATTTAAAGGCACTTACTGTATGACAGACTCCATTTAAATCACTTAGGCTCTAAAATACGCCATCTATGAGAATTTTAGCGTTACTTAAGGAGAATTTGGATGTTAGTGTTGACTCCAGGGATGCACGCGGGCTTATGGTCTCTTTTAATTTTATGTTCCATGAAATGCTTTGTGAAACGTTCCCGTTTTTCATTTTTATGCTCCTGAGCTGATAGTGCTGTGATTTTTATGTATTGTGGTCCCAAAATGCACCTGTTTTATAGCAGCTGCTTTTCGTTGAGCAAACGCTTCCTGCCTGTCACCGGGGGAACATTGTGATAGATGTAGACAGCAATTTACATAAGAGAATGCTATGTCGGAGAGTGCGGGGCCAGGCAGGAATGGGTATACCGGTCTCATTGTAAATCATATGTCAACAGCGGGAAATTGATTGCCGTATCAAGGGTTATTCTGATACGCATAGTTATGGCAACCACTGCTTCAGTCAAAACGTTCCCAGTGTCCCATTTAAAGGACAATTGCCCGGAAATTGCTTCTTATGTTCTATGATTTGTATCATAAATGGAAACCACGAGTCCCAGTCAATGGCAGTGTCACTTGCTTATTATATATACAAGTCGGGTACAGGGTAAGAGCAAGTCAATTACAATGTCACTTGCTAATGACTAAATCAAAAGCAAATGGTGGCTGTGACATTTGTACATTTTCTATGCAAGGCTGGCCGATGTTAAAAGCATGTCAATTGCAATGTCACTTGCTTATTATCTATTGTTTACTGGTCTAGAATAAGAGTGATAACAGTGGCACTTGCTTATTATATATCCATCTGTACTTAAGGTAAAAGATATTGATAACATTTGTGATTTGCTTATTATCTATTTAACACAAGACCAGAGTAAGAGCAAGTCAATGGCAGTGTCGCTTGCTTACTATCTATTCTAGACTGGTAAGAGCAAGTGACGACAGCATCACTTACTTATTATATATTCAAGGCATTGTGATTTGCTTATTATCTATTTAACACTAGACCAGGGAGCAAGTCAATGGCAGTGTCACTTGCTTATTATATATACAAGTCGGGTACAGGGTAAGAGCAAGTCACTTGCTAATTACCTATTCAAGAGCAAATGGTAGCTGTGACATTTGTACATTTTCTATGCAAGGCTGGCCCATGGTAAAAGCATGTCAATTGCAACGTCACTTACTTATTATCTATTTTATACTGGTCTACAATAAGAGCAAGTGATAACAGCGGCACTTGCCTATTATATATCAATCTGTACTTAAGAGCTATTGATAACATTTGTGATTTGCTTATTATCCATTTAACACAAGACCAGAGTAAGAGCAAGTCAATGGCAGTGTCGCTTGCTTACTATCTATTCCATACTGGTCTAGAGTAAGAGCAAGTGACGACAGCATCACTTACTTATTATATATTCAAGGCATTGTGATTTGCTTATTATCTATTTAACACTAGACCAGGGAGCAAGTCAAGTGCAGTGTCACTTGCTTATTAGCTATTCCAGACTGAATCAGCGCTAAAAGCAACTGACGGCAGTATCACTTGTTTATTATCTGTCCAGCGCTGGCCTAGGTGAAGAGCATGTTATGGCAGTATCCCTATTTCCCATCTGGTTCCATCCTCTGCACCGGCTTCTCCGGGCTCGCTGCAAATTTATAAAAAACGCCTCACGCAACTGGTGCAAGCGCAGTAGTGACAGAAGCAATCCGTGCCGAGCCAGCAGACCATAGGTATGTACTGAAAAAGACTAAAATAAAATCAAACTAGACTGCATAACTATAAAACAGAATAAGACAAAGAACTAAACGGGTAACGACCTGTCCACCCAATTGGATCCCAATCACAGGACCGCGTCCGAATGACAGCGGGAGGACTCTCAACATATCGCCCCAACACTTCCGTGTGGGTAGGTACTTGTCACTTCCAGTATTCCCATAAACCAGGTGTGCAAGAATTTGAACATACCCTTCTATATCTCAAAAAGGAGCAGCAATAACTTATATCAGAATAGACATCCGACCAAATACTGAATGTCACACATTCTGGTCAAAAAGGACAAAGTCCCTAAAGCATTTTTATACCCGTACTAGTAAATAAGCACAAAATGCATATTTCTTTAATGTAGCTAAAACTAGATCCAACGATTTTTCCCATTTCTGGTCTGTGGCATCCTCTCCCCTCTGATACTAAACTAGAAAAAAAAAAAAAGAAAATATTAAAGCCACCATAGTATCGGTATACTATTCACATCTTACGGTAGGACAAATAAGGCAGAATAACAGATTAAAAGGGCAAATCTGTACTTAACATATTATGAGAAATATTGAAATCGACATTCAGGCTTTAAAGGCCAAGATTAACGTAAAAAAATTCTAATCAGACCTCATATAGCACATGTCAATCGCTTTCAAACAAAGCTAGAAGCAGCCCTGCTGTTTCCATGGATCCAGAAATCTTCCTATTCATTGTCCCAATTGCTTTACTAGATTTATATCAGGCTGGCAGTTCAGGGGGGCGTGTCCTTTCTGCTGTAGCCCAGAGTGCGTGGCCTTTCTGCTGCAGCTCTCTCCCTATCACAGGTCAGGAGGCAGTTGAAGGATTGCACTACACACGTGCATCTACCTCAGCAAGGTGGACAGAGAAAGAAGAAAAAGAACAAACAGCAGGTGGCGCTATACTGATGCATTTTATCGAATAACTCAGTGGCTATGCTAATACATTTTTAATGACAAAAGTGTTCAGATCCAGGTGCCGGTTTGAAAGCTGCAGAATATTTTTCATGGGATAAAGGTATTTAGACAAAAAAAATGGAGGAACATAATCCAAAATCAGGAACCTAAGTTCTTTCGCCCACATATAGAATATTCTGGGACCTATTCTAAGACCATTGGTTTATGGTGTAGAACAATCCCCTCCGGGTGACCTCTATCAGTGACAGTCCTAGTCATGACATGCAGATTCCATTTCCTCCTTCCAATCCACTTTCCGACATACTCTCAACATTTTACTATACAGAAGCGACCTCGCCATTTTTTACAGATGGCAGCTCCGATAAGTAAGAATGTGTTCTTGTCCGTGTCCCTAAAAGGGCCGTGTCACAAAGCATAGTCTACAGTTTTCAAACCAGCGCCTGGATCTGAATACTTTTGTAATTGCATGTAATTAAAAATTTTGTATAGCCACTGATTTGTTGAATAAAACGTATCTGTATAGCGCCACCTGCTGTTGGTTCTTTTCCACTTTTTCTTTTTTTGTCTGTCTCACTGAGGTGGTCAAATGTACTTGGTTTAAATCTTCAATGGCCACCAGCCATATGTTCTGTTAGAAGCTGTGACAGTTACAGGGAGAGAGCTTCAGCAGAAAGGACACGCCCCCTGTGAAAAGACACGCATCCTGAGCTGCTAGGCTAAAGATAATCTAGCAGAACAATTGGAGCAGTGAATGGGGAGATCTCTGGATCCATGTGAGGTCCAGGGCTGGTTCTGGCTTTGTTAGAAAGAGATTGTCATGTCCTATATGACGTCTGTTTTTATATTTTACATCAATCATGGCGTAAGCCTTTTAATAAAAATGTCCATATGAACATCAACAATGCTCACCTCAGTGTCCAAATATTGGAAACTGTGAACCTCCCATTCCCATCCAAGTCATTAGGAAAAGCATGGAAAGAAGGAAACACTTGTATAGATTTATTCAAAAATCTGTTCCAGTTTAGAAATAGCAAATATATAAATGTATAAATTACAAGCTTTACTTAATGTCTTCCCACAAAAAAAATAAAAAATCTCAATCGGCTCAGCTTCTGCTGCTCTATAACATCCCATGATTAATGTAAAAAATGAAAATCAGACATCATATAGTGCATGAAAATCTCTTTCTAACAAAGCTAGAACCAGCCCTGTACCTCACATGGATCCAGAGATCTCCCCATTCAGTGCTCCAATTCCTCTGCAAGATTTAAATCAAACTGGCAGCTCAAGAGGAGTGTCCTTTCTGCTGCAGCTCAGGGGGGCATATCCTTTCTGCTGCGGATCTCTCCCTATCACAGCTCAGGATGCAGTTGAGAGGTGAAACTGAGGGCATGTGCGGCCATCTCTGCGAGTTGGACAAAGAAATAAGAAAAAGAACAAACAGCAGGTGGCGCTATACAGATACTGTAGAATGTTTTTCATGGGACAACCTCAATGAAGTGACACTTCTTAATTATTAGAGATGAGAGAAGTTTTCAAAAATTGGACTCGGCAGCTTCACCAAACTTCGTCAAGAAATTCGATTAGTTAGGAATTACTTCATTACAAATCACTTTTCATTGTATGGACCGGACGCAATGAGGGAGAATGGTGGTCGTGCTGTCCCCCATCATTTAACCCCTTAGATGCTGGCATCTGATACATTCAGGCTCTCAGGGGGTTAAAAAAAAATGATACTCCCCTCATCCACTTGATCGTGGAAAGGCCAAAGAAATCCCGCCAAAGGACCAGCAGTGTGCTTGATGACGTCACCACATGATCACGCGCGCTGTACGCGGTGACGTTATCACTGATGACTTCACTGCGCGCGGCTAGAGTGATCACGTGGGGACGTGTTTACGGTCGCTGCAGGTCCTTTGGCGGGTTTCTCTTCACTCAAGACAGAAGCCTCTCTGCGATCAAGTGGAGTTACTACCACGAATTGCAAGCAAATTCGGCTTCACAGCGAATTACATTTTTCCTAAACTTTGGATCGAATTTCACTTCGGATGCTTCGATTCACTCAACGCTACTAATTACCTATTCGGAAATGACTCAGCACCAGTGGTGTACCTAGCCTTTCTGCTGCCTGAGGTGAAAACTGAAACGGCGACCTCCCCCAAAACGGCGCCCTCCCCCAATGCTAATTTCTTAACCTAATCCCCTTTGCCACAATTAAAGCGCTCATTGCCCATGTCCCTTCCGCTGCCCCCCTCTTACCCCTACCTGGTGCTGCCTGAGGCGATCGCCTCACCTGGAGTCATTGGTGGTGCTCCCCTGCTCAGCACAATAGGTCCCCGTACACTGCCCGGGCGTCAGCCAGATACGACAGAACAAGCGTGCATGTTAGCGATGATCTGCCGCTCGTTCATCAGGTAACATGATCACCCAAGTCATCATTTTGCGGCAGCAGATTGTGTCCTTTGCTGCTGGCAATCAATGCAGCTCTTTGGTGGACGAGCGATGGCATTAGTGATCGCTCCTCCCCATACTGTGGAGGAGATCGCTGCATGTAAATACAGTGGTCTCTTCCACTGGCACTCCCAGGCACTTGACGGGAAGGAAGGCTTCCAGGGTCGGACTGGCCCAACAGAGGATCCTCCGGTGGACCCAATATCCAACAATAATGGTCCCCTAATAAAACAGGTCCTATATACACAGAGGGTGGGCCCTCAGAAAATTTTCCTCTGGTAGGCCCAAGGAACTTCAGTCCAACCCTGAACGCTTCCTTCCTGACAATCGTCTACTCTATCGAGCAGTGTAAAGGGGCCTTAAGAGTAGGTGACAGCAAGACTGATGTCCACTACCCGCATACCATGGAAGAAAACAGTCCAGAGCTGAGCAGGACCTCCATACTTGATGAATTTTTTCTGTTTCTATTAGGCAAGAGTTAACACGAAGCCTCAAGTCCACATGCATTCGATATATTTCAAGATATGATCTTTCATCCGGAGTCTTGTGAAATTCCTTAGGAAAAAATTATTCTAGATGATTCTACCATGTGTGCTTGTTTGGATTCACAACCCTCAACTTCAATCCATACCCAGACCACACAGTACCACAGAGCTGACAATTTAACTGAGCTATTTCTGAGTAAGCTGGTGGCAACTTGAAGCTCCTGCTTCTTCCACCTACCATATGACTTTTAAAATACCTGTGTCTTCTTCCATGAAAAGGGGCCTTTGGGTCCCCCGAGGCGCCAGGACCCAGTTCAGAGGGATGACGGCAGTTTGTGATGACCACATGGGTTATCACTTCCCACCCTCAGGAGTGAGCATGGCAGGAGAACCTCTCAGCATCATTTTTCACTCTGGAAGACCAGACATATCCCATACATTGCATGGATTTCAATGAGAACTGTGCAGTGCTTTATTTTGCCAGTGGTGGCGCTGCAGGGAAACTGAACACTTGCTGCAGTTAGTTAGTTAGCTACTTGTTAGGTAGCTAGCGCCCAGCCCACCGCACCGCAGTCACTGATTTTGGCAGAGATTTTCTCATCCACATTGACCGATGCGAATGAAGAAATCTGTGCCGTTCATTTTATTTTTTTTTTCAGCGCAGAGGCTGAACGGAAAAAAAAAATCTCATTACCCGTATGCTCAATATACGGAGAATCGCAGAAACTCCTAATGCTGGCCATACGTGTAATGATTGCGGAGACCCTCAAATGCCAGGACAGTATAAATACCCCACATGTGACCCCATTTTAGAAAGAAGACACCCCAAGGTATTCGCTGAGGGGCATATTGAGTCCATGAAAGATTGAACTTTTTGTCACAAGTTAGCGGAAAGGGAGACTTTGTAAAAAATAAAAATAAAAAAAATATCAATTTCCGCTAACTTGTGCCAAAAAAAAAAATCTTCTATGAACTCGCCATGCTCCTCATGGAATACCTTGGGGTGTCTTCTTTCCAAAATGGGGTCACATGTGGGGTATTTATACTGCCCTGGCATTTTAGGGGCCCTAAAGCGTGAGAAGAAAAATGCGTAAAAATGCCCTCCTAAGGCTGCATTCACACGGGCGTGTTTTCCGCGCGGGTGCAATGCGTGATGTGAACGCATTGCACCCGCACTGAATCCTAACCCATTCATTTCAATGGAGCTGTGTACATGAGCGTTTTTTTTCACGCATCACTTGTGCGTTGCGTGAAAATCGCAGCATGTTCTATTTTCTGCGTTTTTCACGCAGCCCTAGCCCCATAGAAGTGAATTGGGCTGCGTTAAAAACGCATTGCATCCGCAAGCAAGTGTGGGTGCGTTGCGTTTTTCACTGATGGTTGCTAGGATATGTTGTTTGTAAGCCTTCAGTTTTTTATAACGCGGGTGAAAAACGCATCAAAACGCATTGCACCCGCGCGGAAAAACCTGAACAACTGAACGCAATCGCAGGCAAAACTGAATGGCTTTGCCTGTGAAATCGCACAGTTTTCACTGAACGCATCCGCAACTCGTGTGAACCCAGCCTAAAAGGTACTTAATGGTTTTAGGGCCCCTTTGCACATCTTGGCTGCAAAAAAGTGTCACACATGTGGTATCGCCGTACTCAGGAGAAGTAGGGCGATGTGTTTTGGGGTGTATTTTTACATATACCCATACTGGGTGAGAGAAATATCTCTGTAAATTGACAACTTTGTATAACATTTTTTAAAAAGTTGTCATATACAGAGATATTTCTCACACACAGTATGGGTATATGTAAAAATACACCCCAAAACACATTGCCCTACTTCTCCTGAGTACGGCGATACCACATGTGTGACACTTTTTTGCAGCCAAGATGAGCAAAGGGGCCCTAAAACCAATGAGTACCTTTAGGATTTCACAGGGCATTTTTACGCATTTGGATTCTCACGCTTTAGGGCCCCTAAAATGCCAGGTGAGTATAAATACCCCACAAGTGACCCCATTGTGGAAAGAAGACACCCCAAGGTATTCCGTGAGGGGCATGTCGAGTTCACAGAATTTATTTTTTTTTGGCACAAGTTAGCGGAAATTGATATTTAAATTTTTTTATTTTAGTTTTTTACAAAGTCTCATATTCCACTAACTTGTGACAAAAAATAAAATTTTACATGAATTCACCATACCCCTCACGGAATACCTTGGGGTGTCTTCCTTCTAAAATGGGGTCACTTGTGGGGTATTTATACTGTCCTGGCATTTTAGGGGTCTCTAAAGCGTGAGAAGAAGTCTGGAATCCAAATGCGTAAAAATGCCCTGTGAAATCCTTTTTAAAATTTTTTTATACAAAGTTGGCAATTTACAGAGATATTTCTCTCACCCAACATGGGTATATGTAAAAATACACCCCAAAACACATTGCCCTACTTCTCCTGAGTACAGCGATACCACATGTGTGCCACTTTTTTGCAGCTAAGATGCGCAAAGGGGCCCAAATTCCAACGAGTACCTTTAGGTTTTACATGGCGGCTCACAATTTAGCCCCGCCCAAGATGCCAGAACAGTAAACACACCCCACAAATGACCCCTTTTCGGAAAGTAGACACCCCAAGGTATTCACTGAGGGGCATAGTGAGTCCGTGGGAGATTTTATTTTTTTTTGCCAGAAGTTAGCAGAAATGGAAACTTTATTATTATTATTTTTTCCTCAGAAAGTGTCATTTTCCGCTAACTTGTGAAAAAAAATGAAATGATACATGAACTCACCATGCCCCTCCGCGAATACTTTGGGGTGTCTTCTTTCTAAAATGGTGTGATTTGGGGGATATTTATACTTTCCTGACATTCTAGCACCTGAAGAAACATGACAGGCGCTCAGAAAGTCAGAGCTGCTTCAAAATGCAGAAATTCACTATTTTGCACCATAGTTTGTAAATGTTATAACTTTTACTCAAACCAATAAATATACACTTATTGCATTTTTTTTTATCAAAGACATGTAGAACAATAAATTTGGACAAAAATTTATATAGAAAGGTAGTTTTTTTTTTTTTACATTTTACAACAGAAAGTGAAAAATTTCATTTTTTTGCAAAATTTTCGGTCATTTTTGATTAATAGCAAAAAAAGTAAAAATGTCAGCAGCAATGAAATACCACCAAATAAAAGCTCTATTAGTGAGAAGAAAAGGAGGTAAAATTCATTTGGGTGGTAAGTTGTATGACGGAGCAATAAACGATGAAAGTAGGTGTAGTGCAGAATTGTAAAAAGTGGCCTGGTCATTAAGGGGGTTTAAGCTAGGGGGGCTGAGGTGGTTAAAAAAGAGGAGATACAGAAAGAGTAAAGATATAAAAAAGAAATGAGAAGATGAGCACAGTGCAATCTGCAGGCAACCTCGGCTTCCCTACAGCTCCTCCACAGGGGAAAAAAAGGCATTTCTCTATTCCTATTAAAATCATGCCTAGACTATAGACATGCTGGGCCTTCAGGTTAGGAGTGTAAGGCTTGTTTTTTGGGATTCTGATATTGCTTACCTTTCCGCGGGAGAGGTCATCGGTGCGGTCCGATAGCTTGATCAGGTGTTTGAGGAGGCCACAGCTTCGGCCTCCTGACAGCTTACCAAACACAGCGCCATCCATTGTATAGTGGCTGTGATTGGTATTGCAGCTCAGCCCCAATCACTTGAATGGGAATCAGCTGCACCTAGGCCATGTGGCTGATGAATGTGACGTCACTGGCCTAGAGCGGCATCTCCAAAGCAGCTGATCGGGAGGGGTTCTGGGAGTCAGACCCCCCTCAATCTAATATTAATAACTAGTGAATCGAAGTATCTGAAGTGGACTTCGATCAAAATTTCTGGAAAAAGTCGATTTGTCACAGAGCTGAATTTCCTTGCGCTTTGCGGTAACAAATCAATTTTTCCTAAAATAGTAGCTGGAAAAAAAATATATACTCACCTCATCCGCTGTCTTGATTGAAGAAAACCCACCAAAGGATCTGTGGCGACTGTGATGACGTCACCAGGTGATCACACTGGGCGTGCACGGTGATGTCATCCTGATTAACCCCTGAAAGGCTGAATGTGAGTCACAGATGCCACAATCAATATTGAATGCAGCATGTGAGGGGTTAAATGAGGGTGGTGAAGGACGCGATTGACGTTCCTCGTCATTGCTCATGCTCTATACAGAGAGCGATTTGTGACAAAGCAATTCGTAACAAATCAAATTTTTTGTCAACATTCGACGAAGCAGCCAAATCGAATTTTTCAAAACTTCGCTCATCTCTAGTAATGACCTATCCTAAAGAGAGTCCATCAGTATGACGATTTCGTACTACCCCTTTAAGGGGCTATGTAAAAGCAAAGGTAGCATGGCTGAACTATACCCAGAATTCCTCTTTCAGGGTTGCCAACCTTCCCTGTAAATTTTTCTGGACAACTGAACCAAAAATCACGGGCAGCCCAAAATTTTTACGGACATATGCCCCATCCCTTTCTAGAGACCACACACGCCCACCATTCGATGCCCTGTAAATGCTCTAAACATAATGCTCTTGAATCACAAACACCGCAGAAGTAAAGTGGTTATCCAACAGTTAAAAATAAGATATAGCAGCAGCGTGTGGAAAAAAATCCACAGTTTTCAGCCGTTCCGTCCCTGCCGCTCTACTATGGGTGCTTTGTTTACATGGCTGCAGTAGCGATGCTGGATTTTCTGGCTGCAGCCAGAGACCAAAGACTTATAGGATATAACGGGCAAGTGGTCACAATGTCGTGATGTGCGCTCCAATGTGCATGTATAAGGCAGGTGACCACTGCAGCCAATCACTGTCCTCAGCATTAGACCACTGACACTTGATTGGCTGCAGCGGTAACATGCCATATATCGGAAAGTCCCCTCTGCAGTTTGTAAACAAGCAGAGGCAGAAGGGAACGGACCCCAGAGTTGCAGGGAATGGCGCTGGAGAAAGGGGTGAATATAACATGCATCCACAATGCATACGTGTCAAACCTCCCCCCCCCCCCCCAGCATTAAAGGGGTTGTGCAGCCTGTTTGTATTAGTGGTTTTGAGGACAGGGTTCAGACCGCGCGTAGGAATCGAAAGTCCAAAAAGCAGTTCCCCTATCCCTCCAGGAAATGTTGAGGTCTGCAGATATCCTGGATACAGATATTCTGCAACTTGTAAAAGATGTACAATAGTGAAGTTCCGTGAGGTTCCTCACCTCTTAATTGCTCAGTTTATACTCACAAAAGTAGCAGGTTTTACAGGCACATCAAGCTGGAGTTGCAACTTCAACCCTTCGCAGGATCCGAGGGCACACTCCCACAGTAGCAGATAAAAGGTGTAGGATACGCTCAGGAACCCACCGACTTCAGATGAGGCTTCCTTTCTTTTCAAACACTGCAAACCAGAAGCTCTCCAACCATAGTGAGGATCCGATGGTAACTTCAAAATTTTTTAATTACAATGTACTTACAAACGAATTTCTTTAAAATCACATAAAATCAAGCGTTTTGCAATCCTCTCGCCCAACCCGGGTTTCGCTCCCAGAGACCTCAACATTTCCTGGAGGGATAGGGGAACTGCTTTTTGGACTTTTGATTCCTACGCGCGGTCTGAACCCTGTCCTCAAAACTGTTAATAGTGTTGAATACCCCACAACACACTACGGACTCGCAGCGTTCTACACAGGACTGGTGATATTTTCTTTCCATTTGATATATTGTTTGTATTAGTGACCTATCCTCACGAAAGGTCATCAATATCTGATCGACAGGGCTCCAATACCCGGGACCCCCGCCGATCAGCTGTTTGAAGAGGAGCTCCATTGGAGGGCTGCATTCTGAGGGCTGCATTCTTTTCATTACACTGCCCGTCGTCTTGGAAGTGCAGTGTAATGACAAGTACTCACTCCTATTGCTTGTAATTACACTACACCGCAAGAAAGATGACGTGTAGAGTAATGAAGGGTAAGCAGCGCTCGCATGCAGCTCTGCCTCCTCTTCAAACAGATAATCAGCGGGGGTTCCGGGTGTCATACCCCACCTAGCCTGAGGATCAGTCATCATCGATATAAAGAGGCTACACAACCTGTTTTTGGTGGGCAGTACATTTACTACTACCAAACATACAGGAGGATACAGCACCACATAGCTCCTCCGGCTCATACACACCGTGTGCCGGCATGCCCGTACTGCTGCATTTGCCAATGCATTGGCACCTACTGCGTGCCTGCCGTCTGCGGACGCGGACCCATTCACTTGAATGAGGCCCACGATCCGCATCCGACTGTCCGCACTGCAAAAAAGTATTGCATGCATGGTGCTTCCGTGGGCTTCCGATCAGTGCCTTGGTTCCGCATCGTATCTTCTGGATTGCAGACCTGTTCAAGTGAAAGGGTCCGCATTCATGATACGGTGCACACGCGGCCGATCCCCGCATTTTACAGACCCACTGTTTGCGGGCCGTGGGCATGAGCCCTTACATCCAGTGACGTCTCCTCTGATGTAGACGTTCTCTTTCCTCATCTTCTAGATTCGGCTCAAAATCTTCATCCTGAGTTATTTCAGCCACAGAGTTTACACACAGACAGTCCCTCACTTTTCTATTATCCTCATCCAGGTTCTCCAACCGTTATCCTGCTGCTACCCTAAGTACAATATCAATTGTGTTCCCCAATGTCCCCAAATACCATCCTGTAGAAATAATAGTGCCATACAGATAGCCCCCTTGTAGTAACAGCGCTCCCCAAAGTCCCAATTAGAGCAGGTTCGCATTCGCCTTATGGGATTCTGTTATACCAGAGTCATAACGTAATATAATGTAATTCTAGGAGGGAAAGCAAAACGGAAATCTTTAAGAGGCATTCTAATTTGCTCCCTCCTAATACATGTCTATGGAGACAAATAATGGTTCAGTTTGGTTCCATTATAC
Organism: Bufotes viridis; assembly: GCA_033119425.1. Lineage (NCBI taxonomy): Eukaryota > Metazoa > Chordata > Amphibia > Anura > Bufonidae > Bufotes > Bufotes viridis. The sequence goes on from CM065594.1 coordinate 266,234,598, forward strand.
ATAACGGAAAAAATAGTCCTGTCACGCCTAACATAGCGTCCCTCTTCCTTCTTTGGGAGGTATGGTAGTAATGATAGTCCCAAATGTAAAAAAAAGGATCCAGCTCACCTATGATGTATAGCTTTCTCTGCCCAGGTGCACGGAGTTCTGAGGTGATAAGCCTCTGTTCACACTTTAAACAAAAGACGGGTGACTCCAGCTCTGTAGTTTCAAAAAGTGTCGTTTCTTTGTCTTTATTGAAGTGCTTCCAACAAAATTACACAGGATACACAAACACACGGTTGCGGCTGTTGACGCGTTTCGAAAAAATCTTATTCGTAACTCTCATTCGTAACTCTCCCGCAACCTTTTTGAAACTACAGAGCTGGAGTCACTCGTCTTTTGTTTAAAGTATGGTAATAATGACCCATAACAGAAATAATTTTCCTTATAGTGCCTCCAATAGTAATAAAGCTCCTCTCAGCTATGTATGGTAATTTATGGGGACACCTCTTTATCTCAAAGCTGGACCTATTGGTTTCATTAATGATTAAGGATCCTGAGGATTTGAAGGGTCCACCACCGTGTAGACTAGCTCAACCACATTGCAAACCAGTATCCCTGACTCTCAAAAAGATGACTTAGAATGAGAAGACTACACCTTGAATCATTCCCCTGAGGATTAAGACTGTAGAAGGTAGGTTGCTAATGACTACTATTGACTATCCAAAATGGAGCAAATCACAATCTCATCATACTGAAAACCAAAATAGAGGGCGGGCATTCTAGGCAATCACTCTACATATAATGGCTAAGAACCAAGACTGACTAGATAGACTGCTATAATATTGTCACCCAAGAAGATGGAATTTTGTTGGTTGACTAACTATAAGGATTTGCATACATAAAGATAATTATCCTCATTCCCCTTATAGGAGCCAGCTGGTGTAAGAACAGATCCATGTAAATTGTAAAAACTTACCAACATCCTTGAGGATCAAGTGTTGTTATGAGGAATTAGATCCAAAATGTTAGATAATCCTTCAATAAATAACGAAGGAGGTGGTCAACATATCAACAGCCTGCAATATACCAAGAGAAACCTTAGTAGGACGGTACATTCTCTGAGATTTGAGTCCAAATTTCAGCTTCTATTCGGTCTTCAAAAAGTTCTAAAACTGGAATGATTCAGGAAAATAACTTTACAAAAATGGCCATCTGGATATTAGTAGCCGAGACACATTCGCTGTCTCTATAAATAGTGATGCAACCAATCATGGGAGACGGAGCTGTCAATCATTATTTGGCTTCTTCATGAGATTTACAATGCTGCATGGTGAAATGTGCTTTCAGGGCAGACTCTGTGTATGATGAATGGTCCCAGAGTCAGCAAGATATATGACCTCTTCCAAGGTGCCCCAAGGTAGGATATAGAAATACTGTAGCCAGAGACAAAGACTCTTTGATATTAAGAAGAAGGAGCAAGATCAATGGAAGGGATTTAATTGCCAGCATATTGGCACAGTTTATGGGGTGGTACCGTATTATAGCTCATTTCACAGGGGACACTCTGGCACTTTGGCAGCACTGTAGAACTTTACATGGGTGTCACTGCCTTCCCTTTAAGAAAGAAGATTGGATAGACTTGCAGCACATGACTCTGTCTGACAGGTCTCTCTGTATTTCCTTTTTGTTTGTTATTGTTGGCAGGGTCCCACCTCTCCACAGGTTCTGCTCGTTATCAGTGAGGAGGCTCTATTTAAGTCCGCCTCTCACTGCTGACCATGCGGTTCATATTTCCTGCTGGAGTTCTGTGCTGGTTGTTTGTGGATCCTCTGCTTTCCTTTTTTTGTTTCAAGCTAAGTTTCCCAGTTTTTTCCTTTGTGTGTGTATTGTTACGTGGTCTCAGAGAGACGCTGGTTCCTTCACGGTGAAAGGAACCGGTTGGCTCATCTCCTGCTCCCTAAGTTAGGGTTTGCGACAGTGTCTGCAGGGCTTAGGCTCCAGCGTATGAGCTCGTTCAACTTCAGGACTTGCTCATACTTTCAGCAGTCAAGGAGAGGCTCCAGGATTATTAGGAGGTAACTATACCCTCGTCTCTGGCTTTGAGGCCTAGTCTGCTTTCTGTCGCCGTTTCTTTATTTGGTGTTTCTCACATCCCTACCTACAACGGGGGGTGGGGAGTATTTTTATTTTTTATTTTTATTTCATTGTTATTTCATTGAGGGAGCTCTGATGCTGTTTATAGGGAAACTTTGGCACTGTATGAAGGGGCATTACCCGCAAACTCTGGTAACATTGGAATACACTGGTACTGGTTCTCTTTATGGGGGTACTCTAGATCTGATAATGTAGATAGTCTAGAATAATTTATAGGAACAATCTGGTATGGTCTTTGGGTACACTTTGGCACTATCTATGGCAGCATTATGGAACTTTTAGGGGGCAGCTTGGCATTAATTTGATGAAGTATTGGGGACAATATTGGCGCCTTTGGTATTGTTATGGGGTCATTCTGGCGCTTCAAATGTGGACACGCAAACAATGTTATGGTGAAATTCTGGTACTGTTAATTTGGGCATACTGGCAATGTTATGAGGATATTCTGGCAATTTTAGTGGGACATTCTGACATTGCTAATGTGGGCCTCTGTAATGTTATGGGGATTTGCTGGAATTGGTAATGTGGTCAAGCTGGCAATGTTATGGGTACAGTCTGGCACTCTTAAAGGGGGCAATCTAGTAATGTTATGGGGAGATGCTGGCACTGTTCATGCAGGCACTCTGGTAATGGTATGGGGACATTTGGCACTATTAATGTGGGTACTCTGGTAATGTTTATAGAGACTATTAATGATCGCCTACTGAACGTTTTCCTCGGGATCACTATGGCGCTGCCTTCAGAGCACTCTGTCACTATTTGTGAACTGCTGTGGCACTGTCCTCTTACTGGCTGAAAGGAAACTGTGGAGCGGATCCCAGAACAAACAGTACCTGCAAGAACAGAGCCCAGGACTGCAGTGGTGAATGGGGAAGCACAGGCAGCAGAACACGGCGCCCAGGACCGCGGCAGTAAGCAGGAGAACAGCGGCGCACAGCAGCCGCTGTTACACACGCTAGCACTTTCTACAGGAGCACTCTGGCACTATGTTGAAGGGTTTACTACACTTTCTACAGGAGCACTCTGCTAATCCATTGGGTTACTAATGCGCTTTCTACTGGAGCACTTTGGCACTCCATTGGGGGATTAATAAACTTTCTACAGTACTACTCTGGCACTGTTAATGGGGGCCCTCTGGAAGGTGTGATCAATGTATTATTTGCATGCTGCAAGCTATGCCCCAGCTTCCTTCTTAGGATTTTTTTTAGGGGGGGGGGGGGTTTAATTTAAAAGTGCAATTTCGTCCTCTAGATCATCTTTGTTACTCTGCAAATATAGAAGCAAGTACTTATTAACTACATGCACCAGTAAGAATGGAGAGATATATCACTGTGATATCCAGACGCTCAGCATTCCAGGTGGCCGCTCTGTAGTAATGGTGCTGTCTTCCTCCGCTATCAGGGTTGAACAGATGCAAAGTCCGTACTGAATGTTTCCCTTTATCATTGGGCAAGTTGTAATCTTATAATAAAATGCTGTTTCTTCTCTCGTTTTGCCTGTAAAATGTCACAGCTGGAGATCTCAGCGCCCTGGGCCCCCTCCGTCCTCCCTCTCTTTGCCTGTGATTTCACAGGGAATTGAATCTACTATTTTTTTTCCCTACGAGAATACGTCTCGTCCTGCAAAGTGCTTTGAGGTTTCTGGAGGCAACGGCATGCTTTTACCCCTAGCGATTTCTGCTGAGGGGAGATAAGATCCTGGGAAGCGGCCGGCTACCAGCTACATCTCTCAGGAGGGAAGAGCATTCAATTTCCTCAGCTCCTGTAGGCAATGGGATTAGTTGGTGCCACAGGTAAGGGAGAGATGTTAGAATTCAAGGGCGACTCCATCAGCAGGGATGTAATCAGAATCTATATACAAACTTAGGGCCATGACTTCCTAAATGTCTTTTTATTGGCCTAAAATTCAGGACCATGATGTGTTACTGCATCTTTTTTACTAAATGCAACCATCTAGAGGGATAACACAACATGCGTCATTGCATCAAATGATTGTCCGATACCCAGGACCCCTGCCGATCAGCTGTTTGAGAAGGCACCGATTCTCATAGTAGTGCCACGGCCTTCTCTCAGCTCACCAAGCACAGCGACGTACATTGTATAGTATCAGCCCCATTCACTTCTATGAAGCAGGGCTATGCCGAGGCGATGTGACCGATGAATGTGTCATCATTGGCCTAGATTAAGCTGAGAGGAGCCTGCAGTGCTACTGCGAGAGCCGATGCCTTCTCAAACAGCTGATGGGCAGGGGTCCCGGGTGTCAGACCCCCGTCGATCAGATACTGATGACCCATCCGGAGTATAGGTCATCGTTATAAAAGTCTCAGAAAACCCTTATTTTAAGATTCGCGCTTGTTGTAAGCATTGGATGGCAGGCAACTGATAAGCACTTCTTTAAGCAAGGGTGACCACTGCAGCCAAACAGGTTGATTGCCCCTATGGACAGCCCTATATCTGCTACTAGACCAGAAAGAACTCCCCCCCCCCCTCAAATGGACGTATTATGGTATGATCCATAAAACCATTATGCACAGCACACTATGGACACCTCTCTGCATACATGGTGGGAGTAATATATGGAAGCCACCTGGCTCACCAAAAAGCAGCAATTCCTGCAAGACACCTCCCTCATAATGATCATAGCACTTCAGTCAATGACACATACACACTGCATGTTTCTTACCCCTTGGCTTTACATGCTAAGCTCTAAGTCTCACCCAGCTTTACTAGAGAACAGCGTACTACCACCAATGAAACCTCAACGGAAAGGTCAATGGTTCTGACTCTCCACTTGTTACTTTTGTGACTGGACCCAATGACCACACTCATGAACTTTGACCAAGCAACTGGTTTTTCTCATCTAGGTCCCCTACTTGACCTCATCTGTGCAGTCGTGGAAACTATTGCTCCACATCCCAGACAGAGCTTCACTTGGTCCTTTCCTGTTGCGCTGGCTTCAGTGCATCCCCAGCCAGGTGTCATTACACAACTCTACCACACATTTTGTTGGACAGGATGCCCTGATCTGCTTCTGCAGCAGGGCCCATTACATACTCAACCCCAGCAGAGGTATGCATGCCACATTCTGTGTCAATGTACCAATGTGCCACACATTTTGCTGGACAGGATGCTGTCCCCTGCTGCAGCCGCCCCTGGAGCAGGCCCTACTTCATACTCACCCCCAGCAGTGGGATGAGTGTCCTACATGCCATATGCACCACACTGTCTGACGCTTTTATTCAGCCACCCCTCCTGTTCTGAGAGATGACGCAGGCCGGTGTATCACTGATGCCTCCTTTAGGGCAGAGCTGATACCTCCTCAGTACCCAGCAACTCGATTTGGTGTGCACTCTGTCAACGACGGTAATCACCTAAAGCGCTATTACACCACATCTGACTACAGCACAGTATAATCATCTATAACAACTCTGCACCGACAAAACTGCACTACTCCTCCACCACTCACCCTGGAAACAACTCCTTTGCCATGGCACATCGGTCATAGACCCCTGTCTGAGCAAACACAGTGCAGTGACATCATCACTTAGCATGTGCAGGGGTGCAGGCAACAGATGCTCTATGCTAGCGATGCCCCTGATCTAGATACTAGTAAAGTAAAGGTCTCTGGTTTATTGCAAGGTCTGGACACTCCTCTGCTGAAATATTCTGTGCTGCTTGAAGGAAAGTGCTCTTTCCTATAAGTAACTTTTAGTCTTTGATCGCCTTTTACCGAGTCACATCATATAACTAACCCAATCACATGTTGCCCTGTCCTCAAATATCAGTAAACACTACTCTACTAAAATCTTCGGTAGACATTTTTCCATCCAATATGTAGCTTTCTTGATAAAACCTCTTATTGAGTATATGCACATGAATAGATGCATCTGTATGTAGTGAGGAAGACATAGAAGAACATCAGCAAGAAAATGGACATATACAACAATGATGGAGATACAATGAGCCATCTGGAGTAGAGCTAAACAATATGGAACAGGGTCAATACTTAACAGCACAGAACTCGGAGAATCTGATATAATAGAGTATCCACGTAATCCTAAGAAGTAATATGGGAGAAGAAAAAGGAGAAACACAATAAGTCCATTATCCATGAGGAGAGAACATCCTGGAAGCAAAAGGAAGGAAGAAAAGCCTTGAATGGAGGCAATAATGCGATCCATAATGCAGATTCCATTAATATAATGTCTAAGCTCGGTACGTGTCAGGATGGCAACTCTTTTGCAGTTCCTAACAATAAAAACCTTCGCAGAGGATACAACATGAAAAGAAATCGACCTATCTGATGGGAAAAAATCAGATATATCTACTGTATAGGCCTTAAAGCAAAGGCTGGTGACCTGGTCTCAGGAAACATGAGTTTCCTTGACATCCTACAGCATCAATGGGCATTTCTATCCATCTAAAAGATTGGACAGGAGGAGATATCTATGAACTAATTTGTAAACCTATAAATAAGGGTACGGCCACAAGTTCAGGTTTTTAATGCAGTTTTTGAAG